>JAPDNY010000004.1:35352809-35952809 GCA_029375565.1 Gekko gecko | reverse complement strand
ACAGAACAAATATGCAAATGAAAATTAATTTATAAATGCAAGAGCTAGAAAACTGCTCAGCCATAAAGCCAAATTTTTCCGAAAGCAAGATAAAATTACCATCACAAATCCCTAAGGAACAAGTAAAACAAGATCTGTTGTGTGTTCTTTGTTTCATGATTAGCAGACAGCACAGATGCAAAACACACTTCCTATCCAGAAGACCAGATTTCAGTTGTCACTCAGCATGTAGAGTGGACACTCTCAACAACTTTCCCTGTCATTAATTTTACTGACATTTGTTCCTATCAGCCAAAAGTAAAGAACAAGAAGATTTGGATTTATACCCCACCCTTCACTCGGTGTCTCAGAGCGGCTTACGAACTCCTTTCCCTTCCCCTCCCCACAACAGATACCCTGTGAGGAAGGTGGGGCTGAGAGAGCTCTGAGAGAACTGAACTTGAGAGAACAGCTCTGACAGAACTATGGCTTGCCCAAGGTCATCCAGCAGTTGCGAGTGGAGGAGTGGGGAATCAAACCCAGTTCGCTCAGATTAGAGTCCGCACACTTAACCACTACACCAAACTGAAAAATTCATGACAGCTATTCACCTAACATAATTGCAAATTACTATATTTCCCCGTCAATATCCTTGATATTAAATTATATTATTGAACTGTCAGAATATATGAGCTGGTTTGCTGGATCACACCATTTAATCCAACTCTAGATCTCCAACAGCAGCTAGCTAGATGTCTTCTGGAAACTTACAAGTAATTATGAGGTGATAGCCCATTATATGGCAACTAAAAGTCTTTAGTTACTGAGCATGAATATTTTATCCAGTTGCTTCTGAATTTAGATGGCCTTTAAAAAGGACTGGCCTGTCTACCCGTCATCTCCATATCTGCTGGATTTTAATGAAAAAAATTATCTTTTTTTATCATGACCTGCCATGGACCATTTTTGGAAAAGCGGGATACAAATGTTTTAATTAATAACAGATTGTATAAAGTATTTCCATTGTCCATTATGAACTTTGGTCAATAAAATCCATTGCTGAGGCCTAGTTGTACTCCTGAGAATCTCCTCATCATTCAGAAGAAGAAGAAGAGGAGGAGGAGGAGGAGGAGGAGGAGATTGGATTTATAACCCACCCTTCACTACCCAAAGGAGTCTCAGAGCAGCTTACAAACTCCTTTCCCTTCCCCTCCCCGCAACAGACATCCTGTGAGGTAGGTGGGGCTGAGAGAGCTCTGAGAGAAACTGCTCTTTTTCAAGAACAGCTGTGCCAGAACTATGGCTTGCCCAAGGTCATCCAGCAGGTGCAAGTGGAGGAGTGGGGAATCAAACCTGGTTCTCCCAGATTGGATGCGGTACTAGTTTTCTACTCATCCAGAGTACTTTGAAATATGTCACCCTTCACCTGCAGTCTGAAGTGGTACAATCTATTCTACCACCTCATTCTGCTACTTGTATAGATTGGACTTTAGTCATCTTATTTCCAAACTAAAAGTGCCAGCTTTTTCTTACTATATCATACCAAAGATGCTTTAAATTCTTATCGTCCCATCTTCCAAGGGAGTCCTGAGAATTATAGCTCAGGAGAGAATGAAGGATCTTCAAGAGAAGATTTGCAGTCCATGAAAATACAGTTCCCAGGATTCTTTGGGGAAAACCGTGGCAATTAAAGTAGTATAAAACCAATATATGCATTTAGCATAGATAGGACTTTAGTAAGTTAACAGTCAAGTGGCACCAAGCGTCTCAGCCTTGCTTAGCCATTTTTTTGTGGGGGGGGAGTACTTTCAATGGACACAGGCAGCGTTGCCAACTCTGGTTTGAGAAATTCCTAGATATTTGGGGGTGGAGCCTGGGGACAGTGGGGTTTGGAGGGAGGAGGGACCTCGGTCCACCCTCTAAAGCTCTCATTTTCTGCAAATCTGGAGATCAGTTACAATACCAGATCTTGACACACACCCCCGCCAGGTTGGCAGTAGCAGATAGCAACCATATTTATTTTGAATCCATATCCTAAACATTAAAAAATGCAAATTATGGCCTTTAATTTTCACTGGAAAGCCAGCAAGGTTTAAAAGTGGACTAAAGGTGGTATTAGTTAATATTAGGATTGTACAGAAAAAGTCATTCACACCTTTCTTTTAACATCAGTATTGCTATAACTTGACAGAGGAGAATGGAGGAAGATTATAAAACTCCAGCAGACCGAGTTGAGTACACCAAGTGTCGATCAGTTCTCCACATGTGCCAGAGCTGCAACCCAAATTGGTCAACATTGTGTGCAGGAACTGAGAAGAACCCACAACCTGCACCTGTTATTCAGTGGAACAAATTTGGAATCCGGTGGCACCTGTAAGCCCAACAAAGGTTTAGTCAAGGTATGACCTTTTGTGTGCATGCACATGAAAGCTCATACCTTGACTAAACCTTTGTTGGTCTTAAAGGTGCCACTGGTCTCCAAATTTGTTCATCTGTTCCTCAGGATAGTGAACCATCCTAGACCAAACCTGTGTACTTTGCAGTGCATGAACTGGATTTGTATTGCTACTCTTTCTCCCCCCCCCCATTCTAAACTGCCTGGTTAAGAGTAGTCTAAAGAGCACTTCACACATTACAGGGAAAGAAAAACCTCATTCTTTATACTCCCAGAGTGTGTCAATTACAACTTCTCTTTAACATTTGAAGATAAGACATGTATGCAAACATGCACCTCAGTCGGTCACAGATCCTGGGGGAGAGTTTCCTGTGGGTTCGCATGCAAGTAACTTCCCTTTACACTAAAGACAGAATAGACACACACTCTGGAAAAGCAGGCATCCATCTCTGCCACAGCAAGAAAAAGAACTAGAAGGCTGTGAAACGTTTAAGTCAATGGCAAATGGGCGATCTGTGAACCAAATGCTGATCCAGCCTTGATTTTATGTGGCCCTCTCCTCTTCCTGCTTTCACCTGGCAAGCCTAGGACAAAATGGGAAGATATCCCAGACATCCCCATAATCATGAGAAGGGCTTTGAGGCTATCCTCTCTTTCTGGCCAGAAAGGCATGATTTCCAGATATTTGTGATGCCAACCTCCAGGTGACCAGAGGATCCCCCAGAATTACAGCTCATCTCCAGACTACTGAGATCAGTTCCCCTGGAGAAAACAGATGTTTCAGAGGGTGGACTCAGTGACAGACATTGTACCCCACTGAGGTTCCTGTCCTACCCAGGCTCCAGTCCCAAATCCCCAAGTTTCCCAACCTGGATCTGGCAGCCCTCCCTCCCCCCATCCCCCACCAGGGGCCAGGGGGAACCCGGCAACTCTCCCAGATATAAATATCCAGATTGTACATCTCACCTGTTTTGATGATGTCACTTCTGAGGGCATGATGGTTCCAAATCAGTTTCACTAGGGATTATATCTCATCCCAGTGCCCAAGCAGTTAAAAGTTCTCAAAACAATGAAAACTCAAAACTTTCCTTTCTTCTATCAGTGTTTCAAACACCAAGGCCTTTTTCAAGAAATGTTGTAGGAATGTGGTAAGTTGAAATGAGTTTCTAAGTATTATATTGACTTTGATTTTATTGTATAGTTTTATATTGTATTGTATAGTTTTACATTGTAAATCCAAATCTTAAACTAGACGTTCCCATAAATGAACACTGCAACCTTATACCATAAAATGCGGCTGAATCAACTCCTAATGGTAAATACTGGGTGAATATTTGCAATGTGGTAACCAGTTACTTGCTTCTATCATTCTACCAAATGATCACAGTTTCACCATGTTTCTAATCAGAAATCTAGGAAAACATAAAATTCTCCCCATCAGTAGGCAGGATAGGTCAGGAGCAAACTAGGTGAGATGTTGGAGATTTATAATAAGCTTTCCTACCCTTCAAAGTTATTTTAATAGCATCTACAGCCTGGAAGGGGGATTTGGATCAAGGCCACAACAGCATTGTGGGGAGGGTTAACCCTTTTCCCTGTGGCCATTTGCTATTACAAATCAACTCCCTGTTGTGTCTTGGTAGGTAAAATTAAAACATATTTACATCAGAGGAAAGTTGCCGAGGAGAGTCAACTCTCGCTTGGTCAGCATGAGGTCCCAGAGCTGCTCTTTAGAGAACTTTAAAGGGACCGTTCTGATCACGGTTCACCAATGCCCTGTCTCATTTGGTCCACATACACCAAATTTTCCCATTGGTTACAAGCATGGTTGGTTTTCATGGGCAAATGATCACCTCTATCTATTCAGCATGCTACTCAAACTGTTAATGAGAACACAGTTTGAATTCAGTGGCACCTTTAAGACCAACAAAGTTTAATTCTGGGTATAAGCTTTTGTGTACATGCACATTTCTTCAGATGAAAGTTACTCTGAGATCAGTTGTACATACCCACCTATGCCATTTAAGCAGGGTTGCCAAGAGTACTGGAGAAAAAATGTCCTCTTCCTTTAATAGAGGCTTAATATGTAGAAATGGGCAGATGAAGCTTCTCATGGCACAGAGGAAAGCAACATCACCTGGTAAGTAACATCCTATTAAGTCTCTATTAAAGGGACAAGACCTTTTTCACCTTATCAGCATTCATCAATTTGTGTATTCCATTTTTAAAAGCAAAGAACAGCTTTTAGATTTTTTAAATTTTGTGTGTGTGTGTGAAAAACCTTTATTTTACATAAGAAAGGTACCACTTATGGGTGCTACTCTTCATTACTCTGGGGCAAGAGTGTAACCAGAAAATAGCCACATCATATCCCAGGAAAAGCCTGTTTCAGTGCCCCCCAAAGTCCACCAACATTGACCTCTATCAACATTTAGAGACTGCCCCCCCAAACCATGAGTCATCCCTTTCCTATCATTGGGAGGTTAGATGTTAGATTTACCAAGAGGCATAAGGTCATGTACCTTTAAGGAGGGACTATAATCCAGCACTTTGTTGACAGGGATTTTTAAACAGATGAAGTTCAGTAAATAGATGAAGTTCAGATAACCAAGCTGACTAACTCCTTCAAGGTCATCTGGCTTATCACAGCCCTTATCGCATGGCTTTACTAAGGATACATTAACTAAACCTAGGCACGAAGCTCTTGAATTCTGAGGCCTTTCTACAGCATGTGTCAGAATGTTTCTTAACTGCATGGATCCAGAGGCTAAGTATACTGTTCTGCTACAAGCATCAGAAAGCATGTTGGGAACTGCATCTCTAAAACAAAAGTTCCTCCAAACCAAAACTGTCTGCAGATTTTGGAAATGGCCTCTGACCTATCCTGATTTGTTACCTTTAATTCTGAGGAGTACATTCAAACAAAGGATGAATCCCACACATACAGTTTTTAGGCCTATAGTACTAACCGCTAGACCAGGGTTCCCAATGTGGTGTACATGAGTTCCAAAGTGCCCAACCCATGTTCTGGTGCCCACCATGGTGGGGCTTTTTGAATTGTCGATGTTTATGGTTTAATGCTGACAGTGGCTTTATATAAAGAACTTTACCTGTGCAAATAGTGGATTTTCAAAAAATGGTGGGACTTGATTGTAAAATGCTTAATGCACCTACTTGGAACTTCTGTTGAAATCATCAGATCTTCCCAATTTTAATATAATTTTTCTAATTCAGGTGGTAGTTGATAATAACATCACTACAACAAAATTTGTTCCCCTTTTCCAGATGTTTATATTCCTAACTAAATCTGGACAGGATCTCTGTCTTATTGCACACACGTGCAAGACACTCTCACCAGCCTTTCAGCATTAACTGTCCTTGTTATAAATGAAACTGCAAGTTAAAAATGGCTGGGCTCGTGAGAGAAGGGCTCCCGTAAAGGGTAAGAATCAAGAACAGAAGCAATTCCCACCCACCCCTCCATTTGTATGTGTATCAGTGCATTCCTTTTGCATTTTCATCAAAAATTTGCATTTCCTCTTTTTGCATTTGCATCATTTGCATCCGCATTTGCAAAATGAAGACAGATACTGCCAGATGAGGGTTTCTTAGCTAGCTCAATATGTATATTTGTTTTGTGTATATACAAGAAAATATTATCAAACAATATGTCAGTTTTAACAGGCATTCTTTTAAACATAGCTTCTGTCTGAAACGTTGAACAGCTACTATCAGAGCTATAATTGAGCAAACTTCAGCGGACAGCGGAAGACAGGAGGGCCTGGCGTAATCTGGTCCATGGGGTCGCGAAGAGTCGGACTCGACTGTGCGACTGAACAACAACAAATCAGAGTTATGCATTACTTCACTACTGGACGCTTGTAGTTGACTTGGCCTCCCATAGCAGCCATCCTGTGGTTGGTCCCACCTCCTGCGGCAGCAACCATTTGGGGGTTGCACACACCACTCTACCACAGAGTTTCTGGCGATTCCTAGAAAGGTATGACATCTCTTCTGGGATTTTCCTGGAAGTGATACTACGCCATCATACTTGGAGAATGGTTGACAGCTGTAGCAATAAACTAAATGTTAAAAAAGACCTGAATTTTATTTTTTAAATTAAACTGAAATAAAATGTAAATTCCTAAAGATGGGGAATTTGTATATATTCATTTGTGTTGGAAATGAGTGGCACAGAGGACACCATATCAATATTTTTATTTGCCAAGGAGCTGTTCAAAAGCACCACAAAAATCTGAACCTTGCATGTTCCAATTCCATTGAACATCCAAGTGAGGATTAGCTGTTTGCACATTCTTTTCTGATAACACATCCAAAATGCTTTTCTTGTCCTCTGCCAGTGAAGAACCAGAATAATTATTTAGCAGCTTTATGCGAATGAATAATCTCCATCATGTTAATCTAGTAATCCAGATTACCTGGAAGTGTAAATACCATAATTCTTTTGTGACAATTTGGTTTTTACTGCTCTTCAGTTGAGATGATGCCTGAAATTAGGCCTGCCTTTAATAGTCTCCTAAAGACTACAATTTGATAGAGATGTCAACAGTTTTCACCTCTTTAAATTAAGAGTAATTGTCTTTTATAGCACAGCATAAAGATATCAACTGGGAAAGACCAGGCCATCAATGGCTCTATTTTCTTCCCCTTTATCTATTGATATAGCCCTAATTCGACACTTCTGTGTAGAGTGAGCTTGTAAAGAGGGAACTCAGCCCTGTAAAGTTGCTTACATTTAGATTAGTCTTACAGCTCACTTAAAAGGCCAGTAAAACGACAAATTAACTGATGTGGCTGTAAACCATCAAGTATATGAAATTAGTTTTGTGCCCGCTTGTGTCAATACCACCTCATTAATACTTACTTCTCAGAACAAACATTTGTACTGTAGAAGGCACTCCAAATATATTACGAGCTGCAGGCTGGGCAGATTCCCCACACACATTTCCATTCACTCACAGAAATCAGCAGCCTTCTCCTGTAGAAGCCTACCTGGGACCTTCTTCAGCACACGCTGTGTCATATCCACTATCATCCCATAGACCTTCGCCTGAGGCCTACTTTGTGTGCCGCCACCATATGAAGAATGAATGGGGGGGTAGAAAAGGCAGGGCCTTTTCTGTGGCAGCCCCCAAGCTCCAGAACTTTCTGCATGGCCCACTTTAGGTAGCAAGTCAAGGTGGCATTGTATCCCTGTGCATTTGACCTGGGGTGCATTTGATTATTTATACATTTAATTCATTTATATCCAACCTTTCTTGCTGGGATGCAAGATAGGTTACAAGATATTTTTTAAAACCCAGATAGTACAAGACATCAAATCCATCCCAGGCCTTTTCCATCATGGTTCCAGTTCTGTGGAACCGGCTACCTGAAAAGGTGAGGGGGGCCCCCTCCTTGAAGATCTTCAGGAGTCGCTGCAAGGCTTGGTTGCTTGCTTGCCAGGGCTCTTGAGGGGGTTGGATGGCAGGCATCTTTTAAGGATGAGAAGAAGAGAGATTTGGGGGTTGCTATTTTATTTTTGGTTTTAACTGAAAATGTTTTTAACTATTTTTGGAAGCCACCGTGAACCACATGGAAAAGTGAGGAATGTTTTAATAAAATAAACAGTGCAATAAGACAAGGATTACAGAATAAGAACACAATGCACACAAACAAAAAACTGTATAAGGCATGGCATAGCATAATTAGGAGTTGGGGACCATGGAAGGGGGGGCATTGGCATGATCACCCAGAAGTGATGTCACACCATCACTCACCAGCAGGCACTGGGAGGTGGGAATTCCCTGCCCCCAGCAGGAACTTAGCAGCCTTAACTATAATGCAGAAAGTGGATTACAAGTGTAGATGCTCTACAAAATGCTTCTTGCTGCTGCTTTTATACTGCTGATATTTCATACTGCTTTTATACTGCTGCTGCTATTTCATACTAGAATGTCTGTTTCATTCTTTTTTTTTTGTTTTGCTGTTATTTTGTTCTTGCTGTTGTAGTATTAATTATTTGAATTCTCCTTATATTTATTGGGTTTGTTAGCCAGTTGGAACTTCCCTTTGATCCAGTAGCTCCTTAAAGACCGACAAAATTTTCCAGGGTCTTACCTTTCGTGTGTCAAAGTTCAGTTTGTGAGATACCTTAGTCCTACATCTGATTTGACTTACAAAAGTTTGTACACTGGAAAATTTTGTTGGTCTTTCAAGATGGTACTGAACTCCAACTGTCTTGTTCTACTACTACAGACTAACATGGCTACCCACCTTACGTAACCAAGGTGGTCAAGTATCGGGAAGGCAGTAAAGGCAGAAGGATCCTCTCAATAGTATATTGAGCTGCAAAGGGGACAGGGTGTTAAGAAAGGTCGAAGTCAGTATTATCTACTCTGACAGGCAGAGCCTCTCCAGAGTCTTGGGTACAGGATTCACATCACCTCCTACCTGGTCCTTTTAATGGAGGGATGCTAGAGATTGGACATGGGGCCTTCTGCATGCAAAGCAGATGCTTTGAACCATGGCCCTTCCTGTAGAAGACAAACAGAGGGCCAGGGGACCAGCTGTGAAGAGGAGGGGAAAGCAAACAAAAGCTGATGACCCAGCAAAAACCAGGCCTCTGGAGGGTGCTGCTTGGGTGGGGGGGAAGCAAGGGTGGTGGTGAAGGCTGGAGAACTGTGAGTCAGGAGCCCAGGAGAGGCACGAGGCATGAAGGGACAAGGAGGGGTAGGGTATTACTTTGGTCTATGGTAGTGAAAATTTTTTATTTCACCAGAGGGGGGGAATAATTCCAACCACACCGCTATGCACTTGAAGCAAAAAAAACAAGAGGCAATTGGACTGAGTTCTGTTCTTTAAGAGAAATCCTGTTCTAGTAAATGTAATTTTCACTACAATAAATGAGAGATGACTGCATTTCCTTGTCTTAACTCTGTTATTTCACTCCTACATTTTTAATAATGCAAATCACTCACAAATAATTTGTTAAGATCAGTGATAAGTCACTCAGTGCCCCGGGAGCCACATGTGGCTCTCTGACAAGACAGGTAAGGCTCTTCTGAGCACTGTTCCTCATGGCACTTACTCGGTGTCCCAGGAAAGTAAGACATTTCTTTAGAAATGGGAATAATTTCATCATTACTATGGGCCCAAGATAAAATTGGCTTATTTTTGAAACATAACTTGCCCATGACAATTATATCAAGGTTGTGGAGAAGCAGGGGTTCTGTATATGAGGCTGGGTCAACATATGCAGCTGAATAAGGCTGTGGAATGGTGCATGCCACTACTGAATTTGTTGTTCAGTTGCACAGTTGAGTCCGAGTCTTCGCGACCCCATGAACCATCTCACGACAGGCCCTCCTGTCCTCCGTTGTCCTCTGAAGTTTGCTCAGTTTCATGTTCGCTGCATCGATGACACTGTCTAACCATCTCATCCTTTGCCACTACTGAATGTGAACCCATAAAACAAAACTCACAGAAGTGGGGAAAGGTAACTTTACATTCTTAGAGGTACTCTGGTAATTAAACGAGTTCCATTAACTTTATATATTATTGTTCATGTATGTTTGGTGGTGGACAGAACATATAGTAATCATGTGGCTGTCTTGGTTGACTGGAACTGCGCATGTGTCTCACTTGTGAGGACCACTGGTTTAGATCTTGCACCTTCAACTTTGGACAAAGCCATCCTTATTCTACAGATATGTAACAATACTGCCACCTTTTGGTGAAAGATGGTCTAATGCCATGAAAGCTTGGCACCCAACTCTATTTATACTGTCACCTAAGGAAACTAATATTAGTTTTAAAAAAACGTTTAGTCATTAATCATATTAATCATAATTTAGTCATTAATCATATTATTTGATAGATAAATAGCTCTAAATGGGAAAAGCCCACTTTCCTTAAGTTTAGATGCAAGACTTGTTCATAGGCATCACTGTAGAAGAGGCATTCTCACTTATCTCAAACACAGAGACCTCTTCCAAGGGTGCTTACTGGCTGTAGAACTGTATTAATAAAAAAACTTTCTGCCTGATTAATCACAGGCATTTTTTCAAAAAATCTATATACTAATAGCAATGTGTGGTCCTCATCTGCAGACACCTAAATCCACAGACTGGGGTCAAACTGATGCTAAACATATTTTCCTGCAAACTTGGAGGATTCCCCATGTTTACAGAAAAATCTGAAATAAAAAATAAAATATATAGGGGGCTTTAAATCCCACCCCCCAAACCCAAAAATACACGTATGGAGCTGCTCCAGCTCAGCGGTGGTGGCAGACACAAGCAATTGCTTGAGTTTTGCGATCTTCCAGACTCTACTCATGCTCCCTGCAGCCACAAAGCAGCTATGGGGGGGGGGGCTTTTAAAAAAAAAAATGTGGGGAGTAAAAGCAGGTCTGGAACTGTGCCACTGGGGGAGGAGGGGCTCCTACCTTCCACCCTCAACCCATTTTCCCACACAAAAACTGCGCTGGGGGAAGTTATTCCCCCAATTTTATCTCTCTGTGTGTGCACACACTCCGTGTGGAAGAGCAAAATTGGGGAAATAACTCACCCCAGCACAGTTTTGGCATGGGAAAATGACCATTTTCCAATAGCCATTCCAAACCTATTTGGGCTCCCCCTTTTCTTTCTTTCTTTTGGAAGCTGTTCCCCACAGCCGCTGTGTGGCTGTGGGGAGCACAAGCTGGGTCCGGGGAACATTTAGCATGCCCTTAAGTCTCTGGATCTAACTCACAAAGTCCTGGAAAGGTCTGAAAAAGTCTCCTTTCTTCATAGCCTGACAAACAGCTCTTTTTTCCTCACAGGAGAAGTCTTGTGAACATGGTGAATCTGAGGCCCATACCAGACAAGACCTCCTCCTCTACCACTGCTCCTCTGCTTCTCACACAGGTTTTTCCTTCCCTGGAATGCCTTCTTTCCCCAAATTCTCCTCAGTGAATGCCTCATGGTCCAGTGACAGCTGAAAAACCATTGCCCTTTGAACTCAGGATTGCCAGCTCTCAGTTGGGAAATCCCTGCATATTTTGGGTAAAACCTGAGGGAGGAGGGATCTCATTGGGGTACAATGCCCTAGAATCCACCCTTCAAACCTGCTGTTTTCTCCAGAGGAACTGATCTCTGTCATCTGGAGATCAGTTGTAATTCCAAGAGAACTCCAGGCCCCACCTGGAGTTTGGCAACCTAATCCTTGGTGCTCACACTGCTCTTCCCCTCCAGTTGCCAAGCAATCTGTCACTCAGCCCCTGTAGAAGTCCTCTCCCTCTCGATGGCAGTGTTCCTAGACCAGACCCGCTATGTGGGGAAAGACAGGTCATGAATATTGTAATAGGAAAGAAAATACTTTGTAAAGCTTGCAAAAAACTTTCTTCAGATGATTAAGGCGTGGCTATAGAGTGGGCAGCACCAGTAAGCGCTACAGTGCAATTAAAATCATAAGGCAAATTGAAGCCAACAGATTGCTCACTGGATTTTAAAAAGGTCATGGTTTGCTAGCTGCTGCAAGCCAGGATGGTTTGACTGAACTATGTTCGGAGACAGGATACCTCTAAATATCAGGCATCAGGGACAAGCAACAAGGAAGGCCTGTTGCCTTCATGTCCTGCTGATGAGTTTCCTGGCACCATCTAACTAGCCAAGGTTAGGAAGAGGCAGGGGACAAAATGGATTCTCAACCTGACCAGCGGGGCTCTTCTCATCCTTTGTAAAAGTCAACATGTATTTCTAGCAAGCTCTATAAGGTGCCTTTCTTACTACTTTCATATTTATCCTGCCCTACCTCCAAGAAGTTCCCCCATTTTATCTTCATGACTACCCTGTAAAATAGGCTGAGAGACAGTGAATGGCCTAATGCTACCCAGTGTGCTAGGGATGCCAGCCTCCAGGTTAGGCCCGTAGCCAGGATTTTGTCATCCAGGGGGCCTTTAAATAAGTCAGGGGGCACTGATGTCACAAAATAAAAAATTAAAAACTCACTTTTGTGGTGTTTGTACTCTGCTTCCCTACATGAGGAAGCAAGCCACGCTTGGGGAAGCGGCGGTGGTGGGGAGTCCTCCAGGTGGCCCAGAGAGTTGGGAGTCCTCTGGGTGGCCCAGAGAGCCAGGGGGCTGGATGGAAGTTGGGGGCCTTGGCAGGAAGTCAGGGGACCAGGACGCCAAATACCCCACTGTAGCTACAGGCCTGCTCCAGGTGGGACATGGGGATCCCCCAGAATTACACCCCATCTCCAGACTACAGAGATCAGTTCCCTTGGAGAAAATGGATGCTTCGGGGGGTGGACTCTGTGGCCTTGTACCCCACTGAGGTCCCTGTCCTCTCCAGGCTCCATCCCCAAATCTCCAGGAGTTTCCCAACCTGGATCTGGCAGCCCTAGTTATGGCTGAGCAGGGACTTCAAACCCAGGTCTTCTCAGTCCACCAACCTGACTCTTTCAGTGTGTTTCTCTGGAAAGGGACTTTAGCTGAGCATCTAGTATAGGCTACTCACCACTAGAGGTAGCAAAAGCTCTTACTAAAATATCATGTACCATCCTTTGCGTGTTGTGTGGCTTTTTTGTTTTCTGCAGAGAGATGCCAAGCTGACCTACTAGCATGCTGTAAATAAAATATAAGCCAGAGGAAGACACGGCTGAATTATGTCACAATTAAGCCCTAAATGGTGTCAGTTTAAGAGGTCAAAGGGTTCAGGTAGTTGGCGATGTGAGAGATCTCTGCCTGAGAACCTGGAGAGCCACTGCCAGTCAAACTGAACAATACTGACCTGGACACAGAGAGTTTTTGTAGGATACTGCAGTCACTCAGGAATACCCAGATATCACAAAACAAAAGAAGGCCCCAGAAGCCTATCACAGCTGCTTGCCTAGCCAACATATCCAGAGCCATAAATAAAACCTGGGCTGGAATTTATCTAGACCCTGGCACCCTGGAGCTAATATAAACCATGAAATGGACTTCTGAATATTTCAACAGGCCTGAAGAAAAAATGTCATCCCTTAGAGGTTTAATCATGTATCGTTTACCAGGGGATATTATTTACTTTCATGCCCATTTCCACAAATTAAACCTCTATTAAACAAACCGGACATTTTTCTCCTGGCCTGTTTGCTCTGAACTAGGGGAACCATCAACTGCTCTATTCAGAAATAAGACTCATGTTATTCTGTGGTGCTGACTCCAGGACAGAGTCTTTACAATTGCTGGCTGAGACTACAGGAGTGCGCTTACTAAGCATGCCTAACTGGGAATTCCAAAGAAACACTGGATCTTTAGATGGAAGCAGGTAATGAGCCAGGTAAGGTCTGAATGGTTCCTCAGGTCATCTGATTAAGCTGGGTCAAAGGCTGCGCAATGGTGTACCAAAGGCTGGCCATTTTTTCTGCTGTCCTGGTGGCTCTGCTTAAAACCTACCAGTTTACATTATTCCTAAAAGAAGAGCAAGTCACAGAATCATACAATCACAGAGTCAGATGTGGCCATACAGGCCACCTAATGCAACCCTTTGCTCAATGCAGGATCAGCTAGGTTGCCAGCCCCCCTAGTTTGGCGGGAGTTTCCCGATTTGGAGGGGCTCCCCTGCTCCCAAGAGTGACCACCAGGCCTTCTCTGCTGGGGAGAGGCAGGGGCTGTGCACCTGCAGTCCGAGCCCCAAATTCAGAGCTTGGAGTGCAGGCACACACAGCCTCCCCCCCACCAGCATTTAAAGAGACCCTTTAAACCAAGGGTGTCAAACATGCGGCCTGAGGGCTGGATCAGGCCCCCGGAGGGCTTCTATCAGGCCCACAGTGGAACTGGCTGTCCTCTGCTTCTTCTTCCAGTTCTGCTGCTGTTGCATCATTGTAGGTTTGCAGCTTGCAGATACACACCTGAACACCATACCCAAGATTGCAATAGCACAGACACTTTGATTTAATAATTCAGAGCAAGAGGTGTCAGTTATCAGACACTGTTAAATAAACAAAATACTGCAAGAGTGCTAATGTTTTAAGCATGTTTTTATTTTAAGTAAAAAAAAAACCTTTGTGTTTGTGTCCTTTATAAAGTTTATATCTCCGCTATCTGGCATTACATTTTATGATACACATGGCCCGGTCCAACAAGGTCTCATTTATGTCAGATTCGGCCCTCATAACAAATGAGTTGAGCTTCTGGTTTTGGCGACCCACATGGCAGATGCGTCCCTTTGGAGCTCCAGGGGACATGATCCATGATCCAGCGGACGGGAGGTGGTGCGATTGTCCGCACCACCTCCAGAGCCCTTGTAGGGGGCCCCCAGCCATGGAGCATGAGAGACGCCACTCCCAAGGCACGCTGCCCAGGGATTGAGGCACCTCTGAGCTCCAATGGTCTTGCTGCCGCGGAACCAGCCATGGCGATAGGGGCGCACACTAGAACAAGCGAACAGTGATCGAGCGGAAACCTTACCTCAGCATATGATCCACGATGAAGTGTGAGTTTTTCTGGACAAATAGATAAGTGAAAATATCCCCCCCCCCCAAAAAAAAAAAAGACAAGCAGAGCGGAGGTTTTTACTCTGTAGATAAACAAAAGCTGATTTCAGAGCATTGGGGGGGGGCAGGATTATAAGCAAATAACAAATAACAGTGCTCCCCAGAGCACTGGAGAGAACAACAATATAATCTCTCAGGCAATAGAAACTTTTAAAGCTTTTCTGAAAAGTAAACAACTAAAAGATGGTGGGGAGGAAAGTTGTGCCGAAAATGAAACCTTCTTCAGGAAACGGCAGCCCAGCCACTCCAGTCACAAGACCGGAAGTGGCTACAGACTTCCCTGGTGGGATTGCAGCAGCATTGTGACCCCTTCGGGATCAAATGACAACTCTTAACCAGAATTTTGCAACTCTACAAAGTCAGTTGAATGATACTAAGCAAATGGCAGAGCAGACAGATATAGCAGTTAAGGAAGTTGATGCCAAAACTATAAAGCTTCAAAAACGTGTAGAGAAAGGGTGTGGGGGGGAGAACCTCCAATGAACTTCAACTTTTACAGCTACAAATGGAAAAGTCAAACCATGTTTTGAGATTTCAAGGAGTCCCAGAGACAAAAGAAGAAGACCTTAAAAAGACTTTAAGTGATACCTTGGCACCGGTTGCAGACTTGAAAGTGGATTTTCTGCAAAGCGAGATGGATATGGCCTATAGGACATATTCAGAATACATCAAGAAAAATAATCTGCCTGGTTAAATTTACATAAAATTCTCCAAAAGGCATATCAGAGACCAGATACTGAAAGTGACCAATGGAACTACCTTGAAAATCAATGACAGAGAAATTAAAGTACTAAAAGACATTCCCTTTGAAATAAGGAAGAAGAGGAGGAAATACAAAGACTTGGTCTTATTTTTACAAAAGTCATCCACCCCCTACAAATGGATTATACCAGAAGGCGTCTTCTTCAAATACAATAACAAGAGAGAAAGGATTGACTCATGGAGGCTAAAGACTTTTTGGAACAGTTACAAAAGCCAGAAAAGTCAGCAAAGCCCCAGGAGGATGACAACAAAGAAGACAGTGACCAGAGAAGCCATGAAGAAATTTCATCATCATCTACTGAAGAAGAATCTGACTCGGAATTAGGGGCAGTGGCCCCAAAAACTCCTAAAGCCAACTGAGACTATAATCTCAGAAAAAAGAAGGAAAAACAATAACTTTTATTTCTAGAGCTTGAATTTAACCTATTCTTAGCAGACTCGCAGATGTTCTTCATATAGTTAACAATACCAAATATATTTTACTAATCTTTTTTATTTATACTGCACTTATATACTATCAAAGCGTAAAAAATGACTGTAACCATTTTATGATCACTGCTTCTTGGGTTTTTAGTGGCAAACTTTACTTTCTCCCATAGTTTGTAGATGCCCCTTCCCTATGATTTCTGTGTAGTTTTTAGAAAAGAAAGAAAAAATGTTAAAAAAGAAAGAAAAAAAAAGAAATTAGTTCGATACCCCTGCTTTAAACGCTGCTGGGGACAAGCGGGGGCCTCCACTCCCCGACATGATGTTACTTCTGTGTGACGTCATCACGCTGGGGGACTCCCCACCCCCTCCAGTAATGCCCCCCAAAGCCCCCAGCTGGGGACTTTGAGGGACCTGGCAACCCTAGGATCAGCCTAGAGCATCCCTGATAAGTGTTTGTCCAGCTGCTGCTTAACGACTGCCAGCGAGGAGGAGCTTACCACCTCCCTAGGTAGTCAAAATATGTGGGAGTGATCTCACTTTATCTTCACAAGAAATGGCGGGATAAGATTCATTTGACGGAGAACAAGAGAGTGGCTGCGGTCACACACACACTAAATAATCCACTTTTAATCCACTTTCAATGCACTTTACAACTGGATTTTACTGTATGAATTGGCAAAATCCAATTCAAAAGTGCATTGAAAGTGGATTGAAAGTGGATTATTCATTGTGTGTGATCACAGGGAGCGACTGGCGCAAATTCACCTAATGATCTCCATTGTGGAGTTCCAAGTCCAAAAGTCTATGTATCGCTGTATCCCTGTAATGTATGGAGCTTGAGATCCATAACAAAAGAAGACTAGGATCCTAGAAGCACACCACTAGGAATGCTGGGATCCTAGAATAGCCCAATAGGGTTACCTGGAAAGGTAGCCTAGTGTAAATAGCCCATCCTGGGGAGTAGGGTGTGCTTTGGGTGTGTCTTTCCTTGGGCATAAAACCTGGTCTCACTGCTGAATCACTTAATAAACCATGTGCTGATCACTCAACGTGTCTGAACCCAGTACATTTTAATACCCATGTAGCAACAACAGGAGCTGCGGTGGCTCAAGTGGTTAAGACGCTGAACTGCAGGCTGTGGAAGGTCAGTAGTTCAGCAGTTCGAGACCCGAGAGTGCCGCATGACGGAGTGAGCTCCCGTCTCTAGTTCCAGCTCCTGCCAACCTAGCAGATCGAAAGCAAGAAATTGCAAGTAGATAAATAGGTACCGCTTAGGTGGGAAGGTAACAGAGTTCCGTGTGCCTTGGTGTTTAGTCATGCCGGCCACATGACCATGGAAACGTCTTCGGACAGCACTGGCTCTTCAGCTTGGAAACGGAGATGAGCACCGCAACCCTAGAGTCGGATTCGACTGGCTTTCGAGCAAGGGAACCTTTACCTTTAGCAACAACAGGTGCCCAAGAAGCACAAGTCAGAATATGTGGGAGTGATCTCTCCTTTTACCCTCTCAAAAATTAGGAAACAGAGCAGCAAGACTGTCAATTACTTCCTGGTAAAAGGGTGCAGTCTCAGGGAGCTCTTGTACAAGTAGCTGGAAACAGCCCTGCATAGAAAGCAAGCCCCAGCTCCATTCTCCAGCACTTTCAACGGATAAGTTTACTGACAATATCTCACCATCAGTACAGCAAAGGTTTAGCCTGTTGTAAGACAGGTAGCAGATCTCTCCTGCCCAGGAGAGTACTGTGTTTTTAACAGCTGCACAACAGGCAGGGAGGTCCGATAGGCAAAGTGTCTCCCATCACAGCACCTGCAAGCTTTATCCTATTGTATTTAGAGGTGAGGTTGTGGCTCAGCAGCAGAGCACCTCTTCGCATGCACAAGGTCTCACGTTCAGTCCTCAGCATCTCCAATTTAAAAAGGATCAGGGAGTATTTGATGTGAAAGACTTCTGAGACCATGGACGGAGACCCTCTACCTGTTTCACAATGAAAGACACAGGATTCTCATTAGGGGTCAAAAGATGTCCAGAGTCGCATGAGGTCTGAAACACAACGTATGGCCCCCTGCCATTTTCCAGCAGTGTCGTCCTCAACAGAATTAAACAGGAATTCAGTGGTACCTTAAAGACTAACAGATTCAGCCGTGTTGTTCTGAAGCAATGGACTTTGTTTTAAAGACTAACAGAATTTGTTCCAGCGTAATCTTTCTGTCGCAGAATTAGGGCCTGGATTGAGCCTCTGTCCTCTATTAAACCTATGATACTTTAATTTCTACACTAAATTAACCTCTTTGGTTCAGTGTCCCAGGAGGTTTCAGGACTCCACTGGTGCTGTGGCCTTCTGGTACTGATAACTCTGTACATGACTTTTGCCTTAGGATGTTTATACATTCTCGAAGTTAGTGGTGTCACTATCAGAATCAAAATAGATAGGGTATCTATCTTTCCTATGGCTGTGGTGGCTCAAGTGGTTAAGACATTAAACTGCAAACTGGAAGGTCAGTAGTTCAGCAGTTCGAGACCCGAGTGCCGCAAGATGGAATGAGCTCCCGTCTCTGGCACTGGAAAAAGTGCAGAGAAGGGCAATTAGAATGATAAAAGGGTTGGAACACCTTCCCTATGAAGAAAGGTTAAAATGCTTGGGCTCTTTAGCTTGGAGAAACGACGGCTGAGGGTGACATGATCGAGGTTTATAAGATTATGAATGGGATTGAGCAGGTTGAGAAAGAAGTACTTTTCTCCCTTTCTCACAATACAAGAACTCATGGGCACTCCATGAAATTGCTGAGCAGTCGGGTTAGAACAGATAAAAGGAAATACTTCTTCACCCAAAGAGTGATTAACATATGGAATTCACTGCCACAGGAGGTGGTGGCAGCTGCAAGCATGGACAGTTTCAAGAGGGAATTAGATAAACATATGGAGCAGAAGTCCATCAGTGGCTATTAGCCACAGGGTATAGATGGGAACTCTCAGTCTGGGGCAGGTGATGCTCTGTATTCTTGGTGCTGGAGGGGGCAGCAGTGGGAGGGCTTCTGGTGCCCTGGCCCCACTGCTGGACCTCCTGATGGCAACTGGTATATTTTGGCCGCTGTGTGACAGAGTGTTGGACTAGATGGGCCATTGGCCTGATTCAACATTGGCTTCTCTTATGTTCTTATGTTCTTATGTTCTCTGGTCCCAGCTCCTGCCAACCTAGCAGTTCAAAAGAAATTGCAAGTAGATAAATAGGTCCCACCTTGGTGGGAAGGTAACAGCGTTCCATGCACCTTGGCATCTAGTCATGCTAGCCACATGATCACAGAAGCATCTCTGGACAGTGCTGGCTCTTCGGCTTGGAAACGGAGATGAGCCCCACATCCCTAAAGTCGGATTCGACTGGCTTTCGAGCAAGGGAAACCTTTACTTTTACCTGTCTTTCCTATCTATAGTGGGCAAAGGGACCAATGGAGGAATGGAGCACAGGAAGATGGGACTCCATCATCTCTCACAGCCTTGAACTAGCAAGATAATATAATAGTGTCATCTCTGGGTTTCAACACAGCAGAATAAAATATGACAAATGCACATGTGAAACGCACGTGATTGTAACATGCTATATTACTTTATTTGGCATTTTCTTCTGTTCCTCAGGCAGAAGAAGAGCAGACTGATGCAATCAGCTATATCAGCAGCTAACTGCAAAAGAAATCAGAATATGGAATTACATTAGAAGCCTCTAATTAGATGGCAAATGAGTCTCCCAAGAATTGCCTTTATAGTCGACCGCAGGCTTCACAGGCAGACAGATGATATTCTCATATTCCTTCTAGGTCATTATGAATAACCTTCCTAAGCGAAAATATTCTGAGCAATTACAGCTGATTTATTTTGTGGACTTTCCAACCAGAGTCAATTGGCACAAGGCTTGGTGGAACAGACCAAGGCCCAGCACGGCAGGGAAGAGATTTGGGCCTAATATTTATAAATGAGCAGCAATTACCTTATGTTCTTGGCTGCACGTTGATGCCAACCCCATACACTGGGGACAGATCAGAGTTATTGCAGAGCTGCACGTACTAAAAATTATCCTCCGACATATTGTCAATAACGGGCACCAGTCCCAGCAAAGCAGGCAGCAGGTTTTAATATATTTTCTTCCCCTGGGGCATTCCTTGCACCTATAGAGTGATTAAGAGGTTAACTATATTGTTTAATGAGAAAATGGAGAAAGCTGGGAAGGGGGAGTGTGGACGAGAGAAAGACGCTTGAAAGCCACTTGTACATTAAAACTGCTATGCTGCCAGCACACCTTTTTTTTTTTTTTTTTCCATTGGGATATTTTTTTTTTTTTAATATAGTTTTTATATAGTTTTTGGTAAGTATTACATATTATCTTTTATCCCGTACATTTCGTAACGGTTTTTTATCCCTTCTCCCTCCCTCCTCCCCCCTCTGCTTTTCCAGTGCTTTAGTCCTTTGTTCCCAGCCACGGGCACAAGGTCCGAATCTTGCACTGAATGTCCTTTCTTCCTTCTGTTGGTAGCCACTCCAGGTAGGTCTTCCATTTCGTGCTGATTGCTGTAGTCCTGTCTGCCCATTTGGTCTTCCAGTTCAGTTTCTCAATTATGTCTGACTGTATGAAATCAAACAAATAATTATGCCAGATTTCTACTGTCCATTTACTCTTGTCCTTCCAACCCAGAGCAATCACTGCTTTTCCTGCTAGTATCATTGCTTTGAATATAGCTTGGTTCTCTTTACTTACTCCTGGGTTCCCTATTATGCCCATTAACATTAAATTAAAGTTAATGGACAGTGAAACTTTGCATGTTCTCCTTATAATTTGCAATATTTTTGTCCAAAAGACACTGACCTCTGGGCATTCCCACCACATATGGGAAAACCATCCTTTAGCCAGTTTGCAATGCCAGCACATGGGGCTCATTCCTGGGATCATGTTTGCTATTTGCGCTGGTGTTTTGTACCATTTTGTAAAGAATTTATGCTCCATTTCATTAAATTTGACCACTTTAATTCCCTCTATTCCTTCCATTATTTTGCTTGCCAAGTTTTCTGATACCTGACCTTCTTTGGTCCAAGTGTTCTGTAGGTAAGATATTGTCGTGTCTGTATTTGATATCATTTTCCTATAGATTTTCCCTGCTAATCCTTGTTTTGATTTTTGCATCCCTTTGTATAGTTCTTCTATCGGTTCCTCTATCCATATTTTCTCTTTTTCCTTGATCTTATTAACCATACTATATAGGCCTGTTATTTTTAACCAGTGTTGGTTACCTACCTCTTCCACTATCTCGTGCACCGGTTTTAAGTTACGTCCTCTAAACATGTCTTCCAACCTATAATACCCTTTAGTTTTAAGATATTCCCACCATTTATTCTCTTTTATTTCGCTGTATATTAATTCTAGTGGTGTCCATCTTGAGTTTCTTCTTAGCCATTTCGCTTGCCACTTGCTCCAAGATTCTAATGCTGAATGTCTGGGGCCTTTAATCAATTTGAGATCTTTTTTTGTGGCTTTAGAGAAAATCCCGAATCTTCCTATATTGTTGTTTATCTCATTTTCAAATCTAACCCATTTTTGCTCCTCTCCTTCACCTATCTCTAATAGCGACTTTATTTGAAAGGCTTCATAATATCTATTCAGCTCTGGGACTCCCCAACCCAACTCCTCCTTGAGACCATGTATCAACCTTTTTTGAATTCTACACTTTTTACTGCCAAATATCCACTCTCTAATTGCCCTATTCCATTGTTCTAACCTTTTGTTATGGGCCTCTAATGGTATCGTCTGGAATAAGTATGTTAGTTTAGGTAACCAGAACATTTTAACACTCCTAATTCTAGTAGATATACCAAGAGTTTTATTTTTCCACTTTCTCATTTCATTCTTTATTTTCTTCCATATCGTGCTATAATTCACCTCCGATATTCTATCGATCTTCTTTTGTAACACTATACCTAAGTATTTGAACTTTTTGGTGCCCATTCCAATATTTGTAATTTTGTTTATTTCTTTTCTTTCCTCTTTGTTCACATTGAGGTACATGATTTCTGATTTAGCCATATTAACCTTTAACCCTGAACAGCATTCGAAGTCCTCTAAGATAATTTTTACTTCTTTTATCGCTTCTTTGGGATTTGTCATAACTACTATAATATCATCTGCAAATAAATTAATTTTTATTTCTTCCTTCTTTACCTTATAACCTTCTATCCTTACACAGTTTCTTATCCTTTCAGCTAGTTGTTCTATTGCTATAATGAATAAGACCGGTGAGAGCGGGCACCCCTGTCGGACCCCTCTCTGGATCTGAAAAGTTTGTGATTTGGCATTATTGACCTTTACCACTGCTGTTCCCTCTCTATATAACTCCTTAATTGCTCTTATATAATTATCTCCTATCTCATGCTTTTTCATAATCTGCCACAAGTATTCCTGAGATAGGGTGTCAAAGGCTTTATAGACATCCAATTTTAAAAGACCTAACTTTTTTTTTTTGACCGTGTTGTAATACGTTTATTATATTCCTAATAGGGTGGGCTATGTTCCTATCCTTTATAAATCCATGTTGGTCTTCTTTTATTATTTTGGGACTAAACTTCTTTAATCTATTTGCCAGCATTTTTGCGAAGATCTTGTAGTCTTGGTTAAGGAGGCTTATAGGTCTGTATGAACCTACCTCTTCAGGGTCTTTATTTGGTTTCAAAATTACTATTATTTCTGTTTGTCTCCATGAATCTGGGGCCCTTCCCCCCTCAAGATTTCGTTGAAGATCATTTGGAGTTCTGGGGCAAGAATGTCTATCATTTCCTTATAAAATTCACTTGTGAACCCATCTAGCCCAGGGGATTTTCCCTTTCTCAATTCTTTAATTACATCCTTTATCTCTTGTATTGTAATTTCCTCTTGTAATTTGGCTTGCTCATCCTCCTTCAGTGTTATGTTAACTTCCTCTACAAAGTCTGTTGTGTCCCTTTTCTTATATAATTTTTTATAGAAAGACTCGAACGCCTCCCTTATTTCAATGGGATGTTGAGATTTTTGACCATTTACCTTTATACTTTTCACCCTTTGTCTTTCCTTCCTATTTTTCAGGTAATTTGCTAGTCTTTTTGCTGAATTTATGCTATTTCTTTGGAATTCATTTCTCACCATGGCTTCCCTTTTCCATATTGTTGCTGAGTCTAAGGCCTCCAATTGTTTTTTAATTGTTAATATTTGGTTCTGTATCATAGGATTGTATTTTTGCATTAGTTTACTTTGTAGCCTCTCCATTTCTTGGATTTTGGCCTGTCTTCCTAGATGCCACTCCTTTTTTATATTCTTCTCTTTCTTTATACAGTGCCCCCTTATGACTGCCTTTGCAGCATCCCATAGAATATTGGTGGGTACTGTTCCTCTATTTTCCTCAAAATATAGCTTTATCTGCTCAGACATGTATTGTCTATCCCTTTCTGTGACCATTATTAAGTTATTATATCTCCATGTTCTGGTTGTTGGTTGCTGAGTGAATTCTATTTCAACGCTTATTGGAGCATGGTCAGATATCCATATTGGGTGGGTTGTAATTCCTTTGATAATCATATTACTATTCTTTTCTAAAATTATGTAGTCTATACATGATACTGTTTTATGCCTACTAGATATATGTGTGGGTTTAGGCCGGTTCCCCACAGACTCATGTGCCTCTATCAGGCCCCAATTTCCTAACTTGAATGATTTATCTTTTGTTATGTCTATATTTAGGTCACCTGTTATAATCACTTCTCCTTCGGAAAATTGTTTTGTTTTTTAAATATTTTACCCAGGAATTTCTTTTGTCCTTTATTTGGGGCATATATATTTACTATGGTATACTTCTTATCATCCATTTTAAACTTTACTAACAGATATCTACCATTCCTATCCTCTTTTTTTCCATAACCTCTAGTTTAAATTTCTTATGAATCAGTACTGCTACTCCTTTACCCTTGGCATCACCTCTGGCCTCTGCTAGTATCTCCCAAGTCGGATCGTTTAGCAACGGCTTGCTATCTTTTTTTTCTTATGTGTTTCCTGGAGGCATAAAACATCAATCTTTTGATCTTTTGCCAGCTTAGCTATCCTGTACCTTTTAAGGTTTGACGTTAATCCATTGACATTCAGTGTAAGTAATCTTATTGTTCTATCCATATTCTTTATGATTCTGGACTTTGAGTTCCCGTGGCCCTGGGATTTTTAAGCATATTCTTAAATTACCCCTCCCCCTTCCCTCCCATCCCTGTGGTAGAGTAGACTTGTGGGGATAAGAAACCTTCCCCCTCTCCACTTCATGAGGTGCACACATCCCCTCCTCCCCCTTATACTTGTAATATTAACATTAGCTCAACTTATACTTGGATACTTCCCTTTAGGTGTCTTCTTCTAGTGAGTCTGTCCTGAGGCGCTTTTCTCCTCTCTCTGCAGTTCCTTCTTCTGGGTCTGCTTCCCCCTCTGGCTCTTCTTCCATTCCCTCTTCCCTTATGTCTTCAGCGTTTATTCTGAGTTGTTTAAGGAGTTCTTTGGCCTCAAGGGCGTTCCGTGCCATGAGCCTCTTCCCTTCTTGGAATATTATGATTGAAGCAGGATAGCCCCAGGTAAATTTTACATTGTTTGCATATAGTTTTTGGGCATAGGGGCGCATTAAGTTCTTTTGCCTAAGTGTCTCCTGGCAAAAATCCTGTCTCACCCAAACTTTCCTGCCCCTGAAGCTCAAGTCCTTCCTCTTTTTTAGCTCCTTATATATTTGTTGTTGTATTTTTTCTCTGGAGAACTTGATAATAACGTCACGAGGGGCTCCTCCCTTGCCTTTTCTTTGCAGGCGGTGAGCTCTTTCGACGTCTTCTGACTGAATCCTGATTCCATTAGTTGTCAGCCATTCTGAAACTACGCCTTCCAGGTTCCTGTTAGAAACCTCTTCAGAGATTCCTGTCAAAATCAAGTTTGCTCTCCTATTCCTGTCTGAGAGGTCATTTATCTGCTTTGTTAGGGAGCCAATCCTCTGTTCATTAGCCAGAGCCTTTTCTCTGGCAAAATTTGCTGTTTGCTTTATGTCGGCAATTTCTTTCCCTATCTTAGCCATATCTACTCGTACAGCCTTAATTTCTTCGCTAATTTTTTCCTGAGATGCTAGGAATATCTTCTGGAGGTTTGCTATCTGTTCTGACAGTTCCTTGATATTTTTTGCCATCCTTAGCTGTTTAATTAAGGCTTAATGAGCTAGGCTCTTACTGTGTGAGCGTTATCTCACTGAGTGGTTGTAAATAAAGGGTTTTTTTACTTGCTGTTTCCAGACTCTGCTGCTGTTTGGATCCTTCTTATCTTCCCACCTGGTTATATGCCAGTATTTGGCTGTTTACAATCCTTTGAGCTGTAAATTCCTTAGTTTACGGGGGAGCTCGGAGTTTCAGCGTCCGACTTGGTTTAGCGCATGCGTGCCTCTGTCGCTGCCAGCACACCTAATCATCCATGGCTCTGCAAACTAGATCTTGGGGGCGATAGTAGCATCCATAGCAGTGTTATGAGAACAAGCTTGGGGAGGGACTGTGGCTCAGTAGCAGAGCATCTGTTTTGCATGCAGGAAGTCACAGGATCAAACAGCAGCATTTCAAATAAAAAAAGACCCAGTGGTAGGGCTGCCAGATCCTGCTCAAAGGGTCCCCAACTTGCTC
This sequence comes from Gekko gecko, assembly GCA_029375565.1. NCBI lineage: Eukaryota > Metazoa > Chordata > Lepidosauria > Squamata > Gekkonidae > Gekko > Gekko gecko. Next base: position 35,927,031 of record JAPDNY010000004.1, on the reverse strand, counting down.
AAAGGGCCCCCAACTTGCTGGACCAGATCCAGCTGGCAGGGGGTATCCCACCCCCAAAGTGCCCGGATCCGTCCAACATGTCCGGTGCAATGTCGTCACCTGAAAGTGACATCATCATGCTGGGCACGTCGCCTGGGGGATGCTCTAGCATTCGTCCTGAAAACTCTGGTATCATAGAGTTTTCAAGCTGAATGCTAGAGCATCCACCAGCGGCGTGCCTAGCATGATGATGTCACTTCCAGGTGATGTCATTGCGGCACACATGCTATGTATGTGTGCAAATGTCCCAGACTGAGACCAACTCCCCCCACCACCACCAAAAAAGGTTAGGGACCTGGCAACCCTATAGGGTTGCCAACTCCAGATTGGAAAATACCTGGAGATTTGGGGGTGGAGCCTGGAGCGGGCAGGGTTTGGACCTCAGCAGGGTATATTTACATAGAATCCACCCTCCAATGCAGTCGTTTTCTTTGAGGGAGCTGATCTCTTTTGTCCAGAGAGATCTTCTGTAGTTCCAGGAGATCTCCAGGTCCCACCTGGAGGCTGGCAACCCAAGTTGTAGACTCCTGGAGCTCCACTACCAGTTGGACCAGGGTCTCCCGTGTGGTGCCTCTGGGCACCATGGTGCCTATCAACACCTTTCCTGGCACCCACCAAGTGTTTTCAGAAATTGGGCAGGACCAGGTGGGGCTTTTGCCCAGCAAAGCTTCTGATTGGCTGTGAAGATTTTTAAAAAATTTGCTTTGGCTGCAGCTACCACCATAGCACAAGGATCTTCACCGTATGACTGAAGGTAAGCTACAGCAGCCATTTTGTGGCTGGCTCCTCCTCCTGAAGTTGCCATTTTGTGGCAGGCGGCCCTTGTGTCAGAATCCCAAGGTGCCGCTGGGCTCAAAAATGCTGGGGACCCCTGGAATAGACGATACTGACCTTGAAAGACCAGTTTCCTATGTTTTAAATCTGTCTAAACTGATGGCCAGAAATTGAGGACAGTTTTTGTAATGTTTTTCTTGCGATTAATATCAGGACAGAATGCCTAAAAAGAAAACCATTTGAACTGAAGCCTCGGCCTGGATTTAACTTAAGGATGAAATCCCATCCAATGCATGCTTACTCAGAAGTTAGTCCCACCGAATGCAGCAGGTCTTGTTTCTGGGTAAACATGCTTCACCTGTTTCAGGAGCTCAAAGGAAGAGAGCTCAAGCACGCACCAGCACTGCCTCTTGTCATGCCGCTCAAATGGTCCCCCTTCCCCTTTGCTCTCCTATCTCACCAGTTTGTTGTAGGAAGCCGAATTCCAATTGCACCTCATAACTTAGGGAGGAGAGAAAGAACGGCTATAATGACGACAGAAGCAGGGGAGGAGCACTGCCGCACACCCACGTCACATGCTGTCTCCGAAATCCTAAATTCTGACTTCAGAGCTGATCATCTGCATGTGCACACACAGAAGCCCTAGTATAATTTGGTAAAGAAACACATTATGTTAGGGCACCTCCGGGGTGGACTGGCCACTTCACTTTCAGGGAAATTTCCCGGTGGGCCGCTGTGATCAAAGGCCCCTGGTGGCCATGAGCCATCATAATGCAGCTCTAGTAACTCAGCCAGGGCCTCAGGGGCCACGTGGCTCAGAGCGTCCATCAGCAACAGCAATTGGTGTCAGTTCACCAGCTGCCTTTCCTCGCTCTGCTGCCAGTTTCCAGGAGGGAGCCGTGGCTGAGCTGCTGCCCGTGGCTGGAACTGCTGGGCTGAGTGTCCCCTGCAGTGCTGGCTTGTAGTGCCACAGGGGCTACTCGGCGTGGCTGGCTCCAGGGCATTCTCACCTCCCAGTCTACCCACATCCATACCCACACCACGAGAGGAGAAGAAGAGGAGAGATTGGATTTATACCCCGCCCTTCACTGCCCAAAGGCGTCTCAGAGCGGCTTACGAACTCCTTTCCCTTCCCCTCCCCACAACAGACACCCTGTGAGGTAGGTGGGGCTGAGAGAACTTCTGACAGAAACTGTCCTTGAGAGAACAGCTGTGCCAGAGCTTGTGACTGACCCAAGGTCACATCAGCAGGTGCAAGTGGAGGAGTGGGGAATCAAACCCGGTTCTCCCAGATTAGAGTCCGCGCACTTAACCACTACACCAAACTGGCTCTCTGTCTGAGCTTGCACGTTGCTTCTGGTGTTGCTAATTATTCACGCAGATTTGGAAGGTGCCCCTTGAATCCAGCTGTCTAGGGAGGTTTGTAGCCAGCCTGTCAGGTTGAACCAGCTCAATCTATCAATCAGTAAATCACTTTTTAACCCTACCCTTCCTCCATGGAGCTCAGGCCAGCATCGATCATTCTCTCCTCTGTTCTTTTCTCTGCAAGGCAGGTTAGGCTGAGAAAGAGTGACCAGTCCAATGTCACCCTGGGAGTTGTCTGAAGGAGTGAGAATTTGAACCCAGGTCTCCCTGGCTCTAGTCCCAGACTCTGTCCACTGACCACACAGGATCTGTTTACCCCCATCGTACAAAGCAATGCTGAGGATTCAGTTGGACTCTTTCAACTACTTCTCCCCTGCCCGTCCTTTTCTCTGCTTTCCCCAGCTCCGCCTTGATCAAGGAGAATACATTCAAATTAGGATATTCCAGGAAAGAACCCCCTCTCAGGAGACTGGCTCACCGCAGGGAGGAAAAGATTCCCTGCCTGCCCTCACCGCAGTTAACAGATAATTAAGTTCAGCACCATCAGATGCTGAAGTTGCGTACCCATTAGCAATAAAGAGGACCCTTAAACTTTCTGCAGCCTATCAAATGCAATGGTGACATTTTGGCAGCTCTGAGTATAAATAGCAAAATGGCTGCTTGCTTGAGATGACAGACTTCTGTTCTAATAATAGAAAGCTTGAAGCAGAGATCGGGGGGGGGGGAGTGCTACTGCTCACCAGTTCTTTCCCATTTGCAAAGATTCTCCAGTCACAGATGTCTCCGTGCCTTTGCTCTGCCAAGACATAAGGCAGGAAACTGCAAAGTGCAGATTCGTCATGGGAAAACAATAATACAAAAAGTATTTGTTGGAAAGATGTACACGATGATCTATGCACCATCACTGAGACGTGAATTCACCTATGGACAACAGCAACTGGATTGTTACAAATCTTACCTCCTCCCTGAAAGAAACAGATGCCTACTATCTTTAATTTTAGTAGCTGTCTGCTCTGAATGAATGCTCCTTTAAAGTAGTCAAAAGTGGCATTTCTGGATTGGCTGGCAATATTGTTCATAGAATCATAGAATCAGAGAGTTGGAAGGGGCCCTACAGGCCATCTAGTCCAACCCCCTGCTCAATGCAGGATCAGCCTAGAGCATCCCTGACAAGTGTTTGTCCAGACGCTACTTAAAGGCTGCCACTGAGGGGGAGCTCCCCACCTCCCCAGGCAGCTGATTCCACTGTTGCACAGCTCTCACTGTAAAAAAGCTTTTTCTAATATCCAGCCACAGGCCTGTAGCCTGGATTTTGTAATTTAGGGGGCCCCACTGCTGGACCTCCTGATGGCACCTGGTATATTTTGGCCGCTGTGTGACAGAGTGTTGGACTGGATGGGCCATTGGCCTGATTCAGCATTGGCTTCTCTTATGTTCTTATGTTCTTAAGTCAGGGGGCACTGACATCAGAAAATAAAAAATAAAAAAATATTTTTTTAAAAAACTCACTTTTGTGGCATTTGCACTCTGCTTGCCTACATGGGAAAGCCAGCCACGCTTGGGGAAGGGGCGGTGGTGGGGAGTCCTCTGGGTGGCCCAGAGAGCCGGGGGGCTGGATGGAAGTCGGGGGGGCCTTGGCAGGAAGTCAGGGGGCCAGGTCCCGAAATGCCTCACTGTAGCTACGGGCCTGTCCAGCCAGTACCTTCCTGCCCTTAATTTAAACTCCAAAGTCCAATCCTCAGCTCCCTGCCCTCCTCTAAGTGACAGCCCTTCAAATACTTAAAGAGAGCAATCATGTCTCCCTTTCAACCTCTTCTTCTCCAGTCTGAACATTCCCAAGTCCCTCAGCCTTTCCTCACAGGGCTTGGGCTCCAGGCCCTCGTCGCTCTCCTCTGCACCTGCTTCATTCTGCCCACAACATTTTTGAAGTGAAGACTCCAGAACAGTAGATTACGTAAAAATAAAAGGGCAAGGGCTGAGCTGCAAAAAAGTAGGGTGGTAAAGGATGGCTGCCATCGTTTCCTGCCTCTGTGCCAATTTACACATTCCGAAGAATCCGTTGGAGTTTTGTGCCTCCCAGACTAGGCTTTGCCAGCCTCCAGGTGGGGCCTGAGGATCTCCCATAATTACAACTGATCTCCAGCTAACAGAGATCACTTCACCTGGAGAAAATGGTCGCTTTGGAAGATGGATTCTATTGTGTTGTACCTCACAAAGGTTCCTCCCCTCATCAATCGCCACCTTCCCCAGGCTCCACCCCCCCATATCTCCAGGAATTTCCCAACCCAGAGGTGGCAACCCTGTCCCAGACTTACTTGTGCCCTTTTCTTCTTGTGGTCAAGGCCTGCAGACAGAAGCTGCTGTAGGTTTTCTCTTTATTCTGTTTTCTCCTTCTTAAAGTATCCCATGCAGCTGATATTGGCTCTGTTTGCAAAATCACATGAGTTATGTGATCACACATAATTTTTGCCATAAAGCTAATAGTAACTCTATGGGGTGGTTTGAGAAGGAGAACAAAGCACAGAGAGGAAGGTTAACACTGCTTTCTTCCTGCAAGAAGAAAAGGTCTTTGCAATATGTAAACTGGCCTTATGAAATCTCCCAATTTCAGGCCCCCAAATCCGCTGCTGGCCAGCTGGTGACCATAGAGTTTTTATCCAAATGTTAGAGTGCCCCTTAAGCAACATGCCCAGCATGATGATGTCAATTCCAGGTGATGTCATTGTGGCGCGCATGCCAGAAGACTTCAGGAGCTGAGCTAAAGCCCATCACCAGGTTCAAGGTAAGCCTGGCAACCCTATTGATTTCGATTGATAATCTCTAAGGTTTCCACAGCCCTGACACAGTTAACCCTTTATCAGGAAGTCACACACACAGGCTCTTGCAGTAAGTCACAAATTTACTCAGGAGCACCCTGAGCATTCGTTTCAGTACTCCAGCATAAATCTGTGCATTACTGGCAGCTGTTTACCTCTGTCATTTCCTTTCCTGCAAAGCAGGGGTGCTGTGATGGCAGCTGCTGCCAAAGCAACATTTTAAAAAATCTGCACAGCCAATCAAATCTCCCATAGTCAATCAGAAGCCCTGCTGGGCAAAAGCTCTACCTGCCTCTATGTGGCAGGCATTAGAAAAAGTGTTGGCAGTCCCCATCACACCCATGGCTCGATGTCGGGGACCCCTGCTGTAAAGGATCTCTAAGAAACCCTTCAGTCCTATGAATACCTTCCCCTGCTATTCCATCCACAGACTGATTATTCCAGCATTCAAAACTACCCCTGCAATGTACCTTCACTTCAAAATTTCATTTTCTTTTTAAAGAGCCGAATTTGGTCTCATACTGAAACGCATTTGGCTCTCCTGCCGTGGGTTCTTGAGCCCGGCAGCAACACTGGATGTTCAGCAAAAGGTAGTGAGTAAAAGTAAAAAGGGGAGGGAAGGGGAGATGTTCAGAGCATTAATATCTTGCTGGAGAGACAGCTTGACATGCATCTGTTAGAGAAACAGAAACTACTGCAGTGGCTGATGGCTAATCAGTCATCAAGTGCAGCGCAAGGTCAGTAGGTAATGAAATGAAAGGTCAAGTATCATCAGTAGGCTTCAAATGAGACTATATTTGCATCTGTTGTTGTTCACATTAAGCCAAATTCCAGAGCTGCATTGGAGGAGGAAAAAAACACCTGGAGGAAACTTACTAATGTGTCCAGTTTGTGTGGGAGGGATAAAGGTGAGGTATATCTGAAGAGAAAAGGGGTGTCAAACCTCCAGGGGCAGCTTAGTGTGCAATGTTTTCTCCTCACAGAGATAATTTCTGCAAAATAAAATAAAATGTGTGCAGCGTGGGTGGGGGAACTATAGCACACATGCTGACTTTGCCATGCTTTTGGGAGCCCAAACAGGCCTGACACCTTCTTAAGGTGTAGTCGCAGCAAAGTAGATACTCAAGTTGTATTTCACAGCTGCTTCTTCTCATACAGAAGGTGTCAGATGTGAATTGGCCCATTTGGGGGGAAAGGGGGGAATAGACATTATAAGGTCATAAGAACAATATATGACAATGGCTACCTTTTTCCCCCTTAGACGAAGCTCTTGTACCTTGTAACAGTGAGGAATTCAGTTGGTTCCTGTTAACCCATCACTACTGTTCCATAAGTAGGGTCTAGATCAAGTCAAGCCTGAATTCTCTGAGAAGCTAAAATGACTAAATAGAGGCTACCGTACTTTGGTAACATGATGAGAAGACAAGACTCACTGGAAAAGACAATAACGCTGGGAAAAGTTGAAGGCAGCTGGAAAAAAGGAAGACCCCAACATGAATTCTTGCATGTTACTTGTCTTCAAGACACACACATTGTCGGTTTATCTTCTGTAGTGCACACACAAACACTCAAAGCAATTAGTTATAGATTTTCCAGGTTGTGTGGCCGTGGTCTTCACATTGTAGGACCTGATGTTTCCCCAGCAGCTGTGACTGGCATCCTCAGAGGTATAACACAGAAAGATGGAGTACTCTCTGTGTCAAGGTGAGAAGAAAAATGGTAGGCAGGTAATTTATATCTACTCAGGAAGGTGAGGTAGGGCTGAGCCATTATTTTGTAGGAGTTCCCCAGGCTGTGACATGCTAATAGAGGGACTTTCCTGAGGAGGTTCTTTTGCATACGGATTGACTGTTGAAATTCTAATCTTATCTGTAGTGCTATTGTAAGATGTAGAGCATTTTGTGTTTTTCAGGACAGGAAACCATGCCCTATTTTTAAACTCTCCCCTTACTTCTTCAGGAGTATACCGTATATCCTGCAGTTGTGGACAGGTTTACATCAGGACCACACAGCGTAGCATTCAGCCAAGAATAAAAGAACATGAAAGACACTGCAGACTGGGCCAACCTGAAAAATCAGCAGTGGCTGAACATAGCCTAACTCAAACAAAACACAGTATCTTATTCCAACACACTGAAAGGCTGGACAACACATCAAATTACCATGTCAGATTACACAGGGAAGCCACTGAAATTCATAAACATAAACACAGTTTCAACATGACCCAGTGCCTCAACCTTGCACCCAATGCAGTAGTAAATTTAAAGGCATAGGAGACATTATTAACGTATTTGAGGAGTTTGTATCACACCTTACCTTCGCAGAAGGCAACTAGAAACCTCAATCAATACAAATCCTATAAATAATATCTGGGACCCGACTCTTCTCCTGATGAGAATCAGTCATGCCATTCCTTCAGCACTAGCATAATTCAGACTACATTTACAGGGAATCTATACAAGCAATAAGCCGGTCACTTTATAACTGCTATGACTGCAAAATTCATTACTGTGAAGGAGACCAATTAATGTAATGAAAAACTGTAGTGGTTGTTTAAGGCCTTACTGATTATGCTTTCAAAAAGACAAATGCAAGAAGGATTAGACTACTTTGGTTATAAGATATGGAGATTTTTTTGGTATGTGTGTATAACCTTTATAACATTTTATGATTTATGCTTCAATTTTGTTCTTTTTTAGATATTCTCCCCAAGGGGGACTCAAAGCAGCTTACAAAGTTGTTCTCCCTTCCTTCATTTTATCCTCACAGTAACAACACTGCAAGGTGGTGTGTGTGTGTAGCTGTGCCTTCAACAGCAGCCTGTGGCACAGAAATTTATCAGGTAAAATTCCTTCCTTTCATTTCACCTCTGTGTTTGGAAGTAGTATCACCTGCTGTGCATCAGGCAATGGTTAAAGACATAAAAGAAAGCACTAAGAAAGACTAGCAACATGAGCTTAGAACAGATGATTGAACTATGAGAAGTATGAAGTGGAGGAAATGCTATTGATTCTTTCAGGAGAGTAGCCTTAGAGGGTCTGCTTTAGAAGAGCTAGATTTGAGTACAGTAGCACCACAGAGTAGGGATGGGCACAAATCAGGGAAATGTGGTTTGTTCCAGTTTGTGGTTCATGGAGTGCCCAGTTCATCAGCCACTAACCATCATGAATTTTTAGGCATTAAGGTGGTTCGGTTCATGAGATTTGTGATGTGGGAGAACAGGCCCCCTGGTATGCTAGATGCCAACCTTGCAGGGGATCTCTGGCTGTCTCTCCTCTACCTGCCCTCCAAGCCAGATGAGGATTAGATTTACGGAGTCTGTGTCATGGCCCCCAAAACAAGATGCCCCCAGGAAAATGCTTTTGGAGGAAATGTCAGGTGCAGGTTCAAAAATGTATAGAATGGATCCCCTGCAAGCTACACACACCAAATGCACAGGCTGGAGAATTCCACCTCCCCCCGCAATTGCTTTGAAGTTTAGTAAACATCTTGATTGAGTGGAGACAGTCTCAGGGGTCATTTGGGGTCAGAGCACACCGGAGCACCGCTCTGGCAGCCCAGGTGGCAGCAAACCCCGCCCCCAGCTCCCTGACCAACGTTCCTGCCTTCCCCCCTGAGCCTCTCCACTTTTGCAGACAGATGGGGGGGGTAAATCCCTGCTTCCCTGCCCAAGCTCCTTCAGGTGCCCTGCAGCCTAGAGAAGCTGGGGCAGGGAAGCCAGGCATGACTGCCTCCATGCCCTCCCCATTTCCAGCCAGCCCAGCATGGCGGGTTGGCTGGAGATAGGGAGCGCACAGAGGCAGACATGCCTGCCTTCCCCGACCCTCTCCGCTTTTGCGGAGGGAGGGGGGGTTAAATTCCTGGCTTTCCTGGAGGAGACCAAGCAGCCAAGCTGGGCATGTCTCCCCGCCTCCTGTTCAGTCCATGATCCAAGCCCCTTTAAGGCTTGTTTCTCCCCCCCCCCCAAGCCCGTGGGAGCCCAGGGCAAGGCTGAAAGGGGCTTGAATCTAAGAGATCCAAGCGTAATTCAGCCTTATCTCCCCCGCAAGCTTGCAGGAGCCGATGGCAAAGCTGAAAGGGGCTTGAATCTAAGAGATCCAACCCCCTTTCAGCCTTCTCTCCCCCCTCAAGCCCACAGGAGCCCAGGGCAAGGCTGAAAGGGGCTTGAATCCAAGAGATCCAAGTCCCTTTCAGCCTTCTCCCCCCAAGTCCATGGAAGCTGATGGCAAAGCTGAAAGGGGCTTGAATCTAAGGGATCCAAGCCCCTTTCAGCCTTCTCCCCCCCAAGCCCACAGGAGCCCAGGGCAAGGCTGAAAGGGGCTTGAAACTAAGAGATCTAAGCCCCTTTCAGCCTTGCCTCCCCCCAAGCCCGTGGGAGCTGATGGCAAAGCTATGTGTAATGGAACAGTCTGCTCTTCCCTTAATATCTGTTTGATTTAGTTTGGTCCTCTTGGAGCTCTTGTTTCACTTTCATTTTTATATGCATAATGGACCTGAGAACAGCTGGCTGAGTGAGTACTCTAGCCTGGGAACTCATAGCCTAAGGGGATGTTTCAAATGTAAGCCTTCAGGCTCCTTTTTAACTGCTGGTGGGGGGATTTAGAACTTGGGGAAAGCAAACATATACAGAGGCTTTCATTTTCTTTCCCTTTCTTTCAGTTTTTTCCTTCCCCTTTCTTTCCAGTTCTTTGCTCCCTTTCTTTTCCTTTCCCCCATTTCTTTCCCTTTCTTTCCTTCCTTCCTTCCCTTTCTGTCCCTTTCTTTACATTTTTTTCTTTTTCCTTCCTTCCTTCTTTCCTTCCTTCCTTCCCTCTCTCTCTCTCTCTTTCAGCTAATGAGTTAGGCTATAACCAGCTGAAATAAAGGTTAACAGTCAATAAAAACAAAATGTGCCAAGCAAAGCTTGAGTCCAGTGGCACCTTTAAGACCAACAGAGTTTAATTCTGGGTCTAAACTTTCATGTCAATAAACTCTGTTGGTCTTAAAGGTGCCACTGAACTCAAACTTTGTTCTGTTGCACTGGAACAGATATTCTTAAGTACCACTGCTAATGAAACATTGAGCTGCTATCCTACCTTAAGCATGTGTGGACAGGAGGTGTTGGGTCTACCCTAATAATTTGTTCAAGTAACTTTGTGAAGTCTTTTGTACAGTGTAACCCTATTGCCTGTGTAGAAGAGCACTCTTGAATAATTCTGGTTTGCATAGATTCAGGTGGGTAGCTGTGTTGGTCTGAAGCAACAGAACAAAGTTTGTGTCCAGTGGCACCTTTAAGACCAACAAAGTTTAATTCTGGGTATAAGCTTTCGTGTTCATGTACTCATTTTCAGATACATTGAAACGGAGTCATCAACCATTGCATGTAGGTAGCAAGTGAGAAGGATGTTGCCCATATCTGTAGACTTCTGCAAATGCAGGAACTGTAGCCTCTGTTCATAAGTGGGTCACTGGTCACTTCTTCAGGTATGAAGTATCTGTAGAAGAGAGCAGTGGCTCACAAAAGCTGATCCCCTGTTACAAATTTTCTTTGTGCTTTTGTGGTTTTGAAGCAGTTTTTCTCCAGGTAGGCTTGCCAGCTCTCTGGAGATTTTTGGGGTGGAGCATGAGCAGTGGGTGTTGCCTTCTGACACACTTCTGGTGAAGTCAGGGTGTGTGGCATATGCAAATAAGTTATGCTAATGAGTTATGCTAATGAGCTCCTGCACCTCTTTTTCTACAAAATGACCCCTGGACAGTCTGTTTAGAAATATACCTGTTCACAAACTGCCATGAACTGTTTGAAAGTTCATAGGAAGTTCGTGCCAGTTGACCTGTCACAAACTTCAGTTTGTGAACCACAAACTGCCCAAAATTCACCATAAACTTTAGCTGGTGAGTTGGTTCGTGCCCATCCCTACTGAAAAGACCAACAAAATGTCTGGGGTATAAGTTTCAAGAGTCAAAGGGATGAAAGCAGCTTGGGTTCTCAAAGGCTCAAACCCTAAGAGCGCAGACTCTAATCTGGGAGAACCGGGTATGATTCCCCACTCCTCCACTTGCATCTGCTGGATGACCTTGTGCAAGCCATAGTTCTGGCACAGCTGTTCTTGAAAAAGAGCAGTTTCTGTCAGAGCTCTCTCGCCCCACCAACCTCACAGAGTGTCTGCCACTTTGTAAGCCACTCTGAGACTTCTTTGGGTAGTGAAGGGTGGGATATAAATCCAATCTCCTCTTCTTCTAAAAATCTTGTTGCTCTTTAAGGTGCTACAGCTTCTGTACATTATCTAGCTACTACAGAAGTTTGCACATTTTAACAACCCAGGGACCTTTATTTTGATTTTAAAATGGGGGGAATCCTCCCCTCCTCTGTCATCAGCACCCACCATGTGCTAGTCATCACCCTTTCAAACCCCATGTGCCCCATGGAGGCCCTGTCCTCTATGTCCTTCAAACAATACAATTAGAACCACATCAGCCATACTTTCTAAAAGCAAGTTCAAGTACAATGTCTGTATTGTCTGTATTTTGTCAACAAAGTCAGAGGGTAGCAGCTGATCCTATAACGCCACAACTCACAAGACTCTTACCCATGTTCTAATTGATCTCACCCCGTGATTGGAAGGAACTTTGCACCAGAGGCAGCAAGAAATTCCTTTATTGGTTAATAATTTCTATCCAGAGGTGGACAGAAGGGATAAGGGACACAGAACTGTTCAGAATGATTCAGAGAAGCAGGAAAACACTAGCATCACACAGAAAACTTGAGTTTATCCCCATTGGTTGTTATCATCTATGGACATAGACTAGCATCTCACTATACCGAGGGTGAAATCTTTTACATTCAAAAACAGAATGTTCAGTTTGATATCACAAATAACTCTTGATTACTGTCTTAGAACTCTTCCTACTTAGTGCCAATCAGCCAATAAGAGTTCCTGAGGGTCTGGAGCTACTGGTTGCTGACAACCAATCAGCGTATTTTCTGGCCACTGCTCTGAGGCGTCAGTATGAGTAGCAGCTGTCCATGCTCCTGCCCTTTGAAAGAGGGAGAACTCAGTTCTACCGTTGTCCAGTGAACTGAAAAGTCCATATTACCCTTCTTAGAAGAAAATGTGAGGCAGGTACATGGGTATGGCCTGAACACATGCATCTCTCAATCTTGGTACAGTATTCTATACCATAGGCACACATTTGGGGCAACATTTTGGAAAGCAAACGAGAGGGCTTTTCTACATGCTCAACTTACTCCCAGTTTTCTTGGTAGTTGACCCATAAGCAGTGGAATCAGTTTGGACATGGTTTTTCCACATGTCTGCCCTCCCTTTGCATTTTTACAGTTGTGGAGGTACTTTATTTTCTTCCTCACATGTCTTAAATAATCACAGACTTTATATGAAGCATTACCCATATCCATTAAGAATCCCAGAAGGTCCCAGTAACACATGTGTGTGTGTGTGTGTGTGTGTGTGTGTGTTTGTGTGCTCAGCACATTATGTTCCTATAGCCAAGGGACACACACATGTAGTCCATTTGGCTAACAAGGGAGGCAGGGGAAACGAAACAGGATTCCAAAACACAATGCAATACCTAAATGCAGAAGATCAGGAAATGAAATGAAGTAACAATTTGAACAGTGCCTAGTGGAAGCAGTTATGTTAAGCTAGATACATCTACTCATGGCTAGACCAAGTAGAGCTGACCTGGGAGTGTGCATGTGGTGTCCCCAAGAAGGGAAAGAGGAGAGGGAGCAGTGGAGAGAGAGAGAGAAGGTTACATATTGTGGTGGGAAGAGTCTAGCTCAGGGGTCCTCAAACTTTTTAAACAGGGGGCCAGTTCACTGTCCCTCAGACCGTTGGAGGGCCGCCGTGTTCGCCCCCTCCCCCCCACCAGCCTGCTCGCCCCGCCGCCGTGTTCGCCCCCTCCCCCCACGACCAGCCTGCTCACCCCGCCGCCGCGTTCACCCCCTCCCCCCCACCAGCCTGCTTGCCCCGCTGCCGCGTTGACTCCCTCCCCCCACCAGCCTGCTCGCCCCGCCGCCGCGTTCACTCCCCCCCCACCAGCCTGCTCGCCCCACCGCCGCGTTCGCCCCCTCCCCCATGACCAGCCTGCTCGCCCCTTCCTCCTCCTCAGCTCCTGGGCGCTCTTGCCACCCAGGGCTGCTGGAGGAAGAAAGAGGCCGCAGGGGGCGGCTTTGAGGGGGGCGGGGGCAGCAATTTGCCGCCTCTAAGAGCCCGCCGCCCTAGTGAGCGAGCCGGCAGTGCCTCTCCCAATGGGGCTACTCGGAAGGAGGAGCCCGGCAGGCGAGCGGGGGCGCTGCTGCTGCGCTCCCCGAGGAGGAGGCGGCTCCGGGCGGGGGGGGCGGGCATAAACACTTGGCGGGCTGTATAAATGTCCTTGGTGGGCCGCATGTGGCCCGCAGGCCGTAGTTTGAGGACCCCTGGTCTAGCTGGATGTCAGGAGCGAGAGGAGGAAAGGCAGGGCCTTCAAAAATGCACACTTTCTCATCCTTGTGTCATACACAGACCCTTTGGTCACAGCAAACCAGGTTTGGACAAGACTGCAACAAAGCAGGGGAAAACTAGGAAAGTGGAGTTTGGTAGGCAACATTGTGTGGATGTTCCTAAAAAAAATTCTTCAGTTTGGACACCAAACCAGAACAAAGCTTCTTTGTGAAAGCAGCCACAGATTGATGGAGCTATAACAATAAAAGATTTGTAAGAAAGTTTCCTCTTAGCTGCCTTCTGTTCTGACAAATACAAGTAAATTTTTTAGTCCTTTACTGAACACTGAATTTCTATGTAACACATTATGGAGAGCATCTGGCAAGGCATATGTATTAAGCATGCCTCAATTTACGTTCTCACTCTTAAGAAAACGAAGCTAGAAATTTCACTGCCCTTATAACTGAGACGCAATGGAGACTTTAGGTTGCCACAAAGGCGTCTGAACCGAAGCCTCAGTCCCAGTGCCAGGCTTCTAGAAGTGGATGCAAAAATATCTATTGGGCCCTAAATAAGAGTAATTTATGAACACATTCAGCAGTATCTCTCTGAGTGGCTGTATATTTCAGGAGGCTGAATGAAATATTTGTACAGAATATCATTTATACAACTTCACTGGCTTTTGCCAACTGGGTTTTGCCTGTAAGAGAGAATATTTCATTCATCTGAATGTAGGAAAGGAAGTGAACATTGGTCTCCCCTCCTCCCCGTTTTTGATTTTGATTGCGGGGGGGAGAGCATCCTATTTAGAGATCCCACCATATGAAGATGGTTATATAACCATGTTGTTATCTGGGGCAACACTGATGACCTTGCTGCGTGCTGATACAGAAACATTAGCAGCTTGTGGCGAAGGCCAGCCCTGCGTTTGTGGTCCTTTCTCTGGTTACTCTGTAGCACCTGATTGTATTTTTCATCAATGTATTTTATGGATGTTTTACACCAGTTTTGCAGCACTGCGAATAAGAGCGAGAATGCTTTCATTTGCTGCTTTATGCCAGTTTGCTGTTTTATGTACACAGTTCATACAGCCATGGCACCCACCAGCAACTTTGCTGGCACTTGTTGAGTGTTTTTAGAAAGTGAGTGGAGCCTGACGGGGCTTTGGTCCATCAGGGCCTCTGATTGGCTATTGGAGATCAGACTGGCTGCATAGATTTTTTTTGTAAGCTGCTTTGGCAACAGCTGCCATCACAGCACAAAGGTCTTCACTGCATGGCTGAAAGTAAACTGTGAGTATGGAAGAAAAATATTTTTAAACAATATGTTCATTTTAAGAGACATCCTGTTAAACACAGACCGTGAGTAAAACTGGCAAGTATTTGAGCATCCCTACTTGTTCCGCAGTGGCTCAAGCGGTTAAGACGCTGAACTGCAGGTTGGAAGGTGGCTCAAGTGGTTAAGAAGCTGAACTGCAAGCTGGAAGGTTGGTAGTTCAGCAGTTCGAGACCCGAGAGTGCCGCATGACGGACCCCGTCTCTGGTTCCAGCTCCTGCCAACCTAGCAGCTCAAAAGCAAGAAATTGCAAGTGAATAAATAGGTACCACTTTGGTGGGAAGGTAACAGTGTTCTGTGTGCCTTGGCGTTTAGTCATGCTGGCCACATGACCACAGAAATGTCTTCAGACAGTGTTGGCTCTTCGGCTTGGAAACAGAGATGAGCACCACAACCCTAGAGTTGGATTCGACTGGCTTTTGAGCAAGGGAACCTTTACCTTTACTTGTTCTTTACTTGGCTTTGTTCCATGGGTGCCATAATGAACACACTCAGTGAACTGTACCAAGATATTGTCCATGCAGAAGTTTTTTAAAAGTATTGACAATCAAGCTATCAAACTGGTAGAGGTTAAGGAGCTATAAAGAAGGTGGTGTCAAACTTGCTATGCATTTTATGGCTCATTTGCCATAGTAACTGGGAGGGGAGGAGGAAAGCGTAAACCCAAAATGCTCTCACTTTGCAAGCCTTTGATGTAGACTGCCCCTTATCCCTTCTCTCAGTGTCCTTGGTTCTCATTTTCCGCTGTCTGGCTTTTGTCTTACATGTTGGGGGGATGGCACACTGGGGGGGGGGTGAAGAGCCAGTGCTTTTGGCGGGTGAAACTCCTGAGGGTGATTGGTTCTGAACCTTTTGGGGGCTCTTCTTGAACCTTGTATATCTATTGATTTCGCACCCTTAACTTTAGTTCTAACACACCTGGTGCACAGCCTGGATCCTATCAATGTCTCAATAAACTGATCCTTCCTTGGTGTTGAGTGTTGAGAACTGATTTCTCCAAGAGTCTGACTGGTGGTTCCTTACAGTATATTACAGGGCTGCCAACTCTGGTTTGAGAAATTCCTGGAGGCCTGGGTGCAGAGCCTGAGAAGGGCAGAGTTAGGAAAGGGATGGAGTTCAGTAAAGATGTGATGGTATACAGTCCACTCTCCAGGGGAACTGATCTCCATAGTCTGAAGATCAGTTGTAATTCCAGGAGAACAACAGGCCCTACCTGGAGGTTGACATGGCTAAAACGATGACAGATTCAAGTATATATACCTACCAAAATAGACAAAGCAGAGAATACTGAGCTGGTTCAGGAGCATAGTTTGGGGTGAGATGGATGTCTGGAGAATAACCATTATGTTTGCAGAAAGCATACTGTGAATCCCTTGTTGGATTTTTAATAAATGAGGACTGATTCATGTTGCAACAAGATATAATACAACACCTCTACATACTCAGATTCCCGTATGTGATAAAAGACAGAAGCAGCTAGGATTTGTTCAGAAGACACTGCCTATTAATGAGGAGCTTTTTGTCAGATCCAGTCAAAAGAAATAACATGCTGTGATTCAGAATGAACTCAAAGGCAGAAAAATCTCCAATAGAACAGCTTCTGGAAAGAGTGGTTATTATTTCAGTACACTCATTCTGCATAGCTGGACAATTGAGGAAGACATGACCGATTAAATAATCTAACACATCTGTGTACAATGAGGTCTGCCAATGAAACCCTGTTGAAAACTGTGGAGTTTTTGCAAGACCCTGGTGCCCTGTGAGGTTGGGAGAGAAAGCAGCTCAGCCGCAATGGCAGAGGTGAGATTCAGAGCTGGCTCTCCTCGATTCCAGTCTGACATTCTAATCACTACACAGCGCTGGCTCTTCTTAAATCCCCTTTGTTTTGTACAGGATATATATTCCATCCTCCCTGTCTGTGCTGCCTTTCTCCCCAGGATGGACCCAAAGCAGCTCACATTGTTCTCCTGTCCTCCATTTTACCCTCACTGCAAGGATCTGTGAGGTCCATTAGGCTGAGTCGCCCAGCAAGCTTCCATGGCAAATTGGAGATTCAAACCTGGGACTCTTAGATCCTAGCCAGGTGCTCTAACTATTAGACCATGCAGGCTTTTATAGGTCAAGGAAGTTGTTCAACAGAAGGGATATTTTCTGCCTTCCCTGTCTGTTCTGCCTGCCCTTGCTGGCTTCTCAGGAGCAAAGCTTCCATTGCAAAAAACAGCGGGGTGGTTTATGTCAGAGATAAACTGGGCCAGCACGTTCCACTTCCCTTCATTTCTGGCACTGCAATGCCCGTCATCCTGAAGCTGGTGGCCCGTTTTGGCCCGTTTTGAAATGCCCTCCACAGCTGGTGGCCTGTTTTGAAATGCCCTCCACAGACAACCTTAACTTCTATTGCAAATAGCATCATGGGCTTTTGGAGATAACCTGGGCCAGGATGTCCTGATGCCCTTCATTCTCAACACTACAGCTCCCATCATCATCCTGAACAGGGTGACCAATTTTCAAATGCTTTCTAATAAGCTACACCTGTCAGCAGGGCTTTTTTTTGTAGAAAAAGCCCTGCAGGAACTCATTAGCATAACAGGCCACACCCAACAGCAGAAACTCCTTAGCATATTAGGCCACACCCCTGGCAGCACAGCTCATTTGCATATTAGGCCACACCCCCATGTCACCAGAAGTGTGGTCATCCAGCCACACCCACCTTTCGCTTCTTATTCTGTTTACCTTCTCTGTTGTCAAAACCCAGGGCTTTTTTGTAGAAGGAACTCCTTTGCATGTTAGGCCACACACCTCTAATGTAGTCAGTCCTAATGAATTTCTGCTGTTGGGTGTAGCCTGTTATGCTAATGAGTTCCTACTGGGCATGGCCAACTCAGGAGCCAGCTGGAATTCCGTTCCTGTGCGTTCCTACCCAAAAATAGCCCTGCCTGTCAGGGACAACTATAGGTTCCAAATGCAAAAAGTGTTCTAGAGATTACATGGGCCAGGATCTTCTGACTCCATTCATATTTGGCAGGGCAACTCCCATGATCATCCTGGAGCCAGTGCCCAATCTTGAGGCTCCTAGCTTTATTTCCTGATGTGTGACACATGCTACAGATGGATGGACAGATCCTCTATTATTGTAGACTAGTGATGACACCATTGACACACTCTTACTTTCCTGGAAATAGGCCCCATTGAACAAGACCTGAGTAGACCTACTTAGGATTGCTCTGTCTTATTGTTACAATCATTGTGTGTGTGTTAAGTGCCGTCAAGTCACTTCCAACTTATGGTGACCCTATGAATTAATGGCCTCCAAAATATCCCATTGTTAACAGCCTTGCTCAGGTCTCGCAAGCTGAGGGCCATGGCTTTCTTTATAGAGTCAATCCATTTCATGTTGTGTCTTCCTCTTTTCCTGCTGCCTTCAACTTTCCCTAGCATTATTGTCTTCTCTAGTTACTCTTGTCTTCTTGAAATTTGTCCAAAGTACGATAGCCTCAGTTTAGTCATCTCAGCTTCTAGAGAGAGTTCAGGCTTGATTTGATCTAGAACTTATTTGTCTTTTTGGAAGTCCACAGTATCCATAGAACTCTCCAACACCACATTTCAAACGAATCAACTTCCTTCCTGTTAGCCATCATAAATCTCCATTAATCAAAATCCACATGGAGAAACCAATGCTTTGAGAATAACATGAATTGAATTTGATGACCACACCCAGAAACTTGCTTACCCATGTCACAAAGATGTCAGAATACTATCCATTCAAATGTACGTAAAGATGAAAGATACAGGTTATTTGAAGGAAAATAAAGATCTTGAGATATAAGTTCATGGCATGCTTAAAGTTATTTATAAAGCAAAGTTAAATAGATAGCTCTGTAAAAAAAAGCCCTGAACAGTCACAACATGGTCTACTTATTCATAAACCAACCTATCATCAAGGCAGTTTTTATCTGGGCCTGGGATTGAGAGAGAGAAATTGTAACACAGATTAATGATCTGCAGAAGGACAGTATATGTCAGTGGCCAGTATCGCATGTAAATATGGCCCTGTACCTTTAACATCTGCCAGCCTTGATATATTTGGAGGTTCTAGCAGGGGAGTGCAGCTATCGTATACCCTTGACGGAAGAACGGTACACTCCTTCTATCTGGGATGGTCGTCCTCTTCGACCGAGCGCACAGCTTCGGGAGGGACGTGATATATTTGGAAAATGCAATTTCTCCAAACACAGAGGAACTGTGAAAATAGACAAACGGCATACTGAGAAATATAGGCATAACTTTCAAGTAAGGAGCTGGCAACCTTAGCCACAGCTACCAGCTCAAATTTTAAAAGCCCTAATTGGAGTCACAAGTCCCCTCTGTATTCTTGTACCAAACTCACAGCCTGTCATCGACAATTGTGCCTGCATCCATCCTCTGAGGACCTAAAGGTGGCATACTTCAAGTCGTCTTGTTTTCTCTTCACAGTAGTGTGGGAGGTTAGGCTGCTAGAAAAAAAGGCCAGCATACATGATCAGCCAGTTAATTTAATGGCTGTTATCTCAATGTAGGCCTCAGTTCAATCAAGGCTCCACCACTCAGCAATTCCTATTACCTGTGTCCTTGAATGACATTGGTAGGATTGTTCTTCTACACAGGTTGTGTTTACAAGGAAGAACGAGAACTACATCTGGACATGAGTAGTGTTGACTTTATTTTCTACTTTTTAATGTTCTGATCATGCCTCAAGCACACCTTGTTGTGTCACCAGAGGTAACTTGAGGTGAGGTACATGCAGCTCTTTCCCTTGTAACCAGATGGCTCAGATGACTGCACTGGTGCTTTAAATAAACACAGCTGCTCCTTTTCTCCACTTCATTTTCTCTCTTTCCTTCAGAACTTACATCAAAACTCAGGACAGCTGAGTTTTGCCTTTAACAGACAGAGGGCCAAAATAGGCACGATGGTGGTCACCATATTTGTCATTCACGTGTCTTTCTTGCTTAGATGTGAAGCAATGAGGTGAGGTAAACCAGACCCCACCCTCTGTTCTCCACAGCATTTTACTCTTACCCAACACTAATAGAAATAGGCAAACTCGGAAACCAAATGTCTTGGACAATAAGCTAGGTGAGGTTAGGCAGGTGAAACCAGGTTGGTTCCCTCACCTGTGTGCCTCTTATGGTCTTAAAGCTAGACCCACTTTATATATGAAAAGATTAGGTACTAAAGCAAGGCCCTTCACATAGCAGAAGAGGGTTGTAGGATCCAGTCTATTTCAGTTCAACATAAAATATATTGGTTTGTGGAAATGTGGCTCAGGTCCCAATGCAGGTCATTCTATGGGTAGCTGCAGTTTGCTAATTCAATTGCAAAGTGTTGTGAGAACAATGAGGTTTCACAGAGTTTTAATGAAAAGGAACCCATAAATAAAATTATGCTATAAAAATAAAAGAGATGTCTTCATCAAGTTTGGATGAATGATAAATTCTACTAACAGTTTAGTACTGTCAGCTCTGCAAGGGTTTTTGGTAGAGTTT
The DNA here is from genome assembly GCA_029375565.1 of Gekko gecko. Taxonomy (NCBI): domain Eukaryota; kingdom Metazoa; phylum Chordata; class Lepidosauria; order Squamata; family Gekkonidae; genus Gekko; species Gekko gecko. Next base: position 35,906,760 of record JAPDNY010000004.1, on the reverse strand, counting down.
TCTCAGATGTCAGTCTTTCTTCCTGACATCTTTTAACTGGAGAAGCTATGATCGAACCTGTAAAGCGTCCCTTTCCTTACTTAGCAAAAATGTTTTGTTCAAATGCACTGAGATAACCAAAATGTTCACATACAAAGTCTGGATAAAAAGCTATGTTGACTGCACAGGTTTGTCTTGACGTGGATCTGGCCTGAAGAAGACACAATGTAAGTTCTTGTGACTAGAGATTCAAAATAGAGCTGAACCAAAGCATTGGAAAAATTCAAAGGTTGGCAGGAGGTAAGAACTTGAATTCAGATTTTGGTGTTTTGATAGTCGAACTTTACTTTAAAAATTGGACTAATGGATATTTCAAATGTCTTTTTGGTAAATTTTAGAACAATGTTACTTTGCTAGAAAATTAAGCCGCAGAATATAAATATGGCTCCTTTTTGGAAACCTGAGCTACAAGCCTGTGAAAGGGCTTAGCAGCAGGGAAATGGAGATTAATCTGCCCCAGTCCCCAGACTGTCTAGGGCAGAGCGGCCACACCACACTTACTACTTTAATCTGAAGCAAAGGAGGCTTTTTTCTGTTTAAAGGGAAATACCTTAGAGCCACATTTGTCATGGGAGGCAGAGCATCTGCTTGGCATGCAGAAGGTCCCAGGTTCAGTTTCCTGTATCCCTAGTTTTTTTTAAAAAAAGGATTAGGTGGTAGGTGATGTGAAAGACATCTACCAGAGACCCTGGAGACATGCCACCAGCACGCAATATTGACCCTGATAGACTGATGGTCTGATTCAGTACAAGGCAGCTTCATCTGTTCATGTGTAGAAGCTCTGCAAAACAAACAAACAAACAAACAAACGATGTCAGTCCATCCAGCTAGCCACATAAGGAAGAATCTCCATTGGGTATGATAATGCTTTTCCATGTCTCCTTCCATAACTAACCACTGTGTAACACAAGTCACAAGCGTTAGGTTTCCTGTAGAAATAAAACAAGTGTGTGCGGGGGGACAGATCTGACTCCTGCCATGATATAGAACATCCTGTGCCACAGAGAACTGACATTCTCCCCTACCTTGCCACATAAACAAGCAATTATGTCCTTGTCACCTCCAGTATTCCCTTTAGAGTAATACATGGAAGAGACAATTGAGGAAAATTAATATAGACATCAGAAATACAAACATATTCCCATATGCAAAACAGAGGAAGTCAAAATCAGACGGAACACCCACATGGCCCGTTAAAGATTATATCACCAGTGTTTGGACTGCACACTTTATTTGGGATTTATTTCCTAGTTACAGTGATTCAGAGCACCGTGTCTTGTCTGTTCCGCTTCCATGTGGGCTGTAACAAAGCCAGCCAATGGAAAAAACACTCTCCCAGCACTTGAACATTTTGTGATGTGTCTTTGCTAAGAGGAGGCTGCACGGAGGGCACTGCCTCACAAAAGACAAATCCAAAGGGCAGATTTATACGGCCGTTCTTCCACAAGTGAGAACAGCTTTGGAAATCCCACTGAGGCTGAGAAAGAGGAAGCATAACAGACTTGCAGTTCTCTCTCCAAAGCCTCGTCTGATGAGAGGAAATTAATAAATCCCCTTAAGAGAGATGCACATTCTGTTATTGCTTTGTGAGAACGTGCATCTCTTTTTAGATGAGACTCAAAAATGCAAGGAAAAGAAGGGCAAATTGCTCAGGATTCCTTTCCCCCTTCTGCTCTGGAAAGGAATCTAGCTTATTAGGAGAGCATACACCTTGTTTGCAGAAGAGGTTCAGGTGGAAAGTGCCATCAAGTTACTGCCAACTTAATGACAATGCCATAGGGATTTCTAGGCAAGAGACAAACAGAGGTAGTTTGCCATTACCTGGCTCTGCATTAGCCACTTCGGACTTCTTTGGTGGTTTCTGCTTAGCTTCCGAGATCTGATGAAGTCAGGGTAGCCTGGCTCATTCAGATCAGGACCACTTCTCTATGCCTCAAGTTACTAGGCAGCTGTGTAACAGAGAGACAGATGATGAAGAAGAAGAGAAAAGATTGGATTTATACCCCACCCTTCACTACCCAAAGGAGTCTCAGAGTGGCTTACAAACTCCTTTCCCTCTTCCCCCCCCCACAACAGACACCCTGTGAGGTAGGTGGGGCTGAGAGAGCTCTGACAGAAACTGCTTTTTCAAGAACAGCTGTGTCAGAATTATGGCTTGCCCAAGGTCATCCCGCAGCTGCAAGTGGAAGAGTGGGGAATCAAACCTGGTTCTCCCATAATAGAGTCCACGCACTTAACCACTACGCCAACCTGTGTGGTAGAGAGCTTCTGATGTTTACAATGGAATCCTAAACAGAGTTAACACTCTTATAAGTCATTGAAATCAGTGAGGTTAGAAGGATGTAACTCAGTTTAGGATTGCACTATTAGTGTCCCATTCTCATGCCATGAGAAATGTCTTGAAGTACTCCTGGTCTTAGTGGAAAGTCCAGAAACTACTGGACAGGTATATAACTAGCCCTACAGCGCCACTTCTTTCTCTGCATTGATGCCGGTGTCATCTCCTATGGGTGAGCAAGCATTCTGCCTTGTCCTCTATTGCCTTCTCTACTGGAGGTGTTGAGCAATTGTGAGAGGTTCTGAATGGGACTGCAGCGGGACAGCAGCACAGAGGATGGGATCAGTGGAAGGTGAGGACAGCTGTGGACATTTCCAACATTCCTCTCCAGCAGACCTTTCTATCCCCTGGAAAGTTTATTCCTGGGACTGTAGAGCCCATGTGGACTAATAGCTATAGGAACATCAGACTCCTGTTGAATCCAACCAGTAGTCTATCTAGTCCAGCATCCTGTCTCACACAGTGACCAAGTGGTTCCTCCAGAGGGCCAACAGCAGGGCATAGAGATCAAGACCTTCTGCTGATGTAACCCCCCGGCACTGGGATTCAGAGGCTGACTGCCTCTGAATGTAGAGGTTCCCCTCAGTCACCATGGCTAGTAGTAACCACTGGTAGACCTATCTTCCATAAATCTATCAAATAATCCTCTCTTAAAGCTATCTGTGCCTGTTCTGAATGGGCACCAACCAGCCCATGAACTAAACTTCATGACTGATTTTGGCCAGTTCATGGTTTGCGAATTGATGTTTGTGGCAGGTCAGCTGGCACAAACTTTCCATGAGCTTTCAAGTGGTTTGTGGCAGACTGTGAATGGGTACATTTCCAGAGAGTCTCTGCTCAATTGAAATGCTTACCAAACTTCAGAGCAATGGCAGGCGCGGAACTTGGAGGGCACATAGAGGAGCATCCTGGGGAGGTCCCTGCAAGTGTGATATCTCTAGCTTGCACAGGGACCATTCTTGAACCTGTGCCTGTCATTTCTCCAGAAAGCACTTTCCTGGGGGCACCATCTTTGTGGGGCCATAACTGAGATCTCGTAAATCCTATCCTCACTGAACTCCAAGGGCAGGTAGAGGAGCATCAGCTGGAGTTCCCCAGTGAGTTTGGTGTCTCTAGATAGCACAGGGTCTGTTCTGTACCTTCCTGCACCTGCACCTGTCATTTCCCCAGAAAGCACTTTCCTGGGGGCACCTTCTTTGGGGGTTCATAACTCAAACCCCTGAAATCCAATGCTCACCAAACTTTGACAGCAGGTAGGGAAGAATCAGCCAGAGATTTCCAGCGACTTTGGTGTTTCTAGAATGCAGGGGGCATTCCACTGTGTCATGAACCTCACAAACTGAACTGGTTCATTCAGTGGCTAAAAGTTCATGACGGTTTGTGGTTCGTGAACGGAATAGCATTTTTCCCGTTCGTGCACATCGCTAATGCCTGTGGCCATCTCTACATCCTCTGGCACTAAATTCCACATTTTAATCACTCTCTGTATAAAGTGTATTTCTCTTTGACCGTCCTGAACCTACTGCTCATCAGCTTCATTAGATGTCCTCAAGTTTGGTGTAGTGGTTAAGTGCGCGGTCTCTAATCTGGGAGAACCGGGTTTGATTCCCCACTCCTCCACTTGCACCTGCTGGATGACCTTGGGCAAGCCATAGTTCTAATAAGAGCTGTTCTTGAAAAAAGAGCAGTTTCTGTCAAGAGCTCTCTCAGCCCCACCTACCTCACAGGGTGTCTGTTGTGGGGAGGGGAAGGGAAAGGAGTTCGTAAGCCGCTCTAAGACACCTTTGGGTAGTGAAGGGCGGGGTATAAATCCAATCTCTTCTTCTTCTTCAAGTTCTAGTATTTTGGAAGAAAATTTTCTTTCTCAGCTCTCTCCATCAGAACACATGTGTCAGATAGATTTTACACATATGACAAGCAGGACTGAATTTGCAGTAAAACCAATAAACCTGGTGGACTGCCTAGTGAACAAGGGATGTCTAGGGTTGCCAACCTCCAGGTGATGGCTGGAGATCTCCCACTATTACAAACTGATCTCCAGGCAACGGAGATCAGTTCACCTGAAGAAAATGGCCACTTTGGAAATTAGACTCTATGCCATTATAACCCCTCCCCAAACCCCACTCTCCTCAGGCTGTACCCCCAAAATCTTTAAGTATTTCCCAACCTGGAGCTGACAACCCTAGATGTGACACACACACACACACACACACACCCAGTATACATTTTAGGTTCTCAGCTGACGGAGCCCTTGAGCCAATTTGGTATAGTGGTTAAGTGTGCGGACTCTAACCTGGGAGAACTGGGTTTGATTCCCCACTCCTCCACATGCAACTGCTGGTGTGTCCTTGGGTCAGTCATAAGATCTGGCACAGCTGTTCTTGAAAAAGGGCAGTTTCTGTCAGAGCTCTCTCAGCCCCACCTACCTCACAGGGTGTCTGTTGTGGGGAGGGGAAGGGAAAGGAGTTTGTAAGCTGCTCTGAGACTCCCTTGGATAGTGAAGGGTGGGGTATAAATCCAATCTCTTCTCTTCTTCTTCTAAGGTGTGTTGATGCCTTAGGTGAAATAAAACTCTGGTCCCCCTTCCACCCTTGTGTCTCACTGTAGTCAAAGAACCAAAATAACTGCACATTTGACTTAGACTTTGTTGTGTTCTAGGGTTTATTCCCAGGGCTCTTTTTGTAGCAGGAACTCCTTTGCATATTAGGCGACACACCCCTAATGTAGCCAGTCCTCCAAGAGCTTACAGTAGCCCCTGTATGAAGAGCTCTGTAAGCTCTTGGAGGATTGGCTACATGAGGGGTGTGTCACCTAATATGCAAAGGCGTTCTTGCTACAAAAAGAGCCCTGTTTATTCCTGTGCTGTTTGAATTGCCCTCTAGTATCCTAGTTCTCTCATTCTATTGACTGTCTAATAAAGACAACCCATTGGTCCTGAAGCCACCTAAAGTAACCAATTACAGGGCTCTGCTTAGGTCCAATCAGACCTTGTGTATATAGTTACACTGTATATAGTTTACTGTTGAAATCCTATAAGTTTGAGTGCCGCTCTTTGCAGAGCACTCCTGAGCTGAGCAATGTTCTGAATAAAGCCTTCTTCATTTGACCATCATCTCCTGCCTCAATATTTAAAAGACTTGGCTTGGAAATTAGTACCTGTACTGTACTATGGTTGGAACATACCTGCTGAAGCTAAACAAGTACAATTCTAGGTTTGATCAGTGCCTGACAGGAGACCTGATTTATGGGGACTTGAGTTCAATGAGGGAAGAAAAGTGAGACATATATGTAGCAAATAATTTAGCATTTTAAGAGTCTGTCACTTCATTAGTGCCTAACTTTTACAACTATGCCTATTCCCTCAGCAGCTGTTGAAGGTCATAAGGCTCTTGAGCTTGTCCTCTGTTACGCAAGGGAAATCACTCAGCCCACAAACTGAGATTATACTACTGTGTATAGCTTGCTTGAAAGTAGGATACTGTTTTGGAATTTTGCATCACTTAATGCGTCATGTTAATACTTATGTTTTGCTTCAGGTTTTTTTTAGACTTCTGGTTCATTCTTACAAGTCTAATTCCAATTGCATTGTTTATTGAATGTCCCCTCCATCAATTGTGTTGACTCACTTTGGTGTAATCCGCCTTGAGTCCAAGTGAGAAAGGCAGACTATAAACAGTGGAAATAAAAACATTAAAATATGTACCTTTTCCACTTGCACAGGCAGTGTTTCTCTCCCTCTCCCCAAAATGTGGCAGTTGCCCCTACAATGCTGGCACTCATTTCCTTTGCCCAGTCAGCCATTAGGGTTGAGCTGACCCTGACTGACTGAATCAGGCTTCCCTCTGATGGTTTCACCCAGCACTGTTGCTCAGTACAGCACAAGTGTAAAGGCACACTGGGATTTGTCAGGGAGGAACTCGTATCTCCAAGGCAATTGCTGCCTCTTAGGGAACACCTAGGGTTGCCAGCTCCAGGTTGGGAAATATGTGGCAATTTGGGGGGTGGAGTCTGAAGAGGGTGGGGTTTGGGGAGGGAGGAACTTCAATGGGGTATAATACCATAGAGTCCGCCTTCCAAAGCGGCCATTTACTCCAGGTGAACTGTCTTCTGTCACCTGGAGATCAGTTGTAATCATAAGAACATAAGAAGAACCCTGCTGGATCAGACTAGTGGTCTATCTAGTCCAGCATCCTGTCTCACACAGTGGCCAACCATTTCCTCTGGAGGGCCAACAAGAGGGCACAGGGTTCAAGAGCTTCCCCTGATGTTGCCTCTTGGCTCTGAGATTCAACGGTTTAGTACCTCTGAACATGGAGGTTCCCCTCAGTCACCATGGCTACTGGCCACTGATAGTTCAATCATCCATGATTCTATCTAGACCTGTTTTAAAACTATTACTTCCAGAAGATCTCCAACTATCACTTGGCAGTGGGGAACCCTAAGGACACCTGCCTCACATTTTGAGAGCTCTGGTACTAGATATGCTTGGAAATAACCAGGCAGTCGCAGTCCTGATTCCAGAGCCTCATGCTGTGATTCTCAGTGATTCTCCGCTTTACGTTGTGTAATCAGCCCTGGATACCCAGCTACAGAATATGCAGCCCTCCTAACTTCAAGTCTGAAACTCCCCTCCTCCATTTCAGAGTAAATTAAAGATGGATGGATTCAATGCTATCTGCCTCACTCTCGGGTGCACTGAAAAGCATGTTTATTTTATACTCAGGTAATGTGAAAATTGGTCCGTTGAAAGTAAAAGAAGGGAAATATATTTATATGAAAACATCCCTAAGCCAACTTTGCTTTCTATTTCTGTTCTCACCTGGCCTTTCCTTAGGAAGTTATTTTTTATTACGTTTCTCTAATCGTTAAAAATATTCCTCTGCCACAAATTCCCCTGCAGCTACTGAATGTGATTTGGCAGCGTTCAAACAGTGCCATGACAAAGCCAGCGAGAAACTGAGCCAGCACCCAGCCAGAACGGAAAGCCTGATCCAGCATCCAAAAGAAAAGCACCGGTTAATCATTTCATTACTATCTCACTCTGTAGACTTTGAACGCTTCCCCCTGCCTTAGGCTATCAGACAATTAAAGAACCAGTTAATCAATAAAATGTATAACTGATCAATTAAAATATGCATCTATTGGCACATCACTAAGCAATAATTCTGAAGCCAAATTATACCCATTTGTCCAAATGGACCCCCAAATCCCATAATTAGCACATGTGTGTTCAACTTAGCACATAATAAGGGTAGCTGGGGAAGGAAGGGGGCATCACAAGACTTCCCAGTTATATGGATAAGTGTTTAATCAGAGACGTGTAACTAATTGCCTACATTCCACCAATGCTGCACCAGCCTGTACTGATCCTGCAAACACACATAGATCCGCAAGGGCTGATCAACCATTTCAGTAACTAAAAAAATAATACTGGCTATTGAACTCTGAATCTGGGGCAATCCACCCATTTCTTCAGATAGAAGGTAGGATGGCAACTCTGCTTGCCAGCATGAGAGTGGTTAGAAGTGTTCTAGAATCTGGCAGACCCAGTTTTTAATCCCTGTTCTGCCACGGGTGTCCTTGAACCACTCACATACACTCAGCCTAAGATACCTCACAGGGTTGTCATTGTGAGGATACCATGGAAGTAGACAGAACAATGTTGTGAGCCACTCTGAGTCCCCATTGGGGAGAATAGTGGGGTATACTAATAGAAATACATAAAACACCCCCCATCTAATAAAACTACTATTGGCTTACCTTGAATGACCACATCTCCAATGCGGGGGGTAGGGGGGGAAGAGATGTGAATTCTACAGCTGAGAAGACTAGAGAGCCTTTGAACAAAAAACCAGGGGTCCTACAAATGAAACTTCACTGCCTCAATGCTCCTGTACCAGACTTGGGAACTGAAATTCATTCCAAATCCTACTGCCCTTTCTAACAGTACCTTACAAATCTAGCTGATGAAGAACAAAAGGAGCAACACAACAGCACAGCTGCTCTGATTTTACAACTTGCATGGCAGGCAGACATCCAACAGGTTATTAAGCCTGCAATGGGTTCGATCCAAAGAACTGCAAATAGAAAGGAAATCGCTACTAGCAGTGTTCTGTGCACCAGTTCACGCAGTACTGTCACAAGCAGGTTTGATTGGAGTTCTCACATTTCTTCATCTGCAAGAGGTTGTGTATGCTGCTGGGGAAGGGGGGAAATGCATCTGTGGATTTAGTTTCTCAGCATTCTAGCATGAGATGTAAAACAGTCCTCCCTGGAGAGGAAGATGCCTTCTGCATGCATATGGACACCTCTGGATCCAACCCAATGTTAAGGAATGCTGGAAAGGCTTCACTTACCACATTTTTTCCTTTCATGCAGCTGTCAAAGGCATAGGTGTCCTCTGTATGTGTGTGTGTGGGTGTATAAATATCCATTTGTATTGTGGTGCTCTGGCCCCACCTCCTTTTGTTGTCATATCATGCAATGTTATTTTCCTGTCGCCTCCCCCCCTCCCCCCCCCCAAATTTCAAGGAAGAAGTTCAATGGTATTGCATGCAACCAGTATTCTGGCTCTTTTGTTTTGGCAGGAGGTGGTGCCCATTGGCTACCAGCAGGGGATGGGAAGTAGGGTTGCCAGATCCAGGTTGAGAAACTCCTGGAGATTTGGGGATGGAGACCGAGGAGGACAGAGATCTCAGTGGGGTACGATGCCAGAGTCCACCCTCCAAAGCATCCATCTTCTCCAGGGGAACTGATTTCTGTAGCCTAGAGATCAGCTGTAATTATGGGGAATCCCCAGTTCCCACTTGAAGGTTGCCATCCCTAGCATAGGTTTTCTCCAGCTTTCTGAGTTCCCTCCGCCACCATCTCAGCTGCTACTCCCTTCTCTTTTGATCTGTCATGTCATATTCATGATATGATATTTCCAGGATAATAATGTTGATTGCTCAACATTTGGCTATTGGCAAAAATTCCAACAATCCCAAACAGAATTACTCCCTGGCTTCAATTCCATTAAATTCAATGGGCTCACAAGGGGGTGACTTTGTTTAGGACTGCAGCTGAAAAATTTACTTGGTTACATTTATTTCTAAGGTCTTCTAGCATCGCAGACTTATATCATGAAAGAGCAGGTAGCTGAAAAGCAGGTTGATATAAAGCAAAGGGATTATCCTAAGCAAAATTAAACTCTTCTAAAATGGTCTTTAGCGTTTTAGGACTGCACTGTATCTTATAGCAATGCAATAATATACTATGTATTACAGTCTCAAATCAGAAGAGTTTTATAAAGGACTAGCAGAATTACATCTGGTGATGTAAAAAGTCATTATCATTTTCCAGTATCGAGATACATCTAGCATTTTCTTTTGGGGTGTATATGTACAGTTCCTCTCATTTTTTACATTGGATTGGTACAGCTCTGTAGTTAGTGGTATATACAGAGAAAATTAAAAAGCAAGCTGGTAAGCTGTCTCATAACAGGTGTCACAAGCTCCTCTGGACTGCAAGGCATAAAATCCATGTTGTGTGTGTGTGTGTGTTTGCACAGCCTGATGCTCCACAGAAGATTTCCCAAGACGGCGGCTTCTGATTGCTTTTGTTCCACTGAGAAGGAGTGCTGAAGCCCAGTCCTTGCCAGACAAGGGAGTCCTTTTCCTACATTTTAAATCCCCAGATGTGCTTCCTGTAGTGGCTCTGATTTCCCTGGTGGATCATGTTTAGCCATCCAGACAAGGGATGTATAAAACAGCACATGGAACTGAGGCATGGAACTCCCAGGATAAGAGGCACAGAGCCTGCTGCTACGTAATTTGATAAATTCTTGGCCCCTTTTCCCCCTGGAGGAGTAGCAAACTAACCATTTAAAATAAAACCATCAGAGAACTTCACAGGGAATTTGTTGCAATTGATATACTTAATGGAAATATTACCAGAACCCTGGGTTAATAAATGCATGGGGTATATGTACATACATCTGGAAGAAATACTATTTACAGAAAAGAAATATTTTTTAAAATTTAGATATATGGCACTGTTTCCACCACTTGACATCCAAGCATTAGAACACATTACATTAATTGTGCTATGAGACTGTATACCCAATCATCACCAGACAATTTGCAGCCCCTACCTTGGCTGCATTTATTTAAGCATTCTATCTTCCCCAAGACATTTGGCTGTCCATATGGAATGTACCAAACCAAGGCCTACATTTTGCTCCCCCACCTTTCAAAACCATACCCTTCTTTAATTAATCACTGATTTAATTGATTTTATATATTTATAGTTTAAATATATACACACACATAGGAGCTGCGGTGGCTCAAGTGGTTAAGACACTGAACTGCAGGCTGTGGAAGGTCAGTAGTTCAGCAGTTCGAGACCCGGGTGCCGCAAGACGGAGTGAGCTCCCGTCTCTAGTTCCAGCTCCTGCCAACCTAGCAGTTTGAAAGCAAGAAATTGCAAATAGATAAATAGGTACCACTTCGGTGGGAAGGTAACAGCGTTCCGTGCACCTTGGTGTTTAGTCATGCCGGCCACATGACCACGGAAACGTCTTCGGACAGCGCTGGCTCTTCGGCTTTGAAACGGAGATGAGCACCGCAACCCTAGAGTCGGATTCGACTGGCTTTCGAGCAAGGGAACCTTTACCTTTACCTATATACACACACATAAATATATCTATCTATATAGTATTTATAGATTTTATGTCTTTATTTATTTTATATATTTATCATATTTTGTTAATGGCCCACTGCAGTTTCCAATGAAAAGAAATAATACAATAAAACCTGTTAAAACAGTATAGAACAACAAAATCAGGAAACAGCATTAAAAACACAAAACAACATAAAAAGCATGAAACAGCAAGGACATGTAAAACCAAAATAAAAACATAAATCCACATAAAAGCTTTTCATCTTTGCTTTCCTTATCCTTTCCTCAGGGAGTTTATCACTGAAGCTCCTGGAAATTGCTCTTTCCTCTGGTGACATGGTTTTCTAGAACAAACCATAATATTAATTTGGTGTAGTGGTTAAGTGTGCGGACTCTAATCTGAGAGAACCGGGTTTGATTCCCCACTCCTCCACTTGCACCTGCTGATGTGACCTTGGGTCAGTCACAAGCTCTGGCACAGCTGTTCCTGAAAGAGCAGTTTGTGTTAGAGTTCTCTCAGCCCCGCCTACCTCACAAGGTGTCTGTTGTGGGGAGGGGAAGGGAAAGCAGTTTGTAAGCTGCTCTGAGACTCCAACAGAAGGGCGGGGTATAAATCCAATCTCCTCCTCCTCCTCCTCCTATTATAGTACATTGTATAATACTACACTAGAACTCCAATGCCAATGCTATCAATGATTTTTTCCTTGCCATACCTGTTCATTCCTGCTACTTTCCTTACTGTTTTCCTCCAGCAAAGGAACTAGTATGGCAGTGGCTCCATAGGGAAGCTCTCTCCCATGGATTAATCTATGAACACCCCAATATGGGGTCAGAATATTTCTACTTCTATCAGACTATGAGCCAAGATTGTGTATACGCCTGTATTATTAATTTAGAAGTGTGACTTGATAAAAAGGTATGGTTTTTAAATACCTAGAATTCTGGTGAAAAGAACACTTTATACAAATTGTTAGTTTTTTAAAAAACATTTTGATGTGGAATATTTAGTCGGTAAACTAAGTATCAAGAACACGGGCAAAAAGCCACTCAACAAAATAATATGTAGAATATACTCAGTGACTAGTCAACAGGGCCACCAACCTCCAGGTGATAGCTGGAGGTCTCCTGCTGTTACGACTGATTTCCAGGAGATAGAGATCAGCTCACCTGGAGAAAATGGCATCTTTGGAAGGTGGACTCTATGGCATTATCCTCCACTGAAGTCCCTCTCCTCCCCAAACCCTGCCCTCCTCAGGCTCCACCCCCCAAATCTCCAGGTATTTCCCAATCTGGAACTGGCAACCCTAATGGCATCCTATTACAAAAAAAATGGCACCCTATTGCACTATTTCAGACTGTACGTTTGAAATGCCATCTTGGAAGACCACTCCATGTTCAAAATTCCCCACAAGTGAAAAATCAGCATAGCAAACAAAAGTTCTAGAGCAAGGGTGTCAAATATGCGGCCCAGGGGGGCTTCCATCAGGCCCGCAATGGAACTGGCCATCTCCTGCTTCCAGTTCTGCTGCTGCATCATAGCTTGCTTCGCCAGACTCTCTTTATCACTCAGCCATTTCATGTTTTAATCTGGGTCCTAGGCTCAGAACTCTAAGCATGAGATTTCTGTGGTGAATGTCAATAAATCAAAAGCCGGTTTGCAGCTTACAGAGCTAATGTTTTAAGCATGCTTTTATTTTAAGTTAAAAAAGCCCTTTGTGTTTGTGCCCTTTGTGCCCTTTATAAAGTTTATATCTCCGCTACCTGGCATTACATTTTATGACACACATGGCCCAGCCCAACAAAGTCTCACTTATGACAGATCCGGCCCTTGTAACAAATGAGTTCAGCACCCCTGTTCTAGAGCATCCTGGATCTTCCTGTGTTAGTTCTCCACCTGAACAAAGGTGTGTGTTAGAATTGCTAACCCTGGGTTGGGAAATTTCTGGAATTTTTGGGTGGCACCTAGGGAGGGTAGGGTTTGGGGCAGGGAAGGAGCTCACTGAGGTATTATGTTGTACAGTCTAGCCTCCAAAGCAGCCATTTTCTTCAGGGGAATTGATCTCTGTGGTCTGGAGATTAGTTGTAATTCTGGGAAATTTCCAGGCCCCACTGGGAGGTTGGCAACCCATGTGTATGTTTTTGAGTGTGTGTGTGAGAGAGAGAGAGAGAGAGAGAGACAGACAGAGAGACAGATTTTGATGTTAAGACTTGTTGTCATGGAGGCAGTAGAACTAAGCCACACATAGGGTAGTGGCCACCCCCCCGCCTTAGCTCTTTAAAGAGTCATTTGCCTTTTCCCTGCCAAGCTATGATGTTGTGTTCCAGCCTGGCTGTGTAAGAGATTGGCAACCCTATCCATCTTCTTTTGGAACTACAGATGTTGAGGAAGCAACTATGGGGCCTTTCTGTTCTACAAACTAACATTATTTTATGACATTTTAACTGTCGTGGCCCAAACAGTCCTGGGCATTGTAGTTTGGAGATTGCACTGAGAACTTCATGCTTGAGATTCTTTTTTTCTACAATGTACAAAAGCAGTGTCAAGTCACAACCAACTTATGGCCACCCCAGCAAGGGGTTTCAAGTCAATTGAGAAGCAGAGACGGTTGGTTTGCCATTGACTTCCTCTGCAGAGTCTTCCTCGGTGGTCTCCAATCCCAGATATGATGAGGCTGGGCTATACCATGCCACCTTCCCTCCCAGGGTCCCTTGCAGAGAGAATTATTAAGCCAGTTTAAATCTGTGGTGTAGATACATCAATAAAGCACATAGTACTGCTATTACATTCACCAGGACTTCAAGCAATAGTGCATTAACGCCACAAGGAAAGGGAGAATATAAATGTTTTAATAATAATTAATCATAATAAAAGACTAGTTTAAAGCAGACATACACAGAAGCCTGCTGCCTCGAGGGAGCTCCCCCCCCCCGAGATTGCAGTACAGGCCAATGAGTTTTTAAATCGCACTTGTAGCTTCATTTTCTTTAAAAGGAACGAAGGCAGGATGCTAATTTAACATATTTCCTAAGCATAACAATTAACACCCTTAACTGCCTATTATGTAAGCGATCTCGCCCTGGTTTGCGCGACCGAGGAATGTGACCAGGCTATACATGCTGAATCCAGGGGCATTCCAAGCCTGCTCGCTGTGGGCCTGGTTTTGCTCTTACCTCAGCCACCACGAGATCGTAAGGCTACCGGCTGGTGAGGTACGGGCACTCTGCACATGCCCAGAAGCACTCCTTCATTTCCAGTTTTAACCACACGAGGACTAACTCCGACTAACGACAGTGGAAAGGGAGGTAAGAAGGTGTGAAGCAAAAGCGAAGCCGTGATTGCCGTAGAAAGAGCAAGTCAGAGAGGAGGGCGAGGTACAGCTCAGGCGCCAGAGAAGACTGCGCGGCGCGCTCTGCGCCGAGGAGGTCGCGGCTCCCCAAAACCCGCGGCCGCGCGTGCGCCCTGAAGATCAGCAGGTGTCCTTCCTCTCCCGCGCCTCCGCGCCGGAGTTTGCGCCCCGTCCCCGCCTCCCCTGCGCGCGCCGCTCCCGCCAGCCTACCTTTCCAGCCCGGCGGCTCACGTGGTCTGGAGCGCGGCGCGCCCTCTTTCCTTCCCCGGCTGGCCCTCCGCTGTGCGCGTGCTTGCGCCTGTAGCCCCCTCTGCTGCGGGAACGGCGGCTCGGCTCGAGCTACCTGCGCGCCTTCCCTGCCGAAGAAGCCCGAGCTTGGAGCTGGCGGCTGCTTCGCCTCGCTTGTGGCTGCGCCGGGCCAAACAATGAGCGTGCCGGAACCGCCAGCAACAGCGGCAGCCGCCCCTTGCCTTGCTGCATAGGAAGGGAAACGGGGATCTGCCTCCTCCTCCTCCTCCAGAGGAGAAGCCAAGGTGACCAACCTCCGCAGGGCTAGTCCCGCGGTCTGGCTGTCGTGCTCGTCTCTGTGTCTGTCTGTCCATCCATCCATCCATCCCCTCCATGAGTCTCTCGGCGGGAGGCGAAGGCACAGCACCCGCCGCCACCTTTCCGCTCTGCATGACACCCCCTCCGTTTACCTACAGCCTCTAGTCGCGCAGCGGCCCCCCCCCCACCGCCCCGATTGCGGCCGATTCAGGGCCGCGGGGGCGGGGGGAGTCGGGGCTCTGCAGCATCGGTGTCCCCCCCGTCCCTTGAGCCGTAGAGCTGCTGCTGCTGCTGCTAAGGACACGGCCGCTGCCTGGGGAGTTGCGAGACTTTCTCCTCCTCTGATTAATCGAGGTCAAGGAAGCCTGCGCTAGAAGGGCGCTCGCGACGGGTGGCTTGCGGGGCGATGGTGGTGGCATGAATGGGGAAAGCGGAGCCATGGTGGAGCCGACGCTTCCAGCTCCATGCTGCTCTCCGGCAGCGGTGCAAACCTGCGCGGGTACCGATGTCGGTATTAAAAGAGCCTCCTTCAGGAAAAGTCTGCCAAACAGTTCTAGCTCTCCTGTGGTATTTTATTAGTCCCCTCTCCCCCCCAGTCCAGGGATTTTCCTTTCGTTTGGATAAGAGGGGAGGAGACTGTGGTGCCTGTCGCTTTCTCCCCCCCTTTAATAAAAAAGGAAGAGTTTTTAAATTAAGTGTTTGCCATCATTGTTTTGTGCGGTGATGTTTATTGTCATGAAGTGCCTGCCGGTTTCATTTAGCTGTCTCCTAAGATATATATATTTGCATGCTGCTGAATAAGTGCTGAACCTCAACATTAAAAAAAAATTGTTTTTTCGTTGAAGAAGAACGGGGTTTAAATATGAACGAAGACCTGGAGGTTAATTTAACGTGGCTGCCTCGGGATCACTTAGAAGCCGGTTCGCCAGAGAATGTTTCAGCCGCTGTCACCTCTCTGGTTCCTGTCGGTGACCCCGGGCCTGAGTTTATAGTAAACCCTTGGGACATTGTGCTGTGTACCTCAGGGACCCTGATCTCCTGTGAAAATGCCGTGGTGGTCCTTATTATCTTCCACAATCCTAGTCTTCGTGCCCCTATGTTCCTCCTGATAGGCAGCCTGGCCCTGGCAGACCTCTTGGCGGGGATTGGATTGATCTTCAATTTTATTCTTGCCTACCTTCTCCAGTCTGAAGTGACTAAACTGGTCACGGTGGGATTGATTGTCGCCTCTTTCTCGGCCTCGGTTTGCAGCTTGCTGGCCATCACCGTCGACCGGTACCTCTCGCTCTATTATGCTTTGACTTACAATTCCGAGAGGACCGTCACTTTCACCTATATCATGCTCATTCTCCTCTGGGGAGCTTCCATCTGTATCGGATTGCTGCCCATCATGGGCTGGAACTGCCTCCAAGACGAATCCACCTGCAGTGTTATCCGGCCGCTCACTAAGAATAACGCGGCCATCCTCTCGGTCTCTTTCTTGCTTATGTTTGCGCTCATGCTGCAGCTGTACATTCAGATCTGTAAGATCGTGATGCGCCATGCCCATCAGATAGCCTTGCAGCACCACTTCCTGGCCACTTCCCACTACGTGACAACTCGAAAAGGAGTGTCCACTTTAGCCATTATCCTGGGGACCTTTGCTGCGTGCTGGATGCCTTTTACCCTCTATTCTTTAATAGCTGACTATACCTATCCTTCTATCTATACCTACGCTACCCTCCTTCCAGCCACGTACAATTCCATCATCAACCCTGTGATTTATGCTTTCCGAAATCAAGAAATACAAAAGGCACTCTGGCTCATCTGCTGTGGCTGCATCCCTTCTAACCTTTCTGCGAGAGCGAGATCACCCAGTGATGTTTGATTAAGTGATGTGAGGGGGATCTTTGTTTAGGACATTGTGTTTATGTGGCTTTGCTGCATTTCATTACATTGTACATAAATGCATACTCAGTCCACAGGGAGTATTGGCCTTTGCAGACAGAGGAATCCTGCTGATCGAACGAAACCATCTTACGTTGTTCCAGGAACATTCTTGGAAGCAAGGTGATCTTCTTGCCAACTTCTACGTGTAGCTCAGGTTCTGTTGTTGTGCAGCTAGACCAGTTCCCCTCAACCCAACAGGTTGTTTCACAGGCTTTGCCATTCTTTCAGTGAAGGGGGCAGACCTCTGCACAGAAAGGGGTGTTATGTGCCGATCTGCTTTCTCCACTGGAATGAATGAAGAGTCGACTTGCACTGGAGCTCTGGGTATGAATTGGAGCACGCGTGGGGCTCTCGATCAGGGCCAAGTCCACAACCCACAACAAACTTTCTGTAGAGCGGTTCCATTGACATTAATAGAACTGTCTGTCATAGGGTTATTTCTGATATTACTTTTGAAAAAGAGATGTATAACTGTTTCCGAAGAGTTGCATGTGGCTCTTGAGACGTGTTGCCGTGATCCAGAGATACTCATACGCAATATGGCCTTGTGCTTAAGGAGACATTAGGCTGGAATGTACTTCATTGTTTGCCTTGCAAGACAGAAAAAAATGCATGGTGTATTGAAAGGCTTGTTTCTGGGTATACATCACAAAGGAGATGTGTGCATTCAGATGTCTGTTTGCATATGCTCTCTGTGCATGGTACCTGATCCTGCAAGGAAAGCCATGCACAGAAGTTTGCTTAAAATGTAACTTCAGAAGTGACCTGTGTTTCCCTTTCACTTCTCTGAAACAAGCAAAAATTTAGCCTCTTTCCAAATTGTTTACATAATTTAGATCGATTGTGCTGCATGTATTCCCCCCCCCTTTTTGGTCTTGCAAAAGCAGAAAAGAACCAGAGTTCCTGTTGATATAAACCAAATTGTAAATTGAATAGGGATTTTTAAGAGCCCTGTTAGCATTGACTAATTTTGTGCAGCTAATTTGCAATAAATGATTTTTTTCCCCAGGCATAAAGCTCAGTCTGTTCAGTTTCTCAGATGAAATCTTTCAGGCAGCCTTGCAGTTAGTTAGCCGCTCACCCACACACTTTGGGTGAGTAACAGTTCCTTCTGGTTGTGTAGCTTGCCAAACCCAGTATTCAAGCCACCCTGCGAGATCTCGCTGCACACGATCAGGCATGCAGGCTGATGACAAAATTACTTGGTGAGCTGGTAATTTCTTTTTATATCCATCTTCCAGACTGTAAGGGCAGTGTAACGAAATAACCTACTTAAATCCAGTAGTCAACATTTTCAGCATTATCTGTGAAGCTTGTCATAGATTTTTGTGCGTTTTCTCTGTTTTGACCTCCAATTCTGAATTTTGATATCCATTCCACCATTACTCTGCTTAGTGAAATCCATATGAAATGGGTGCCCTCTCTACTTTTCTAGCAGTTCTGTACGTAAATCCATTACTTCTTTTGACATGCAATAATATATGTGTGTCGTTCTGTTTCTTCCTAGGGTATCAGTTCTTGCCTTGGAGGTCATTGCCTTAACTGGTTAAACCAGGGGTCCCCAACCTTTTTGAGCCTGCAGGCATGTTTGGAATTCTGACACAGCATGGTGGGCACAGCAACAAAATGGCTGCCACAGGAGGTGGATCCAGCCACAAAACGATGGCCACAGCTTAACTTCAGTAACACCGTGCTGATCCTTCTGCTGTGGTGGCAGCTGCTGCCAAAGCAACGTTTTTAAAAATCTGCACAGCCAATCAAATCTCCAGTGGCCAATCAGAAGCCTTGCTGGTTCTGCCCTACCTGGCCCCACCAACTCCCTAAGATCACTTGTTGGGCACCAGAAAAGGTGTTCGCGGGTGTCATGGGGCCCGTAGGTACCATGTTGTGGACCCCTGAGTAAAACTGTGTTTTACATCACAAGACAAACCACACTTTTGTAGTTGAAAAGTTTATCTCTTTTTTTTTTCTTTACAATGGAAAAATCTTACTGGAGAAAGATTGAGGTTATTGGGATTTCTTCTGTAAATGGCATTTAAGGAGCATTTTGTGTGCTAACTTGTCAATGGAAAGTTTAATCATTTTGATGAGATGTCAGTGTTTCTATTGCTGCATGAGCCAGAGAGGGGGGATTCTTGGGGTATGTGTCAGCCAGAACCCCAACCATGGGCTTCTGTGCCCCTCTGCTAAGGTGTTAGAGCAGACTGAAACAGAAACACCTCTCTTTCACCTCTCCTGTACAGCCAGTTGTATTTCCTTCTGTTTACTGATTCTGTGCCTTCAACTGGCTGCAAAGCAGACAGCAAAGGACAGCCTCAGTCGGGAAATACACCTATGGCACAGTATGCGTCAAACCCAGGAATTATGGGAGAGCGAGGAATTATGGGAGAGTGAGAAAGAGACAGATCCCCTTGGGAGCTGGAGTAAACAGTGTTATTGGGAGCAGAAGTGTATGAGCCTGGACCCAGAATGTATGTCAAAGAGTGTGATTGCTATGCATTAACTTTGAGTTTACATGTCTTCTGAATGTTAAAGAAATAGATTATATTGTTTCTTTGGTATGTTTCTGTACAAACCATGAACATTTTTTTAATTGTATAACAGAATATTGAAAGTTATATTTTAAGAAAAAGCTGTATAATATATAGATGGAAGAAATTACCGTATTGCTGATATTCATCTTACTAAATAAATGAAGGGCTGATTCATTCTTACAAGTTAGTCATAGCAAAGTCTTAAGAGTACAGTAGAGTCTGTTGCCTCATTTTCCAAGTGGGGAATCTTCTGACCTAGCACTTTCTCCGATATGTACTAACTTTTTCACGTAGGGTGCTGTTTTTTCCCCACAGAGTGCACTTTATAAATGAACAATTCCTGCCCTAAAAGTTGAGATGGTTTGGGCCCTGCATATGGGCTATGCTTCCTCAGTTAAGGCTGCAGTCCTAAGGATGCATTCCTATATTACTCTCACTGGATTACATAGCACTTACTTCTGAGTAGACTTGCTTAGGAGTGCTCCTTTACAGTACTTGAATTGGTCCTTACTCCCTGTTATTAAGATGAGAGTGTGGCTTTTTTGTGATTTTAACACAGTGGGACTCACTCCTCAGCTTGTGGGGAGTTGCATTCACATTTATCATTAGCTAAAAAATTTCTTTGTGCTCTAGGCACCACCCCAACAAACACACATACAATAAGAGATAACTGTTATACCCTGCTTTTCACTACCCAAAGGAGTCGCAGAGCAGCTTGCAATCACCTCTCCTCACAACAGACAACCTGTGAGGTAGGTGGGGCTGAGAGAGCTCTGAGAGAACTTGTGACTGACCCAAGGCCACCCAGCTGGCTGCATATCGAGGTGTGGGGAATCAAACCCAGTTCTCCAGATTAGAGTCCACTGCTCATAACCACTACACCTAACTGGCTGTATTAAATAGATAACTTTATTTATTATTTTCTTTCATTTATATCCCACCCTCCCTGCAAGCAAGCTCAGGGCGGGTTACAACAAGATCACATAAAAATTGTGACAATAACAATATCAAATTCAGGCAATGCATAAGATTTCAGAAATTTAAAATTTAGTACCCTAAAACCAGGGTGAAAGTTGCCTCGGTAGCGACACTTGGATGGAGCCTTCTGAGCAGTGTTACTGGATATCAAGCTGCTGACCATAAGGCCAGGGTTGTATCGTTTTTAATTACCAGAGAACTTCTGTGCCAGTAGGGTTATCTTTCCCCATCACCGTTGAACCATAACCAGCCCTGCTGTGTCTGGAGAAAGGAGAAGAGCCTCCCTCTCTGCCCATCCTGCTCTCTCCTCAGCATGAGGCACGGTAGGTCAGCCAAGAGCATGAGATTGCAAAGGTGCCTGGGTAGGGCGTGTTGGCTGTGGAGAAAAGGCAGTAAAACAACCCACATGCCTACAGCTTGGTCTTTTCCTGGGTGGGTACTCTGGTGGGGTTTTCACTCTTCTCTGTGGCCATCTCGCTGTCTACCTGGCAGCAGCGCAGCTGCTAGGGTAAGTGGGTGGAGGCTGCAGAGAAGGTGGTTACCAGAGAGGATAAGGCCTTTATCTCCATCGCTGACACACGGCTCAGAGTGGCTTTCAGTTTACCTGTCCTCCAGTGCCTCCAATATAATAATAATAATAATGATAATAATACTTTATTGTCATTGTACATAGCACAACGAAATTAAAAATGCAATCATTTCAGTAATCTACAACAATAATCATACGCGCTCACACAGCCATTCACAACTGCTTCATAGCTCCCCTAAAGTTCACATAGCAACTAACCCACTGATGTCCCCAATTCCAATCTCATACAGCATTTAGAGCAATAATGGCTCTTGGATAAAAACTGTTTTTTAATCTATTTGTCCTTGTTTTAATTGTCCTGTATCTTCTGCCCGAAGGTAGCAATTCAAACAAGGAGTGTCCAGGGTGTGATGAGTCCTGCAAAATATTCTTTGCCTTTTTCAGGCATCGAGAACTGTACAGTTGTTCCAGGGATGGGAGAGGGCAGCCAATGATCTTCTGAGCTGTGGTGGTAACTCTCTGGAGTGCCTTCCTATCCGCAGCCGTACAACTGGCAAACCAGGCACAGACACAGTATGATAAAATGCTTTCTATTGAGCAACGATAGAAAGACATCAGTGTTTTCTCACTCAAGTTGTTTTTCTTTAAGAGTCTGAGAAAATAAAGCCTCTGCTGGGCCTTCTTCACCAGAGCAGTGGTGTTAACGCTCCAAGTCAGATTTTGCTCAATAGTCACTCAAGGTGGGAAGTACCTGCCGACCACAAACCCTACTGAGCAATGGCCTGGCTCACTTTACTGGAACATAGGACAGGTGTCATGGGAAACAGTGCTTAGAAGAGCCATGGGTAGTATGTGAAAGGGGCTCCCAAGCTACTGAGTGGGTGTCACAATTTTAGGCACAGAATGAGATTTGATTTGTATATTGGTCTCGTTTTGTTTGAGACTGTAGAGGTTTAAACTGCAGTATCTTTGTTTTAAAGCCCGATCAACCTCTTGTTTGAAATTTTCATCTGTAAAATTCTAAGGATTTATCCTGATCTGCTTGGAAAACTGCAGTGACTGCTGCAATTGTCAAGATGAGTAGATCTGAGGAAGAATCAAGGTCACAAAATACTGTAATGTATTTCTTTGCTTACTAAGGCAGTTGTGATGATTTTCAGTTTTCTGTTGTATAATAAGGAACCATCATTTCATAATGAGGTCTCATATGAATGCTGTAAATTCTCTACAAAATAATGTACACAATATGACAACTATGTGTTAATACGTAGCTTGTTTGCTATAATTAAAATTTATTTTTAAATTTTTATTGTCTGGGTAAGGCAAATCAGATGTTTGATAACATCTTCTCTCTGTCCCTCTTCAGCATCTTGAGTAATCTGATCCATTGTCTCTGCGAGCTTGTAAATAGCTACCTGCCAGTAATGAGTATAAATTCTTTGAGGTGAGAAGGCATTTGTGAATCACAAGGAACTTTGGTCTCCCCATACACACACAGACTTTCTTTCAGGTGACCAGTGTCACAAATATCTAACACAGGTATGTGTTGGCAGTAGAGTTGCTTGGAGAGAAACGTCTTATTCTGAAGTTTTTCATGGCATGGAGGTCGATAATATCACCTGGTAAATAATATCGCATTGGTGGTGGAAAGTGCAGCTGACTTACGGCAACCCTGTAGGGTTTTCAAGGCAAGAGGCATTCAGAGATGGTTTGCCATTGCCTGCCTCCACGTAGCAGCCCTGGACTTCCCTGGTGGTCTCTCATCCAAGTACCAACTGGGGCTGTCCCAGTTTAGCTTCCGAGATCTGATGAGATTGGGCTAGCCTGGGCCATCCAGGTCAGGCAACATCTCATTAAGCACCTGTTAAAGGAAGGTGACAACCCTAGTAGGTGGATTGGCTAATAAAAGCTCTTGTGAGATAATTATTGTAATGAGCACTTGTGTTCTTAAGACTTGGGGCCAATTCACATGCTATATACATTCCTTGTCTCCTCCACCTCACATGGTCTATTGACAGATACAGTCTGGGAACTTAATTCCCAAGCTCGTGGAGGCCTAGTTTGGATCAGGACCATAGTATGCAGGGAGAGGGGTTTAAGTTCCCCCTTCCCATGTTTTTTTCCTAACCTGAACAGCTCCAGGAAGCCACTATTTACCTCACTGGGAAAACTTCCACATAGCCGTCAGTACATTTACCACCTTTCCACAACATTACTTAATGCTTCCAAAACATGACTTAATGCTTCCTGGGACCTTACACAGTAGGTTAATTTTGTCATTAACACAGTTTTATGAATTTTCTGGTGCCATTCCATAATAGAAAGTGGTTTGGGCTTTTTTCCAGTTGCTTCTATGCAGAGTTTGGCTGCTGTAAGTGCCCTCAACATAATCTCCAAATCAGGTTCTGAAGCAGTCCCCTTCCAAAAATGCAATAAGATTTTCTTGGGATCAAAGGGTAATTGACATCCTGTCATATCATGAATCAAATCTATAACTGCATGCCAGAAGTTTTGAATCAGAGAGCAGTTCCAAGATATGTGCAGAAAGTCAGCTTTACTTCCCTGGTATCACCAGCGTACATCTGGAATACTGGCACAGATTATTGTCAAGAGGTGTGGTATAAGGTATTTGTTGATAACGTACTCTTTTTCTTACAAAAGCTTGTGCCAGGGTATGTTAGCCTTCAAGGTGCTGTCTGTCTCTGTCTCATTTGCTGTTTCCATAAGGTTTCCTTGCCTGCAGGACATCTCTAGCTGGTGAGACCCATTTGTTCCTGTTCTCTGGCAATGACCGGAGTGATTTAATGTGCAGGAAGGCTGATGTGAAATAGGTATGAATGCATAGACTTCTTGTTTTTTTAAATATAAACATAAAGCAAATGGGTAGGTCTACACTGACAAGAATGGCCATTCTGCTTTTAAAATGCCTGTTTTCCTGCTTTTGATACCACATCAATATTTGCTTCTCTGCTGCTGGTTCTTGCAGGTACACTCACAGCCCCAGAGCATAGTGGTGGGGCACAGGAGGGAGACTACGCCATGGTCCTTACACCATCTCCTGTGGTAATACGAATCAGGCCTTTGTGCAAGACCTGTTCACCTAGGCTGAATTAAAAAGTGATGGCCAGATCCCGTGGGTCTCTTCATGTTGGCAATTATGCACGCAGGCCTCAGTTTAAAGTAAGGATGTGGGAGCACCTAAAGCTTGTACCCATACTCCTCCACAAATATAGTCTACATGTACTCATCTATGTGAACTGGCCCCAGATAACCTCTGTTGTATTAATCATATTCCTTGTGAGCAGCATTTTGTTTTCAAGAAAAAGGACTGGCATCTC
This sequence comes from Gekko gecko, assembly GCA_029375565.1. Lineage (NCBI taxonomy): Eukaryota > Metazoa > Chordata > Lepidosauria > Squamata > Gekkonidae > Gekko > Gekko gecko. The sequence continues at coordinate 35,882,524 of JAPDNY010000004.1, read as the reverse complement.
GGGAAGTGGCGATGCTCATTTTTTAACCAGTTAAGTCTTTTCAACCAGTAGGGAATGACTAAGAGCCTTTGCAATGCTATCCCCAGATGTTCAAAGCCATGAGTCACATCATGATGTTCAACATGGGTTTCTTTTCAGTTGTGCTTTGGTTTTCTTGGGGCTGTGTTGCAAATTTCCTTATGTGTACTGCATTCTCAAACATATTTTAGGACAATGGACAGAAAGTGGCCATAGCCTTATATCACTGCAGCACAAAAATGATTGAAAGTAAGGCTTATCGAGGGCTGAACTACACGTTACATTTTTCTACGTGTCCTCCCTGAATCTGCACAATGAGACAGATGTTGAAAGTTTGTGCTAGGAGCTTAATTCCCAAGCACATGTGGGACCATTTCGGATTGGGATGACCGCCCATCAGGGGAGCACATAGGGGGAGCATGCTCACAATCTCCACTGCCACATCACCTTTCCAACCTGAAATGGCCTTGGGGACCCACTTTCTGCCACACTGGAGTAGCTTACGTGCAGCCAACCAATAAATTTGGTTTCCCAATGAGGTAAGTAATGTCATCTTGAGGCCTTTGGAGGTGCACATGAGCACAAGAATCTGCCTTATGCTGAATCAGACCATTGGTCTATCATGGTCAGACTGTCAGTGGCTCTCCAGGGTCTTAGACAAAGGTAAAGAAAAAGGCACATGGTAGGTTAACCTCCCCCATCCCTTTCCCCATGTGCCATGGTCCCAATCCAATAGGACATAAATAGAGGGGGGCAGAAATTACTCCTCAGACTTGCCAAGCATGCTGTGGCTGATAAGCAAGGGCAAGATAGTGCAATACCACCCCTTGAACCTGTTTTTGAGGGGAGGGAGGACTTGTGAAAATAAATCCTAAAGAATATACCAGGTCAAGGAAAGATCTGTGGCAGGGTGTAAACAGCCTGAGCAAATCCCTGTTAACAACCGTAGGAAAATCACCAATGCAAAGTTCCTTTCACACCTCAGCTTTTTACCTCATAAGAAAAAACAAAGCATTTTGAGGTTCTCTTTTTACCGGCCTCCATGTTTACTATGAAGGCAACAATGGTTTTTAAAACTAAAAGTTCAACAGAAACATAATGCCCTTTGTTTTCCCTTCCCTCCTCGCTGTGGTATTCTTTCTTTGTGTGTGAGGGTGATCTAGCAGTGACATGTGAAAGGTGCTCTTCCCTTCAAACGTGCACAAATCCCTGCCTGCCTTGAATCTCTGCAAGAAAGGTGGACTATGAATCAAGTAAATAAGTAGAACCAGTGTGTGTATTAAGTGCCATCACATTGCACTCCACTTATGGTGACCCAGTAGGGCTTTCAAGGCAAGAGACATTCAGAGGTGATTTGCTACTGCTTACCTCAGTGTAGTAACCAGGGCTTTTTTTCTGGGTGAATGCACTGGAATGGAGTTCCAGAACCTCTTCATCAAAAATCTTTTAAAAATGTTTAAAAGTTCATGAGTTTTCAGTATACAGATAGAAAACTTCATTTCCTGCTTGACAGTTCTGGCACCTCTTTTTCTTTTTTAAAGCCCTGGTAGTAACACCTCGATTTCCTCGGTGGTCTCCAACCCAAGTCCTAACCAGGGCAGGCCCTGCTTAGCTTCTGCAATCCGGCTAGCATGGGCCATCCAGCTTAGGGCATAATGTACCTTATAACATCCACAAAACACTCCCCCCCTAAATTTAAATATCACAGAGCTCCGTGGATGTTATAGCTGCTGCAAAGCAGGAATAAGAGCTCCATGAATATGGAAGCTTTCCTCTTCGAGTGCACATCCAGAATACTTCAGTTTCCTGTTCGAGGCTGAGGAAGCGTCCACATGTTTGGAGCTTTGAATCATGCTCACAGTGAGTCAGGCTCTGTGTCTCTACCAGATCATTTTCATGCAAGACATCACTAATAATAGCATGAAGAGCTGGAGTAAACAACTGCTTTTTCCTATGTTTTGCATGATTTTCCTTGGTTAGCAAGCCGCTTCGTGTTTCTGTAAATAACTGTTGTAGTTAAATTGGTAGTGCTTCCTGCAATTAGTATGTAAGAATGTCCCACCTCTTCCTTCTCTTCTCCCCCACCCCAGCTTTTAAGATAAGCTTAGATTATTTGCACAAATCCACCAGTTCATTATCAACACCTAGCAAGGGGAAGGCTGTTTGTGATCTTGCACAACTGTGACCACTTCAGGATCTGCTGGAGTTCTTTCAAGGTTTCCCCCTTTGCTTTTTGTGCTGCATAATGCCATCGGTACAGATATGCATTCATGGGCTGACATATATAGTCACATAGAGCCCAGAATTCCAAGAAGTGGTACTTGAATTTGCAAAGTACACAAAAAATAGGAATTAAATGAAATGAGAGTCGTCGTGGTATGTACCGAGGTGGTTTGCACTGCCATGGGAAACCCTAATTGAGCCTAGTGGAAGGTATTAATGTTTCCTTCTGTTTAAACAACTCTTTTTATTTCACAGAGAGCTGTGATGGTTTACTTATAGATTCATGTTTTGGTTTTCAAATTCTCTTTATCTGTGGTGGCATGTATGGTTACTTCCACATAAAAAGGTAAGTGGCAGGAATGTGTAGGCTGGTAATTGACTTTTAAATGCCTTCATGCATATTAGATTTGCTGTTTTCCAAGGAAGTTATATAAAAGATATTTCCATTTCATTTTGAAAGCCAAATGTTAGATTACATAAGCAAACCAAAATGCAGGATTTGTCCTGAGGTAATAGGTTACACACATACACACACGTGTACACATGCAGGCTGCAATCTTATGCCCAATTACTTGGGAGTAAGTCTCATTGATCTCAGTGAGACAAATCTCTGCCTGGATGCACAGGATTGGGTTGGCAGACTGCCAGGCCAAAGCCCACAACATCCTGCAACAGAAAACCAGTTGTCATGAGGTGGGGCAGCCAAGTGTATTCCTCAGCTTTGAATGGCTATAAAACTGTAACACTGAGATTTCTACACACGTTTAGGGGGCAGTCGCCCTTCCATTTCTACGAAGCTCTCTGGAGTTCTTTGTGGCTTGGTTTATACATAATGCAAAACCATGGTTTATTTCTGTTTCTGTTAGGTTATGAAACCGCCATTAAATCCTGGTGTTCCTCAATAAATGCTGATTTAGTTGCCAATGCTCTGGCATGGCATCTCTGTAGCCGGGGAATGGGTGAAGGTGGCATCAAGGAGTGAGCCCAGATTAAGCTGGGGGGGGGGGCTGTCTGTGTTTGTATGTCACACAAAACCACAGTTGAGACTGCGCTTAGTTAAGACTTCATACCATGGTTTGAGAATCTAATGGTGATGGATCCTAGCTTATCACAATTAGTGCAATTGGCTGCATTTGGAAGATGCTATTAACCATTGTTGGTTTAATTTTAAAATGTGGTTTCACTTTATGAGGGAATGGAGCCTACAGTTTGGATCCATTGGGCTGTTTCTGCGAATGGAACAATTTCCACATGGGTAGCACAGTTTTCTTCCCCATCACCCACCCCGGTGGTGTTTTGGCTGTCACAGGAGGGGTGAAGGCCAGAAAGTCATGCTCTGCATATGGAAATTGCTCCTGTGGATCCAAGCCTATGTCCTTAGTTTGAGCTCTCTAATGTTCCCAGTAAAAAGAAAAGCCTGGTATTTACCATTGCCTGGATGCAAAAATATTTTGGCAAATTTTTGGAAAATCCATATAGAAATCTGATGAGGAGTGCTGTTACAGATACCCATGAGCCTGTTCCAAATTGTTTCAGGTACTTTGGGCTTCAGCTGCGTGAAGAACTGTAACCACTGACCCAGTTCTGATCAGTAGCAGTCCATGTGTGGAAAGTGGCTTGTAAAGGAAGGCCGTCCCTACCACGTGTGCAAAGAAGACATATTGGGTAGGGAGAAGTTCCCCACAATCAACATCTTGTGTTGAGCATATGGTTGGCGACCCAACACTGATGCAGAGAAGCCACTTGGAATGTCCTGTTCTCTGCTTCTTTTGCCCTTCCAGCTTGTTATCCGGGCCAGTGGGGGCATCATTTCAGTCCTAGACTTCTGACTCGGGGCAGTGATGAAATCTGTGGCAGCCAGTTTCAGGTATGCTGCTAGTCAAGGGAGATGTTTCTTTAATTTTACCAAGCATTTGATATTTTAGCAATAATGCGTAATGGCATGATAGTATCTAGAATGGTGTCCTGACCAGGCTGGCCCTATCTTGTCAGATCCTGGAAGCTAAGCAGGGATGGCCCTGGTCAGTATGTGAATGGGAGACCACCAAGCATGTCCAGGGCTGCCATGAAGAGGAAGGCAAGGGCAAAACCACCTCTGTTCCGTCTCTCGCCTTGGAAATGCTACGGAGTTGCCATACGTCTGCTGTGACTTGAGGGCACTTTATACACAGACATCTAGCACAGTAAAATCTAGCAATAACAAGCAATGCAAAAATGAAAACTAAATGAAATCATGAAGTGTCATTTGGTGGTTTTTATCAGAAGGTTCTATGGAGCTGTGGTGGCTCAAGTGGTTAAGACCCAAGTGCCGCATGACGAAGTGAGCTCCCGTCTCTGGTCCCAGCCAACCTAGCAGTTCGAAAGCAAGAAATTGCAAGTAGATAAATAGGTACCGCTTCGGTGGGAAGGTAACAGCATTCTGTGTGCCTTGGTGTTTAGTCGTGCTGGCCACATGACCACAGAAATGTCTTCGGACAGCGCTGGCTCTTCGGCTTGGAAATGGAGATGAGCACTGCAACCCTAGTCTCGAATTCAACTGGCTTTCGAGAAAGGGAAACCTTTTTATCTTCATCAGAAGGTTCTGAGACAGCTAAACCAATCAGATGTCCTTAAAAACACTGAAGGAAGCATGGGCAAGGGGTTCAGTTTCATGTAAAAGGCTAATAATCCTCAGAAATCATATTATAAAACCTTCCAATGCATCATGCTCTTTATGCTGGCAACTTTCTCTGTGACATCAGAGCAATGGCAGTCAGAATATGCATCATCTGCATGGCCAAGGCCATTGTGACATTAGCGGACCAGTCTTGCTAGTTTGCCAGTAAATTAACTAAATCTCTTGTTGGGGATTTCAGTAGATCAGAAGTGTCGTTTTCTAATGATATTAATCAGAGGGCTGTATTTCTCCATGTATGTGGGGGGGGGACCCCTGCAGGGTACCTAAATTAAGATGAAGAAGATGTCCTCCTATAATCTTTTTCTGATGAACATTTAGAAAAAATAAGATGCAGGCCTATCTGAAATATCTTCAAAAGAGAGCCTTATAGTGCCCTGGTGAGAATTTCGGCTGGGTAGAGCTTGGTTCAGATTGCTGCTGAGAATTCACTTGATGGTCTTAACACTTTGTAAAAAAGATTTATGTCCCGCTTTTCTCCCTCATCAGGGACCCAAAGCGGGACAATTCTTAATTTTTATTTATATCCTTATGTAAGGTAAGAACGCTCATTCTTAGATTTCAGTCTGCAAAATGGGAGCACTAATGGCTTATATCACCCTGATCTGGATAGCCCAGGCTAACCTGATCTTGACAGACCTCAGAAGCTAAGCAAGGTCAGCCTTGGCTAGTATTTGGATGGGAGACCACCAAGGAATGCAAGGCAGGCAATGGCAAACCACCTCTAAATGTCTCTTCCCTTGAAATCTCTATGTGACTTGATGGTGCTTTCCATCACCACAATTGCTTACCTCACAGCTCTGGTGACAAAGATACCCAATCTTAAATGTTTTCATGCCAGACTAGATCTGCCTAAGGGACTGTATGTGTCCAGTGGAACTTTTAACTTACATCAGCATCATCATTATTTTATTTGTATCCTGCCCTCCCGGCCAATGCAGGCTCAGGGCAGCTTACATAAAATATATTGAACAACTGAAACACAAAATTCAGTAAAACCACAACAAAATGATTATAAAACATAGCATAAAGTGCTAGTGCAAATTTGTAGCTGGTGGTGGGCATTAGCAGCTTCCAGCGTTAATTCCAGCATTATGTTGGAAGAATAGCTTTGTTAACCCACTTCCTAGAGCCTGAAGTTCAAAAGTGGTCTGCTAAAGTGGTAACCCAAATCCACAGACCCCCTGCTCTCTGTACTCCTTCCTAACTAATTGAAGAGGACTAAAAACTAGGCTGGAAAATACATTTGTATTGAATGCCGTGAAAGAAAGACATTCTGCATGGTATTGTTGCATCCGTCTTGGTTCATGGTGGTGTGCTGGCTACCTGCATGGGCATCTTCCATAATGGAGCTGGGCGGTGCACTTGATTTTGGAGCCTGACACATACACCATCATGTTTGAAGCAAAGGGGGCAGTCTTCAGTAGGTGTGCTCAGAAATAAATCCCATGTTATTCAATGGGACTTACCCCCAGGAAAGTGTCTTTAGGACTTCCAGCTCCTGAGCCACTGCCTAGAGAAAGCAATAAGTCCCCAAAGAAATAAAAGTTAGCCATTCTTGTGAGATAGTTTGATTCACCAACCTTCTGGTTTCCCAGACATAACAGTGGGGTGTGTGTGAAAAACGGAGGGAGGCAGAAGTATAAGCTAAGGTTGGTTTTTTGTGAAAGTCACATTTTCCTGCCAGAATCTTTTTCAATAATTGGGGCATGTACTGAATACATTATTCCTTACTGTTTAAAATTTAATTTATTCAGTGTGTTAGTAATGTGTCAGTTATAGACAGGATGTGTTTTTACATTTGCACTGCTCGCAGTCTAACAGACATAGCAAACTTTGAATATAGGGCTAGGAAATTCTCATAATTGGCAGCAGCAACAATTTCTTTTGCTGTGCTCCCTTCCATATTCACATGCCAGCATTCGCATTCACCTGCTGTCTTGTACAAGCTGCTGTGGGGACTCATGGTGGCTTATAGACAATTAAAAACAATATTAATTCTTATTAACAATATATTAACAATCACTTAAAAAAAAATCAGCCATAAGGCTGCCCTGATTGGCCACTGTTTGCAACAAGATGTTGGAGTAGGTGTACCACTGATCCCATCCCCTTATGGGGCTAGAAACTTTATATTTTTAAAAAATTTAGGTAAACTAGGCTGAGGAATCTTCTAAAGGATTTAGGGCCCAAGAGGTCACCAAATCAGAGTCATGGCTGAGCTAGAAACTTTAGTGCACCAAGCCCCAGATGAATATCTTGCAGTCATTTGACTGCCCACTTTTATTTAGTCATTTCATTCATTATTCATTTATTCATTCATAGTTCAACTTTCTCAATGAAACTCAAGGCAGATAATACAGTTAAAAACAAGGTAATAAGAACAGTATGATACAGTCAATAAAGCGAGATTACAAGTTTGATTGTTTATTGGGATGTTTATACTCAGCTTTTCCCATCCCAGTGGAGCCCCAAAGTGGTTTACGGCATCATTCTCCCCTCCTCCATTTTATACTCACAATAACCCTATGAGGTAGGCTTGGCTGAGAGACATCACCCAGCAAGACCCACCGTGGTGTAGTGGTAAAGAGCGGTGGACTCTAATCTGGAGAACCGGGTTTGATTCCCCACTCCTCCACGTGTAGCCAGCTGGGTGACTTTGGGCCCTCTCAGAGCCCTCTCTGTGTCACCTGCCTCACAGGGTGACTGTTTTGGGGAGGGGAAGGCAAGGGTAAGTCGCTTTGAGACTCTTTGGGGTAGAGAAGAGCAAGGTGTAAAAACCAACCCTTCTTCCACGACAGAGGGGGGATTCAAGCCTGGTTTTCCCAGACCCTACTCTGATACTGGAACCACTGCATCATGCTGTAAAATAGACCAAATCTTTTGGCGAGTCAAAGGCCCAGCTTTAAAACTGTGGATGGTTAGGTGTAGTGCTTAAGTGTGCGGACTCTAATCTGGGAGAACCGGGTTTGATTCCCCATGCCTCCACTTGCAGCTGCTGAGTGATCTTTGGCAAGCCATAGTTCTGTCAGAGCTGCTCTTGAAAGAGCTCTCTCAGTCCCACTTACCTCACAGGGTGTCTGTTGTGGGGAAGGGAAAGGAGTTTGTAAGCCACTCTGAGACTCAGAGTGAAGGGCGGGGTATAAATCCAATCTTTTCTTCTTCTTCTATAATCAATAGGCAGTTACCAGCCCAGTTTGAAGAAGTACAGAACGTGGAATGGCAAGAAAGCTGAAACTCTTCCATAATACAAATGAGGGGAGCTGGCCATACCCTGGGCTCTCTAACCTGCAGCCCCTTCTTATTTCATTCTGTACATGATCACGTTCCAGTATAATCTAGATGTATTTCTGCTGCTGCCCCTTTTCTGCCCCTCTGCTGTGCCCTTGACCTCATTACCACATGAAGAAAAGAAGAAGGGAAAACTTTTTCCATCAGGGAAATAGCAAGATTTGGCCTCCTTAGTGTCTGCATGCGAATCTGTTCCTTAAAATCATAGGACAAGGACCTGAGCAGGGGCAAAAAAGTTAGCTGGACATGGGATCATCCAACTCTTTGAAGGAAACACTCAAGCAGCTCTTGCTAGCTATAGTTTTGAATAAGATTAAAAACAAGGCTGTCAGGACCAAATGGTGCAAAGCAAAAACTCTGTAATGTGGGCCAGGTTTACCAACAGGCAGATTAAACATATGCCTAGAGGCATGAATTCTTGAGGGTCCTCTTTAAAAGAAAGAAAAAAATGTCCTGGGCGGAAATTCCACTGACACTTCCCGGCAATGAATCCAAGAGGAAGGTCTGCAAGGACTCACAGGCAAGGGGAAATTCCCCACCCCCACATACACTTGCTTCTTGCTGTCTTGCTCCAGCATTTCCCGACTTCCTTTTACTCTGGTTTTGACTCCTTTCCCTGATGGACCTTCTTCTCACACAGTCTTTCCCCCCTTGCCCATTTCATCCTGCTGATCCTTGAACCTTTTCCCACCCCATTCCCTGGTCTCCCCCCCCACTAGATCTGTTCCTGCTTCCCCTCTCCCATTCTCCTTCTCCTGTTTATTGCTTCTTCTGCCACGTCTCTCTAGGTTGGCAAAGGAACCCCTCGCAGTGGGGGGAATGCCTCATTTTTCTGACCACCAAAAATGACAACAGACAAGGTGGTCCTAGGAGATTTCAGTGGCGAAGGAACAGTCTTATGTTTTGGATGTTTTTATCCCCTGCCCCAATTTTTAATAAAAAATAGAATTTGTTCTCTGCTGCATGCCCCCTTTGCAGATTTTTATATGCCTCCTTTGCAGATTTTTACATATCTGCATACATATTAGATGTATGATAAAAAATACACAGTACAGAAAAATCCCTCAGTGGATCATTGACAGCATCTTTAAGTCATCTTGACATGAACTTGTAACATTTCACATTTTGAATTCATGCATGATTTGGGTCCAATTCGCTGTGTCCCAGTAGGTAGGATTCAATAACTGCCCACTTTGTTGAGCAACCAACCCCTTCACAGATCTAAACCTGAGCCTTGACTGTAAGCTAGGGGTGGCCAAACTGTGGTTCAGGAGCCACATGCGGCTCTTTCACACATACGGTATGGCTTCCGGCAGGGTGGCTGGGGAAGCGAAGGGGAGTCATGCTTTTCCTTCCTTCCTTCCTTCCTTCCTTCCTTCCTTCCTTCCTTCCTTCCTTCCTTCCTTCCTTCCTTCCTTCCTTCCTTCCTTCCATTTGTTTTCTTTGTTTCTCTTTCTTTCTTTCCACCTCTTTCCTTCTTTCTTTCCATCTCTCTCTAATAAATATCATTAGCAAGCAAATAAATATCATTGGACAAATAAATATTATCAATATCTGTTTTTACCCCTTTTGCTTTTATTTTTGGCAGTCTCATTTAATGTGAATAAAAAGAAATTTGCATTTTTAAATAAAAACATGTTTGTAATATCTGTTAATGTCTTGCAGCTCTCAAACATCTGACGTTTATTCTATGTGGCTCTTACGTTGAGCAAGTTTGGCCACCCTTGCTGTAAGCAGTCCGGATCATATTAGCAGAAAATCCAGCACTGGTGTCTTTTACAGACAAGACTATTTATTACAATTAATTGCGCTCGTTAATTAACCAGTTGGTTAGTCTCAATAACAGCAGAAAATAATCTTGAATTATCTGAACATATAGGGGCGTATAGATTGCCGACCATATCTGGGCACTCCTCAGATTTAGAATACACACAACACTCAGTCCTCGGCAAGCTTCAACAAGATGCTTTTAGGTGTTTCACTGGGTGGATTGGACGTGGACTTTGCTTGGGTGCCCCTTTTCTTTTGCCAGGCTGTCTCCATTGAATCTGATAAGGAAGGCTCTGCCAGTGGGGGAGTTCTAATACATGTATCTGAGCCATTGCAGTAGAACTATGGACTGCTGCAGATGTAAAAATAGGCCAAACATCTTCTCTCTCCCCCTTCCAAGTTTAATGATGTGTTCCAGTTGCTTCTGGAAAAAGCCGTTAACCCTTGTTTCTTCTAGGGTTATATTACACCTGCAGCTTCACAGAGGTTGATTATTATGCTTCTTTACCAGAGACTTAATGAGCCTATATATTCTGTACAGGTTATAAGCATATTAGGTTGCATTTGGAAATCTGTAGTGACAGAAGATGCTGAAAAATAACAAAGGATGAAGGTTAGAAGAATCTCATAAAAGGGAATAATAGGATATCTCTTTGCGCATGCATGCATACACATAACAAGATGACAAGACAGCAAAAGCATAAAGAACTTTTAACAGTCATCCGTTTTATTGTGTCCTAGAAATGCAACAGCAACAGGGGCCTGCTCTTTGGCTTCTTTCCCCCCTCCATTTGGGGGGCATGGGCAACCAGGTTCCCCCTAGCATGGGGCCAAGGGCAGCTGTCCATTGGCTAAGACCGCCCCTTCCACAGTCACCTGACACTATAGTTGGCCATACCTGTACCTTATTCAGACTCATTCATCATCATTTCTGGCTCACTGTATTCAGGACCATGTTAATGGACTGGGCACTATAGCTACTCAATCCTCTATTGAAATATACAGTCCATCTGGGAAGGCTTAATTGAAAGGAATTGGGACAGGAAAGTGTTTTCCATTCACTCCAGGGATGCCTGCCCAGCAAGCTGTGTTTCAGTAGAAGTCTGTGCTTTTTATGATATATGTTTACAAAGGTGTGCGTATTGCTTTGTTCTTGTGCTTCTCCCACTGAAATCTGTAGAACCTTCACAGGTATCTTTCTGATGGATTGCACTCATTGTCTGAATTGTAATCCACACAGTGGTGGCTTAACTAACCTTCAGGTCTCATAGAATTCAATTAACTTTCTTTTCAAGAGAAAATAAATCATCAAGGCTTTAAACACCGGAAACATTATACAATGCATCTTTCTCATTCTGCAGCAGTAAGCTGCACTTGGAAATGGGTTTATGCGCATAGATTATCTGTAGTGAGTATACAAAAGGAGCAAAATTTGTTTCCATGTGCAGCTCGGTTGTAGCCAGTATGAAAAAGACCACTGAATTTGAGACTGTTGGCCCATGTCCAGCACCAGAGGTAATTTTCATGGACCTTATCATTCTGATTCCTGTGTGGCCCCCTTAGTTTAATGAGCTGAGAACGGAGCCTCTGGAATTATGTCTTCTACTATGTCCATTCTTAACTGCCTAGGTCACCTTCTGAACCTATCAGTCAGAGACCTCTTTTAACTATTTCACTGATTGGACCATAGGGAATATTGTAAATTGTAAAATTGATAGTACATTGAATTAAGGGAGAACCATGGTAGAATCAAGGGGGATATACTTTATTACAAGTCACAATAAAAGGAAACTCCTTATTTCTCCTCTTTTTAAATGAATTTGGTAACAACAGCTGCAATATATGTATCTAAATGTACACCTCAGTGAAAATTTAACTCTTGCCATTTGAGCTGTGAATGTTTTTAGTAAAAATGCCAGTTACTGGATGTATGTTCAACAGGTTTACATGGAACTCTGGCACTGCAAGTCTATGAACAAAAAGCTGAACTTTGCTGAAGTTTGATTTGGGCTGAAAATGAAGAAGGTCTTATGTACAGATACTTTGCTGAATGCACTTTTCTATATACAAATAGCACAATTAATGCTTTGTTTATAAAATGCCTATCATTTGTACTCTACTGTCATCAGCTGATGAATTTAAAACTGTACAGTTTTGTAGTCTACGTCATAATGACTTTGTTAAACATAAATGAAATGACTGTGTGAAAGTTAATTTTATATATTGTATATGTAATTATAAAATTTTCTTTTTTGTAAAAAAGAGACTGTACATTACAGAAATGTTGTGTTTTGGCTACTGGATGGTTATTTTACTCTTTCTTAAAGGGGGGGATGTGCAGTTCTGCATATATATCAAGTGCATGGCTTTGCAAACTAGTTGCCTTATTTGTACTTGGAGCTGTTTAGTCCTAAAGTCTTAATGCCAGAAGAAATGTAGCCTAGTACTGCCAAAAACAGAAGTCTGGACTGTGGTACTGCCCCTTAATTTCAAGCTGAGATCTATTTTAATTGAGTTATGGAACATTACTAGGCTAGCAATCACAGACATTTATTACTTTTAAGCAAACTGGGTAAAATGAGTGCTCACAAAATACATCACTGATATTCAATGCAATCCTGAGAACACTTTTGTGGAAGAAAGTCCCATTGACCCAAGTAGGATTCGGAATAGACCTTATGAGGATTGCTGTCATCATCCTATATTCTAATAGTCAACTATAGCCCCATCTGCCTTAGTTAAATCTGTGAATTGGAGCCACCTTGACGGAAGAGGGATTTGTCTCCAAACTCGAGGAGCTCCCTAGGTTTGCAGAAAAATCTGAGAAGTTTAAAAACATGACTTGGGTTGTAAAACCCTCAAACATAGGAACAAGTTACCTGTGTAAGTACAGACAATATAAACTTATCAGCTGTGGGGAGGGAATGAGGAACCAGGTGAATCCATGCTCCCTAATGCAGCTTACTTACCCTACCTACTTTGGAGAATGGTGGGCTAGGAGGAGCAGTGAAAGCTGTAGGCAGTAAGGAGAAGCAAGGAGCCACTGCTGCCCTCCTTCAGCCACCCAGGTTGGTGGGTGGGGAAGGGAAACTAGGAGCTGCCACGCCTCCCTAAGTAGAAGGGAGAAGGACAGGTGGGCGGGTGCTACTATCACCCCCCTCAACTGCCTCAGTGTAAGCCAGGGGTGAATCTACTTTAAAACTAATGAAGCTTAAGCTTAAGGCATTGGGGGACAGAAAAAGAAAGAGAAAATAAAGGTGTGCGTGTGAGAGAGACAGATAGCATGGGGGAGGGGAATGCAGCAAGACGGAGAGGCCCTTTCTGCACTCTCCTTTTAATCCGTGTTCACTGCAATGTCCTCCAAGCAATTCTGCATTAAAATCAAATTCAACCTTCTTTTTAATCCAGTTTCCCCCCCATTCTGCACTAAAATCGAGTTCAACCTTCTTTTTGTGCCAGATTTCCCCTCCATTCTGCATTACATTACTTCCCTTCAGCGGTCAGCCCTGTCACAGCCTGCTGTTGCCCTGGATTATTTGGATGCTGTTTTGCCCTGGACTTAAATTGCCTTGATTCAAACACTGAGAAAACCAGGAGTGGTAGGCAAATGCAGAAGGGGCGAATGCCTGTAGGGTTTGGATAACAGAATGAGAGAAAAACTGAGAAGCAATGTGGAGGGAGACAAAGAGTTATAGGGTGTGGACAGAGGAGACAGTGTGTGAGAGAGAGTGGGCACTGGGAGACAGAAAACTAAGCCTGAGAGAGAGTAGGGGAAGGGGTGGGGAAGAGAAGAGAAGAGAAGAGGCAAAAGTAGAAAAATTGGGATGGCTACTCCTGCAAATTCCTTGTGGGTTTTTGTTTGTCAAAACATCCAATTCTCAATGTGACAAAATCTGTGGCTACTTAAATCCAGAGACCAGATCCATGAACAGACAAGAAAAATCTGAAATCTAACCAAACAAACAAAAACACTGGGGGAGTTAACCCCCCACCCCCAGCTTGTAGCTTTAAGAAACAAATGCCCTCTCTTTGACAATTGCTAGGCAACCATGATTAGGTAATAGTATAGCTAGTTGAAAACTTGGTTACTGTTAATAAAAGGCAAGGAGAGGGGCAGGGCCCTCTCCAGGGCTGTTTCCACCTTTGAGGGATGACATATCGGGGTCAGGCCTGCCCACAACCACAAGAGACAAGATACCATCTGATCTGCATGAGTACCCAAGGCCTAGCTGCTTGCTATTGTTCAACAGCAGCTACCCCATGAAAGCCAGTGTGGTATTGTGTTAGATTTTGGGAGGTCCAGGTTCAAATACCCACTCTGACATGGAAGCTTTCTGAGTGACCTTGGGCCAGTCACACACTCAACTTACCTCACAGGGTTGTTGTAAAGATAAAATGCAAGAGAATTATGTAAGTTGCTTTGGGTTCATGTGGAGAAAAGCAGGGTAGAAATGGAATAAATAATAAAGCTGAAGAATGGCAGCAGATAAAATGTTGGTTGGTGGAAGGGAAGGGAAGAAAGGAAAGGTGAAGATATGAGGGCTGTGAGGAGGAGGGAAAGAGGAAATGTGCCTCTAACGGCTGTTGTGGGTAGAAGAATAGTGGTAAAGACCCACTGGAATTCTCCAAAGCGCAGAATATGATACAAATTGTTAGTGAAGTGTAAGCCTGGAGTAACAATGGCTGAGGGGTGACATGATAAAGGTTCATAAGATTATGCATGGGATAGAGCAGGTTGAGAAAGAAGTACTTTTCTCCCTTTCTCACAATACAAGAACTTGTGGGCACTCAATGAAATTGCTGAGCAGTCGGGTTAGAACAGATAAAAGGAAGTACTTCTTCAACCAAAGAGTGATTAACAGATGGAATTCACTGCCACAGGAGGTGGTGGCAGCTACAAGCATGGACAGCTTCAAGAAGGAATTAGATAAACATATGGAGCAGAAGTCCATCAGTGGCTATTAGCCACAAGGTATAGATAGGAACTCTCATTATGGGGCAAGTGATGCTCTGTATTCTTGGTGCTTGTGGGGAGGGCAACAGTGGGAGGGCTTCTAGTGTCATGACCCCACTACTGGACCTCCTGATGTTACCTGGTATTTTCGGCCACTGTGTGACAGAGTGTTGGACTAGATGGGCCATTGGCCTGATCCAACATTGGTTTCTCTTATGTTCTCTTAAATAATCCTTTGCAATGATTATTTAATTTTGTAGTCCTTGATTTTATCACTAAATTCCCACTAAAACTATAGTTTAGGGGGGAGGGATTTCAGGGCAACATTACAGCTATACATACTAGTTAATAGATCAGGGCCGCATTCTAGATGCTTTGTTAGCTTCCATTTTGTAGTGTTCATCTGAAAGGAACAGAAGTACACATCCTTTGAAGATTCATCATGGGATGACATTTACAGTATTTTCCCACATACAGATAATCAAGGAATATTGGTAGCTGTCACCACAAAAGTGTTAACATCTGACTTTATACTGAAAAGTCCCTTCCAGCATTATCTTAGTGATGTGGGAAGCTGCTGTTTATGTACCATTCCTAGATCACTCCAGTAACATGAGAAGCACAATGTTCCATGATAGGGGCCATTTGTAAGCTAGCATTGCTTCAAGCCCTGGCAGGGAGCTGCCGTGCTGGTACATCTCATATGATTTAGCTTTGTGGTATTACCGGAGAGGTGCAGAATAGATGCACACTGCCACAACTCCAAGGTAGTTTCAGAAGGCATCCTTGGTAGCAAAACAATAGCAGGGTTTTTACAAAAATTATCAAAAGCAGATGCACTATCAACATTTGGACTTTTCAGTACTTGATGCATTTGAGTCTCCACAGGCTAGATGCTTAACATCCTGTTCTTGCATGCTTTTAAATATATGTTTTGCAGTGCTCCTGCTTTATTTTTTTGTTTGTGTGTTACGCTAGATTCAGAGGGGTTGTGTCAGCAGAAACTTCAGACTACAGCATATAGCTTCAGATGTAACATTCAGACTCTTTCCACTTACTGTATTTTTAAGCGATAGGCTGAAGCATTGCATGCTATTTTTTACTGCCAAAAAACGGAGAAAATTAATCTTTTAATGACACAGAGAGTACTCCATCTTTCTGTGCTATACCTCTGAGTTGCTTTGCAAACCTCTGAGGATGCCAGTCAAAGCTACTGGCGAAACGTCAGGTCCTACAATGCCAAGACCACGGCCACACAACCCGGAAAATCTACAGCAACTAATGAACTCTGGCTGTGAAAGCCTTCGACAACATATTTTAATGTTTTGTTCATCCCTGTCACAGAAACACATGTCTTGTTTGAGAGCACAATGTAAGCCAGAAGAACTAATTTGCTACAACGTATTTACTCATATACGAAGGAGGCAGTTCCTGTTCTCATAGCAATCACCTTTTAATACCAACAATGATGTATCTTTCACTACATCAGTTCTACTTATGGAAACTTATGTCCAGGGTCAGGGCAGAGGCTGCATCATGAACATGTGAAACTGCCTTGTACCAAATGTAATTGGAATCTCTCTCTTCACCGTCTTCCTGTTTTGTTACCAGTCCCTCCCCTCTCGCTATGGATGCCCAGGGCACAAACACAGGCTAGCTAAGTCCCACTCATTAAGAATATATTCCCATGGTCAGTAGGATGGCTCTTGCTGCACCCATTGTCCTAAATGCTTGGCTGGTTATTACTTAAAAAGCAGCTGGACTACAAGGCGATGGTATATTGTCAATCTTCTCTCTTGGGAGCCTGGCTAAAGTAGCAGTTTTAGGTCAGCTTCATTTATCCACAAGCAAAAGGTCAATCCAAACATAGAACATGAACAATTAAAACCAGAACTGATTATACTATGTTGAAACAAATAACAAAACAGTGAAATAACAAATATCCAGCGTACACAAACTAGTTCTGATGGCTTTTCAGTGAGTGGCAAAGCAAAGGCAGTCATGTTGTGTGCTGTTTCCTTAATGTTATTCACTCTTTTTAAAAATGCGGTGTTTTTTTTTGCACACATGCACCTGGAAGTCATGGTGACCTCTGGTGACTGACCCCTACTGGGGGCCTGGAAGATATTCAGAGAGGTGCTTGAATAAAGCCTGCCCCTGCCTCTGGTGTTTCAAGGAGGTCTCCCATCCAAGTACTTGCCAGAGTTGGCCCTGCTTAGTTTCCAAGATCTGATGAGATTGAGCTTGCCTGGGCTATCCAGATGAGGGCTTATTTGCTACCTATTGTACTCTTTTTGTTAGCTTGACCAATGATTCTGACTAGCAAGTGACTGGAGAAGATTGCTTGGCTGCACATTATTACACACACAGATAAGGGAGTTTATGTAACCCCAAGTCTGATGGGGTGAAATACAAACCTAGCAAAGCCACATCTTAGAAACACATGCCTGAATATCTGGAGAATTTTGGATTAGTTTTGGCTGTGCAGCAAGAGGACCTGAGAAGGTTCATATTTCCCTATCAAGTGGTTTGACAGCTGGAGGAGATGAGTGCTGACTGAGAAACCTTGGTCCAAAGCCAGAAGAGACAAGAAGGGTTTGTCAAGACTTTGGGGAGGGACACAATAATTGTATAGCTGATTTGCAGTCATTGCATAGGACCCAGACATCTCTCCTTGTAGCAGCTCTTCTGCTGGAAGGAAATGATACATTTATGCAGCTCTCAGTAGCCTTGTTTCTTTTTAAAATGCATCCCTCCTCTCTCGTACATGTGGCAGTTGGTCCCACCACACCCTTTCATCAGCTAGACGTTG
Source organism: Gekko gecko (assembly GCA_029375565.1). Lineage (NCBI taxonomy): Eukaryota > Metazoa > Chordata > Lepidosauria > Squamata > Gekkonidae > Gekko > Gekko gecko. The sequence goes on along the minus strand of JAPDNY010000004.1, from coordinate 35,864,782 downwards.
TGCCTCTTTGGGTATTGATTGCCTTCTGTTTTCATCTTATATAGGACCTCTCTTCTTCTCTTGGAGCTGTAACAAGTTAACCTTTTTGAAGATAAACTTGTAAGTAGCCAAAACCCAGGTGCCATCAGGTCCACCAGCGGTGCCAGAACTCCAAAAGCCCTCCCAATGTTGCCCCATACATAGTGTTCCAGTTATTTGTTGTGGCTAACAGCCTTTTAAAATACCTATTTGTGACTTTCCTAATCTGCAATATACACTGTATCTGAGCTTCTAGGATTGTAGTCTCCAAATTTCCTGAAGGGATTTGGCCCTCTTTACCTTTACTTTCAGTTTCTTCTTCACAACCCCCCTCATTTGAGAAAAGTTACCCCTTTTAAAGTTAAATGTGATTGTGTTGGTCTTTTTGGGCAACTCCCTTATTCACATAAATGCTAAACTTAATAGTATTATGATCACTGTCCTCAACTGGTGCTATGACATTTACATCTCTCACATTTACATCCTCAGCATTACTTAGGACCAAGTCCAGGATCATCTCCCCTTGGTAGGTTCTGTGACCATCTGCTCCATGGCACAGTCATTGAGAGTATCTAGAAACCCAATCTCTTTCTCCTGACTTGAACAAATATTGATCCAATCAATGTGGGGGGAATTAAAACCACCTATTATAACATAGTTATTTCATTTAGCTGCTTTCCTTAATTCTTTCACTGTTTTTAAATCATCCTCTAACCTTTGATCTGGTGAGCAATAACAGACTCCCAGAGTTAAGCTTTCTTTTGGGCCCACTATTTCCATCTATAACATTTCTGTAAGCAAATCTATTTCTTTCTGATTCTCAGTTTTACTGGACTGTATACCCTCTCTGTCATGTAAGATGCACTTCTGTTTTTGTTAAATAGAATTTCTTTCTCTTTTTACCACTGGAGTCAGGTCATCTTTATAATTTGTTTGAACAGCATTTTTCCTTAACTGGGAAATGTGGAGGATTGGGGATACAGTGTAAAGCTTCTGTACTTCCAAGGCAAATGATGTTTTTTTTTTACATTTAACCTAATTCTCAATGCTTAATTTTAGTAAATAAATTTGTTCTGTAGTGATCTTCACTTTCTAAAAATACAGCCCCAATTCCATCCCTGCTACAAATCAGTGAAAAACTGGAAGTTCTGTGGGTGGTTGTTGAGTTTTAATTGTATTTCATGTTGTGACAGGGGTTCTTTTGTTAAGAGGGTGCTTAGTATGATGGAAATGTTTTATTTCAGCAGCCAGCTCCGCCATCACTTCCACCCCTGCATCCAAAGCAAGTGCCTATAAAAAGACAGCTTCTTATTTTTTAAAAAAGGGAGCTGTTTCCAGTGACTGCTGCAGAGCAACTAATGGCACTAAAAGAATAAGACTAGTTACACAGCTGCCATTCACAAGAGAGAGAGAGAGAGAGAGAGAGAGAGAGAGAGAGAGAGAGAGAGAGAGAGAGAGAGAAAGAGAGAGAGAGAGAGAGAGAGAGAGAGAGAGAGAGAGAGAGAGAGAGAAAGAAAGAAAGAAAGAAAGAAAGAAAGAAAGAAAGAAAGAAAGAAAGAAAGAAAGAAAGAAAGAAAGACCCTATGGTTCCATGTTATGGGGGTATTCTAGAGCTTTATTACAGTATACAAAAGCTGTGTGCCACACAACTCAGCAAGTATGGCTTGCATACAGGATCAGCTTGCCTTTTGCAGAGTGGCCTTAAACTGAGTCAGACTATTGGTCTACCTAGCCCGATATAATCTACTGTTATGATGTGGAGCATAAAACTAAATGCACACAATGATCTGCAAATTGGGAGTACCAGAAGGGATTTTGGAAATTTGGCAGACTGGAGAACATGGTTGTTTCAGCTATTGTGTAATAGAACAGTTATGACAAGATACTCATAGGACCAAAACTGCATGTTATAATTTTCTTTGTTATGTTTGATTTCAAGCCAGTTAGTCACATGTCGGGTGTGAGCTCCCTGTTGGGAATTCATTTTCCAAGCATGCAGGGAGAAGGCGCTTCAGTACTCTTTGCCCAGTTGATGGCTGTGCAGGTAGCGATGGGCTACATATGCAGCCCCTGACATAGCAAATAGCACCCCTTGGGCCATTTAAGGTCAGGAAAACAGGGCAGAGGGGGGCAGGAGGCTGGAACAGGGTTTCATGTGCTTGGGTTAATAGTTCCCAGCAGAAAATTTGCAGCTGGTATGTGTCTGACTGATTCAAAGCCAGGTTGGGAACCTAGACACAACATGCCAAAAATACCATGCAGTCTGGCCTTTAGTGTAACATCTAACAGCATACCTTTAAAAGCATACATTTAATTAAAAAAATTGTTGTGGTTATAATTACCTACAGAGAGAGAAAAGGAAATATATATCTAGATTGGATTACAGAAATGCACTCTATCTGGGGCTGCCCATGAAAAATGTTTGGAAGCTTCAATTGGTCCCAAACACTGCAGCCAGGATGTTGAATCATAGGGACCATGTCATTCCAGTCTTGGCCTATCTACACTGGTTACCAATCCGTTTCCGGGCACAATTTAAGGTGTTGGTGTTGGCCTTTAAAAGCCAATATGGCTCAGGACCCACATACCCTGAAGGACCATCTACTTGCTTATGAACCTACCCAATCACTATGGTCATCTTCAGAGGCCCTGCTTTAGGGGGCCCGGCCTTCTGAGATTAGGCAGGTGGCAACCTGGGAGAGGGCCTTCTCGACCATGGCACCAAAACAGTCGAACTCTCTCCCCAGAGACACTCACCTGTCATAAGTACATAAGAAGAGCCCTGCTGGATCAGATAATGGTTCATCTAGCCCAGCATCCTGTCTCATACTATGGCCTTCTGGAGGTCCAACAACACAGCATAGAGGCCGAGGACTTCCTCTGATGTTGCCTCCTGGCTCTGGGATTCAGAGGCTTAGTGCCTCTGAATGTGAGGTTCCCTTCAGTCACCACGGCTAGTAGCCATAGACCAACATCCTCTATGAATCTATTTAAACCCCTTTTAAAGCTGTTAATGTGGGCATCACTGCATCCTCTGGCAGCAAATTCTACATTTTAATCACTCTGTGTAAAGTAGCATTTCCTTTACTGTCCACCCATCAACTTCACTGGATGCCTCAACTTCTTGTACTTTGGGAGACGGAAAAAAAATATTTTTGTCAAATCTCTCCATTCCATGCATAATTGTATAGACCTCTATCATGCCCCCATCCCCAGTCATCTCTTTTCTAAATTGAAAATCCCCAGACTTTTCAGACTTTCCTCATAGGGAAGATGCTCCAACCCTCTAATCATCACACTTGCCCTCTTCTGTACTTTTCCTAGCTCTGCAATGTCCTTTTTGAGATATACAGTATTCCAAATGAGGCTGCATCATAGATCTATATAAGGGCATTACAATATTGTTCGTCTTATTCTCAATTCCTTTTATTTTCAACTAGGAATAAGGCCCGTTGTGGCAGTAAAGACAACGGGAGCTAGCCAAGCTGCTGGACTGCATCTCCCCTTGGGCCTCCCCTCCCCATTCGAGGCCCTGGGGGGGCAGGCCTCCTGGGCTTGCCTCCTCCCCAAACCCCACCGTCGGGCCAGGGCAAGGCCTGTCCACGGGTGGCAGGAGAGCAGGGAGAGATGATGCGGGGGCCTCCGGAGGTGTTTCCCCTGCCCGTCTGGCTCAGTGAGGATAGCAGCGGCAGCAGGCTTGGGTGGAGCCCCCCCCGCTGGAGCGCCTGTCCCTGGCTACCCAGCTGTGGCTCCTCTCAGGCCTCCCCCCATTCAACATCCCGGGGGGGCAGGCCGCCTGGCCTCGCCTCCTCCCTGAACCCCAGCGTCGGTGGAGGCCCCAGCGGACCAGGGCGAGAAGTGGCACGGGGGCCTCCAGAGGCCTGTCCCCACCTAGCCGGCTCAGCGGTTGAGTGTGGAGAGGTGATGTGGGGGCCTCTGGAGGCCTTTCCCTGCCTACCTGCCTTGGTGAGGATGGCGGCAGCAGGCTCGGGTGGAGCACCCCCCCACTGGAGCGCCTGTCCCATCCGTCATCCCGCCACACATAGCCCAGGCGGCGACCTGCGCTGGAGTGAGGATGACCACAGTGGCGGCAGGATCAGGCTCAGGTCCCTGGCCACTGGAGTATCTGTCCTGTCCAGCCGCTCCCAGGAGAGGCGGAGATGGCGGGTGCCGCCTCTGTGGGCGGGACCACAGCAAGGGAGGCAGCAACGCAGCCAGTGGAGACAGATGCCCTGCGATTGACACATCAGGGTGCCAACCAATTCCAGAGCATGTGGAATGTTCTAGAGAAGTGCCACCACCATTTGGTTTTTATAATTATTCTCTATTCCTTTCCTAATAATACTTTTCCCCAGTTCTGCAATGTCCTTTCTGAGATTAGGTCCAATGTTCCCTCTAAGCTCCACAGTGTTGTGAGCAGAAATTCTACCTTGTGAGCAAAAAAGCTAGTAGCATTAAAATTTGACTATCGCATAAATTAGTTTTTTAGAAGATTATTTCCATAACCTTGAAAAAAATCTCAGAATAAATTCTTTTAAATTATATTTAAACTATATTTTAAGAATAATTTAAACATTCATTATAACGGAAAACAGAATCAAGCCAAATTTCACCCACCGCTTTCCACTATATTGGTAGACCATCCTCTGGAGAACAGGTCCACCTGCCCCAGTTCACCCCATGCATAATTTTATAAACCTGAGCCATCCTTTCTTAAACGGAAAGGTCCCACACTCTTCAGCCTTTCCTCAAAGGGAAGTTGCTCCAACTCGGTAATCATCTTGGTTGCCCTCTTCTGTACTTTCTGCAGCTTTGCAATATCCTTTTCGAAATACAGCCATTGGGTGGCAGATTTTAACAAAGAGTACTTCCTGATTAATGATCATAGACAGGTGGTCTTAAAGAGGGTCCTGGTCCTGAATATCCCATTGGCTTAAAGAGGGTCCTGCTACTCAGTAGTAAAACAAGATGCCACTTCCCTTACATTTGCATTCCACAGTGTGACATTCTTTCCACCCATTAGCGGATCGCTACTGTTTGTCCTGTTGATTACCTCATCTTGTTTACCGGGTGCCATCTCTTCATGTTTACTTTCTACCAACTCCCTTGTCAACTCACAACATACTTTTAATGTGAAATTGAAGATGTTTTCAGGCCAGATCTATCTGAGAGTCCCTTCTGCCCCCAAATGTAGCTTGAGAAAAATTCTGCTTCAAAAATCCAAAGCGAACTTATCACAGGAGGTCTAAAAATGTCCCCTCGCTGCACCCTGGAAAGAAAAATTTACAATAAATAGAATTTGTGGAACATGCTTATTGTTCCTGTATGTTCCCCCTTCTTCCCTGTTGCCTGCACCTGCCTCCTCCTACAACAAGGAAATGGAAAACACATTATGAAATGCCTAGAGCTAAGCTCTAATTAATGACAGAGGAAAACGTGTTTGACAAAGAGAGAAACACATCTAGATAATTTAGTCCCCATGGGAAAAAGATCAAAATTGCAATTTTCTTGCACGACCTTTCCAGTTTTCTACTCTTCTAGCCCCTTTTGTTCTCATGTAGGCTTACAGTTTATTGCCTATTAATGCTGATATGCAAAGCAAAAGGAAGAAATTGGTTTGCTTTTATTTCCCAAACTACCTTCCATTTCTGAGTGTAAAAGAAATTCTTTGCTTGATTATTGCATGGGGTTAAAAGTCTGTATTTCTTCATTTTCAAAACATAATCTCTGAAGGCCTCTGTTCACATCGTATGTGCAGAGGCAGGGTGACTGATTACCAGATGCAGAGGGTGATCTTCTCCTTCAGGTCCAGTTATCAGCTTTGAGAGGCATCTCAGTGGCGGCAACTGGAAACAGAATTCCGGTTTAGGTGGAACCTGGTCTGATGTAGCAAGCAAGTCTCAAGTTTTTGTGGAACCAGGACTGTGTCTGTGACCCCCACAAGTGAGGGTTTTGGGGCTGAATCCAGTGGCTTGTACCCTCTCTGCTGGAAAGTTGGAAGCCCTCCTCTAGCCTAAAGAGCCCTCCACTAATGGAAGTGGCTCTTCCTCCAGATTCAGTAAATTCCTATAGATTCTGTTACAGGAAAGAGTCTTGGGATAGGGGAAGGATTTGTTTGTTTCAATTTATATTCTGCCCTCCCCACAAGCAAGCTCATGGTGGTTTTATGTATGGGTGTGAAAGGCTGACAGGAAGAAAACTGATTCATTTGAGATATGGTGTTGGATACATATGGACACCATGGACTGCCAAAGAGACAAATAAGTGAGTTCCAGATCAAATTGAGGCTGAACTTTCCCGAGAAGCTAAAATGACTGAGTCTCTGTCTTACTTGGACACATTATGAGAAGACAAGAGTCCCTGGAAAAGACAATAATGCCAGGGAAAGTGGAAGGCAGCAGGAAAAGGAGAAGCCCCCAACATGAGATGGAGGGACTTCACTCAAGGAAGCCACAGGGGCCCCTCAGTTTGCAAGTCCTGAGCTGTTAACGATAAAACGTTTTTGAGGTCATTAATTTATAGGATCACCATAAACCAGAAGGACTTGACAGAACTTATCACAGACACACACAAAAAATGAATCTACACATGAAGCTGCCTTATGTGGAGTCACATCATTGGTCCATCAAGGTCAGTACTGACCGTCTACTCAGATTGGCAGCTGCTTTCCAGTGTCTTAAGTGGAGGTCTTTCCTGTCACTTCCTCCTTTTACCTAGAAATGCTAGGAACTGAATCAGAGATTTTTGACGACAGTGCTCTACCAGTGAACCACAGCCCCTTCCAATCATCGCAACAAGGTGTGATGTAATTCCAATTAAACTTCAGTCAGACATGAACTCTGCTGGCTCTCCTGTGGCCTCTGCATCTCTGCCCTCCCTTTGTGCTCAGAGGACTTCCTGTCTTTCAGTTCACCATGATGGCCAAATACAGATGTTGTGCTTGAGCCTATGCCTTCTCAAGCAGATTGTAGAATATGCATGATATACATCTTTCAAATGTATCTATATCTCTAATAGCCAAGGCGCCCCCCGCGTGCAGATATCTAAATCCGCACATCGGGGGCAGAGAGATTTTCCTGCACATTTGGGGCAATCCCCAGATGTGCAGAAAAATCTAAAACTGTAAAAAACGTATAGAGGGGATACTTAAATCTCCCCAAAAGTAAAGGAGCGTTCCCTGTGCATGCGCAAGAAACGCTCTGAGAAGGCTTTGCCGTTGCCACAGGGGACAGTGGGTGGGAGAAGGCTTGGCGGGCTGGCCTTGTCACCATGTCTGCTGGGGAGGGAAGCTTGGCAGGCTAGCCTCGCCACCACCACCACTGGGGAGGGAGGAAAGCTTGGCGGGCCGGCCTTACCGCTGCTGGGGAGGGAGAAAGCTTGGTGGACCAGCCTCGCCACTGCAGAGGGGGAGGGAGAAAGCTTGGCGGGCGGGCCAGCCTCACCGCTGCCACAGAGGAAGGGGGAGAAGGAGAAAGCTTGGCAGACTGGCCTTGCTGCCACCACTGGGGGGAGGGAGAAGGCTGGGCTCACCTGCTGCCGCATCTCCTGCTTCTGCAGGCCGGGAGCTGTGGGGAATACTTCCCCTCCCACGAGTATCATGGGTCCCGCCTCTTGTGGGATCTAATCCTCAATTCAATGCTAGTTGGTATGGTAATGGCCCAAAGTAGCTTCCATCATTCTTCTCTCCTCCATTTTATCCTCACAACAACCCACTGAGGTAGGTTAAGGTGAGAATGTGTGACTGGCCCAAGGTCACCCAGCAAGCTTCCATGGCACACTGGGGATTCAAACATAAGTTTCCCAGATCTTCGTCCAGCATTTTAACCAGCACACTGTGCTGGCTCTCCATATGCAGAGTAGCAAGCTCAAAGTGTCTCAGCTACCTGTAGAGCAAGAATACAGCAGAACATTTTTAAAGCCCTATAAGGAAGTAAAATCAATACCTGTATTTCATGAGAGAACTTACCACAGATTGTAACCAGGCACAGAAGGAAAAAAGGAATGGATTTTCTTGACCTTCGTGTCTTATATCTGCTGTTAGAGTTACTGAGATATGATTTCCACAGTTGGCCACCAGAGGTCAATGTCTTTCCACAGAAATATAGATCCCACCTTGCACAGAATCTTGCCCATTCAGCTGAGAATGCTTAAATGTACTTTAAACGTTTACATGCGTTGTGTATATCCACTGTTCTCTACATCAGATGGCCAACTTATTTGGTCACTGTATCAGTTAATTTCCCCTGGTTCCTGCAGTTCAGTTAACCATTCAAAATACCCTAAACACACATTAAAGTAGAGGTGTCGAACTCCTTTGTTACAAGGGCCAGATCTGACATAATTGTCACTTGGTTGGGGCGGGCCATGTCTGCCATGAAATGTAACACTAGGTACTGGAGATACAAACTTTATAAAGAGGATTTCAGATGCTGAATGGCAATAGCTGGCATGATTGGATTAGGTGTGATATGCAGAGGGCGGGAGATATCAGCATTGGTAATGAGACAGGAAACCTGGCTCTCAATTTGGTACAGGAGGATTCAGTCTAGGATGATGCAAAGAATAAATGGAAATAAGTCTGAAGAAATGAGCAGTGACTCACAAAAGCACATACCCTACCACAATTTTGTTAGTTCTTAAAGGTGCTACTGTACTTACTCTTTCCACCCGTTAGAAACGACAACATTCAAAAACCAGTGGGGGAACATTTTAAACCTTCCAGGGCATTCAGTTGCTGACTTGGGAGTAGTAGTTCACTTACAAAGAAATTCCAAAGGGAGATTAGAAAGAGAGACTGCTGAATTGCAACTGATCATGAAGCTCAAGACAGTGCAAATGCATGGACTGAATTGAGACCTAGGTTTCTTCTCTCATTACCAATGCCTGCTATTGTCTTTTGGCATCTAAAATCACTTCACTCTCCAAGATAAGGACAGATGGACTCACATCCCAGCTGTATCTGAAAAAGTGAGCAGTGACTCATGAAAGCTCATGCCCTGCCACGGATTCTGTTATAGTCTTTAAGGTGCTGCTGCATTCTTACTCCCTTTCACTAAAATGTGAGCTGTGCTATTTAGGTCCCCCCCCATCTGTTAGAAATGAAAAGGGAGATCTCTCCAAGTGCCACAGGATGGTCTCTCTCTCATACCTGGAATAAAACATTTTTTGGCCTTTAACACAGGAAACCCCCCCCCCATACCTGGAATAAAAAGTTTTTAGTCTTTAACACAGGACTCCCCCTCTCCCAGTACCTGAAATAAAACATTTTTGGTCTTCAACACAGGACTTTGTCCCTGGCTGGCTGGCTCCCTCTCCCTCTCTGAAGAAAAAGTGTGCTTCTACCTGAAATAAAACGTTGCTGGTCTTAAAAGTCCCACGAGACACCATTTTTTCCTCCTCTCTCTGGCTCTTTCCCTCCCCCTCCCTCCCCAGAGGAGGAGAAGGAGGGGGGAGGAGCCCTCAGCCAATCGAAGGAAGGCTTTCTTTCTCTCCTATGAAGCAGGAACTAGGAGAGACTGCCCAGAAGGAACTGTGACATGGGAAGAAGGAAGCTGGAAGCAGGACATAATCAGCAGCTCTCGGGCCGGACTGCAGTCCTTCATGGGCCTGATATGGCCTGCAGGCTGCACATTTGACACCTCTGCATTAAAGTGAAATATGACAATATTAAGAACGTAAATTGCAAAATATCAGCACAAGAATATCACACATTTCCATTAGTCAGAATCAAAAGCATTGACAACAGTAGACAAGTATCAGTATACAAAGTTCAAAAATTAGCTTTTATTCATAACTATAATTTTTACATAACCAAAGATAACATATACAAACATAAAAGTTAGTATAAATTTAGACCACTAAACTTAAAATACGTATTTTATTAACAAAATACTGAAAGGAGATGACAAAAATACTTCAAGCTTAGAAAAAAACAAACTGGACGCCTATGAAATCTCATCAGCTCCAAAATCACTTCTTCGGTACTTTAAAGTTAATTCAAAATACAAATATCCTGTGATTCACTCATTTTGTGCTCCTAAAATATATTTATCATATTTCTACAGCTGAAATAATTGTAACATCAGAATGTTTCATTCAATTCACAGAAAACCTATCAGAAAAGTATTTTACACCCTGACACTAAAAGAGGCGAAATGCAGCAGTATTACCCGCCCTACAGCACTGCATCTGTTCCATCAAAAGAATGTACTGGTGTTTAATACCCTCACGACCAATACTTATTTCATTGCTATGCATGATTGCCATCCTCGAGTAATATCCAATTGTCAACTCTGTTGCTGTCTTAAAGATCACATGAAGCAGAAGCAGGCATTGAAGATCTGATTATATCCTATACTCATTGTGAATCCAGTACACTGAGTGGAAAAATCCAGTACACTGAGTGGAAAGATTAAACAACAACCACCTTTTCTTCCTATAATTCAGCAGTGAAATTCTCAGAAAATGGAAGAATTCGTATCTGTGTAAATGATGAACCATTCTCAATGACAGCAAGGGTCCTTTTTTTGTCCCATGCATATGAATAAACCACTTCCAGTTCTATATGCAAGACCAGGAGTAGATTTTCTTGACCTTATTTTAAGGCAACATGAGTACCTACCTGGAAAGTGTTCTCAGGGCCTTCACAAAGAAATTGCAGTTGTGCTTTATGTAGGTGCTATTCAATATAGCAAGCTCTCTGGGAATTAATCAAGAGAGTAAAAGTAATTCTTGCCATTATATTTGTACTTACAAGACATATTGCCCATGGTGGGAGTCTTACCTGGTTAACTGTCTATAAAAGAACATGCAAGTTTGAGACAAAGAACTTACCAGGAAAAATTAAAATAATCAAATCTCAGCTTTACAGGCTATGAAGCCAAGAACTGCTAAATGTAAGAATGCATTGTAACTTTAATACGTGCATATCTTGCAATAGATGAGTAGAATAAATATGTTCCACACTGTCTGTATGTAAAGGAAGTCTTGTTCATTAGGTGCTGCAGTGCCCTGGGCAAGGAGAAAGAACAGAGACAGATAATTTGGGCACAGATCAGCAGGAGGAACTGCTCTTGCTGACTGGTGTGGTACTTTATCCAGCCTGCAACTAATTTTGTAGGGTTGGCCACTTTGTCTTATTTTATCAGGTAGCATTCTCAGCTCATCTGCCCACCATCTCCAAGTGTGTAGGCAGCCATTATCTTAGTAAGGTACTAACACCTTTATATTGAATTTTTAATGTGTGTGCCTTTGGATTTTGGATTGCAAATTATAATCAGGGCAGCAGAGGAACTGTTGCAGTATTTTACTAATCTATGCATTTTACTAATGGTCCAACAGTTTTCTGATTTCATTCTATTTCGGTGTCTATAGTTATACACAACTGAGAAGCTCCTCCTGATTCTAAGGAACAGATTAAACATTATATACAAATCATGCAAGGCTGCCTCAACAAAGCACGTGCATTAACTATAAAATACTAATATTGTGAAAATGATTGCACAAGCTTGAAACTTTGTATTGCAAGAAAAAGCATATTCCCACCTTCAAACAAAATTATACTCTTAAATTCCTTGCTATAGATGTGAGTTCTACGATGTACTGTTGTTCTGGGAAAAGGCAAATCCATTTAAGGCTGCCACACTGGTCAGAAATAAAATTTTTATCTCCACTGCTTAATTTCCACAAGGGTAGTATTCAGGTTTATCTGGAGGCCCTAATCCTGGATGAAATCTTCAAAGTTGCTGGGGCTGAATCCTGGCACAAATTTCATTGGCTCTTCTGTTTGGCTTGTGACTTGCATGCGGTTCATTATTGCTACAATGAACACTGTGCTGTACAAGACTTGGAATGTACTTTTAAAACAATAACTTTAAGATGACTTTAGAAGAGAGAAGAGATTGGATTGATACCCCGCCCTTCACTACCCAAAGGTGTTTCAGGGTGGCTTACAAACTCCTCTCCCTTCCCCTCCCCACAACAGACGCCCTGTGAGGTAGCTGGGGCTGAGAGAGCTCTTGATAGAATCTGCTCTTTTTCAAGAACAGCTTTTATCAGAACTATGGCTTGCCCAAGGTCATCCAGCCAGGTGCAAGTGGAGGAGTGGGGAATCAAACCTGGTTCTCCCAGATTAGAGTCCACGCACTTAACCACTACACCAAACTGGCTCTTTAACTTTAAAATATGTATATTTAATTGTGAGCTTTAAATCCCATTGTTTCATTACTTACCACCATTTTAGTTGTGAGGGAAAGAAACAGGGACAGTTGGTTGGGGCAACAATATGTCTTTGGACCCTTGTGCGATGGACAGGTTAGGTTCTACTTCTCCCTAAGAATGACCAATGAGAGCTGACAGAATGTTGTGGAGAAACAGCTGGAAAAGAACAGTTGGGGAGATGGCAACTAGGGAGGTGAGAGGGTGAAGAGTATGTCTGACTGAGCGAAGCTGAGGTGAAGATCAGTTTAAAGCTAGCTGACTAAAAGAGTCAATTTGTATGACAAGCTCCAAGATACTGAAACGGGAGCAGTTCAAAAGTTCAATAGAACCTATACATAATGTCCACCTTACTTTCTTCAGTGTTATGTTCAATCCACAAAGAAAAATTCACTTATTGTATTGTTGAACTCTGTGGGCTGTGTGTTTCAGGAAAAGAAACACAAGTGACAATTTCAGTCTATATATATCTAAGATCTCAATCTATATATATTTGGGATATGAATAAATGGTGGCAGCATCTGAATGGAACAGTGTATGAGCCTCCAACCCCAATAACTCAGTGAAATGTTTAAGTGAGGACCTGTTATGTTTAAGTGAGGACCTGGGTTACTCGGCCTGCTGATGTTTCTGTGAGTGAGAGGACCTGAGGTGTGAAATAGTCATGGCTCTCTCTATATTTTAAAAGACAAGAAGGGTGGCAAGTCTGAAGCCCTGACTTATGTGTAAACCAGAATATGTGTGAGAGAGGTTTTACAGGGCGGTAGGCACTCTGTGTGAGTGGAAAGGGGCATCGCGCCTTGTTATAAGGCTCCCCCCACCACTTATTCCTACAGACAGATGTGGCAAGAATTCCCTATATTGAAGTTGTATTTAAGGCAAATAGCTATCAAGTAGTAAAAATCCAGAATATGAGCATTCCAAGACAAGATGGGAAGCAGGGGTGTTTAGAGAGAAATTTCAAATGCCTTTCACCTGGTAAGGGGGGGGAAGGAATGTTCAAATGAAAACTGGATAAGTAACCCCTACCTTTTGGTCAAACTCAAAGTACTTAGTCATATGAGATGTGGAATTATACAGTTTTTTCTTGCTTTGATAAATAACAAACACCCCACATACAAATCTCATTCAGCATATACATGGGTCTGCAACAGCAGCTTTCAATAGATTTCCCCCCAAACTTTCTATGCTATGCAACATAAGCAGCATTACAGCATCTGGAACAGTAGCCAACAGATGGGGGGGGGGATCAGTATTATGCTCAACTATAAATAGCGTGCGAATAATGGAACAAAAACTACAGAACCTTTTTGATGTAAAAGCTTAACACAAAGTGAGGGTTTTAAGCTACTTTTAAAAGGGGCACATGAAAATAAAACATGATGATACAAATGCACCCTTAAGATGACATTGGCATTACATGTCTACCCATACATTACACACAAAATATTGTAATCAGAATTATCTATATTACTGATGATTTGAAGCCTATGGCAATAAAATCTAGAGGATGCATTTGGTGGTAGCACCAAAAACATTGTTCTTCCTTTCTACAGAACAGGGATGAGATAAAGAAACTTATCCACATCTGTCAACCTCAGTTATTCTTAAGTTCAGTTTTAACATCCATTCAGTGTGCCCGAAGTAAATTAGATTTTTTAATATTACGAAATCAAGATAGTCCAAACAAATAAAGATGACTGGAGGACCAGATCAGCATTCCAATATATTACAGTCCCTTACAGACACAATTGAATACAATCTATATTTCTAACTCAATTCCTCCAACCCCCTGAATATTTTAAAGTGTAGTTAAAATAGTAAATATTTATGAATATACATACAAGATACTAGTGAGAATAGGTCTTAAAAACCCCCAAAACATTTAAACTGTTATCAATTTAAGGAAATTAGCAAAGTTAGACCTAAAACACAAAATAATGACATTTTGCAACCTGAGTGTATTGGCCTGCCAAAGCAATACAACTAACCTCCAGCAAGATCTAAACCACCAGTTTCAAACGTACCAAGGGATACCGAAAATATTAAATACATACATAAGGAAAAAAATGCTGCTTTCCCTTTGGACACAACATGATTCGCTACATTCAGTGGCACTTGAGTATTATGAAGTAAATACTAAAGATAAACCAGATTTTGGGATCTTCATAAACATAACATTTCAATGAAAGGTACTAGACTATAGCAATTTAGGATATTTGTTCAACATACATCCATGCCCACATGGATAGTTCCTAGCAAAATTCATTAGAATGCTTTGGTACTCCAGCCTCAGTCTGACCAGTCATTCTCATCACATTCCGAATCATCATCTGAATCACTATACTCCACAGCAATGCGCCTGGAAAGAATTGTGGCCACATCATTTCCAACAGGCTCACGCTTAGCTTCCTGTTCACGCTGCTCTTGCACTTTTTTCAGCTGGATTCCTATAGAGGAGGGTAATGAGACAAGAAATCCTGTATTAAGTTTTATTGGCACAATAAAAGAACAAAATTACGAAAAAAGTTATGTAAATAAAATCTGTTCATCTACAATTAGGATTCATAGGTTGACTGTCCTGGTGTTTTTCAGAGGTCATTATAAATCTCAATGGACCTGAGATCTATCAGGGAAAACAGCCATGCTGCTGTTCTTTAAACAAGCATCCTTCCCCATGAAGAAATAGGTAATTTAAATTTCTACGAATCTACACACTTATTTCAAATGCTAACTAATGCTTTGAATATGTATGTCACTATAGCATAATTACATGGTATGTTAAATGTTATATGCTATGTTTGCTATTGACAGTTTACTAGTCTCTTACCCTGTTTAAACAAACAAGTATACATACCAATCATTACTCCAATGGTTTGTTCTACTTTTGAGTGTTGTACTTACTACTATAACTTTGATCTTTATATAAAAAGGCCACTTAGACACAACAATACACTGAAATGGCTCTTACTATTTCTATGATGATGCTGAGTTTTTGAAAGTACATTTCAACTTTTTGTTGTTTTTTGATGGCAACTATAAACTGACAATGGGACAAGTAGGGGGTTAAATCCTTTCCTCCCACTCTCCCAATTAGAGGACAGATGCAGATTTTGAATTTTTAGATAAGGAAAACCTCTCCTCCCATTTTCCAAAGCCCTTCCACTTAATTGTGTAAAGCTGCACGGTGATGGAGAATTTTTTTAAAAAAAATCCACACTCCATTTCTGCATAAAATAGCAAAATTTTGGATTAGCTCTCCTTAAAAGGGAAGGAATAATAATCACATGCAGACAATGAGTTGAAATCAGATACTTCAGATACGTTCAATAGTTAGAACTTCCTCGGTGATCTCATAATTTAAATTAAACCCCTCAACACTTCCTAGCAGTAGAAATCACTTTCCCAAAACATCAACCGATAGGAGTACTATTTATATAGAATTACAGTAAGCGAAGAGATGCATCTGGAGTACTGTTTCAGATAGCGAGGTACTGTTACCAGTCTTATACGTCTGATACGCTATCAACAGACACTGAATCACAACTGAAATATTCCTTCCTAAGGAGTAAACAGCAACTATTTGCCTGTTGATTATTTAATTCAGTTGTGATGAATTCATAAGAACACATCTCACCGGCTGCAGGTAATTTTAGCCATTACCCCATCATGAGACATGAATGAACCTGGGCTTTAAAAAAACAAACAAACCCACCCCGAATTTTATTGGGATATACCATACTTCACAATTTAGCTAAAATAATATAAATCCTATCCTTTTCTTCAACTTCCCTTCCCCCCCTGTTGGTTCCCAGCATTGTTTCCACCGTTTTATCAATACATAATACATATTGATTCACTGTTATATAAATTCTACAAGTAACGCAGTTTACTTATTTGCAACTACTACTAGTACTTATTGATTGTATACATTTGTTACATCTCTAGTAGTTTTCCAAATGAAATATGCTATCTTTCATTTCCCAATGTTTCTCTATATATTCTTTAAAGTCATTCCAATCTTCCAAAAAAGTTTCTGCTTTTAAATTGTTTTCTTGCCCATTTATCAATTTCTGCCATAAATAAAAGTTTTCTTAATCAGTCCCAGAGTTCAGGGATTTTTTCATTTTTCCAACTTTGAGCATAGATCATTCTGGCAGTTGTTACCATGTACCATATCAATGTTCTTTTACTCACGTTTATTTCTTCTAGTTTAAGACCTAGAAGAAACATTTCAGGTTCTTTCTTGAAGGTACATTTCAAAAATTTTTCCATCTCTGTATGTATTGCTGTCCAGAATATTTTTGCTTTATCACAAGTCCACCACATATGATAAAAGGAACCTTCGGCATGTTTACATTTCCAACATTTGTTAGATAGATTTTTCCCTATATTAGCTATCTTTTTAGGTGTCATATACCATCTATACATCATTTTAAAACAGTTTTCTTTAAGGTTGATACATGTAGATATTTTCATAGCATTTTTCCATAAGAATTCCCAAGATGACATAGATATTTCCTTATTCATATTAATTGCCCATTTAATCATTTGCTCTTTAACTACTTCATCTTCTGTATACCATTTTAACAAAATTTTATACATTACAGGTTAGGAAAACAGGAAGCTATAAAAGCAGCAACAGGAGTGACTAGGATGCCACTCCCTAGTTTTCACTTGACAACACTCTGTTCACAAACCGATGATAGATTATGTGCCGTCAAAAACACCAAATATTTCAACACTTAAGAACACAGAGCAGGTTGGGGAATGCTTAGTGTACACTTACCCATCCGAATGGCAGCAAGCAGATCACTTCGAGCATCGCTGACTGGGGACTGTGGGGACTCGTGTCGCTTTGCCTCAGCCACTGCAGGAGCATGCATCGGAGAGGATGAGAGAGAGGATCCTGCAGCAGGAGGGCCTGGAGGGGGAGGAGGCGGGCCTGGAGGAGGGGGAGCTGTAACAACAAGCCCAGTAGAAGGAGGATGAAGAGCAGCAGAATACACAGATCCAGTCACTAGTCCAGGATGGGAAGGTGGCACAGGGATTTGGAGAGGACTAACAAAAGCAGTCTGTGCAGAAGGAATCATGGGTGGAGGGGGAGGCGGCAGGGGTCCTGAAGGATTGTAATAATCCACCATCTGAGCTGCAAGCATCCTATATACAAAATAGAACACAATATTTGTTAAACCAAAAAGTGTCAGTTGGCAGATATGCATTGTGCACCCTTAAATACAGGTTCCGTTGCTGTTTGGACTGCATGCAAATGCTGGGCTATTGCTGTTTTGCTTCACTTTCCCAACAACTGAACTTTTCCAAGGACAGACTAGAACACTCAGTATACCCTACAAGGTGTTTCCAATTGTGTCTTCTTACTTGTTCAATAAGGCACCCCCCAAAAAGCCTTTAGACTCTTTAAGACAAATTGAACTCATGTCTCAATTTCAATGACAACACGTCATCTTTTCCGCTTCACATCAAGCAGCTTAAGTGTACCTCTGGGAAGCAGTAATTTCCATCTTCCCAACTCTGCTGGGATATTTTATCCAAGCCTGAGAGCTATTTACTGGAGCAACCTAGTTATACTACATGCATATCCCCGACATGGACTTTTATGAACATCAACCAGGGTGAAAACAATAGTTTTACCCATAATCTGCTGGTGCGAGTGGTACATTGCCATGTTGTCCATCTAGGGCCTGGGGTGGGGGTGGAGGTGGTTGCTGAGGTCTGTTTAAAGTAGCATGTCGCATTGTTGTGGAAGGTGGCCTATATTCATGTTCAAGCCCCTGGTTTGCAAGCATATACTGAGACCCATCTCCTGCTCCGTACGAAGGCATCACTGGCTGCTGATGGAGGGAATGATTTGGAGTAGCAGGATACGAGTAGTTGGTAACATCTGAGACATGGGATCTAAAATTCAAGTGGGAGAAGGGGAAAACTTGAATGAAATATCAATTGAAAATATCCTACTTAAAATTTTCCAGTTTTTAGTGGGCCACAAAACAGGTAGCAACAATAATTAATACAATAGCCAATCACAGTTCATATTCACAGGATCTTAATGCTCATACTGACTGAGTTGCCTGGCACACAGAAGCCCTTAGAATTTCTACAGAAGGTTAGCTGTTTGGGGTAAATTACAAGAGTCAGGATAGTAACAAGAAAAGTTAAAGATGAAAATTGAGAAGATTATCTTTTGTCAAACAAACAAACTTCAAGGCTTTCATCTTGCAGAAGTTGCTTGTTTGGTTGGTTTTGTTGCAAATAAGCAATTGGATTAGAGAGACAGAAAGAACTATTAGCTGAAGACAGAACTCATAAAGTTGTGAAGTTTCTAGTGCTCATCAACAGAGACCCATGGATAACTCACATTCCTGAGCAGGGAAAAAAAGGGGCATTAGTAAGACAAACTGCGCCAAAACTGTCATTTGGTTAAAAAGGATGTCAGTAAAACTGAGGCTCATATTTGGACAGAAGCCAGGCAAGCAACAAAGCACCGGAGCTTTGAGAAAAAAAAAATGACAAACCCTTTGGGCATCTTGGCCTCTTTTGTCCTTCCTGCCTGCTCTTGTTTCTTTGCATCACTTATGAACTCAATGCCCATTTTCCTTCTCTCCCACTCTTCTCTTCTTGTCCTTACTTTCCTCACATTAATTTGCTGGTGCCGGCTTGGATTCAGCTTGTGTCTTTCTCTCTGAATCACAGTGGGCATAATATAAATGCATTGTAAATAGGCTTCTGCTTGGGAAACAACTTAATTTCCAGTTCCAACAAGTACATTTTAAGGACTTTTATAATGAATATTTATTTTATGTTTGAGCGCCCTGCATCAGAACAAAGTTGCTTTTACAATACATTTTACTCACAACAGAATGAGGCACAGTTTTCACACTACAGGAAAAAATAAAAGAGAAACATATATGTTGGTGTAACCCTCAAGTAAATTAAATTAAAGGACAGCACTGTGCCTACAACTGAAGTGAGTGAATTCAGTTAACAATGGGTGGGGGAGGGGGAAGAGATGTGATTCTTATGATGGCAAAGAAGCAGAACTTGCTATTAAGTGACAGGAATATTGACATAATTTCAGAAATACTATCTTGCTAAAAGTTAAGAACAATTTTACAAAGAAAAAAAAGATGCAACAGCAGGCACCCAACCACGCAGCTCCACATATGAAATGGCATTTCCCTTTGTGGAAGGAAAAGTGGCAATTTCTGCCAACTCCTGTCCCAATATAAACCCCCACTTTCCCCACTGCACTATTGCTAACACTTTGCTACTCCAGAACAAAATTGAGAGGAGGGGGGCTCAGTGGACTGAAGCAGGAGACAAAAGTACCATTCCACAAAGTCTGCAGGTAGCTGCATACATGGCAGCACATTTTGTACACTAATTTTTTTTATATTAGAGAATCTTGTCCTAGTGCAGACAAAGCATCCTGACAATAAAGAATTGGGCACAGCCTTCGTAACAGCTGTGAGGATGCGTCTTGCTGCAAAAGTCTTTTTCCCCATCTTCCATGATGGAAACCTAGGAATCATAGGTGAAACTGGAATGTAGCACTGTTAACAAAACTGAATTATAAAAGGGAAAGAAAAAAATAATCAAAGTAATACATTTGTAAAGAATTGGATACTATTCATTGAGCAATGGAACACCAAAGTTTTGGAGGCTGTACAACTTTATGTAATATTTTCCCTCCTATAATAATTGAAAGAATTCTGAATATGAACATTAGAAATAGCAGGTAATTTTCTTTCCAATCTGGGCTTCCACAGTAGTTGATTCTGCTTTCCTGGCCTGTGGTTATAAGAACAAATAACTGAGAAAATAGTTGTGAGGGTCTGAGTAGCATGTTTGCAGCCTGAATAGTTTTGAGATCAGCATCCTACCACTAAATCCATTATATTATTCCTGGTGCTGTGATTTCATTTTATGAGCATGAGAGCTCTTGTACTACTTTATAGAGTATTTCCTGAGGAAGATCCATTTTCTTTTAAATGTTGTTATAAAATCCGGAGATGACGTTGATGTATTCTTATATAACGATTTTCTGATGATTTGATAGAATTTGTTCATTGTTATGTAGTGTTTAGTTGTAACAATATACAGAAAATTTTTCTTTGTAAGTCTTGTTGACTATCTTGATTTGTGGATCAGACTCTCATGATTGTTTTCTCAGTATATGTTTCCAGACAAAGTTGTGACTGTCCACATTTGTCCTGTGGTTACAAGAGGCAGCATAAGGAACAGCTGTTAGTGAAACTGTGAAGTTATGCTAACACACACTTTTTTGTGTTCATTCCTTGTTCCAAAATACATTATCTTGCAGAACTAATATCAAGGAGTCATGGGACTGCTGGCCAAACAACTTGAACTTTCTGTTTCCTTTATACACACAGACCTCTCACTTAGCTCAAAGACAGCAGAGCACCAACGCAAATTCTGCTCTGCTTTGGAAATGTTATCCCTTAAATCCATTTGCTCTAAATAAAAATAACGGGCAGAATCCTACACAACTTCTCCATGAAGGTGTTGTTTTCCTTTTGTGTCTGTGGAAGAACCTCTGCTCATGCCAGAGGAAACCACCACTACTAATGAAAAAGTTCTGTATGATCCCAGCCAACTCTTCTGCAGTTCCCCTTTGAACACAACTTTAATGTCAATAGGAACAAGTTTCTTATTATTCAGAACAAACAATTATTAGGAAAAAGTATATTTCTTTGTATGTTTAAACTCTGCTTCTTGAATACCAAAATTAAGCTGAAGTTCTCCCACAAAAATACCCATTGCCTCTGAATTATCTATAAGCATTTAGTGAAGAAAAACATTTGTACTGAACTGACTACAGCAGTGTAACAAGTCAATCTAGAAAAGACAGACATAGTCAACAGACAGGCAGAGCATATGTACAGCATATTTTTGTCATTTCAAGATGCATCTGTTCAATTTCTACAGTTACATGCTTAATGTGTAATAAACCTAAGGATACTAACAGTATCTGAATGCTTGCTATAAACATACTTGAAAACAGACCTAGTATCAGGGGACAGAGATCCCTCGGATGATGCTCCATGGTACACATTTTGAGACAACCTGTTGTCTGGTCTAAGCTCTTTGTCATATGCCATCATATTCCACTCTTGGCGCCTGTTCCTTGCTTTTCTAACTTTTTTCACCTCACGGGCTGTGCCGTCTATACGCTTTTGTTCCTAACGGTACGCAGAGAGAAAGCATGCGAAAGAAAGAAAAGCAGAAGACAGCAAGTTAAATGCTGTTAAAAGTATGAAAATAAGCAGATAAGCAGGTGAAGCTGAGCAAAATTAAAATGAACTAGTATCTACATAAACTTAAGAACTGAAAAGGTTATTTCCCTGACAGGCTGTAGTTATTATTTCAACATTTAAAGGGGAAAAAAACCCAGGTTGCTTACCTGTAACTGATGATCTTCGAGTGGTCATCCGTGCAGTCACACCTATGGGATCTAGTGCGCTTGCGCTGATCTGATTGGTGTTGTACAAAGCTCACAATGGGATTTTCGTGCCTCCACCCTGAGCCTGCGCAGGAACTCCTACTGTGCATGCCCAAGGGGGTGGGGTGCGGACATCCCGCCAGTTCCTTCTGACCGCTATCAACCAAAACCATGTGAGATAAACAACTGAGGATGACAGCAGTGGGGAAGGATGGGCAGACGGTGTGACTACACAGATGACCACTCGAAGATCATCAGGTAGAGGTAAGCATCCTGTTTATCTTCTTTGTGGTCTCTGTGCATCACACCTATGGGAGATTGAAAAGCAGTGGCTCACCTGGAGGTGGGCGCTGTCAGACTTGGCATGCCGCAGAGGACAGGATCAAACGACCTAGATCGACTTCATGTTGCACACGAACGTCTAGTGCGTCATGTTTAATTAATATGGTTGGCGTGGACCATGTGGCAGCTCTACAGATAGAGGACAGCGATGCACCCTTCCGGAAAGCTGTGGAAGTTGCCATTGATCTGGTAGAATGCGCCATCAAGCGAACAGGGAAAGGGCACTTTGCTAACAAGTAGCACAACTTAATTGTTCTGACAATCCATTTGGACAGGCATTAAGTCAAAATCTGCGACCCTAGGGAGGCAGTGGAGTACGAAAGGAACAGGGTGTTATCCTTTCTAATAGGCTGAGTCTGGTTTAGATAGAAGAGAAGTGCCCTCTTAACATCAAAGGTGTGAAGAAGACGTTCTTTCCCCTCAGGATGCGGAAAGAAATCCGGCAGGAATATTTCTGAGTTCAAATCGCCACCAAGAACACAGTCTTCCAAGTGACATACTGAAGGGCACAGGTTGCCATAGGTTCGAACAGTTTTCTCGTGAGATGACAGAGCACCAATGGCAAATCCCACAACAGCATGGGGGCAGTTACAGGAGGATACAAGCGCATGAGACCCCGAAGAAACTTCTTTGACACAGGATGCACAAAGACAGAATAACCATCCAGTGGTAGGCAGAAATAGCTGCCAAGTAGATCCTGATGGAAGAGTGGCAAAGTCCCTGGTCAGCAAGCGACAGGAGGAACTCGAGGATTTTGTCGATACCTGCAGATGTTGGCGAAGTGGTTGAAGACTGTAAGAAGGATAGGAACCTAAGCCACTTCCTCTGATAGGAAAGATGAGTGGATGCCTTTCAAGCATTCAACAGGACCTCTGAGACTCGATCAGACAACATTATCAAAATATTTGCCAGGCTGTCAGTTTCAGGCTGTCTACGCTGATGTAAAGTAGCGTTTCACTCTCCATGAGGAGGAGATCCAGTACCTTGGGGAAGTGGTAGTACCTGCCTATTGTGAGGCGAAGAAGAGTGGTGAACCAGGGTTGCCTGGGCCACCATGGAGCCACTAAGGTACAGTCTGGCATGAGCCTGGCTAGTTTCTGAACCACCCGTAGGAGTAGGGGTAGAGGAGGAAACATATAAATGAGCATCTGTCCCCATGGGTAAAGGAGGCTGTCTCCTAGAGAGAGAGGGTCTGCTCCACCACGGCTGCAGAAGAAAGGACACTTTGCATTGTTTCTGGAGGACTGCCCCATTTTTGAAAGAGGGGACGAAGGTAAGTCCAGTTCAGCTCCCACTCGTGATGCTGAGTGAGATGCCTGCTGAGAAGGTCTGCCCTCACATTACAGGTCCCTGGAATGTGAGTGGCCACAGGGAAGATGTTGTGTATACACCAATCCCAGAGGTCGATTGCCAGATAGCATAGGCTCCGGGACACTGCCCCACCCTGACGGTTGACATAGCTGAGTGCTGTAGTATTGTCCAGCAGAACAGTTACACAATGCCCCTGAAGTATGGGCTGGAAGGATCTGAATGCCAGCCTGATCGCCATCAGTTCCAGGAAATTGATGTCTGCTTAAAGTGGGAGCATCCCACGGATAACTGACACATAAGCCATTGAGATGGACTCCCCATCCCCACAGGGACACGTCGGTGGTAAGTGTGAAACTCAGTCTCGGTGGGTGGAAGGGTGCACCCTGGGTGAAGTTGGATACGAGTGTCCACCACGCCAGGGAGTTTTAGACACTCGATGGGGTCTGGAGATGGGCGGACTGGGACATTCAACAGGGCTTGAAGTGCTGCAGAAACCACATCTGAAGAGGTCTCATGCGGAGTCAGGATGGATGTGGTGGCCGACACAGATATTGGACCTGGAGGGCCATGGACCGGGTGTGTGTCCTCACCTCCATCGCGAGCAATGCTAAGGTTGCTGCTCTGTCTACAGGAAGGTAAGCCATGCATGTCGTAGAGTCGAGAACTGCCCCTATGAACTGCACCCTTTGTTTGGGTTGCAAACTGGACTTTGGTCGGTTGACCCGCAAGCCCAGGGAGAATAGGAGAAGGAGTGCCTGGGAGATGTGGTTGTCCAGGAACTCCGCTGAAGACATAGTTCTGGAGAAAGTATCCAGTGAGTGTTTTGACGAATTCAAAAGCTGCTTCGCCAGCACCATGTCCTCCTTTTGCAGGGTCCTGGCTGTCTGACAAATCTCATCAGGAAAATTCGGTATAACCTCTGTAAGTCGTTGCCATAACGCATATTGGTATCTATTCACGCATGTGACATAATTGGATGTTTTGATTCCCAAGGCACCCGCCAAATAAAAACACCTCCCAAAGGCATCAAGCTTCTTGCTTTCCTTGTCAGTGGGAGTCATGTGGGTACGTCTATTCCTGGAAGAAGAGACTACCATGGAGTTAGGTTTTGGGTGGACATGGGAGGAATTCTGCTCCCTCCTCTTGCACTCGGTACATGTGATCCAGCCTCCTGGTTGACACCAGTGCGGATGAGAGCTTCTCCCAGGGAGCTTTCACAGCATGAAGGAGGACTTTTGACATTGGAAGGGAGATCGCTGTCGACGAGTCCATCTGGACCACATCATACACTGCATCCGATATCGATGGCTGAGGTTGGATGATAGATAGACCTAATGAATGAGCCATTCTCTTAACGAGACCTCCATAGGAAGACAAGTCCTCGGATGGGGAAATCGGGAGGTCCTCAGAGACTTTATGTTTCGGAGAGGCATCTCCAGGTGAGGTCTCATCCTCAGACTGGTCGGCATCGGAAACGAACGGAGAGGTTTCGAAATGCGACCCACGTTCCTGGGTCGGTATCAGTACAGAAGGCTCCATCAGAAGGAGCAGTAACAGTGATGGAGTAGATGGTGGATGAAGAAGAGGGGCCGGTGGAGATGACGGTGGTTTGGAGAGAGTCGCAGAAGGGGGTGGACAACATGGAGAACGGGGCAGGGTCGAATGGAGGCCCCAGTCATCCGGCCTCATAAGTGTTATGAGGAGGCAAGTAGGAAAACCAGTATGGTATGATGACGATGATCCCACGGGGTGTACATCGATGGATGATGTTGGTACCAGGAAGGCGAGTCCGGACCTGAGGTTGGTTTGGAGAAATGATCTCTCCTGGGTGAACGGGATGAAAGGTGTTGATCAGAATGGATCAAATATTCACCCCAATGACCTCGATTATCTGCATGGACAGGATCGTTCATTGGGTCAGTGTCAACGGTCGGTATCGGAGCGACTGCTAGTCCAGGAGGAAATCAACGGAGAACGGTGGCCGACACTGTGAGTGTCCATAATTACATCGGCTTCAGCTTCAGAAGGCAATACGGATGGAGGACATCGGCTCAGATCCACCTCCAACACCGGAGGGTTCAGCTGCCGGATAGGAGAGTCGAAAATCTCAATCGGGGGCACCAATTGTACAATAGGCAGCTCCAGCATGGACTGACGTGCTGATAGGGAATGTGACTGCAGTATTGTAGGCAGTGTAGAGCCCTTAGGGATTACCATGCTGCTCACCTTGTGAGACCTTCTGTGGGTCCCCAGCAGCTGACTTTTGAGAGCTCTGTCACTGCGACTTATCCTTCTTTTGTTTCTTCACCGGTGTCGAGGCAGAGGAGGTTGATTTCGAAGGATGCTTCTTGGAAGGCGCTGGCCCTGTATCAGAAGCAGACTTGACTGGCTGAGGCCATTTCAGTGTCGATGGGGTAGCCGTCGACCTTGGCATCAATGTGGAAGATTGAGATGGGGGTTCATTCGATGAAGACGACTTAGGAGGAGGTTCAGTCGACATGGTGGACGATGGAGGGGCAAGAGCCGATTCCCAAAGGGCTACTTTCAGTCTCGCAGCTCTATTTTACACGTTTGATTAGAGAATTTCACACAAAGAGCTCAACACTCTGGACAGTGAGATTCACCCAAACAAATTATACAGAGTGTGTGTTTGTCCTAAGGAGCTAGCTTACTCCCACATGAAACACACGTCTTGAAGCACCCCCACTTTCTATCCATAAACAAATTCCTCAGAGTGAGGGGAGGAAAGGGGGGGGGCGAAGGTCCGAAGACTATGGAAAGTTCTCACCCTGCTGACTCCCTGACGAGTTCAGTAATTTAAAGAAGAAATCCGAATTATGAAAATAAGATGAGTTGAAGAATTCCCGATGTGAGAAGAAAAAAACGAACAGCACCAATCGACAAGAAAGCTGCAAACAGCGTGGCATTCAGAAGAGAACAGCAGGGGTTCCCACGCAAGCTCAGGATGGAGGCGCGAAAATCCTGTTGTGAGCTTTGTACAACACCGATCAGATCAGCGCAGGCACACTAGATCCCATAGGTGTGATGCACAGAGACCACAAAGATCTGCTCATACTTGCATATTACTGTTTGTCCACAAAACAACTGTTGCAAATTTTTAAGATTTACAAACATGATTAAAACAATCCAATTTTAACTAGCAATTATGCATCAGCAGAGTTGTGATAAATACTGCAGTTGTACAAGCATATCATTACACTATCTGTTGTCCCATCAAATGCTGAAGGTGCATACAGACATGCCTACAAGCAGCAGTTGCTGGCGGGGGGAAATCTGAGTAAGCTTGGCTCAAATTACTTAAAAATTTGCCTCTCATTTCAGGCAGGCTTTCTTCTCTGTAATTTCCCCCCCCCAGCAACTCACAAGTTTATCTGACTAACCATTTGTCCATCGCTATTTTTTAAAAAAAACTCAAAAAGTTCGAGGGAGGGGCACCTAACTCTGTATAAACAATGCCAGCTGGCTACTAAAAAACCTAATTCTCAAAGTAGTAGGACCTCTCTCCTACATGAGGTTCACCTGCTGCCTTCCCTGACCTTTTTTAGTCACCATTTACCTTCTTGATTAATTCTCAGCTAGATTCCTCAAACTGAGTTTTAATTTTTTTGCTTTTTCTAGTTTTAGCTGCTGCTGGTTGGGTTTGGTTTTAAAGTTCATTATTTTATGAGTTTTAAGTTACAAGTTTTGAGCCTCTAAGTTTTTGGAAAATATTTAAATACAATACATACAAAATTAGCGCTCAAAACATATCCTTTGACCAATCACTTCTAACAAACAAGAACTCTCTTCTTTTCAGCTTCCTCTCCCACATGGCTCCAGGCTTTCTTAGATGATCAAGGTTACCTAAATCACTGTCAGTCTAATTTTAGGATGAACTGCCTTGGCCACTTCCAAAGATGATTTAGATCAAGCAACGAAGTGTGTTAATTGTTCTCATCCACTCTGTAGCCTTCAATACCACTAGCCATAGTATGTTATGATCTGGATTGCTACAAACTCCATAAAATATGCTAGCATTATTATCTCCTTATTATAGTTGGGAGCCAAGTATAAGAAAAATAATCTTGTCTATGTCACTGAAAGTTAGTGTAGATATAATATTAGCTAAGAAATAAAAAGCCATATTAACTATGGTTAAGATTCAGGTTCAGAATTGACAAAAGGAAATGTTTCTAGGTATGAGAACTTGAGGGCATCAAATGAAGTTGGGCACTAGGTTCAGGACAGACAAAAAGAAACACTACTTTGCACAGAGAGTGGTTAAAATGTGAAATTTGCTGCCAGAGGATGTAGGAATAAAAGGGGATTAGATAGATTCATGGAGGATAGGTCAATCAATGTCTACTAGCTATAGTGACTGATGGGAACACCTCCACATTCAGAGACACTAATCCTCTGAATCCCGGAGCCAGAAGGGAACCTCAGGAGAAGGCCTTGGCCTCTATGCCCTGTTGTTGGCCTTCCAGAGGACCTAGGTGGCCACTGTGTGAGACAGGATGCTGGACTAGATGGACCATTGGTTTGATCTAGCAGGGCTCTTATGATCTTATGGTTAAACATTACATTGGCACTATGGTTATGGCTAACTAGGAATAACTATTGACCAGAATCTGAAGCTAGTTTACATAGATAGTCCACTTTTGCTCATGTTGTGTTGAAAGTAGATATGTAAAATGATACATATAACTCTCAACTGAAATTTCAAAGAGAAAAATCAATTTACCAATTTAACCGAACACCTGCAGCTAAGATCATCGAGTAGAAGGCAAAGCAGAATGAAATAAAATGTAATAAAAGCCATGCTGACAATCAGGTATTTCATTAATTAGATAGAAAATTAACTTTAAATAAGTAAATCATAACAGCCATTTTGTCAAATAGCAAAAAATAGAGCTTAGTTATATTTGCAACATCTGCAATATGCAGGTTAGAAAAAGAGTCAGAAGTTCAAGTCTCTATGAAGCACTTAATTCTAAATAAAACTTTTTTTTCAACATTTCTGAACTCAAAGTTGATGATGGTACAGGTAAAGTGACTTTTTAAATGAATTCCAAAGACCGTTCCCATCTGCAAAGCAGTAGCTAGCAAACCACCAAATCCTATGCCTCCAGAAGAGATACAAAGTTTGACATATATAAAATAATCCTTTGTATCCAGTACAAAACAAATTTAAGGAAAATTGAAATATATGCAATAACTTTCCTTATCACTCTACTACTACAAGAACACAAAGCACATTATATGTAACCCAGATGATACACAAAATTATTCTATTTGGTACATTTGTGAACTTTCAAAGTATGTATTTTTTCAATACTTAAAAATATACTCAGTGCTAAAACAGACGAAGCAGAAAATTTTATATAAAAAGTACCTATTGTAGTTTGTGCCAACTGGGAAAAAATAGGAACAGAGAATGAAGCAGAAAATAATTGGCTCTGTAGTATATAAAGGAAGATTTTAACTAGCTGGATTTTTTAAACATCTTTGCGTGCAGCCAACATTAGCCAGAAACAATACAAAATCCTTTTATTAGAAGCAACAGTAAAATCAGCACGCACACCAAAAGCAATCATCCCTCTTTCCACTTGCTTCCAACTCGCTAAAAGAAAACTAGAATCTGACTTTTCTCCTCTGGCAGATATGTCAACTGGAATAAAATAGGATGGCATTTGTTGGTAATATTGTACATGTTATGACTTAATTGTTTTCTACTGCTTTTATAACACTTTATATTTTAACTTGCTTGTTATACTGATTCATACATTATGAAATGCACTGGTTGGGTCTGGGATTCATATGCTGTGTTAGACATGTCTGAAAGATCTCTGAATAAGTACAAAATCTTCCATTGTATTCTTCAGTGGAACCAATTTACTAAAGGAAAAATCCTTCTAGAACTAAAGAATTCCTACAAAAGGGATGTTTATATTCTAAAACTACCAAAAAGTTTTGACTATTTTGTCATTAGCAAGTGCCCATGATTTTTACAAAGAAATGATAGGAAAGTACAGATTTATATTTGAAAGGTAAAAGGATACATGTAATATAAAATGACTGTATAATTTCTTTTACAGGCATGCTAATATGAAAAAATAATTAAAATGTTAAACCATTTAACCCAAACCTGAGTGATGCTGTGTGTATGCAACCATTCCCCACCCCTGCACAAGCTATATCTGTTTACCTTTTGTCGCCTTTTCTCTTTCCGTTTGTCTTCTGTGTCTTGTAACATTTTTTCTTTCCAGAGGTCAAAAAAATAAGAAGGATCAGTATAGAATTTTAATCCATCTTTGTTATCATCTCTGTGAACAAAACACAACAAACATTGGGAAATAGTTAACACACAGCAATTCTTCCTGCAGACTGAGTGTTTACTCATGAGTAGATGAGCTAGAGGTAAGGCCTTATATAAGGCCATTTCTAGCCAGCAGGTCAACTTCTAATGAAGGACAAGAGGGGTTCCATTGGAAGTGGCAGATTACATTGGCTGATCTATGCATGAATAAGTCAGGTTCACTGCATCATGCAGCTTGATGGAGTGCTTCCTTATGATCAGCTCCTATACTTCTGATCTCTTCCGTGCAAAGCTTCTAGAGGTTCATCTACTTAACAAGGGATTCACTTTCCTGCAATCAGACCCAAAAGCACAACACTAATCAACAGTTCTATCCAGAACATGGTGGAAATTATACTTCGCTTAACACAGGACATCATACATTTTGAGGGTACAGAGCCTTGAAGACAAACCTACATAGGAAGTGATGTTAATCTTTTCCCACTTACTTAATTTTAATTGTACCCCCTCCATGAATCTGAATTTGACCTATACTTGTATCAGTGTGATCTGGAGAAGGAGGAGGAGGAGGAGAAGATTGGATTTATACCCCGCCCTTCACTACCCAAAGGAGTCTCGGAGCAGCTTACAAACTCCTTTCCCTCCCCCCCCGCACAACAGACACCCTGTAAGGTAGGTGGGGCTGAGAGAGCTCTGACAGAAACTGTTCTTTTTCAAGAACAGCTGTGCCAGAGCTATGGCTTGCCCAAGGTCATCGAGCCAGGTGCAAGTGGAGGAGTGGGGAATCAAACCCAGTTCTCCCAGATTAGAGTCCGCGCATTTAACCACTACACCAAACTGGCTCTTGCATTAAGATTTTCCCCACTGGCAACCAGCAGCTCCGGGGATGGAGTAATTAAAATTAGAAAAATGTCAATGGGAGAACAAAATACCTCACTGAGATTAGATGTCAGATTAGGGCTTTCTTAACAGAGAAAGTGTTCCTGATCATAGATCTTCTATGTCAGTGTTAGGCCTTTAAAAGCCCTGTTTAAATCATTATGATGTACAGGAGATGAAACCTTTCTTCTAATAGTTTACAACGATTGACTAGTGCTGGCCAGATGAAATTGATTATTGATTATAACTGATTACTGCAAGATATTTTAAATTGTAAATCTACATTATATATGTTGGTACCCACCCTGAGCCTACAAATGTGGGGAAGTCAGGATATGTCAAATAAGTAAAGTTACTGTACCTATATGCTGTAAGAATATTCAGTGGAGGTGGTTTGTCACTCAGATTATAAATATCAGCCACAGGGTTGGGAATACTATTCTTTGAAACCACTTGCTGATCCTGTATTGTAGAACTTTTGAAAGCTTTCTTCATGTTGATATCCTGTAATGAAACTGTTCATAAAGGAATTAGCTGTATGCATGATAATAAAGGATGGACACATCTAAATTTAATGGCAAAACCAAGTAAAATACTGAAAATATCTAAAAAGCAAAACTGATTATACTCTTGTTCTTATATATGTATCTTACTAGGATGGAAGCCCGTTGTAGTGGCAATACAATGGGCGCTAGAGATAGGTCCAGAAGCAGAGGCAGCACGCTGGGAGCAAGGCGAGGCCCCCTGCCTCGGAACCGTTGGTGGCGCTCTGTGAGCCCACGACTGGGGAACTGATAGCAGCTGAGCTGTGAGGCGCAGCCTCCCATAAGGGTGGGCGCATAGTATCTGGGCTGCAAGTGGCACAGAGCGGCCAGCCTCTTTGTTTGAAGGCCCTGCATCACTAACTGTGCTGGGGCCCAGCCATTGGCTCGGGGAAGAAGGCACAGGCTTTCCTGCTGCTTGCCAGGCGCACCCCTCCCAGTGCGTGCCCACCTCCATGTCCTTGGCCAGCGCTACAAATGGTGGGGTGCAGTGACCTGGGGCCAGGGTGTTCATCCTCCATCTGCTCTCACCGCACTAATAGGAGGCGGGTGGGGGCAGACAGAGCAACCGTGGGGGACACAGCAAGCCACACCAACTCCCGGGCCAATACAGCAGGCAAGTGTCATCCTCAGCCACCCACAGCCCTAGACAAGGGAGGCGTCCAGGAGCAGATGGAGCAAGCACGCCAGGCAGGCACGAGCTGAGGCCCATCACCCAGGAACCCCGTGTGGCACCCCGTTGCCCCCCCCCGGATAACCCATCACCATTGGGCCATGCGGCATGCCCCCCCGGACAGGCGGCCCTTATCATGCCGCGTTTAAGTGGTCCAGAGTGGCCAACTTAATCCTTCGCAAACTTCCCTTCAGTGAGTGAGGTGCATCCCCGCCACTGGCCTGGGGATGGGAGGGAGGTCCTGGGTTTCCCGCCGTTGGCCAGGCCCACCCCCACAAGCCACTTCTCCGTCTTTGGCCAGGCCCGCAAATGGCAAGCCGCGGTGACTCGGGCCCTTTCTGCTTCTCTGCTATTTCGCTCTGTTCCCCCATTGTCTCGCAGTTGGCCTCCTCACCCCCTGGCCACTGGAACGGACGTCTTGTGCCTCGGCTCCCAGCACACTGAGGCCAAGACTCCATTCACTTGGGCGGCTCCCTCCAGAGTGAGGGTGAAACACTGGCCGCCGGCTCCGTGGGCAGGGCCAAGCCAAAGCAGCGAGGTAATGCAGCCAGGGGATTGGGAGGCCATGAGAGTGGCAGCTGAGTGGGCGAAAGGCTGTGGGAGCGTGTCCAGGAGTCACACCAAAACAGCTTTATATGTAAGGAGAGATACATGCCCTTGGCTGATCTGACTGGGACATACATTAACCAACTAACATAGGCCAGACCAACTTCTTGAAAAGTTGTTGGAAGCCGCCCTGAGCCTGCTATGTGGGGAGGGCAGGGTATAAATTTGATAAATAAATAAAAGTGGGATATATCACGATTTGCCCAAAGGCACTAAATTGGATGTAAACATCTGCAAGCACAGCAGAGTCCCCATTATCTCTCTAGTCCCATTTCCCAGCCTCCTTCCAAATAAAAGTAGCTCCAGATGCTTGGGTAACCCTCAGAAATAGTATGGTATGCAAATGGGTCAGGGGAGAGATGCAGCGGGAAGGAAGCATCACTAGAATATGCCCAATCTTTTTGTGTGAACTGGAGATCATGGATACGTGTGGTGAGGTGATTTCTGCCAATTCCCCCTTCACACTGCAGCTCCCCTATCATATACCACATTGCTCTCCCAAGTTCCTTCAGCCTTCAGGATTTCAGGAGAGCAGAAGGGAAAGGAAGCATAAAGATCTTTTCTGTCCACACCATTCCACTTGTACAAGTGTAGACAGAAAGGGTAAACAAAAACCCTTATTTCATTACTGTTTTCTTATACGGATATCAATGCTATAGTGCAAAAGATATGACAAAAAAAATTTTGGATTATGCTTCTGAATAGTCCACAAGAAGATCCTGCTGGCTTGCCAGTGTACCTGGCACAAAAAGGTGGGGGGGGAGAGAGAAGTGAACCTAAAACCTAGAATTCAGAACCTAAAAAAGGTTCTCTGGTCTTTGCTCTTTGCTTAAGGACAATTGTACTGAGGACATTTTAGCTGCACAATCATAGGAAGGCAATTTCTGGATCAGAAATTTATACTGGAGAAACACCACTGGGCATGTGATTGCACTGTTGGAGGCTTCATTTGTACTTTTATTCTGTGCCTAGTGATTTAATTTTGGAACAATTTTTTTCTGGTCCCTATTGATTTTATATATGTGCCTTACTGTGTTTGACCTTTGAAGAAGGCCTATGCAGGCCAAAACGCGTCAGATCAAGTCCATCAGCCCTTGTGTGTTATAATTGGATATTTGTACATGAGGTGTGATTCGGCCCTTATAATTTTAAAACCTTTGTTTTATAAATACGTGTATCTTTTTATATATTTCATATATTAAGCTTTTATTGCTGGCCCTCTTTTGCATTTAACTAACCTTTTTTAGGTTCTGATTGCCAGTGTACTTTACAGAGAACTTAAAATGAGCGAACAAACTCATTTTTTATTTCTCCCTATATTTCTCCTTAAATGATTAATAGAAGACTGCAGTTATTCCATTCAAAGCCCCCTGAAAGTGCTGGTAAGAGTGTGACATTGGACTGTGTTTAAGAAATGGAATGATTCTTACAAGCAAAAGATAGTCATGTCTGTATATCTTGTTATCTCTTTGATCTTGTATCTTTTTGCTCAGCTACAGCAAAAATTCTACCTGCATTAAAATGCGGCTGTCATGAGTCAGCCAGGACTTAGCGATAGCGAGGACTCCTCACAAGAAGAGAAGTCCCGTATAGCCAGCCTTGAGTTAACAGAAGCCAACCAGCAGGAAAAGGAGCTGCAGGCTTCTCAGAATTCACAGCCAACAGCTAGTGCAGATTCAGCAGGTGAACTTCAGTTGGCCATTTGCAGTCCACCAGTACCACCTACATTAGAGCACCGTAGACAGACAAGATAGCAAAGTGCACACCTCCTGGCCCAATGCTAGCTGCTTGCTGATAATGAAGATAAGTAGTTGCATGACTGCTTTTGACCTACTGGTTGCAAGCATGTCCCTCAGGCATGGGGCTATAAAACAAGCCAAGAGAGGCTGTTAGGTGTGGACAGAGCATGTACAATAGATGCTATGCCACTGACTCTGCTTTGCCTGACTTCTGGACCCCTAACCTTGGACTGAACAACTCTGCGTTGCCTGATTTCTGGCATCTGCTACTCTGAGCCTGCAAGCCAGTACAGTGGCACATCAGTGTTAAGCAATACTCATCTTCAAAGAAATGCACTATATTCTTACATTTCTTACTAAAATTCCAATTCAATTTAGAATCAGTATTTAGACATTTCTTTTTAGAAGTAGAATTTGCAAGAAAGGCTTTTAAATTTCTGCATGTGCTTTGTTTTACTTCTAAGGATGTGAGCTTTGACAATTTCAAAAGCTTATATTTGCTTAAGTTTCCACATTGCCCAGGGTCCTTAATGAACATAACTCTTTTTGTCAGAACATACTAAAGAAGCTGGGGGATGAGCATTCATTCAGGGTCTGATGTACTGTGAAGTCTTCAGAGAGGGTGTATATACTTGACACCAGTACACTGTGGCCACAAACTGCCACTCTATTAGATAAGCATGATGATCCTTTTATAATACAGATGCTGTGCAAAAGGTACCTGAAGCCACCTCTGTGATGTGATCACTATGTGGCAAATCATTTCACATATGTAAGCTAACTATGTCTGCATCCATGTGGTGACAATTACCCATGTTGATTCCATTGCTGCTACAAATGCAGACACTTTTGTAGCAGTGATGGAACATCTACAGCATCAACTAAGCAGTGAATTCCCACACCATTCCAGCTGTCTTTCAGCTTCCCCTTTCCATTCATTCCTTCCTAGGAAATCTGGATAAATACTGCCTACACCTTCTATTACCACGATTAGTAGGCTGAAATGAAATAAAAGCTAGGAATTCAGAGGAACTGATATACTCTGGCAACAGATGGTTATGACACTATTTTACTCCAGCACAATAGTAATTATCACCTTTTTAAAAAAGCCCTCTGGTGATGTGGGGAAAATAGTAGCCACAAGGTGCTGATGGAAGGAAAATTCTGACAGTGTAGGTGGGATCTCTGAAAATGCACACTTTCCCATCCAGATGGCATGCAAACATGCTTGGGCTATTCATTTATTTTTTTAAAAAAAAGGCATAGTAAACCAGGTCTGGGAAAGATCTAAGAAAAGCAAGAGAACCCTTGGAGAGTAATATTGTTGCATGAATGTTACAAAAGCAAGCTCCAGTTTGGAAGGAAAGGTGGTGAAAAACCTCTGTGTGGAAGCAGCACAGATAACTTACTTGTATGATTCTGCTTATCAATGAGAAGGGGCCAACTACAATGAAATCAATGATATCTAGTGACACTATCTTAATTATGTCCAGTGTTATAAGAGAATTTGCTATATAACGTCAAAGGATGAGTGGTTTTTTGCAACCAATCATCCTAAAGAGTAGGTCTTCCACCCATCCACAGTCTAGATTTTTCCTCAAAATGCCTACTTTTAAGAAAAGGTAAAATTAAATATGACTCAGCAGCAGCTCCACAGGAAATATGACTGTTGTTCAATTAACTACTGTGCTTTGTCAATACCACTTCTGACTGAATGCTCAAATCTACCTTCTTCAACAGTTGAATCCAGCTGGGTTACTTTGACAGCAAGGCGATCAATTCTGTCTTGAAGGGAGTTTGCTCTAACATAGAAGTTGTTGGCCTCATTAAACAGCTCACCAAATATATCTTCAGCATGCTTGCCTGCAGAGAAATAGGAGAACATTTCCCTAAAACTGGAAAAGCATATAAAATCCTAATACATATTATTGATAAATTAATGTACAAGGTAACCACAGAGTTTCTTCAGAATTCAATATTCTCACTACACTGTAAACACTATGTACAAGTGATCAAGGAGATTAAGAACTCCCAGCTTTATCCTACAATTTGATTGAAGGACATTATGTTTTGGCACAATCCTGCAGTTGGAATGCCACACATCTCCACATAACCAGAGCAATTCCAAATCCCAGATAAGCAGAGACAAACAAGAGACACAAGCTTTTAAGGCTAGTGCATCTGCTTTAGAAAACCCACAGTGCCTCTTTTGCTTAGATTGGCACCCCACACTCAACAGAAGAAGCATTTTACAGAAGATTCTACAGCATACAACAGCTATTCCACTCACTCTGCCTCTTAGTGTGAAATGAATAGTAGGAATGTGAAACACAGTTATCACAGGCCAGCTAAGATAAACTTTTAAAAAATGCTGAATGACTTACTTAGGCTGCTTAGTTGGCGTATAATAGCAGCAAGAGTGCTATTGGTTACACATTCTAATTCACTAGTAATTCCATCAGGCAGAGCTCCTCGGCAAAGGTGCCGAGGTTCAATGTTCCTTTTGACCAGTGGCATGATTTACAATCTGTGAAAGAAAACAATATAGCATTAAACTAATACAGACATAACCAAGAGATTTATAAAGCAGCAACTACCATTGCAATATGACATCAATTAACTATCATTCTCCAGAATGTGGAGAGGGCATGGCATTTTATAATGGAATAGGGCTGTAGTTTATGGCACTGTTTATTGTACACATTGCTTGTTTTTACTGCATTATTTCAAATGTCTTCTGTTTTTATTACGTTGTTTTCCAACTATGTATTCCAATAATTACAATGTTTTTATATATCTTCTACTGTTCCTATATTGTTGCTAAACTTTATAATCCACTTTCAGTTAGGCTTCCCAAATACTTACCTCGTGCCGGCAGGGGACGGATACGTCCTGGCAGGACCATTCCTGGGGGAAGGAAAGACGCGCCGCATGATGCCGTTGCCAGGAAGTGACGCTAGGCGACACTCTGGCAATGCAGCTGGAAACTCGATGGTACCATCGAGTTTTCAGCCCCATTGCCAGAGTGTCGCCTGGTGTTACTTCCTGGCAATGGCATGGTGCGTTACAGGGAGGAATGGTCCGGCCGGGGAGCATGTTTTCCCCACCTGCCCGTGGTAAGTACTTAGGAACCCTATTTTCAGTTTCTACAAGAAAGGCAACTATAACTAAGTCATCAGTACATCTAATTCTCAACATGGCTCTGTCTGTAGATACTGAAATCTAGAGACGGGAACCATGATTAGATGAGACAGTTTTTTCTGCAAACCCCAGGAGGAAAAAAGAGGTTTACAGAAAATTCTGAGATCATAAAAACAAGCAAACATTGGAAGCTACCCCCCCCAATAACAGAAGCAATGCCTGTACCTTTAAAGAAGGAGACCTCAGTGACCATTGGGGAGTGCCAAACTTCAAATCTTGGGTCCTGTTAGTAAAAGGCAAGGCAGAGTGCCCTTTCTAGGGCCATTCTGCTTTAATTGCTGTACCAACAATTTTGTTCAAAATGTACATGAATTCCAAAATGGCAAACTTGATTTAAATCAATTTATACATTGGTCTCCACCCCTTCCTGATCAGACCCCTGTGGCTCAATCACCATGGCTTTGGCCCAATGTGCACACTTCACATTTCTTTCTGAGAACCAATACTACTTTTAGAAGCATTACTAATGTCGAGGTTTGTGAGTAAATGACCCCTCATTTCCAAGTATTTATGTAAAAAACTGCAATTTTACGAAGTAAATGTTGAATTTGTGAATGCTCAGAGGTTAAGCTAGACCCACCTTTCCTTATAGACAAAGACTGCAGATCAAGTTCTATAGTTTACTCTTTCATGTTAACCAGATGTCAGTTCATAAAAACAATTTGGATACGTCAAGCAGCACAAGACTACAAAACTCCCTTGGTACACTGCATTTGTTTGGCGGTGCAAGCCCGGCCTATATCCAGGAGCCCTGCCAAGCTCCTCAGCTAAACTGTTTGCTTTGTTACTTTCTTCACTTATTTCCCATCTCTTGATTGGGACCTCGACTTCTGCTGATGTACTTTATTGTACTCCTTTAAGCCTTACATCCTGTGAACAGAGCGAGAAAGGCCCATTGATTCCAATGGAAATTATCAAAATGAGGGGTTTTCCTCACGTTTCCTCAAAAACTCCTAATCAATGATCCCTCTAAGCTGTGGAGTCTTGTGAGCAAAAATTCTACTTTGTGAGCCACACAGAACTCTAGAGGGCAGTTCAAGTTCAGTGTTTTCTATTATTTTAGTGTAAGGAGAGCAACACATCATACTAACTGGCTTGTCAAAACAGAAATGCGTACAAGTTCATTTTAGCATACACAGCATACATACAGTCATACATATTATAGATACAGCTCCTAAAAGTCTAATGTTTAGTTTAATTTAGAAGCAGGCTCTAGTCCACAAAAGCTGATGCTGGAATAAAAATATGAAGTCCCTGGACCACATGGCTTCTTTGTCAATGCAAGGCCTACAACCCTCCGAGCTTCCTGGAGGTCTCAGGAGGCTACTTCCCAATCTTATGTATGATCTTGAATGTATACCTAATTAACTATTTAACTGCTTGTCCCTCTAGTATATACACTCCATTTTGCTTTGCTGCTCTCTCAAATGGTGACCAGATTACAGAATTAACAAGAGAAGATGTTAATCCTCTTCTTAACTGTAAGGGCTGCTCATCTGCACATAGTATCTTCCAGATGGCTCAGAATGTGACAGGCAAGGCAGAAAGCAACAGATCTCAAGCAATTTCAAACCTCTTCAATTGTCTTTGTAGCAAATGCACTTTAACCTCAGTGTGCTCACAAAATCATTCCTTGAAACTAATAAACTAATGCTTTCATCCTGTGTCATAATTTGTACACAATTTACATAAACCTACTAGATCAAATCCAGTCACTAGTTACAAGCACTAATTTTATCTGGACTCTTTTTAATTTCCATTAGCTTAACATTTTTGCTCCCTACCCATTCCATATAAAATTGTCAGGTATTTTTTCTTCCACCGTATGATTTGACTTGCCAAATTTCTCACTAATCACCTGAGTTTTGCAGGCAATTAAGGACAGAATATTTTTCTGGTTTAGCCCCCCCCCCCCAAATCCTCAAGGATTGTATCCATTTTAACCGTTAGGAGAAATGGGCTCTGTACTATAGGCAATAACAATTCTCACTTGCAGGGCAGGCACAGGGAGACATTACACATCCCCCAAAAAGGCAGCTACTAAATCACCCTTTCAGACACACAACTGCCAACAGGAATGCAAAGTTTGTTTATTTTATTTACTTCATTTATACACCACCTTTGTCCCCAATGGGGACCCAAAGTGGCTTACATCATTCTCTCCTCCATTTTCTCCTCACAATAACTCTGTGAGGTAGATTAGGCTCAGAGCAGGTGATGGTCCAAGGTCAACCAGCAATCGTCCATGGCACAGTGAGGATTCAGACCTTTGTCTCCCACATCCTAGTCTCACACTCTGCCCGCTCCACCTCGCTACAGAGGATATGAACAGGGATATGGTAGCCAGTTATTGTATTCCAAGTTATAGTCTACTTTTCTCACTGAGATTCAAGGTGGATTACATAATGTTAGTCAGTACAATCAACAGGATGAAGAGATACCTAAAACAATGTAATAGGGACTAGGAATTCAGAAATCTTAAATAAAGCATAAGTATTAAACGTGACATATTAAATAACACAAGAAATATTATTACGTAAGTAGAAATATAATGCAGTAACAGCAAAATAATAGCGCACAGAAAAGATACTACATAGTAGTAGTGTAGTAGTATAGCCTATAGTCTCGTTCTCTCTACTGAAACATCATCCTGAATCATTCTGTTTCATTTATTTATTAATCATTTAGATTTGTGAATCACTCAATCCCTGAGTGCTCAGGGCAGTCCTGTTCCTTCAAAATAATGCCCTCCTGAACAGTTTGGTTTTACATAGCTTGCAGAAATCCAAAAGCATGGGAGACTTCCTGGCCTCCTAGGAAGGCCATTCCATAGGATGGGGAAAATTGGTGGAAAATTATTATTAAAGGTAGAATTATTAAGTAGAGATGGTACCAAGGAAGAAACAGCATTGCTTCTCCAAAGGAACATCCTGTCTTAAATATTTCAGAGTTCTTTGACAGTGTTTGTTGATCTGCTATTTTATTCAAGGAAGACTATTTGTGTCTTCAAGAGAGAGGTGTCTTAAATTCACATACAAGGTACGGTAACAGAAAACCATGTATAACCCTTTTTAGAGGGATCACTCAGGGACACCTTCCTTTCAGGTAAATATGGTACTTGAACTTTAAGTTTTTATCAAGACTCCTCAAGTAATAGCTCCTCAGTTAATTTAGCAATTCTCAAGTAAGATGGCAGGTCCTCTTGTGGACTAAATCTTTGTTTTTCAACCCTTTTGTCGCTTTTGTTGTGGAACTTCAGTAACATGCTAGGGCTCTGCAGAAAACTGCAGCCCCAGTATCCCTCACAAGTACAAGGCAAAGTAAACTCTGACAAGCAATAACAATTGCAAAATTCAAAGGCAAGGAGAAGGGGAAAGTGAATTGTCTGAGGTGGGAGGTTATAAAATTTCTTATAATCCCAGGGTGAAACTTGTAGTGCCCTAAGTGTTCCATGAAACCTTGACTGAAATAATTTGCATTACTCACTGGGAAAAACGGCAGGAAGTCGAAAATAAAAGTAAATGGACAGTTCTCATAACAAAGGGAATTAAACAGTAGAGGCCCACGGGGATTGGTACTGAGAATAGTACAATTTAATCTGCTCATGTGACCTGGAATCATAGTGAGCAATACAGAAGCCAAGTTTCTGGCTAATTCCTTTTCATTTAGGTCGGTGAAAAAACCAAGTGGACTGTGAAGACCTCCAAGAACATTTCTCCAATCTAACAATGGAGCAAATTAACTTCACCATAAGGTAGTGTAAATTCCCAAGTGCAGGGGCCCTTATTAAAATTGGGACCACAGAGCACAGGGGCTTAAGTCCTTTCCTCCAATATCATTTTTCCAACCAGAGGTGGCTCCAGAGTGTCTGCTGGGGCTATTTCAGTTTGGAAAGCTTGTGTGGGAGAAAAGATTAAGACCCATCTTCCCCTGCATGCCTGGGAATTTATTTTTTACTGGGGAACTCTCAGTACACATCTGCCTGACAGTCCCTAGAGAAGACTCAGGAATAGCAGCCAAACTTAAAAAAAAAAAAAATTCTGTATACTTAACTATAATTTTTGAACTGTTGCATGCTTCCATTATACGCGATAACTGCCTGCCTGCTAACAAGACAGTAGGTTGGATCTCATGAACTATATACAGAAGTTGTTTACATAACCTCTTCCCTGCTTCCTCCTGCAGCCCCCTCCCCTCCAACTACTCATGAGGATTTGAGACCTACCTGGCAGCTGCAATAAGGGGGAATTGGCAGGAATCAGGCATACTCTTGCACAACCTTTTGCTATATTTGGGGAAGAGTTCACACAATAGAGTGTGAAGCAATTTTTACTGATTTCTCCTCAAACTGCAGCCTCCTGAACTGCCTCCCACTAATCCACTAAGGTTCCCCCAACCCACAGGTGCAG
Source organism: Gekko gecko (assembly GCA_029375565.1). Taxonomy (NCBI): domain Eukaryota; kingdom Metazoa; phylum Chordata; class Lepidosauria; order Squamata; family Gekkonidae; genus Gekko; species Gekko gecko. Next base: position 35,823,046 of record JAPDNY010000004.1, on the reverse strand, counting down.
CTTTCCAGGGAGTTTAGATAGCTGCATGGTGAAGGAAGACAGATCCAGCCTATGAACACCTTCATTTTGTGGCTCATAAGAGTCAACCCAGTGAGAGTAGATTTGATTAACATCCTTCCCAAGAACACATCAAAGCCATTATGTAACAGGCCAAAGATTAACACTGATACGGGCAAATACATAATCTGTTCTGACAGGACACGTATCTTTACAAGATAAACAGCTGCTCAGAAAGTATATCTTATTTGGCATAAAATTGAAGCGTAGCATAGATTTGTGGCAATTATCCTTATAAAGCAAGGGATACTTCCAAACAAACAAATCATTACATTTTCTTCTTTAACACACATTTATAGTTGTGGACAACACTACTACTTTAGCAATCCAGCTGTCTAATTCACACAGGGAGTCAACTGGAATTAAGCAGAGGAGTTTCCGGCTTTTGTATAAGTGGAAAGTGCCCAAACTAGAGAATATTTCAGTTTTCACTAATAAAACATGCAGTATACTCTAATTTGAGAACAGCCTGTTTTTATAAATCTAGAAAGGCATAAGATTTTCAAAACAGCATCACTTAGAACATTCTGATTAAATAGTGAAAAATTTCATTCATCACATTTCTAACTGATTCTTCCTTCTAACAGCTGAAGATACCACATGTGCACGTCTCATAACAACCACCCTCCCAGATGGGTAGGGTTAAGAGATAACAACTTGCCTGAGACCTCCCCGAGTTAAAAGTTTTCTTTAGGTGGTGAATGTAGATAGAGCTACCAACAATACATTGAATTATTGTAGTTGTAGAACATCAATAACTTCTACCCAGAGATAAACTGGCACTCAAGTTCATAGCTTGATAAACCCCAGGTGCCAGATTGTCATGGTCCCTAGAAATTTCATTGTGGCACCTACTATTTCAGTATTAGGTTTTGTGGTAGCAATAATTAGAAAATTTAGTAATTAAAATAGGAAACATTTTGAGCTGACTCCTAGAGCAATTTTTTTTTGTCAAGGCCTGCTCTAATTAATTTAAAACCAATCAATTTGCATGATATCAGGAACACAACAAACACAGCAGTCTCATTTTCATTTCTGGCTCCTTTAGCATTAAGTACTACAGATGTAAATAATAAATTGTAACATATTACATGAACAGTTTGCTAGAAATTTCATGTTTGTGCTATTCTTCAAAGCCTTCCCCCATATTTATGACTCCTGGAGGGCACATACTGAGCCATATTTATTCCTCAGAGATTGAAAGTTTCGCCCAAACATATGTAGTTCTTATGTTTGATAGCCCTTTAAGGCAAATTAATGCAATGACAATACAAGTGAACTTGCTTTTTCCCACCCTACCTTGGCTAAGTGCTATCACCTACAAATATGAACCATAGAATCATAGAGTTGGAAAGGACCTACAGGGTCACCTAGTCCAACCCCCCTGCACAATGCAGGAGATTCAAAAATACCTCCCTCCCACACCTCCAGTGACTGCTGTTTCATGCCCAGAAGGTGACAAAAAACCTCCAGGATCTCCAGCCAAATTGACCTGGGAAAAAATTGCTTCCTGACCCCAAAGTGGCGATCAGCATTTCCCTGGACATGTAAGAAGGGCCACAAGAACTAAACACTAATGCAACCTTTCCTGCCTTCCCTCTCATGATCTGCCTAAGTTCACAGAATTGGCATTGCTGTCATGTGGCCATCTAGCCTCTGTCTGAAAACCTCCAAAGAAGGAGGGCCCACCACCTCCCAAGGAAGCCTGTTCCACTGAGGAACCGCTCTAACTGTCAGGAAGTTCTTCCTAATGTCTAGCTGAAAACTCTTCTGATTTAATTTCAACCTGTTGGTTCTGGTCCGACCTTCTGGGGCAACAGAAAAGAACTCCACACCATCCTCCAGATGACAACCCTTCAAGTACTTGAAGATGGTTATCATATCGCCTCTCAGTCATCTCCTCTCCAGGCTAAACACACCCAGCTCCTTCAACTTTTCCTCATAGGACTTGTCCCCTCACCATCTTCATTGCCCTCCTCTGGACACATTTCAGCTTGTCTGTATCTTTCTTAAATTGTAGTGTCCAAAACTGAACACAATATTCTAGGTGAGGTCTAAACAGAGCAGAGTAAAGCAATACCATCACTTTGCATGATCTGGACACTATACTTCTGTTGATACAGCCCAAAATCGCATTTGCCTTTTTAGCTACCACATCACACTGCTGACTCATGTTCAGCGTATGGTCTACTAAGACCCCTAGATTCTTTTCACACATACTACTGCCAAGAAAAGTCTCCCCCATTTTAGGATTTTTCCTACCTAAATGAAGATTTATCCCCATTGAAATTAATTTTATTTGTTTTAGCCCAGTATTCCAGCCTGTCAAGATCATCCTGTAACTGTAGTAGAATCCTATTTGTGGTAGAAAACAGAGTTGCACTTACCTGTAACTGTTGTTCACTGACGTCTTCTCTACAGACACACATTGGGACTATGCTTGCACAAGCCAGCCACGGTCCTTTTCTTCTAGCTCAAAAACTTCAAAAAGTGGGCACGCCGCCCCTTCTGGAGCTGACACATGCACGGGATTCCTGCCCAACATGTCAAGTGCTCATTGGCAGGCACATCCTTCCCTCAGGTCCTGCTAAGCTGCTGCGAGCCCCCTTCCATGGCACAGTAGATCCCATGAGATCTCAAGGTGGGGCAAGAGGGAGGGAGAATGTGTGCCTGCACAGAAGACATTGATGAACAACAGTTACAGGTGAGTGCAACTCTGTTTTCATCTTCCATCTTCTTGCGCAGCCCCACATTAGGACCCTTAAGTGAGCTACTCACCAGAGGAGGTGGGGTGAGTCTCTCACAGGAACGAAGCCCATAGAACAGCTTTGCCCATATCTTCTTTCCTTGCCTGAAGGTCTAAAGCATAGTGCGTGTCCTCTATTGACCAGGTAGCCCCCTCACAGATGTCCAGCAGCGGAACTTGTCAATGAAATGCAGATGACCCCTGTGCTCGGGTGGAGTGTACTTCCACATCGAGCGGACATGGCTCCCTGGATGCCATGTAGCAGGAACAGATGGCAGCAACTACCCATCTGAACATGGACTGGGCTGAAGCAGCTTTGCCCTTCTTGGGGCCCCAATAACAAATAGTGCTTTCTTTTTACAAAATAATTTGGTTTTATCTATATAATAAAGAAGGGCTCTCCTAATGTCAAGAGTATTGAAGGTTTTTTCCGATTCCAAGCTCAGAGCAAGGAAAAATACCAGCAGGATAATTCCTGGTGCTAGATGGAACTCGGAAACTACCTTAGGCAGGAAGGCTAGACTGGGGTGTAATACGACCTGCTCACTGAATATCTTGCAAAAAGGTGGATCAACTCTGAGTGCCACCAGTTCCATGACTCTTCTGGCTGAGGTAATAGCCACTAAAAACACTACCTTCTTTGAAAGTAAAGCTAAGGGGCAGGAAGATAGAGGCTCAAAGGGTGGTTTCATCAGTCTGGCTAACACCAAGGGCAATGAGCACTCTGAGACAATATGGGGTGTATTGGACAGCCCCTTTAAAAAGCACTGAGCCAATTTATGAGCAAAAACAGTACTCCTCTGCACCTCCTCATGAAAGGGGACCTTTACCTTTACTAACCAAAGTCATAAAGCTACATCCAACGTGATTTGACAACCAAAATTATAAAGCTACATCCAATATGATTTGCAGCTGCACTTCTGCAGTTACAACTCAAATTTATTCAGAGACCTTCCAAACTAACTTAGCTCAAAAGGATATCAGTTGACTACCTCAGCTTTCTACTCAACTTATTTACCACACTGCTGCAGGGAAGTGTGAGATCATCACAAGGCTCTGAGCCAAGTCACATTTATATGGACTGCTGCTGCACACACTAGTGGTGCTATTTATGCGATAATAGTAGCTCCAAAAACTGCTATGCTATGATAAATTTCAGTGATCAGATGTACAAAATTCATGTGGCAGAAACTGTTCACACATAAGGAATCTATACAAGATGCTGTGAGTTTAACAGTGCCCCCATATCAAAATGCAGGTGTTTGCCATGATGTGTGAACAGACCTTGCTTATCAAGTCATAAGTAAAATATTCCCAGGCTCAGAACTAAATCAGCCTTCCTATGAGCATTTGATTGAATTGCTTTCATAGCATGGAGTGAGCTATTTACACATGTGCTTATGAATAGAACTTCCACTTTGGCTGAAATGATTCCAATTTACTTACATGCTACTGCAATACTGTTTAATAAAATGACACCCTCCCTCTTCTCCAATGAGAATGCAGCTGTTCCTTTAAAGATTCATAAGACACCATTCACCTCATCTACAAAACAGAAGATGTAGAATACTTGTAAAAAGTTGATATCAACTATTCAAATAATTTTTAACAGAGCAAAACAGAAGTGTCTATTGAAATTAGAAACCAAGATAGATTTGCAATGTAAACAGTTTAAGTATAGTTTAGACTAGAGTAACTTCTATTAATAGTACAATTTTATTTAGTTTGTAAATGCTACCATTTAAATTCTAATTAATGAAACATCCAGCATGAAATATGATATATCAGTACACAACTTTATTCATATTGCCATTATCACCAATTTCCCTCTTGCAAAACTGGGCCTTTCTTTTACATTTCACAAGGTAAAACAAGAGACATTTCTTTAAAAAAGAAACTTCACTGATTCCAAACTCAGTATCTCTCAGTATTCTTTAACTCTTTTTTTGTTCATATTCTACATACATTTATGAAATAAACTTAAATCCGAGAGCAGCCAGACTTTCACAGTAACAACATATGGGGTTTTCATTCCAAATGCTAGAATGAATTTGATGTGTAACCTCTAGTACCTTGACACTAACAGCAACTGTCTTTGCCTAAGGATGACCTCACAGTTGCTTTTTCAGGCAAATAAGAAAATCCAGATCAAGCAGCAGCATTCACAAATCACTCCTACCTGCAACGCTAGACCACTGATTCTCCCAAACTGTGTGATGACCGGTTGTGAGCCATAAATGAACAGCTACAGATTCCCTTCTAGACTCAGCACATCTTTTCACACTGCCCCTGCAATCTGTATGCTGGATTACTGCAATACACTCTCTAGTGAGGTGCCCTTGAAAGAAGCTTCAACTAATGGAAAATGTAGCTGCTTGTTTTACTGGAGGGTACCAGTCTCAGCACAACTGCACTGCTTACCTATGTGCTTCTGAGTGTACTTTGAGGTGCTGGTTCTTAGGGCCCACACAACTCAAGGCCTACCTCTCTTTGTTAGAACCCACACATTAGTTGCCCTTCTCCAAGCAACTGCTGCTCAATGTCTTCTCCCATCACATGGTATCAGTGACTACAGGTCACTCTCAAACTTTTTATGCTGGTGGCCTAACCCAGTGGTATGGCTTACCAGAAGATGTATGATGGCACCACTGATGTCAGTTTTCAGGCAGGAACAGAAAACAGTGCTGTTCCACAGGGTGCTCTGCTGATTCAGTTACTTGGGTGTTTGCTCACTTAACATGTCCTTGATAGAGGCATAATGGGATGTTATCTACTATGTAATATTGTTTACCTCCATGCCATGAAAAGCCCTCAGGCTGCCCACTTCTACACATTAACTCTGTTAACTAAACAGGGCAATTTCTGTCTAGGATGTTTGTCACCCTGTACACATGTCAGCCTGGCATGTACACAGAGATGAAAGCAAGCAGAGAAAAGGGGCAGATCCTGCAGGATACAGAAACAGCCAAAGAGATGTTAGATGATGTCATTAGCAATGCTTTGTATTCCCATTGTCTTTCAGACTTGCAAAATTTTTTAACATGTGAAAGCAACCACTGCTCCATATGGAAACCCAAAGCACAACTCAGGTTTTAATTTGCCAGCTCTGACTGCAGAAAAGTCATGACTGCAAAATGTAAAACCATCCTGTTATGGAAACACATAGAGACTGATATGATGGACAGAGTTGGGCTGTACGTGTAAGATAAACAGGCAATACCCCATTCATATGACAGACACAGGCAGATGGGATAGAAAGTAAGGGGAAGCTTCATAGAAGGAAGGGAAAAGATGTTCCTGTGGTCTGCAATTAGGTAGAGAGGGTGCAGTATATCTGTACGAAAATGTATGTTGGAATATACCTATTAAAACACTGGTCTCCAGTGAAATAATTAAAGCACCCAAATTATCTCCCTTACAAGAGGTGGCCACTACTTCTTTGAAGATCTCTCCTTAAAATTCACATCTTCCTAAATCTTGCTATACATACCTGTACTTGCCCACATGCGCCTCTTGCTATGCTCAATGCTGTTTTGTCTTCTTTTTTGTTTCCTCTGATGTCAGGTTTAGACTGTAAACTGTCTGGAAGTTATTTTTTTTCTTATAAAACTCTGAGAAACACCACATAAGGCCATACATACAAACTCAACATTAATGCTAATTAAGTGACCCTAACAAATTGGTCACTGCTTTGGCCTTTTCTTTACATCATCTGTGGCACAGATTGCATAAGAATTCCCAGTCAGTTTCAGCACTGGCCATTAGTTCACCCTTGAAACTTAAGTCCCATGTTGGGAATTCTGTAAGTTTCTAAGCATTTTCTTCCTTTTAAGAACCAGGTACACTGGGGTCAAAACACAAACTGAGAGCACAGCACAAGCAGAACAAAAGCCTTCCCAACCTGAAATGTACCACAGAACTGTAACTTGCCCTGCTGAGTCCTGATTACTATTTACCTGTTTGCCACCCATAGGGTAAAAAAGCCACTCAACAGGGTATCATGTTTGGAAAAGAGCACAAAAGGGTCCCACAAGATTCTGGATCTGACTCATGGCCCCATATGCCTGCTTTTTAAGAGGAAAGCAAGCAGTTGAGAACCTTGTTAAAGCCGCAGTAGGATTATCTGTCTTTAAGGGATGCTGCCCATTAAGTCACATACAAATTACTGTTCTGGGCTTGCCTCTTTCCCATCAGGAGGCATCCTCAGATAAGTGATCTATGCAGAAATGTAGACTGGCTTCTTCTCAGACACACTCTAAAAGCAAAGTTTGCTTTGTTTGGTGTAATAGTTAGGAGTGCAGACTTTAATCTAGGAGAACTGGGTTTGATTCCCCACTCCTCCACATGCAGCTGCTGGGATGACCTTGGGTCAGTTATAAGTTCTTTCAGAGCTGTTCTCTCAAGGGCAGTTCCCAAGAGAGCTTTCTCAACCCTATCTACCTCACAATGCTCCCTTCTAAGCTGTGGAGTCTTGTGAGCAAAAAACCCAAAACTCTGTGCGCTACTGGCATTAAAATTGTGAGCAAGCAATTTGGCTAGTGTATAAATTAGTTTGCCCTGGAGCCATCCTTCTGGAGCCAAGAAAAAATGTGTGAGCTGGAGGCTAAAAAACTGTGAGCTAGCTCACACTAACTCAGCTTACAGGGAACACTGGTGGGGAGGGAAAGGGATTGTAAACCACTCTGAGACTCATTCGGGTAGTGAAGGGTGGGGTATAAATTCAATCTCTTCTTTTCAGATAGTGAAGTGTGTCTCCAATTTGGTATGCCTCAGCTATCAGAAACTTGGGACACACTGGAGTAATCATTGTGTTCGTATGTGGTTTGAATTCAGAAAAACATTGGTAATAGCAGACTTCCTGTCTCAAGGAAAGCTGGCATGCCATTATTGATCTTGTCCTTGTGACATTCCTTTATTAGTCTGAAATTATTGCTTTTGGCAGTATCATGTGGATAGTCTAGAATCATACGCCACAAACTTCCAACAGGTGAAGCACACTTCTGTTTTTGCATTAAAATTAGAGGCACATTTCATTCTTACAACTGAGAGGTGGGCAAAAGTAGAAATACTGGCTCTCAGAACTCATCTCTTCTGTATTCGTGTGATATCCACTTTCCTGTGCATGCTGTCTCTGAAGTCTGGTAATTTTACTGCATTTGGAATGAGTGAAAGCAGCAGTGTCACATTTTTATGTCTCCTGTCTAGAAGAACTACAGCTGTGTTTTGTTTTGAAAGCCAGTACTATTACTATTCAGTTTAAGCTTATAAAACACTAAATATATGATTCAGCAGAAGATGCAAGTCAGCGGCATATTTTCAAGAAAGTATGTACTCATTTAAAATAAAAAAGCAGTTATGACAGACAATTTGGGCGTTTTCAAACAACAACTTAAAAGGGGGGGGGAGACTCTTGATCTTCTCTCCAAGAATAACATTTTGTAGTTGCATGAAATATGTAAGCAGCTGACTGATCTCAAGGGGAATTTATGGATGTCGCGGTCATGTTTCACATTTCCTTCAAAACCATCTGAAGGCATGTGAAGGAGAAACATTTCATAAATATGCAACTTTTAAAAGAAGTTCAGAAGGATAAAGTCTCTGCAAGCACACATTAAGCAAGACATTATTGTAGCACATGACTGCTTTTGTGAAGAAGGTGGTTTTAAAGGATAAGATGACAAGGGCACAGAACCACAACCAGACAGAACATAGACAACTCAGCCACTAATGCACTGAAGTGACAGATTGTGATGCAAAATCAATACTACCCACTCTACAAGGAAAGGAAAAAAGCACATTTTGATCATGGAAGGAAAACAGGAGGTGTATATAGATGGACACACACGCAGAAACACATACTCTTTCCCCATAATAAGGGGATAACAACTGTGAATAAAGGTTTTTCTTTTATGACTATGTGCCAGTCTTACAAAGCAATCTTAAACAGTTATACTCTTCTAGGTTTCCTGACCTCAGTGGATTTAGAAGCATGTAATTCTGTCTAGGATTGCACTCTTCATTATTTACAGACTGACAAAGTTTTTCAAGCGTTTTCCAGGAAAAAATACTGTCAAATCCTAGAAGAGCAATGCCTCAGCAAATGCTACAGAATCCTTTTATGACAGGGCAGGACTCAACGAACAAGAAATGATGGTTACTGAACCAGGATAATTCTTGGTACTTCATCAACTGCTTCCTCGATTGACTATGAGTATCAAATATTAAATCAGGTTTATACCTTGTATCTGCTTTTGTTAGCAATGAAGTTTTGAAAGGTTTTAAAACAGCGCAAATTTCTAGTTTATTAACCATGAAACTGCAATCTTCTACTTATTAAACATTAAACATTTAATATTAGTCCTCATTGCATTGAAAAGTCGCTTTTAAAAAGCTAATGCATAAGCATTTATTTGGCCAAATGTTTAGCAACATGACCTTTCCAAAGATTTCCATTACAGTTTAAGGTCCTAAATGGCAATTCAATTAACACAGCAATATAAGGATGCAAGTTTAATCAATATGATCAAGGTTAAAGAGTAAAATTTAAGAACTGACTCGCACCATAGCTCAAATTACGAACTGATAAGGGAGAAAACACAACAGGAGAAAATTAAAGTTTAGTAGACTACTTTGACTTCTCATCTTCCCTGTTGATGTAGCACTAGGGTAGATTATTTTTTAGCTTGTGTCTTGGACAAAACATACAATCTTCTAAAGGGCATCTTAACCCAAAAAATAAAATAAAATATACTTAGAAACATGAAGACTTGCACTTGCATCAGAAGTGCAGAATCAGAGATCATATGAAACATATACAAACCATAAAGACCTTTTACAGTTTACTTTATTTGATATTATTAAAGCATACAGAACTAGAAATGTCCTAGAATTGAGAGAGAAAAATATCACTGAAAAGACAAAGCAGTAGCACTATAGTATCAGGGTACTCTGAATACATGCATGTTTCTTTTTCACTGATAAGCAGTTGATAGTATAGAATCGAACAGTTGTCAGTTCCAGACTGATCAAAGGCTTTTAAGGGAAAAACTGGACACCCTCCCCCCTTAAAAGCCATGGACAGGGAGGCATTTGTGTGTGACAGGCTATGAACATGTGTTTCCTAAAATAGTTCTCAGTCATCAAACAGGTTGAAAACTCACATCTAATGGGAAGAAAGTTTATAGGTTTGCAATAAGAAGGCTTTATCAACCAGGCAAGTATGATAAGGAACCATGAATGCAGGCCACTGATGATTTCACCATGCATTGACAGTGAGCACATTATAAATGCATGTCATCTTACCCTTACACAATGGAGATTGCCCAAATGCATACAGAAAGCAGTATTCAAAGGAGCTATTTGTATGCAGTCCATGCCTAAGTCAAACTGTGGAGCTAATATCTAGCCAAATATGCACAAAGACTATTCAATGGTATGAACATTTTGCTCTGGTTCCTTCAGTTACTTTGGTACAAGAACCAAGCATAACCACCATAATGATTTTTTCATTAAAAACTACTTCTACAATTAGGAGAAGCAAGCATTTAGTTATGGTTATTTACAATAATGCAAGTATGCCACACATAACAGAATTAGAACTGAGAAAGGTAAGACTCTACCAATCAGTGACAATTTGCAAGTTTGCAATAGACCTCAAGAATGTTCCGGCTCAGACACAATTCATGTTTCATAGAAGTGACATCAATAGTATTTTAATATGAATTAGCAGTTATGCTGGATTCTTGTTTAAACAGTAAGAAAGGAAGGAATGAGAACTGTTTATCTGTTCTACAAGAATAAACACCAACAGCATCAATGTAACAAAAATTAATTACTTTGTTAGAGTCATTACATCTGTGGAACCGTCTTACAACAGTAAAATAGTATTTCAATATCTGTTCATTTTAGCACTCGCAGCAACAGATGTTAAGATTCTCACCATGTAATTTAAAAATAAAGAAAAAACCTAAGAGTTATCAGAAACCCAGAGTTAGAGATTAAAGACTTTCAGTGAAAAAAAATAAAATGGGTTAATAATGTTATCATCATGCTCAGCACATATGGTACAAATCCAGCAACAGCAGCACTGAGCCCTGTGCTGATCAAGTTTATATCCTGGTTTCCTTCCATGAAATCAGTGGCATACACAATGTTCCAAGGACGCCTTGTATCTAGGCTCTGAACTAATGCTAATCTTCTCAGCTTCACCACAGTTTTGTTACATGCCTTCACAACATGCCCTAACCCTTGACTTTTTGGTACTTCCCATCCCACTTCCTTTTCTGTGCTATCATTGTTGGGAAGCTGCCATCTGGATGCAGCTTCAGGACAAACATAGTGCAATGACCTCTAAATATGAACTTGTTTATTTAGCATACAGTTTAATCTACAACAGGAGAATTCACACAAGTCAGCTAGTTTCTATGGTATCTCAGCATATTTTGTCTTCTTATTGCTCCAGACAATTCTTTTCTTGGACAAGTTATTTTTAGCAGCAAACGTACACAAGCCTTAATTTTTTCAAATGTGAAAAATTGCCTCAGTATTGAGGTAGAAGCCATATATATGCATTTCCTAAAGCTTTCTGAAATGCCAACCAACCAACTTCAGTCTACTTTTCTTTAACAGCTTATGAGAAAGGCAGCAAAACCTGCTAAAAGTCATCTCTTACTACATCAAAGCATCCAAGATACAGTGGCTGACATATCTATAACACAGCCTAGGGATAGATTGAATTGGATAGCTGTATTGGTCTGAAGCAGCAGAACCTTTAAGACCAACAACGTTTTATTTAAGGTATAAGATTTTGTGTGCTTATGGAAATTACTAGTCCATACATATAGGTAGAAGGTGAGCAGTAAATTAGCACACCAAATGATCCATTGTATACAGCCAGGTTCTATGCTACAACTGCATCTAATCCAATCCTACAAACAGAGATTCTCACCTGAAGGGATCTAAAACAAACCTTTTTGGAACTAAAGTACCCATCTGATGAAGTAAAGAAACAGATTAACAAAGCCAGAATAATACCCAGAGAACACCTGTTGCAAGACAGGCCCAAAAGAGTCAATAACAGAACACCCCTAGTGGTCACATACAGCTCTCAACTCAAAACAGTTCAATGCATCATCAGTGACTTACAACCTCTACTGGATAATGGCAGTTCTCTTTCACAAGTAGTGGGGGGCAAACCTTGTCTTGAGCATGGACAGCCTCTCAAACATCTCCTCACCAACAATAATAAAACATCTAATTTGAACATGGGCACTGGTACCAGAGCTTGCAATAAACCCAGATGCCAACTTTGCTGCCACATACACCAAGACAACACAATCACCGGACCTAACAACATAAACGACACCATCTCAGGCTTATTCATATTCTCATCTTCTAACACTGTATATACCATTAAATGCCAACAACGTCCTTCGGTTCTCTACTTAGGGCAAACAGGTCAAACCCTATGCCAAAGGATAATGGACACAAATCTGACATCAAAAATCACAAGACTGAAAAAACTGTAGAATACTTCAACCTTCCAAGACATTCAACAGGTGCCCTCAAGGTAGCTGTTTTATTACACAGGAGCTTCAGGAACAGACTAGAAAGGGAAACTGCTGAGTTGCAAGTTATTACAACACTCAGAACAATGGAATCCCCAGAACATAACAGAAATATTGATTTCTTATCTCACTATACACTAACCTCATTCAGCCCTTAGCTCTGTATTCTCACCAACCCCCCTGAAGGGCTGTATGCCCTCTTTACTTTATTTTGTTTCTTATTTGGAGTAATAGATTAGAACCATAGATTGTAATGTAACGTAATGAACAGCAGAATGTAATGTAATTTGGAATGGTTGATTGGAATGTATTTCTTTGGTCTGGGGACAGGGGAGATAATTCTACACAGCCAATCACACTACTTCAAAGAAGAAAATGCTGTAAGGTTGCCTCCATCCTTGAGAGAAGATGGATGGATCATAATGGCAGGGTCTCAGTTAATTACTCAGCATTCCACAAGTAAGGATACATCTGCCCATCAATTTCCAATTTTGACATATTTATTCTCTTCACAATATTTTCCCCTGAAATGGTACACATATAAATTAAGCTTGTTATTCCTGTTCAGTCCTTGAATCTGTTAAACATCTTCATTATGCTGTATGCTAGTTTATGCTGTACGCTACTGGTATTTTCCACTTCATTGTATCTGAAGAAGTGTGTGTGCGCACACACAAAAGCTTATACCTTGAATAAAACTTTGTTGGTCTTAAAGTGCCACTGGACTCAAACTTAGCTCTATAGCCTAGGGATATACACTGCATTCATACTCCTGAGCTGGAATTGCCATTCATCTGTGCTGTCCACCACTGATGTCATCAACAACTACAATACACTGCTTTTGTTATTGTTGTTAGCCATTCCATTGTGTTCAACTCTTGGTGATTCTATAGGCCAGCTCTCTCCACATTTTCTGATCTTGTACTGTTTCTTTGAGTTGTTCCACGTTCAGGCTGGTGTCAACTTTTATGGTGCCTAGCCACCGTGTTCTTTGGCGGCCCCGTTTCCTTTTGCCGCTAACCAATCCAAGCATAAAATTGCTTTTGTTACTAACACATAAGTACACATAATTAATATTATTACACTTCTTTAATACATCAACTTCAAAGTAACCAATATGATTTTCTGTAGCTAGTGTTCTAGCTACAACAGATACACACAAGAGAGTGCACTAAAAGCTACTGTGGAAAAAATATACCTACATTAGATGTTACTTGCACATATCTTGCACTAAGTCACTCCCTGGACTGGTTCAATGTACTATGGGAGGACAACGTGGATCCTGGAGAAAGTATGATCCAGCACTGAGAAGGAGGCAAACCAAGTTCTTAGATGTCAGAAGATCTCATCGATTTAAAGCAGCTCATCTTTCATATTCCACCCACTCAGTACCCAGGAATGTAAACTCACTCCTACTGCAGCAGCATGTAGAGTTAACAGCAATGCATCACACCAAGCCACAATTAACACAAACTGTGATTTGCAAGTCCTCTTCAGGCAATAGTTCCCAATTCCATTTTACTAGCCAGTTGCAAACCATGGTTCATCAGTTCAGATACTATGCAAACCACAGTTAAAAGCGATTAACTCAGCCAACATGTTCTGCAAACACTGAAGTTACCAGCTTTACAAAGAGAACACTAGTTAGGCCTTGATGTAACAAAGGGCATCTGTGACAGTACACTTAAAGCATTTATAGAACAATTCTAAGCCAAGTTATATTCTTCTAAACTCACTGAAGTCATTCCGCTGTTCTGGAATGAAGCACAACTTTATCCTAATAACTGAACATGCCCAAGCAATCTAGGTATGCTGAATGTTACATTATTACTGAACTCATGCTTGTACACACTTTGCATTAGTTTTCCTCCAGTGTTCAGGTTCTGTCCAGGTCTCTTGCATTCCTGTTCTCCACATTTCCCTTCTTGACTCCTGATCATGTAATCAATTCAACTTCCCTCTGCCTGTAGCACTAGAAAACTTTTCCTTTCTCTCCCCCCCGCAAAGGCAAGGTAACCAAGTGAAAATCTTAAACTCTCCATCTCCAGTAAGTATAAAATAACTGAACAGAAAACAGATCTAACAGTAACCTTGCTTGTGAGTTAAGAAAAGCTTGTGAGTTTAGATGCACACACTTAACTACAGGAGGGGACGGTTCAATAAGTTACAACCAGAAAACTGTAAAACCGTATCAATATGATGCTGTAGATTAATGACGACTATTTATAAAAAACAGGTGTATTTTTTTCTTTAAAAAGAAAAAACACACCACACTGCTTTTTTATAAGTAGTCTTCATTAGTCTACAGCGTCATACTGGTCCGGTTTTATAATGTTCTAGTTGCTCACACTGACCATCGCTCACTTTAAACACACACACACACTTTTTTCAAACGCATAATTCCCCCCGGTCTCAATATCACAACTCGGCAAAGTCCCAAGGGAGAAGTTCTGAAGAGGAACTGTTTGGAGAATACTCCGACGCAAAACCAATTCCGAACACTATAACGAGCGCAGCCTTACCTACTCCGAACACGAAGGATCTGAAAAGCTCAAGGCAGAGAACATTCTGCTCACGGATGGTTTTTTAGCACAGAAAACGGGGAAAAGGGGAACTTCGAACTGCGGGCGGAGGGGCGAGAGAGAAGCCCACGTGAAAGGGAGACGCGGCTGCCTGCATGAGAGGACCGGAGGAGTGGGGGGTGGGCAGGAGAGTGACTGCTCTAGTATGGTGAGGCAGTCTGCAAACCGGGTCACAAAAGCCCCTGGGCGGCCGCGGGGAGGGTGGGAGGGGAAAGGAGAGGAGCGTGAGACGGGGTGGGGGTGGGGCAGGGCCTCTCCCTCCCGCTTGCAACTCCCTCCCCCCCCCCGCACTTTGTTGGCCGCGGAGGACCCAACTCCAGCGGAGTTACAGCCGGCGATCAAGCAAACTCGAGCCGCCCGCTGCTCCCGAGGCAGGGGCTGACCCAGGTCAAGCGCCGGAGCTCGACGGGGCGCCTCCTCCCACTCTGCGCGAAGGAGCTTCGAGTGGCGCTAATCCCCCTGGAGGCGGAAGGAGAGGGAGATTAACGCTCCCCCTTGGGCGGGAAACCACGAATAACGGAGAAGGACGGGGAGCGATTAGCCTGACCTTCTCCGGGCACAAAACCCTCGAGGGGAGGAGGGAGGTTAGCACGCGGGGAGGGAAATGCCGCCCGCCCTCCCGGAATGTGCACTCTGTATCGACCCCCCGCCCTCCACTTTTCCCTCACCCACCCACCCCCTCAGACTTGATGAGGGAGGGGGCGCTTAGTCTCAATATAACGACTCTATTGATCTTTTTTAGGGGGACGCGCGCGCTTCCCTCGCGTCTACCATCCCCCCCCTCCGCTTTACCTCGCGCCACATTCCCTGTCGATCCTCAGTCGCGGGTGCGCGCAGCCTAAACGGCGCGCGCGAACGCCGATTCTCTCCCTCCTCACCCTGGCGGGGGATTCATAGTGAGCGGTAAACTCTCTCCGCTCCATCATTTCGTCCCCCTCCCCTTTATCGCGTCCGGGATCTGGTCCCGCCCACTCCCTCCCTCAGTCCCTCACGGTGGGGGAGGGGGTCAGGGCAGGTCCTCTCGAGCAAAACTGATTGGAGCTGGCAGTTCTGTGTCTCGCGGATTGTTGTTGTTGTTTTTTTAAACGGGCCAGCGGCATCCCAACAGGCAGCCTCCCTTCCTTCTCCACCCCCACCCCCGTTATATCTTCGCCCCGCTGGCCGCCGCTCGGAATCCGTTTCTGTTCCCTAATTCAGTCTGACCAGCGCGAGAGTCCCGTAGCACCTTAAAGTCTTACAAAAAATGTGGTAGGCGGGGAATGAGCTTTGGTGAGTCGCTGCTCACTTCTCATCCCCTGCCATATATTTCAAGTCTTTAAGGTACTACTGCCCTCTTGGCTCTTTTCGACTGCTACAGACAGACTAACACGGCTACCCGTCTTGATTAGTCTGATTAGATTTCACTCTTTCCTCCTGTCCGACTCCCTCCAGGTCACTTTATTCAGAGTACCTTATAGAGTCCCCACGACAGTACTACCCTTCCCACAAGTGTGGGCCTGCACACCAGCGTCCCACTGAAGGCAGTGCTGAGCCTATCTTTAAAGTGGCTTTTCACTTTAAAAGGGGGAGTCTGGGGGTCTTACTGCTAGATTCGGGTCCAGGAATACCTTGGAGACCAATGGGATTTTCGGGGTGTAAGCTTTGGAGAGTGAGGGAGTTTTGACGGTGACACTGGACTCAAATCTAGCTGCTTTACTGCAGACCAAACAGGGCTCCCCTCCCCTCTGAAATTATCTTCCTGCAGGTCTTATTGTTGCTGTTCCAGACTCGATTTGAGAGACCCGAGTTCAAATTCTCAGTTAATCAAGTTCACTGGGTGAAGTTGGGTGAGCAAACTTTCCTCAGTTTCAGCATCTAGCTTTGCAGGACTGCGAGGATAAAACAAGGGAGAGAAGGGGAAAGTCCTGTTGCGCCCCCCCCTTCACTGAGAAAGGTTGGGATGAAAATAGGGGTTAGCAACTCTGGTTTAGGAAATTCCTGGATTCCTGGGAGGATGGGGTTTGGAGAGGGGAGGGACCCATAGAGCCTGGGCTGCAAAGCAGCCATTTTTCTCCAGAGGAAATGATCTCTGTCATCTGGAGATCAGTTGTAATTTTGGGAGAGCTCCAGGTACCACATGCAGGTTGGTAACCCTTGATAAAAATGTCATTTATAAGTATATGGTACTAGTTTGAGTTTTTTTCTAAAGTGCTCTGAAACCTACTAGCAGATGCATTAGGTAGGGTGAGGAGCTATTAAAGGGCAACAAAAAATGTCAGTTAAATTGCTTTTACTGCCAGAGTGCGGTGCCATTTAGATATTCTACCTTGTGCCACAAAAGGGTTTTTGGCTGCCTCTCCTACTATGCATACAACTTTTAAAAGTATAGTTAAGAAATTTTCCCACCACTAACCTCTGCTATTGAACTTGATGGTATTTGTTTCCCAGTAAACCGTTTTTTAAGATTAGATTACTGTTCCCCTCTTCCCATTTATATACATTTCTCCACCAATTATCAAGGCATTTAACAAAGGTATTTATTTTTGCATTTCCACTGAGGATATGTAAAGTGTTGCAGAAACAGGCCCCAATTTCATTTTTATACTGTGGAAAAGAGGAAGTGTTTGTCAGGGGAAAGGAGGGAGAGAGGCCTCTATTCTTGCCTGTATTGTGAAAAGTAATGAACAATGTGGCCAGATCTTTCTTTGCTTGGGGTTTTGTCCTTTGCAGCTAGCCCTGTGACAAAGGCTTTTGTTTAGTCTGTTCAAGGAGCCTTAGGAAAGATTAAGCCAGATGTCATATAGATAAGATTTTGAAGAGGGGGAAGAAATAGATGATCTTCCCTAAAATTTCAGAAAACATACAGGATTTTAAAGCTATCTTAAATCGAATGCCAATTTTTTTTAAAGCTACCTGAGCAAAGTGGAGGGTTGTGCCCACTGTCCAGAAGTTATCATTATAGCCCTTACTAAAAGAGCATGGGGCTGGGGATTTGGGAGGGACAAGGCACAAATTAAAGTCACTAGATCCTCTGTAAAATATTAAGGTCCCTGTTGTACCTGATTAAATATAAGCAGCTTGCCAGATTTGTTGTTATAGCTGTGGATAAAGCCCTTACCTATTTCTATCTGAGTTCTTTATACACTTACAACTGCTTAGTCCTAGCAAGGCTTGGCTACCTTTTTTCACATCTAGATTTGCAATCCACATATGCATGTGTAGGTTTATAATGATTTTTTAAAAGACCAGTTTCTCAATCTTCAAAAAAGTATGTTTATGAATGATATTAAAAAAACTCTCAAGTAATTTACAGTGCTTCTAATAATTAGTGCCTCACAATAATTATCAGAGAAAGCACTGATATGTATAAGGAGAGTTTTGTGCTGAAGCAGCATGTGAAATAAATTACCTTTCCCTCTAGACTCTTCAAAAGGGTTTCTGATGCCTTGAATTAAATTATTGAATTAGGGGGAAAGGCCAACAGAAGATAACATATCAATTGTGTTAGTAAGTGAAGGACAGTTTCCAGAGATAGCCAAATTCATAGTACAGTGTCATAGGAAATTATTATTTTTTCCTTTCTTGGCCACAGCTAATGCCTTTTTCTTTTCCAGGAAGTATGGTTTGTCTCTGTCTTTTCCTTAACAATGGATTGCTGTCCAGAGGTGACAGTAACCTGGTACAAGCCAATACAGGTTAACAGTAAAAAAGTGGCACCCTCCTGTCTCCCGCTCTGAGCTCCTAGAGAGAGTACCAGTAAGAAATTTAAGTTACTTTTCAATCCTTACTGTACCCTATACTTTTGCTAACATGAGTTTCCATTATTCCCCCATGCTTGGAAGGAAATTATTCTATGCATTATAGAATTGCTCTGGTTTGTACTTTTAAGAGACAAGTGATACTGGCTTTTTTAAAAAGCTATGTGTTAAAATGCTGTATATATATTTTTTATTTTTTTCTTTCAAAAAAACTGGAAAAAAGACCTAGAAGGGGGGGAAATGAAAATCTAGCAACTATATAGAATTTTAAAGAAAAGAAAAGGGGGGAAAGGGTATATTTAAAGTGGAGACAAATATATAACAGTGGTGGCAGATCTACACATAAGTTACTTTCTATAAAAAAATTCCAAATATCTAAAAATAAATCCATACACAGTTGTCATCTATAGGCTTATGCATTCAAATATTAATACAGTTCTAAGGTTGTCAATTCATTGATTTAACAGAGGTGGGCATTTATCTCTCCAGTGTTGTAATATTAAAATGCTGTATATGAATCAGCCACATTCTGTTTGGAGAAGGGAGCTAGCTGAATCAATAAATCATTAGATTCTGTCAGCAGTCCCATGGTAGACACATCAAGTATCAGAATGCTTAAAATGTTGGCTTTGATTAGCACTACTTTTGATAGCTTGTCCCTTGACATGGGCTAAAACAACTTCACCAGCACGTCACTATCATTTATATTTGTCATAGCAGGGGAAAGCAAATCTATTTTTAAACAAGGCTCCATGCAGAAGTTCTGCTTGCAGCCATCACAGTATTTCCCCTTTAAATTGGAGCAAAAGAGGCTTTTTCTTTGCTGTGGCATAAAAGGAGAAGTCCCAAAAGCCCCATGAGTCATGCTTAGGAAGAGCATGACATCATGTGGAAGCATCTCAAGAAACTGAGGGCATGCTGTGTGAAGCAACCCAAGAAAGTCTAAAAGAAAAGAGAGTCTTAAAACATTCAGAATTCTAGAGCTGAATTGTTGACAGGCTGTAAGTGCATTCTGGGGAGGAGATACTAAGTCTGCAAAGATATTCTAATGGAAAATGTAAGATTTGGTTTACCTAAATATTTGTTTATTATCGTAATCTCTGTATTATTTATATGATTTTATCCTTTAATAGGAGTGTGTACAGAGTAAACTGTGGTCTGCTGGTCAGTTGGCTATGGTCTGCTGGTTTCCGGGACATTTTCAAAGACTGATGGATTAAATGAAAGCTGTCTCATCCAGAGAGGTACTTTTTATATTCTTAAGCAAGAACCCAGTTAATATAGATTAATTCCACTTTAACTGGTGAGACATCTTGAGTATGCAGCCTGGCTTTGTACATTTAAAACACACTAGTAAGCTATGGAAATGGTAGTAAAAACAAAGTAGACAGTACAAGACTGAACACCCACCACTGCCTTGAAGGATATTTTCCCATTTACATGCATACTTCCTCCAAGAAATTCAGTTGGGAGACGCTGAGAAAATTAGTTCATTTAAAATGTATTTAGATTTTTTAAAAATAGCAATTTATTGAAGTTTTTCAATAAACAAATAAACATGTAAAACAAGCAGGACAATAAATGTAAATCAAACAACCATACAAAATAGACTAATAAACAAGAAGAACAGATACAAATACAGTATTCCATATAATAGAAAAAGAGGAATGAGTGTTACAAGTATAAAGATATCAGTTACTCCACAGAAAACCCTATTAAAAATTGAATACATTCAAAGAGTTCAAGCCATTAAAAATACTGTTATGATTTGCCATGTAATCTATTACGGGATACCACTTTTCAACAAAAGTAGAATTCCTGGGGTATGTTTTTAATTGAACGATTTGATGAGTTATTTTTTCCAGTATAAATTGGTCCCAGATTTTATTATGTTGTTGTTGTTGTTGTTCAGTCGCACAGTCGAGTCCGACTCTTCGCGACCCCATGGACCAGTTTACTCCAGGCCCTCCTGTCTTCCGCTGTCTGCTGAAGTTTGCTCAATTTCATGTTCGTTGCATCGATGACACTGTCTAACCATCTCATCCTTTGCCGTCCCCTTCTTCTTTGACCTTCAATCTTTCCCAGCATCAGGGTCTTCGCCAGTGAATGCTCCCTTCTCATTTGGTGGCCAAAGTATTTGAGCTTCAGCTTCAGGATCTGGCCTTCCAGGGAGCAATCAGGGTTGATTTCTTTTAGGATTGACTGATTTGATCTCCTGGCAGTCCAAGGGACTCTCAAGAGTCTTCTCCAGCACCATAGTTCAAAAGAATCTATTCTTTGGCGCTCGGCCTTCCTTATAGTCCAACTCTCGCAGCCATACATTACTACGGGGAATACCATTGCTTTGACCATGCGGACTTTTGTTGGCAAGGTAATGTCTCTGCTTTTTATCATGCTGTTTAGGTTTGCCATCGCTTTCCTCCCAAGGAGCAGGCGTCTTTTAATTTCATGGCTGCAGTCACCATCTGCAGTGATCTGGGATCCTAGGAACGTGAAGTCTGTCACTACTTCTATGACTTCCCCTTCTATTTGCCAAGGAGTGATGGGGCCAGATGCCATGATCTTAGTTTTTTTGATGTTGAGCTTCAAGCCCACTTTTGCGCTCTCCTCTTTCATCCTGAGCAAGAGGCTCTTTAGGTCCTCTTCACTTTCTGCCATCAGAGTGGTATCGTCTGCATATCTGAGGTTATTGATCTTTTCCCCAGCAATCTTAACTCCGGCTTGTGATTCATCCAGGCCAGCATTTCGCATGATGTACTCTGCATATAAGTTAAATAAGCAAGATGACAATATACATCCTTGCCGTACTCCTTTCCCTATGCTAAACCAATCAGTTGTTCCATATCCGGTTCTGTTGCTTCTTGACCCTTATACAGGTTTCTCAGAAGACATGTGAGGTGGTCCGGTACTCCCATCTCTTTAAGAACCTGCCATAATTTATTGTGATCCACACAATCAAAGGCTTTAGCATAGTCAATGAAGCAGAAGTAGATGTTTTTCTGGTACTCTTTTGCTTTCTCCATAATCCAGCGAATGTTGGCAATTTGATCTCTAGTTCCTCTACCTCTTCGAAACCCAGCTTGTACTTCTGGCAGTTCTCTATCCACGTACTGTTGGAGCCTAGCTTGTAGGATTTTGAGCATGACCTTGCTAGCGTGTGAAATGAGTGCAATTGTGCGATAGTTTGAACACTCCTTGACATTGCCCTTCTTTGGGATTGGAATGTACACTGACCTTTTCCAATCCTGTGGCCACTGTTGTGTTTTCCAAATTTGTTGGCAAATTGAGTGCAGCTCTTTAACAGCATCTTCTTTTAAGACTTCGAATAACTCAGCTGGGATACCATCACCTCCACTAGCTTTGTTGTTAGTAATGCTTTCTAAGGCCCATTTAACTTCACTTTCCAGGATGTCTGGCTCGAGGTCAGTGATTATACCATTGTGGTTGTCAAGGACATCGAGGTCCTTCTTGTATAGTTCTTCTGTGTATTCTTGCCATCTTTTCCTAATCTCTTCTGCTTCTGTTAGGTCCCTACCATTTTTGTCCTTTATCATGGCCAACTTTGCATGGAACGTTCCCTTGATTTCTCCAATTTTCTTGAAGAGATCTCTAGTCCTTCCCAATCTATTGTTTTCCTCTATTACTTTGCATTGCTCATTCAGGAAAGCCTCCTTATCTCTCCTTGCTGTTCTCTGGAAATCTGCATTCAGTTGGGCAAATTTTTCCTTTTCACCATTGCCTTTAGCTTTCCTTCTTTCCTCTGCTATGTGTAAAGCCTCATCAGACAGCCACTTTGCTTTCTTGCATTTCTTTTTCTTTGGGATGGCGGTGATTGCTGCCTCCTTTACAATGTCACGGACCTCTGTCCATAGTTCTTCAGGCACTCTGTCTATCAAATCTAGTCCCTTAAACCTGTTCTTCACCTCTACTGTATATTCATCGGGGATGCGATCTAGGTCAAATCTGAATGGCCTTGTGTTTTTCCCAACTTTCTTCAATTTAAGTCTGAATTTTGCAATGAATAGCTCATGATCTGAGCCACAGTCAGCTCCAGGTCTTGTTTTTACTGACTGGATAGAGCTTCTCCATCTTTGACTGCAAATTATATAATCAATCTGATTTCGGTGTTGCCCATCTGGTGATGTCCATGTGTAGAGACGCCTCTTAGGTTGTTGGAAAAGGGTGTTCGCTATGACCAGTGTGTTCTCTTGACAAAACTCTGTTAGCCTTTGCCCTGCTTCATTTTGTTCTCCAAGGCCAAACTTGTCTGTTATTCCGGTTACCTTTTGATTTCCTACTTTAGCATTCCAGTCCCCTATGATGATGAGGACATCATTTTTTGGTGTTATTTCTATGAGCTGTTGTAGGTCTTCATAGAACTGGTCCACTTCAGCCTCTTCTGCAGCAGTGGTTGGGGCATAGACTTGGATTACTGTGATATTGAATGGTTTGCCTTGGATTCGGACCGAGATCATTCTGTCATTTTTGAGATTGTATCCCAATACTGCCTTTCTCACTCTCTTATTGACTATAAAGGCCACACCATTTTTTCTACGGGATTCCTGGCCACAGTAGTAGATATAATGGTCTTCTGAGTTAAATTCACCCATTCCTGTCCACTTTAGTTCACTGATTCCCAAGATGTCGATGTTCATTCTTGCCATCTCATTTTTGACTACGTCAAGCTTACCTTGATTCATAGATCTTACATTCCAGGTTCCTATGCAGTATTGTTCTTTGCAGCATCGGACTTTCCTTTCACCGTCAGACACATCCACAGCTGAGCGTCCTTTCGGCTTTGGCCCAGCCGCTTCACTCTTTCTGGGGTTACTCGTACTTGCCCTCTGCTCTTCCCCAGTAGCATATTGGACACCTTCCGACCTGAGGGGCTCATCTTCCGGCGTCATATCTTTTAGCCTTTTGTTACTGTCCATGGGGTTTTCTTGGCAAAGATACTGGAGTGGGTTGCCATTTCCTTCTCCAGGGGATCACTCTTGGTCTGAGTTCTCTGCTGTGGCCTGTCCGTCCTGGGTGGCCCTCCATGGCATAGCCCACAGCCTCATCGAACCACACAAGCCCCCTCGCCACGACAAGGCAGTGATCCATGAGGGAGAGATTTTATTATACCATAATGATATTGAAGGTCCTGACTTTTCACACCATTGAGATGCAATAACAGTTTTGGCTGCCACTGAAAGAGTCAATATTAAGTCCTTTCTGACAGGCAGTATAGACTGGTCAGGCCAATAATTCAGAAATAATATTTCTGGCCTAAAAGCTGTATTGTATCTGGTAACCCTGTGGATTTGTTCCAATACTTTAAACCAGAAATCCTTTATGATGTTATAGTGCCACCAGCAATGGTCATATGGTCCAACTTCCCCATAATGCTTCCAACAGAATGGGCTTAAAGAGGAGTTTATATGTGATTCCAATGATTCAATATTTTTTTGAAAAACAATTTATTAGGATATAATAAAAGTTCAAACATACATCAAAACCAAAATTATACCTCCTTTCCTCTTTTCACCCCCCCTTTATGACTTCCCACAGTGCTCCAACCTCCAGCCCAAAACTTATATCTTCTTCCTCTCTCCTTTTCTCATTGATCATTTCTACAGGTAACGTATCTTCCGTTATTCTTATATATTTATCCCCCTTTTCTACTTTCCTTAATTTTCAATAGTTATCAAAGCAAAGCAAATTGTCCTTTACATCCCAGTATTTCTCTAGATAGTCTTTAAAATCTTTCCAGTCTGCAAAAAATTCTTCTGCCTCCAAGTTCTTAAGCTTCCTTGTCATTTTGTCCATTTCAACCATAAAAAGTAATTTCTTTATCCATTCCCCAATTTCAGGGACCTTGTCTTGTTTCCAATATTGAGCATATATCATTCTGGCTTTTGTGATCATGTACCATATCAATGTTCTTTTTGCCATATTAACATCTTCCAGTTTGAGCCCCAAAAGTAGTATTTCCGGTTCTTTCTTAAAACTATATTTCAAAATTATTTCCATTTCTGCATGTATCTCAGCCCAAAACATTTTTGCTCTGTCACATATCCACCACATATGATAAAATGAGCCCTCCACTAATGATTCAATATTTTTAAAGATTGGAGCCTCATAAATATCAAGGAGGATATAAAAACGGAGGCATCCCAAATTAAAGACCATTGTTCAGTCAAATTTAGGTTACAATCATGTTGCCAGGCTTCCTGATAATGATTCTAAACATGCTAGGGCCCTATGTTGGAATGCTAGATATTGCTTTCAATTTGTCTACTTTACAGAAATTGCCTTTTGTATCTACTAGCACTTTAAGTAATTGTTGTTTGTGAATTTTATTGTATTTATTGTTTTACTGTATTTTAATTGCTGTTCGCTGCCTTGAGTCAATTTGCTTTGGCAAGGCGGGATACAAATTGAAATAAATAAATAAATAAATATTTTGGTTGTTGCTATTAGATGTAATTTTAGAGATCAAATAATGGATATTCCCATTTAAAGATTTACGAATCCTCTCAAATTCCATTAAAGGCAAAGAGTGGAGTTTATCAAGTTTAAGGCGCTCTGAAAGATTTTTCCATTGTAAATATTGAAACCAAGGTATTGTACAAGCAAGTAATTCTTCCATTTTAGATTTATCAAAGATACTGTGTTTGTTGGAAATGTCTGTTAATTGATTCATATTTGCTTGCTTCCATGCCATAAAAAGAGACTGATCATTCCCTGGGTGGAACCACCCTTGATTTAGGATGGACAAAAAAAAAGATAATTTAGGTACTAATTTAGACCTTGTTTTATCTCAGATTTGTAGGGAAGGTTATAACAATCTATTGTCTAGAATACGGGTATTTTGATTTGATCAACCAACATACTGCTTCATCATTCAGGTGACTTGCAGGGGCTTAAGAGTACCATGTGACAAAATACCACATTATACAAGTATGCATGGAGATTAAGGGCCAATGTATGCATTCAGTAGAAGAACTGAGTGGTAAAACATTGTTTTAATTTGAGATGCTATTTACATCTATGTATGTGGAGAATCTTGTGTTCATATGACACTGCCTCATACTGAACCAGGCCACTGGTCCATCAAAGTCAGTATTGTCTACACAGACTGGCAGATGCTCTCCAGGGTCTCAAGCAGAGTCTACCTGATCCTTTTAAATGGAGGTGCTGGGGATTGAACCTGGAACCTTCTCCATGTCAAGCAAATGCTCTATCACTGTACCATGGCCTCCTCTTTATTTATGTTGTACACTACATTTTCAATGTTGAGAGCTATACTGACTTCTCTTTTAAGATAATTGCATTTCTTATTCTCTCCCTGTGCCCTCTCAAAATCTAACACAAGAAAAATAGCATGTGATAGAGAAGGCTAAGCTGAATCCTTGCCCCCACATGGCAGTGGTTTTACATGTAGGGAGGTATTAAAAATGTAATCTAGCCTAAATTGGTACATTATAGGTAAAGCATATCCTGTTGAATATACAAATACCATGTACTGGTGCAAAATGTTTAAGACAAGTTTTGTTGATTTCATTTGGACTAAACTCCAATTAAATATCCTTAGAATCAAAGATGCATTATTCCAGAGCAATCCTGACTGCATGATGACTAATAATTATTTCTATAACAATGCTTAGTACACAAAATTTATATTTCATTTATCCTATTTGCCTGAAAGGAAGACTAGTTTTTTCCATATGTACTATCAAGAAAAATTAATCTGTCTTAAATTTGTATACAAAGTAGAGTTATGTACAGGAATTTAAAAAAACACTTTTGTATAACCTCTTTTTTTTAGGGGGGAGTAATCTTAAACTCAGGGTCATCTTCCTTTCAGGTAAATACGGGTATGTATTCACATGAACAAGCTCTTAATTTTGTCAAGCATTAAGGAAGAAGTTTAAGTGATGCATTAATGTTCAGCCTTTTGAAAGATCATAGCTCAGATGAAATCAATATGTAATGTTCATTCCCACTTATGGAGTACTTCTCAGATATACTAAACAGATATACTTCTCAGATATACTAAACAGATACACTAAGCATACAAATACAATAGCAAAAAGCACAAACAAATCTGCTCACCTATAGCTTTTATTTATCTGGTCCAGAGTCAGTGATATTGCTACCTGGCACAACTAGATACGCTTCTCTACACGACTTTCCTTTTGTATGAAAGAGAATAGTAGACCTATGAAAACTGAACTAAAGGGAATGTAAGAAGCACTCAGTAGCAGATCACCAGTTCAGCTGATACAATAATTGCAAGCATTGTTAGCTGGTAAAAGCAGATATTTTGGGGAAACAAGAGCCTATTATTTTTTTAAAAAAAGAAGACAGTTGTAGATGTCAAAATTGAAAATGATTATCTCTGCACAATAAATAGCTAGCAGAAAGGGATAAAGAGAGAGCTTTATTTTAACTATAATTCTAGCCGAATTCTTTTTCAGTGAACAGCCAATTCCTGGTAAAAGATGTACATATCTTTTTATATGTATCATATAAAAGATGTTTATATATCAGAAGACCGATTTGATTTCTCATGGGATGAATAAACAGTACTTTAGAAATAACAAATATGTTTAAAACTTTTCTTTAGGTATCTTAATTCAAGAGTTTATTTCTATTTCTGAATAGTGTAGATCATATTCTTAGTTTAATGCATGAAAGTGTATTAATGTCTCTGTTTTCTAATATGTTTCATTTTAGAGCCTCTCTAAACTCTTTAATTTCATTCTTAAAAAATGATACACACAGTCCCCTCTGGTTTTCAAAAATAGAAGGAAAAAATCATCAAATAGGCTTTTCAACAGATTACTTTCTCCAAATGGACACAACCTCAATTTTTCACTCTGACAAGACTATTTGATCAAGAATTACACAATTTTCACCCTTCACATCTCCATATTTATTCACAAGCTCATCTTAACCTCTCAACCCAACATGACCGCCTGGCCCATTACTTACATAATCTTAGCCTTTCTTCTCATCGTAGAGCCTTTTCGTTGGCTCAGCTAAACGTCTTTCCCTCAAACATGTTATGGGGTCGATTTAATAACACTCCCCCCCCCCCAGGAAAGACTCTGCAAATGTTCCAGCATGGCCCCAGATTCAATCTTCCATATTATTCTGGACTGCCAGCTGCACACATCCTCATGGATTAAACTTTTACTCCTTCGGCCACGCTTATTTACTAATAATCTTAAAACTGTTCAATATTTTTTTAATGATATTAATACTGATACTACAATTATGGTTGCCAAGGCCTTCCTCTCCTAATTTTTTTGTGTTGGAAAAATTTGGGAATTTGGGGAACACTGGGGGAAACCTCCAATGAAATATTTTTCTCTTTTGGAATTAGTGATATGCTAAGACAAGGTTTTAGACACTAGGAGCGTACATTGTGAAGATTCTAATATGAGACAGTCTACAGCATTAGATAATAGTAATTCCTGTGTGTGCTGTAGACATATACAACATAATTTCAAGCATATATTTATTGGCAAATGTGACTAATTTTGTGCATGAATGTGCATGATAATATGCAACTGAAAAGTTTAGTCCTCAGTGTTAGAAAGTGTAACGATATTTACCTGAAATTGCCTTATACTGAGACAGTCCATTGGTCTATTAAAGTCAGTGTTGTCTAACCTGATTGGCAGCTTCAGGTAGTATTGTTTAATCTGGAACCTTCAGCATTCATCATGGAGCCAAAGCCCTACCCCATCCAAATATGCTCGTAGCCATTATGATTGTACGAGACTATTTTTCTGCAGATAACACACCTTTTTTCCTTCATCACAAAATTTTCTGTTTTCAATTTTCATTTCCCACCTACATCTTAGATGGCAAAAATAAGGTATTTAGAACAGAGTGCTATAGTTTGCAGCAGTAGTCTCTTTCTTTGGATACTAGGTATACCCAATATTGTTTTTTGTAGAAAACTAAGGCATTTAGAGTCTTAGATTTCATAAATATGAGAAATAACACATTTTATATGCAAAGTTGTAAATGATGCATCTCAAGTTGTTAAAGTAGTTCAATAAGTCTAGCCTTGGTAAGAAAATAAGTATTGCATATATTTAAGGTTTCTCCCAAATGGCTGCATCCCCTCCCCCGTAGCTTCAAACCTTCTGGAAATTTTACATTTCTGTACTGGGCAGACAATTCCTACTGTTGCCTGAAGTGATATAGAAACTCCAGTCCATGACAGTACACTGAATTCTAGCTCCTCAGTTAACAATCATTTTTATCTTTATTCTAAATATTTGCTGGGACTATATTATCAGGACATTAGCCATTTTAACATAAGAACATAAGAGAAGCCAACGTTGAATCAGGCCAATGGCCCATCTAGTCCAACACTCTGTCACACAGCGACCAAAATACACCAGGTGCCATCAGGAGGTCCAGCAGTGGGACCAGGACACTAGAAGCCCTCCCACTGCTGCCCCCTCCAGCACCAAGAATAGAGTGCAGCACCTGCCCCAGACTGAGAGTTCCCATCTATACCCTGTGGCTAATAGCCACTGATGGACTTCTGCTCCATATGTTTATCTAATTCCCTCTTGAAACTGTCCATGCTTGTAGCTGCCACCACCTCCTGTGACAGTGAATTCCATATGTTAATCACTCTTTGGGTGAAGAAATACTTCCTTTTATCTGTTCTAACCCGACTGCTCAGCAATTTCATGGAGTGCCCACGAGTTCTTGTTTTGTGAGAAAGGGAGAAAAGTACTTCTTTCTCAACCTGCTCAATCCCATTCATAATCTTATAAACCTCGATCATGTCACCCCTCAGCCATCATTTCTCCAAGCTAAAGAGCCCCAAGCACTTTGGAGAGCCTCACAATCCTCCCTGGTTGTCACCACCCTGAACAACTTCGTGTCATCTGCAAATTTAGCCACTTCATTGCTTATTCCCAATTCCAAATCGTTAATAAACAAGTTAAAAAGCATCGGACCAAGTACTGATCCCTGTGGTATAACTATGGGGAGAGTTATAGGGGTGAAATACAACAGCAGCATAGAACTGAGTACAGGGGGTTGTGGTGTTGGTGGGACTAAGATAAATTACTTATTAGGGAACCAAGAGGCAGAATCAGTAGATGGACTTGCATCACTTGCTGAGCATTTACAACTGTGGCATTCTATGCACAGTTATATCTATAAGGCTAGGGATCAAAACTTTGGTCAAAGCAGGTGCAATGCGTTGGTGAGTCTAATTAACAAAGGATTGTCAGACGGGATATACCCTGTGTGTCCTTGGGAATTTCAACAAATTTCAAGGGCTCAGTTTTAATAGAGGCAAGCTTTAAGGATGCCCCATGTGTAGCTAACTGCTTTTGTTTACAGTCAGGTAGTTCTACCACTCCACTGAGCAGAGTCTGAAGCCTTCCTCCAAACTTAAGTTCATAGAAAAATTAAAGTTTTGATGTTGAAAGTACATTTTTTAATTTTTAAACCTTTATTTTTAAAGTTGCATTCCATATAAACTTTCATCCTCACTGCTTTTGAGGTGAGGTGTTACAATTCCACAGTGCCTGCAACACAGACATATTCCTCCAAGAATATGGTTGAGGACAGCAATGGGTTTTTAATGGTCTTTAACAGTTCTTAGCAGTTTAACATGTAGCTGGTTTTTAACTGCTATTTCCCCCCTTTCCCCCCATGCTGATGTAAATTGAGGGTGTTAGGAATTTATATTATGGCACCATGCAGAAATTCAGTTTTATGGATTGGGATTTTAGACTGTGTATTTTATATATGTATGTATGTATATATGTATTTTTGTTAATGTTGTTGTGCACCACATGAGCCTGCTTGTGCAGCGGGTGATATAGAAGCCTAATGAAAAAAAATAAGTAGTAAAAAATAATCAACAATTTATCGGGAAAAAATCAAGTCATTCCTAAAAGTCTGAAATGAATTAAAAAGCCACCAGCCAACAGAAACAGAGAATTTAAAAAAAACCAACCATCCCATTCTCAACACAAACCCAATCTATCACCCATTACTTTAAAAAATTGCCATGTTAGACACTAGGAAAACAGCTATGGGGAGAGTTATAGGGATGAGGTACAACAGCAGAAAAGATTCTGTCTCAGTGTCTACACATCTCTCATTTGTAGGTCCATTTGCAAGCAGGGCCTTTGTAGAAGATCTTAAATGATGGGTAAATTCATAAGTTTATGATGCAACAGGTATATGCAAGGAAAAAATGCAACATTATTTCCCATAATAAATCTGTCTGCATATCCATTCTCTAAATTAATCCATACACACATATTTAACAATATCAATACTTAATAAATTTTAAAATAATATCAGGTCAGATCAACCATCAGTCTGGAATAATTTGCCATTCTGGTGTACAGTAGCTCTTGTTGGCAGATACAGAAGAGCTATTAAAAAGCATAAATGCAATAACAGTACCCATTTCTTTATTATTCATTTTCAGCTTCTGCCCATCTAATGGTTTAACACTGAAGAACTATTTGATCTAAAATTATAAACAAACTTGAATTTCTGTATCACATTAATGTAATCTATCATTGGTTTCTCAGTATTCTGTCTTTGTAGTGGAAACATTCAAATTGCTTCAGCATTTTTATGACAGTCTGATAAAGCTACTTGGAACAGCCTCCACAGATGTTGATAATGGTCACTGTGGAGCATTACTAGGTCAAGATACTGCTTAGCCAACTTATCTGGATCAGAAGAATTAAAATTGCTGAATTTTAAGCAGCTTCTTTTAAGCAAGGCCATCTAGCTAGTAAAAGGTGCAACAAAAGGTACAAAGGGCAGGGTATATATCAAATGAATGAATGAATTAGTTAGTTAATTAATTAATTTCCTATTTGGTTTGGTACCAATTTTGGGTGGTTAATTTGGTAACAAACATCTTCTATTACATAAGACCAATAAGGAATGACAATTTGACTTCTATCCCCTTAATTTGTGGTGACCCATAAAAGATCAATACTTTCATGGCACTAAGGCGAATTACTTAAGGGATCTTGAGAATTGTGCTAGGGCTTTCCTCTGTTGTGTATTTGATTAGAACAATTCCCTTTCGCTTATCAATTGACTGATAATCCTAGCTAGTTCTAGTATACTGTCAGCACCATGGAGAGCACCAGTTTCCAGTACTAAGGCGGCACTGAACAGACAATATAGTAAAGACTGGTAGAATCTGAAGACTGCAGATTATTAGTATCATAACTGAACACATCTCTGAGATTTCTCCCATCTTCAGTTTCACTTTTCCATTTTTATTAGTTCTAAATGATGCATGTGAAGGCAAATGGAGTTTGCCAAATAAACTAAATAAAAACCATCCCATATTCTATTGAGCTTTCACATTCTTAATAACTATTGCTCTATCACTAACTTGCCGCACAGTTCTCTGTATGTTTACGCAGAAGCAAGTCCCATGTTATTCAGTGGGGCTTACTCCCAGGAAGATGTTCTTAGGATTGCATCATAGTTTCCGAACTGTACCCTTGGGAAAAGAAACCTTGCTGTATGACATGAAGGTCAGATTTAATGGCACATACCATTATATACTGCAGAGGTTTAGCAGCCAAAGCTCATTATATTATATGCAGTTGTCATGCCCTCTGAAAAGGCCATTGAGAAAAGATGTTTTTAAAAGAGCTTATTTTGCAGCTTGGAAAATTTCAGAGTGATTCAGGAGTACTGAATAAATATTAATGAATAAAACCAAATATTTTTCAGAGACCTCAGCCTTATAGCAAGTTAAATTAATTAGTCATAAATTGAGACTTTATTGTCATCTAAAGTGCATAAGTGTATTTATTTATGTATTTATAGTTCATTCAAGGTAGATTAAATATTGTTTTAAATGCAATAAACCAGTGTAATATATATAAACACTAATTAAAACAGCATTACAGTATTAAAGACTGCAAAATGACAATATAATGGATGCAACAAATAATGCCTACAACAAATAATGCAATAAAAAGGTTACAAAATTGGAGAACAATTTTGTAAAACTGTATGATATTTAGAATAAACAATGTATTAAAGATGGATTACAAAAATCAGAATAAATGCAAAACAAGTTTGATAGATGTGATAATTAAATGGAAATTTCCTAAATTTTCTCATAGCTATCAAAACTATAGTTCTATTCCTTTTCTTTCACCCTTAGGGAATGTATCAATGATAACTGATGGGTCACAACTAATAATTCCATACAATCATAACACAAGGGTTGTCCACCTCCAGGTGGTGGCTGAAGATCTCTTGGAATTATAACTGATTTCCAGGAGACAGAGATCAGTTCTCCTGGAGAAATGGCCACTTTGGAAGGTGGTTATGCCATTATACTCCACTGAAGACCCTCCCTCCCCTCCCCAAACCCCACCCTTCTCAGGCCGCACTCCCAAAATCTCTAGATATTTCCCAACCAGGAGCTGGCAACACAAATCATTTCATATTTTCATATATAACATGGAATCTGTCATTAAAAGGAATAATGCAAAACGTTCATTGGATATCCTTAAGAATCTGGGCACACATAAAATGGCTTTCTGAATCTTGATTGTCATCTACAGTATAAAATATTTGAACTGGATGAGGAGGAATGTGTAATGAAAACATACAAACAACAAACATTTGTGCATACATGTGATTACCTGTTTGCATTTCCCATGCTTTTTTCTAGTCTCGCACTTTCAAATAGTGAATGGCCCACAGCTGCAGAAGGGAAGTTGTAGACACTCTGTAATTTTACTGTCAAACAGTCTTGGAGAGGTCTGTAATTTGTGCAAATGGCATTTTTGCTCCAGTTCTTTCTTAAAAGATCATCTTTTACAGTCTTTCCAAGATTCACAATGCAATCTTTTGCAAAGTTGCTCCAGGCCTGAGCCCATTCATTTCAGTGGGCTTAGATTGAAGTACTTCCACGTAAGATTACGTTGGGAAAAAAAATCAGTCACATAAGAGGTTATGGGAGGGATTTTTAAAATTATCCCATCATCTGTTTTTCTTAAGTAACAAGCTACAGTTTCCTCAAATGGGCCAAGTGGATGATGTCAGGCAAAATCAGCTTTGGATATACAAAGACTATATCTTCCACAAAGCCCAAACTCAGAGAAAGTGATGCAATGATATTATTTTATTTATTTAAACATTTCTGTGCAGTTTCCCTTCTCAAACAGGGTCTCCAGGGTGGTGAATATCAAACATTAAAATAGCATTTATAATAAAGTATATATGAATTCAGTAAAAAGTTCAATAAAAACATGCAAACACAAAGAACAACACAGGGAGGAGGGCCAATAACAGTTATTGGGTGTACACCAAGCAAAACTGTCATCATCTGTTGACAGAAGACCATGATAGAGGAAGACAGATACATCTCCCTGGGGATAGAGTTCCAAAGTTTTGGTGCCACAACACAAGGCCATTTCTTGGATTGCCACTGCTCTAGCCTCAGATGGCAGGGGTACCAGAAGCAGGGTCTCCAAAGGTGACCAGAGTGGACATGTCGGCTCATATGGGAGAATGTGGTCCTTAACATATGCTAGCCACAGACTATATAGGTCTTTAAAGGTCAATACCAGCACCTTGAATTGAGCCTGGAAGCAAATTGGGAGCCATTTTAGATGGTACAAGACTGGTCTGAGTCCAGCAGCAGCACTCCCAAACCACAAGTCTGCTCCTTTAGGGAGAGTACAACCCCATCTAGAACAGGAACTATCCCAATGCTTTTGGAAATTTCCTTCCCGCTAGTAGTGCCTCCATTTTGCTGGGATTAAGTTTCAGTTTGTTAGCTAACATTCATCTCAAAAGTGCCTCTGGGCACCTGTTCAAGGTTTCCACAGCCTCCCTGGAGTTGGAAGCATAAGATGGCACTGAGCATCATCTGCACGTTGGTGGCCACTCTGCTGAAATCTCTGAATGACTTTTCCCAGAGGCTTTACATAGATGTTGAAAAGCATGGAGGACAAGATGGAACCCTGTGGGGCACCGTAGGCCAGAGGCCTATGGATGGAGCAACATTTCCCCAGCAACGCACTATGACACTTACCTTTGAGACAGGACCAAAATCACCACAGAACAGTGACTCTCAGTTCCAACCCCAAAAGGTGGTCCAGAAGAATACCACAATTGATGAGATCAAAAATTGCCAAGAGGTCTAGGAGAATTAACAGGGTCTGCACTCCCCATGTTCATCTCTCAGCACAGGTCATCCATCAGGGTGACCAATGCCATTTCGGTCCCATAACCAGGCCTGAAAACAGCTTGGGACAGATCTAAGCAATCTGCTTCATTCAGGAATCCATGAAGATGCCCAGCCACCACTCATTCAATCAACTTGCCTAAGAATGGTATATTTGAGACTGGATGGTAGTTATACCACTTTTCTGGATCCACAGCAGGTTCCTTTAGGAGTGGACACACCACTGTCCTCTTCAAGGCAGGGATGACCACCCCCTTTCAGGGAAACATTTACTGTCTCCAGGACCTAATCTACCAACCCTTTCCCCCAGCAGATTTAAGCAGCCAGTAGGGGTGAGAATTATACAAGCGGGTGGTATGTCTTAAACCACCAAGTATTCTGTCCACATATTCAGACCGGACAAGCTGAAAGATATCCCACACAACTGAACAAATTGACATCCTGAGACCACCAGATCCTATCACTGCTAATGGAGAGTCCAAGTCAGAATGGATATGAAAGATTTTATCCATAAAGTACTTAGCAAAATGACTGCAGTGGGCTGCACAGCACCCATGTAGACTGGAACCCAACTGGCACTGACCATCTAGAAGAGTTCCACAGGTCTGTACTGTATGGGTGCAATGATGGAAGAGAAATATTGTTTCTTCACTGCCATCACCACCATGAAGCAGGCTTTAAAATGAGGTAGGCTCCATGCCTTGTTGGATTTTCCCTTGTTGGATTTGCTCTAGCTCTCTCCCTTGTGTTTTCATCTTCCATAGCCACTCAGTAAAACAAGAGGCTACCTGGGCTCTTAGACCTAGAGGACTGCCTGTGAGTGGTCATGTCAGTTACCTGGGTCATTTTCTTATTTCAGAGGTCAGCCAGGGTGTTGACAAGAGTGCTGACCATATCCATAGAAAAATCCTCCAATGCCATCTGAAAATGAGTTGGATCCCTCAGGCTATGGAGGTGAATCATCTTAATTCCCCACCCCCATAGAGTCTTTGTATTCCTGTGCAACTATCCCTATCTTTGGTCTCTCTGGCTTTATACTAAGACCTTCAAGAGTACCTTGGACTTCAGACTTCTGAATGGATTCCAATTTGCATTAGGAAGATAGACATGTCCAGTCCACTTTCTTGAAATATAGGCAGAGGAAGAAGACACCAGGCCTGCTTAAGCACCCACACCTCAATGGTCCCTAATGGCCAGAGATTATTTCTTGATACTTGGGTGTTTCTCTGTAGCCTCTGGAATGTAGTACCCATCATAAGCATTCAACTGAGGAGCCACATTTAATAATTTAATAATTTAACATAGACTCAAGAGCCTTACCCTGGAATCCATCATGGCCATGTGTGTTGTGCCTATATTCAATATACTATGGGGCCTGGTCAGTAGTTTTGCAACCATTGGATACCTGTATCTTATAAATGTTTTGTAATTTTAACCTGTTTTAATCTGTTTTTAACTTTTAATGTAAGCCACTCTGAGCCTACCTTGGCAGGGAGGGTGGAGTATAAATCTAACAAAATAAAATAAAATAGTTTGGGGAGGTAACCTGAGGAGAGGGTTGGGATTTGGAGTTATTTGGATTTGAAGGGGGCAGGGTGTAAGAAGTCACTGAAAATATTCTGAAAATAAAGTACTTTGGTGTACATGTGTTCTGTTTGGGAAACTGATGCAGGATTAGTGGATGTGCTGCATATTTCAGGTGCATGCTTGTTTTCAGTAGATTCTGATTGTTTATTTGTAAATAAACTGTTTGCTTAAACATTATACATATAGCATATGCCTCCAGTGCTCTGTGCAATTAAATTTGATCCAGTTATTTGGCTCCAGGATTTCTTACTGCTCAGAGAAGTGAGGGGGAAAAACCCTTAGTAATATTTTACATACTTTAAAAAAATGTCTAAAGGAGATACTTTTTGGATTAGAATAAGGCTCATCAAGTCCAGCTGCTTCACTTGAGTCTAGTTGGTCTGCTGCAGACAAGCTTGGCTCCCCTCTGAAACTCAAGTCCAACAATATCCCTTGTCTGTTATTTGTTCCTGTAACTTGCTATTTGCAAGTTATATTGCCTCTAAACAAAGGTATTGCATTTAGCTGTCATAGATAATGGCTGTTGACAGATGTAGCCTTTATGAATTTGGCTAATTCCCTTTAAAGCTATCTAAGCTGTTACCACCATGATCATACCTTGTGGCAATAAATTCATGCTGTGAGATATTTGCTTTTTCTCCTGCCCAAATGTTATAAGGTCAAACATACCAAATGTAATACTCATATATCTTTTCTACCTCAAAATACTTTAATAATACAATGGAAAAATCAGAAGAGTATAAATTCAGATTTCAAATACAAAACTGAGCTAAATGGGTTTGCATTAGAGCCCCTCACTATTAATTTATTTCTGCAGTAATAAATCTGATACTTCTAAGAGTACTATTTAAAGCTAGGAAACTCCTAGAAGCCATCTGTGTGGAGTCAGAGCATTTCAGATTGTATTAGCACCAAGGTTTTAGGCATTTGGGGGATTTTCCGGTCCTGTTGCTACTTATTAAGCTAGCACTACTTTTTAAACCACCATTCAAAAAAATACAACAGAACCAATTAGAAGCCATAAGCAGTTTTAAAATATGTAAACATACATCTTTTCTGTTTCTTTTTTCCTACTGGATATAAATGCAAAACTGACTACCGGTCATTTGGATTAATTGGATGTTCTTTAGAGAAATCTCAGGTTTTGTGAATAGTGTGTCTATTGGCAGTGGTGAGTGGAACTCTAGAGCTGTCTCTTTCACCACCCATGACTATCTCCAGTCAGAGTGTATGACTGTAACTAACTCATTCTCAGGCAAAAATATTTATAATTACTTAAGGATGCTGATTACTTGACATCCTAGTGACCTTTTTATGTCAGATAAGTCTACTGGGCTGAAGACTGTACATATTTGCAGTGCAATCCTAATCAGAGTTACATCCTTCTAAACCCATTGACTTCAATGGATTTAAAAGTGTGTAACTTACACCTTTAATAAGTATATATGTACAAACAACTTGCCTGATGTTATTTGATCTTGGATTGCAGCTCGTTCTCTCTATGGTCTGCTAGCTCATGTTTATAACTTGCTGGAAACACAGTTTTATATGTTTAACTTTCTATTTGATCTAGTTGCACACATGTTGTTACCACTTACCATTGAAAATGTTTGTTTTTTATCTTTCAACTACAATGTAAAAAATGATTATACTGTTTTTGTTTGGTATTGTTGCATATCTTTTTGAATACAAATTACAAATATATATTTAAAAAGTGTAACTCTTCTCAGGATTGTACTGTTAATCATCAAGTTGAATAAACCCAGGAAAGATTTGGATTTGTAACAAAGTCACTGCTGAATGGAGCTTCTGCAGAGAAGCCTCCTACAATTAAATCTAAGTCACAAGTTACAGCTGTGTAATTTGGATTTTAAAGGCTTCCTTGGAAAAGAAGTAGCCTTTCAGATATTTCAGGTATTTCACAGAGCCATATTTTAATTCCACTGGATTGCCAAAATAAAGTACAAATGGGAACACCTCAGCAGAGGTAAACAGCACATTGTCATTCCTGCTTAGGCTGTATATTAGGTTTCCCTTGCTCGAAAGCCAATCGAATCCGACTCTAGGGTTGCAGTGCTCATCTCCGTTTCCAAGCCGAAGAGCCAGCGCTATCTGAAGACGTTTCTGTGGTTATGTGGCCAGCATGACTAGATGCCGAGGCACATGGAATGCTGTTACCTTCCCACCGAAGCAGTACCTATTTATCTAATTGCAGTTTCCTGCTTTCAAACTGCTAGGTTGGCAGGAGCTGGAACCAGAGACGGGAGCTCACTCCGTCATGCGGCACTCGGGTCTTGAACTGCTGAACTACTGACCTTACAGCCTACAGTTCAGCGTCTTAACCACTGAGCCACTACAGCTCTTGAGGCTGTATATTACTCTGAGCTATTTCACACATTATATATCAGCAAGCCTGAATTTCACTTTGGATGTACCCAGCAGGGAGCCACATTCAATTTCAGCTAATTTGATAATTGTACCTACATAATATATATATTTCCAAGTGCCAAGATGTCATTCACAGTTCACAATTGATGTATACTCAAAGATTCATGAAAAGGCCATGAGACAATGGCCGTTTTGACTGATAAGGCTTCCATTGGTTTGGTTACAAAGCAGTTTCTAAAACATTGGTTGTAAGGTATATTTGACTTCTCTTCCAAATTCTCTCCCCATTAAAACAATTTTTTATGGCTCAGAGAGTGTGAAGAAGGTGCAAATGTCCTTATTAGTGTCACATATTAAAATGCCTCACAGTCTGATGAATTTGCTGTAATGTGGTACCAGTGTACCACTAAACTCATTAGCTACTGGAGGGAGTAATAAATAGAATGCTTCATTGTTCTCAGTGGTTCTGACATTCTAAACATGGCTTCTATGTGGAGGTCACTTGTGCACTATAAAGGAAAGCTTATTAGTATAAGGAAAGGGAGTATAGAGGTATATCTATAGAATTTCATGCACATTCAATAAAGTTAAAAGTTGCATGTTTTAAATACACAGCTGTAGTTGCTATTTGACTTAGATTTCTGACTGTGTTTTCTGCTATTGTGTATGTTAAATATAGGGTGTGCATTAAAATACTCCCATGTACTGATCCTTCTACTAGAACCTAGGGATTTTTCCATGTAAAATGGATGGTTGAAGGGAAAACCTTATATATATTTTTATATTTTTTTAGTTATTAAATTTATATCCCGCCCTCCACACCATATGGTGGGCTCAGGGCGGCTAACAGCATATATATCAATGTATACATTAGAACCCCATAATACGCATAAATAAGATCAATTAAAATTACAATATAAAACATAACGGCTCAGCACATGCGGTAATAAAAGATGGTGATATTATTATATGGATTGGGCACATTTAATTATATGCTGCAAGTTTTTGTAAATGTACCAGGCATGTTCAGTTTTCGCATCTATTCTCACTTTGAACACACGCACACAGTTACTGCTGTTGGATTCAGGGAAGGATCAGCTGTTAATTCCCTGAAGCCAAATCAGGACACACACAAAGTCCCTTTTGTTCCAGTCTCCAGCTTCTTAGCAGTTTCCTCACTCCTCAGATCTCTTTACTGTTTCGACAGTCTCCATCTGTCAGTGTTTATGTAGCACTCACAGTAAGCAAGAAGGGAATTGAAAGAGTTCTTTGAAAAACCAAGCAGGATAGACAGAAAAATCTGCTGGGATTTCAAAATCTCTACTTATAATACTGTACTTCTTTCCCAAACGTGCTGTTGACTTCTCAATGTACTTTTGCTCTTAACCAATTGATGTTCTTCACATACTTACCCTTGAATCTCAAAAGAAGCAAACAATACAGTCTTTTGCAACCCTTCTAAAAGTTTATTTCTGGGGTCACACACAAACAGTAATGTAGATCAGGGGGCTGCAGTGAGGAAGGGAATGGGGTGAAATCAATCCTCCCTCTTCCGTCAGCAGAAGAGTGCTTGCAGAAGATTTCACCCCTTCCTCCTCCTCACTGCAGCCACCTGACCCACATGACTGTTTGTCCACATGAACCCAAAATTCAGCTTTCTGAGGGGCAAAAGAGGCTGCAGGGGAGAGGAAAGCATGGAAAAAAATCCAATACCTGCTGACAAAACTGCTGGATTCAACTGTAAGTTTCTACCCCAAAGAGTAAAAATCCATATCTAATGACAGGTTGCTGGATCCAAGCCTATAGAATGTACCAGCCTTATGTAGCTCTACAATGGATCTCATATATTGATTCCTGCAGGGGTCTTTTCTTAGAAAAACAGCTGCAGGAGCTCATTAGCATATGGTATGCTAATGAGCTATTAGGCTATTAGCATATGCCATGCCCCCTGACATCACCAGAAGTGATGTCAGAAGGGGAAGCAAAAGGGGGGGAGGCATCTTCAAAAGCCGCCCCTTCCCTTCCCCAGCTGGCCTGGGTGGGGTTTAAAGTTTAAACTCCTTCTCACTAGAGTTGGGCCACAGAAGGAGGAAAGAGGGAAGGAAAGAGAGAGCATAGAGAGAAGGAAAGAAGGAAGGAAAGAGGGAAAGAAAGAGAAGGAAAGG
Organism: Gekko gecko; assembly: GCA_029375565.1. Lineage (NCBI taxonomy): Eukaryota > Metazoa > Chordata > Lepidosauria > Squamata > Gekkonidae > Gekko > Gekko gecko. The sequence continues at coordinate 35,781,987 of JAPDNY010000004.1, read as the reverse complement.
AGGAGGGAAAGAAAGAGAGGGAAGAAGGAGGGAAAAGTAACTTTTTCCCCACCATAGAGAACAATGGAGGGAATAGGGGCAACCTGTTTGGGGGCCCATAGAATTGGACCCCTTGGTCCAATGTTCTTGAAACTTAGTGGGTATCTTGGGGAGAGGCTCCATCAACTACCCTGTGAGTTTGGAGTCTCTCCCTCAAATCCCCTCCATTCCAGCCCCCAGAATATACCCTATGTTTTCACCATTGACTTCAAAGGCCCATAGGATATAATGGAGCTGAAATAGACATTCGGCTGCCTGAAAGTCTCAGGGGACGCTGGCTGGGGGCGAGGCTTGGCTCCTGAGCTGCCGGAGCTGCGCTCTGGTGTGCTCCCCCCCCAAAGACCCCTGGATTCCTGTAACATGCTCAATATGTTATTCACTCAAAGATGGTTCAGAAACTGCAGCTGGTTCAAAGGACAGTTAGATGTTGGCCAGAGCTATCTGCATGAGTCATTCCCTAGAAAAGGAGGTGCAGGAGCTCATTAGCATAGCTCATTAGAATAACTTATTTGCATATGCTACACCCCCTGACATCACTGGAAGTGTGTCAGAAGTCCTACCGCTCAGACTCCACCCCCAAAATCTCCAGCCTTGCAGGGCCTGGGGGGACACATGGGGATGTAGAACCCCCCCAAAATAGCTCTCCCTAAAAACAGAAAACCACTCTAGCCTTTTCCACTTACATAGCTTCATACTGGCCAAACTGAATCACACCAGATAGGTTTAAATTTAACGAACAATGTTGCATACATAGCTCGAGAATGCTTTTGGTATGCTGTCAGTCCACTAGAGCCAGTTTGGTGTAGTGGTTAAGTGTGCGGACTCTAATCTGGGAAAACCAGGCTTGATTCCCCACTCCTCCTCTTGCACCTGCTGATTTGACCTTGGGTAAGTCACGAGCTCTGGCACAGCTGTTCCTGAAAGAGCAGTTTGTGTTAGAGTTCTCTCACCCCACCTACCTCACAGGGTGTCTGTTGTGGGGAGGGGAAGGGAAAGGAGATTGTAAGCCACTCTTAGACTCTGAGAGAAGCGCAGTTTATAAATCCAAGCTCTTCTTCTTCTACATAATTGTTCAACTGCTGAGCAATAACAGCAGTTGTTTTGCAAAACATTTATGATTCCATTACAAATAAAAAAAAACTATTGAGAAGAGAGGAAAAGATTTTTCAGAGCATGATAGAGGAGCTCCTAATTTACAGTTCATAGCATCTTAACATGGAGTATGGGGTTGTGCTGCAGACTTGCTGGGATTAAGTGGTGCTGGATGCGAAATACAGTCATGGAACTTGCTGGACAACCTTGGGCCTGTTACTCTTTCTCAGCCTAAGCTACCTCACAAGAATAAAATGGAGGAGGAAAGAATAATGTACACTGCCCTGAAATCCTTGGAGAAAAGGTGGAATAAAAATGTGCTAAATAAATAAAGATGCACCAAAGACGACAAGGACACAAAAGCAAAAGAATGGCCATTCTCCCTTTGAGAAAATAATCAGCAGTTAATCAGACAACATGGAGATTTATATGAAAGCAAGCTATGTTGACTTCACCAGTAACATACTGCCAGTGTGATGTGATAACACATTCCTTGTAAGGCAGATATTCAGCAGAAAAAAACCCATGGTCATTCTTATATTACTGAAGATTTTTAGAGGATGCACTAGGTCATGGGTAGGCAACCCCTAGGCATGTGTTCCAAACAGCTGCATGCCAGATCATTTTGCTCAGCAAGTCAGCTCCTTTGCTCCACCTCAAAAGAAGGAGTACAGCAGAGTTAAGACAGAGCACAACTCTGGAGCATTTTAAAACCAGAAGCAGTAATATCATCTGTCATGACTTCTTTTGGATCCACTTCCAATGAGTGCCAGAAGTACCAGGCTAACAGCTGGTGCTGTTTCTGCTCAATCAGCAGATGTGGGAGGCTGACAGTCACATGTGTGATATCACCATACAGGCAACAGAGACAGGTGGTTTAAGTTTATCAAGCCTTGGATGGATCACTGTGCATGGCTGAAGGCTGGTCTTATAAATCACAGGTAGTGCACAACACACTTAAGTCAGAGCAGATTTTATTTCCCCTCTCCACAACTCTCTCTCAGCAAATTAAAAGCGCAGAATTCAATTAAGCAAATCTATTTTCACCAAAGATTTACAAAGCATCCTGTGGCTTTGAAAATTCATTTGCAGCAAAAGTTCCCCGTGCTTTCTCTACCCCACATATGTAAGAAATATTTCCTCACTGAACTAATGCAAACTACTTTCAGGCATGTGGAAGAAGAGGTGGGGGGAGTTTACAAATTTCCAGTGTCTGAGAGGAGAGACTGGCTGTTGGTCCAGTCAAGAGTTTCCGCAAACCAAGCTAACAGATCTCCTTTGTATGCCACACTTACTGAAACCCAGACAGCTCATCATGGGGTGGGGGGGAGGTCAGGGAGAAGGCATAACAGCAAACTCCTCCACAGATGACTCCGGGCCCTGTGAGGGTGCTCCGAGTGACGTCATCCAGTGGGTCACAGGAGGATCTTTCCAGTCTTTCAAGCCTCCTGCCAGTGGGACCACCCGTTCCCTCCTGCCCCACTTCTTCAACAGCCAAAGCAGCGGAAAAGTTCAGTTTTCCGAGAAAGACACGTGGCAAGACAAACATGAAAGGAGGCAAATATCTGATGTTGCCTTTTAGCCCTCCTTAGGAAGCCACTCGGAGAGGGTTCCTCGTCGCCTCTGTTCTCCCCCCCATATCCCCCGAGCACTCCAGAGCAAACTAATTTATGCAGCAGCCAAATTGCTCGCTCACAACTTTAAGGCCAGTAGCTCACAAAGTAGAATTTTTGTTCACAGCCTCATAGGACACCGCAGCTTAGAGGGAGTATAAGCAACCAGCTCCTCAGCTGCTCCCAGACTCTGTGATCCCAGGAGGGATGTGGCCCCTCCCTCCCTCATTTCCTCCTGTGGAGGAGCTGGCCTGATCCTGTTTCCCCGAGGTGAACAGGAGGGGCGTCCCAGCCCCCCATGTACCCCTCCTGATGCTGGGGCTGCAGCAGTGCTTGAAGGGGGACATGTGGGCCCACAAAGGCAAGGTATGGAGGAAGCAAGCAGGTGGGGGGAGGCAGGAGGGAGACCCCAGGCATAGGCAGGGGGGAAGGGTGGCCTTCGGGCGGGTGGGCAAGGGGCTTGGCGCGCATGCCTCCCTCGCTGCCTCCCTCTCGTCCTCCGCCTCTTGGCGCAGCAGCAGGGGGAGTCCTGGGAGTCAAAGCAGCCAATCCCCGTCTCGCCAGAGCAGGCCAAGCCCAGGGGTGCCAAGATGGCCCCTTAGTTGCAACAGAGCAGGGCTTTTGGTGGGGCAGGGCGGCAGGCCAGCACGGCATTCCTCCATAGGCAAATACCTAAATTCTTCTGTGGGCGGTCTGGCCCTGCGCGGGTGACCAGGGCGGGGGGGCAGGGCGGGCTGTTTACTGCCGGAGTGTTGCTCCAGCATGCTCCGGCCTGAAATGAGGCCTGGCTATCTGTATGGTTTATATAACGCCACTGTTGAGAGCTACATCCATCCACCATGGACCAACAAAGCTTCCTGGTTGTTCAGGATTTCCACATCAGATTTGGGGTTGGTGCAAAGAGATATCAGTATGTAGAGGAGGATTTAAAGGCACGTTCTTAAACATATTTATGACTAAATTGCCAAAAAAAAGTTTCTAAGAGCATTATTGTAGCTTCTAGTACCTTAATAACTATGGAAAAGTTATTCACACAAAAAGCAAAAGGTTTTGTGTTTTTTAATTGTTTATAACAATAGTGATCCAGTCAATGTGTAGAACTAGTAACCTGGAAGAGACAGAAGCTTCTGATGAATAATCACAGTGGTTACTGCATGCACAGATCTCTAATAGTAACCCCTTTGGCTGCCATTTTGTACTGCAACCTTTTAGGCTAGTATATTACTTTTGAACACAAACAGTGTAGAATCTCATGATTTTAACAGGGGGTTGACAGATCTTACACTGTTACCACATATGGCACGAGTTCTTTAATTCCCTTACTAAGCATAAGTGACAGACCGAGCAACCACATGCAAAAGTGGTAGTAATTTTCTACAGCACATAGCTCTATGATTCCTGTCTCCCTTTGGTTTAAGACAAAAAATCCATTATAATTCATCTTCTAATGTAGTTGCAAAACAACCAGAACATTATTTGTCATCTATGTAAATGTCTTGATTGAAGAAGAATTTCAGAGATGTTTCTGAGCACAATTTTTTTATCTAAAAAAAAACCTGGTTGCTTACCTGTAACTGATGATCCTTGAGTAGTCATCTGAGCAGTAACACCTATGGGATCTAGTGCACCTGCACTGATCCGATTGGTGTTGTACAAAGCTCACAAAGGGATTTTTGTGCCTCCACCCTGCGCCTGTGCGGGAACCCCTACTCTGCATGCCCAAGGGGGTGGGGTGTGGACATCCCACCAGTTCCTTCTGACCACTATCAACCAAAACCATGTGAGATAAACAACTGAGGATGACAGCAGTGGGGAAGGATGGGCGGGCGCATAGGCCGATAGGGAGTGCGACTGCGGTATCGTAGGCAGTGCAGAGCCCTTAAGGATTACCACGCTGCTCACCTTGTGAGTCTTCTCCAGGTCCCCAGCAGTCGACTTATGAGAGCTATGTCTCTGCAACTTATCCTTCTTTTGTTTGCCGGTGTCGAGGTGGAGGAGGTTGATTTCGAAGAACGGTTCTTGGAAGGGGCTGGCCCTGTATCAGAAGCAGACTTGACTGGCCAAGGTGGTTTTGGTGTTGATGGGGTAGCTGTCGACTTTGGCATTGATGTGGAAGATTGAGATGGGGGTTCATTCGACAAAGACGACTTAGGGGGAGGTTTGGTTGACATGGTGGATGATGGAGGGGCAAGAGCCAATTCCCAAAGGGCTACTTTCAGTCTCGCAGCTCTATTTTTGCATGTTTGATTAGAGAATTTTGGACAAAGAGTGCAACCTTCCAGACAGTGAGATTCACTCAAACAAATTATACAGAGCATATGTTCATCCCGAGGAGCTAACTTACTCCCACATGAAACGCACCTCTTGAAGCACCCCCACTTTCTATCCATAAACAAGTTCCTCAGAGTGAGGGGAGGAAAGAGGGGGCAAAGGTCCGAAGACCATGGAAAGTTCTCACCCCGCTGACTCCCTGACGATTTCTTGAGGAGAAAAGTTCAGTAATTTAAAGAAGAAATCCGAAGAATGAAGATATGAGTTGAAGAATTCTCAATGTGAGGAGAAAAAATGAACAGCATCGACTGACGAGAAAGCTGCTAACAGCACGGCGGTCAGAAGAGAACTGGTGGGCATGCGCAGTAGGGGTTCCCGCACAGGCTCAGGGTGGAGGCGCAAAAATCTCTTTGTGAGCTTTATACTACACCAATTGGATCAGTGCAGGTGCACTAGATCCCATAGGTGTGATGCACAGAGACTACAAAGAAGATCTGAAAATTCTTTCCTTTCTTCCAAATAAAATCATCATCACACACACACACACACACACACAAAATCACATCAAGTGTTGCTCTACTGGATTTTGGCATATTAAAAGATTGTCTTTCTGTTTTCCTGCAATTGTCCGCATTCATCTCTGAGCTGAAGATCACTCTGCATAGTTACAGTGTAAATTCCAATTTATTACTGAAGCAAAGATAATATTATAAAGAAAAAATAGACTGTAGACAAATATGATTTGGTTTAATATTATTGGAGAAAAAAGTTTTGATGGTAGATGCAATTTAAAACTCCATTTTTCAACAGGATTTTAAGTTGAATCTTTGAAACAAAAACCTGAGATATTTGCCCTCTGGTGGGCTCTGTAAAAACTGCATAAGAAGCACTTCAAATTAAAATATTTATATAGTGCAATCACAGCTAAAAACACATAAGACAGCTAGCATAATTTAAACAGTAAAAACAATAATTATAAATAAAGAATGAAATGCCACAGAATGAAAGAATGAAAACTAAACCAAGAAAAATACGATCAATAAAACAATTAGGTGGCGGTCACACACACACACACACAGTTGCACAATCACACAGTCCTTTGAAGCTGCGGGGGCAGCCTGCCACTGTGTGAGCAGACGCAACCGAGGGTGAGTCAGGGTGTGGTTTTTTTTGCTGTTTGTTCCCGATGCGCTTAAACAGGGAATTGATGAATCACATTTCAGCACTGAGGACTCCCGATGGAATGTGCAATGATGCACATACTGAGAAGGGGAAAAAACCAATGGCACGGAGTCAGGATGGCCTGATCAGACCATCCCGATGCCATGAGAGCGTGCTGGAGCAATCAGACAGGGGAAAGTCTGTCTGTGGCCCATAGCAACCCGTTTGCTACCGGACTTTCCCTGGTGTCTTTTTACTCCGCTTCTGCGGCAGAGCAAAACGGGTTGCCGAGAGGTGAGGAGCGCTTCCCAGATGTTCGTGTTTGATTGCGCCCTTTAAATCTGCCCGGCATTTATGCCTATGGCATGGCTACTTGTGCATGTGGTTGCAGAGCAGTTGAATGTTACCAAACTCCAGGTGGGGCCTGGAGTTTTCCTGGAATTACAACTGACCTCCAGACTGGAGAGATCAGTTCCCCTGGTGAAAATGGCAGCTTTGGAGGATGGACTCTATTGTATTACTTAGAGTTTGGAGAAACAGAATTCCTGGAGTGACATCACATCACTGCTGAGCTCCCTTCCATGTCAGCACCCCAGGAATTTCCCCAAATAGAGCCCGGAAACCTAGAGCAGTTCAGAATAATTCAAATCATCAATGTAAAAATAAAGCAGGAATCAAAACAACCATGAGAATAGAGGCAGTTATGCTGACAACCTCTGTTTGTCCATGGTAGGCACAGTCACATTTTTTTCTTATACTTGTATGCTTCCTCCCTTATGCATAGCTTTCTACTTTCAGAAGACTTGGATCAAACTGTTTTTCTGTTCCTAATCCAGGCCACATTTCACTCCCACACTCTTGATCCTGTCACATCACATGTCCTAGTGAGCCACTGATACCAAAATACAGAGGAGACCTTGTAAAGAAAAGATGGTAAAATATTATAGCCAGAAATGTTGGCTTAGAGTTAGAGAAAACCAAAAGCTATGTTTAATGGCTTTCTTAACAGAAGAAGAGATTGGGTTTATACCCCGCCCTTCACTTGGAGTCTCAGAACGGCTTACAAACTCCTTTCTCTTCCCTTCCCAACAGACACCCTGTGAGGTAGGCGGGGCTGAGAGAGCTCTTTCCAGAACTGTCCTTGAGAGAACAGCTCTGACAGAACTATGGCTTTTTCAGGACAGGAAACCACGCCCTGTTTATTTTTAAACTCCCTTCCTTCCTGTTGAAATTGTGTTTGTCTATTACATCTGTCTGATATGGACTGGCCTGATGTCTCTGGGTAGTTCATGTGCAAAGTGTGACGGCCATGTCTGTAGTAGCTGGTACTTCAGCAAAATATTGCTGTCTCAACATGGATAGTTTCAGGCCAGCTCTAACCAACCCACTTTAAAAGCCATAGCACATGACTTAAACCTGCATTTATTTTGGCCTACCAACAAATTCCAGACATTAAGTGCCATTCTCTAGTTTCTGGTTTTTATAGAGGTTATAATCTCTAAGAACTGTTCATTAGTGTGAGCAGTTCTATTAAACCATCTTTATTGAATACTTTAAAATGTAACTCCTGGGATTACTGACTTTCAGGTGTGATCTTACCACAATGAGATAAATCACCAACGTATTAACCTCACTCTATTAAATGCACATCACCCTGAGGCATCTTGCTTGTGATAGGTATCATACATCAAGAGCCTGGATACCTAAAGCAGCAATTTACCCATTTGTGCTAGACAGGAAACACCAAACAACCTTTAGCAACAACAGTCTCTGGAGTGCAGTTACCTCATATATTTATTACCAGTAAAATTGTCTACATGACATTTCAGAGCTAAAAGCCCAAGATAAATTTTCAAGCATCTCTTCATGTGTGAGATTTTTTTCCCAAGTAGACGGATATTACACTATAGTCAGCCTTGTCTTCCAGTGGAGCTATCACAGCAGTAGGGTCTTTATCTTTCACAAAATAACAAGTATAAATCTACTGTGCAGAAACAGAATGGAATCATGTAACAAGGAAATGACAGTATTTTCTAACTAAGTTCTACAGAAAAAAACCCAGCTTATTTTCTTGATTCAGCAAGCCATTCCTAGCAGTACTTCCCAACCTCCTACTGAATTCACAATGCAATCTTAAACAGAGTTGATCCTTATAAATCAATTGAAGCTCTACTTAGGAATGCACAATAAACGTACAGTTTCATAACTGATTTAAGTAGACTGAATCTCATTTTGGCATAATGAACACAATTCTTAATTCAACTAAAGTTGAGTCCAGACAAGGTGCTGTTAGCCATAGGTTCACACCATGATGGTTGCTTATTCACAGTTCTTGATGAGATGGTATCCCCCTTTTAAGGAACAAATTTGCAGCTTGGAGTTGTATTAAAATCCCAGTTGGGATCCATGGTTTGAAGCACCTTTTGACAAGTTCTGTTTGTGTGAAAGGTACACTCTTTCCTGGAAAGGTAATCATCTGGATAAAGTTAGCCACACTTAAGTCTCCAAAGTTGATTGCTGTAATGAATTATGTGGAGGACTGATTTGAAGGTCTCTTGGAAGCTTCAGTTGGTCCGAAACACAGGCATGCAGCAGTGACCACATTTCACCTGTGTATTAGTTACCATTCTGTTTATGAGCATTGTTTTATTTAGTTCAGTGTAATCTGATGGCAGTGGCTTTTCTAGGCAGAGGTTACCCCAACCCTGATCTTATAACTGAAGTTGACAGTTATTCAATTTGGAACCTTATACAATCACCATGTGTACTCTAACACTGGTCTCCATGTTCAAATATATATTCTTGATAAGTTATGGACATTGAAAAATAATCTGAGCTGAAGACTGAACATAAGAAGAGTCCTGCTGGATCAGACCAATGGTCCATCTAGCCCAGCATCCTGTCTCAGTGGCTAACCAGTTCCTCTGGAGGGCCAACAATAGGCCTTCCCTTGATGTTGCCTCCTGGCCCTGGGATTCAGAGGATTAGTCCCTATGAATGTGGAGGTTCCTTCAGTCACCATGGCTAGTAGCCACTGATAGACTTATCCTCCATGAATCTCTCTTATCCCCCCCTTTAAAGCTGTTTATTCCTGTGGCTATCACTACATCCTCTAGCAGCTAATTCTACATTTTAATCAGTCTGTGTAAAGTAGTATTTCCTTTTGTCCATCCTGAACCTACTGCCCCCATCTGCTTCATTGGATGCCCTCAAATTCAAGTATTTTGGGAGGAGAAAAAATTCTCTACGGCAACTCTCTCCACCCCATGCATAATTTCATAAACCTCTATCATACCCCTTAGTCATTTCTTTTCTAAACTGAAAAGTCTCAGCCTCTATGCCTCGTTGTTGGTCCTTCTGTGATCCCACTGCTTACACATGTTACAAGCTCCATGTGTGTCCAAAATCATCTGCTTAAGTTTGAATCTCATGGAAGGAAGCAGGAAGTAGCCTGTCTACTAGGATTCAGTTAAGGCTTCTTCACTGCAGCAGGAGCAGCATATTTTTATGAAAGATCAGTCACATCATGCACTCTTTGGTTTTATAAAACATTCAGTTATAAAGAATGTTCAGTTAAAGGATGGAGTGCTAGATCAATCAAGGAAGAATGAAAGGGAAACATATAATAGGAGCCACATTGTCTCAGACCACTAGCCCTTCCAGTTCAGCATCCAGTTGCACAGCAAACCAGAAAAAAATGTGGGACCCTAACAGTATCTCCTAACGCTTAGGATTCTAGATTATGCCCTACTTGTGGCTTTAAAATATGTTAACAGAAGCAGGTAAAAAGGCAAGAAGTGGTTAAAGGTTAAGTTGGAACTAGAATACAAGAACAGTTCTCAAAAGAAGTTCCTGATTAGTTTGTCCCAGACACCCTATCTAACTGTGCTTAGCAGCTTGGCCATGTATGCTTTTCCTCATTAGGAATTTGGTTATCCATCAACTGTAGGGGTAGATGCAGGTAGAATATATATTTTATGTCAGTTAACAATAACACAGGCAAAATTCGTATGCAGATTTATGAAAAATAATTTTATTACGTAACACCTTGTTTTTAACAATGTTGATTTTTTAAATTCAGAATACCTGCGTCATTCATGTAAAATAGTTTTGATACAGTACATTGTATGGTATAGTTTTTCCTCAAATTCTAAGGTTCTCCTAAATCCTTTGTTTTAATAAGGGTGCCCCCTAAACAAATGTGCGTACATATTCAAAAATAATTAACAAAATTTAAAATCCACTACATCAAGCCAGCTCTCAAAATTATGACAAAAAAATCTGAATGAATGCCGCACTGTTTGTTTTTTTGCAGGGAACATCATTCATGCTTTTTTAAATTCCAAAGCATGCTCACAAATCAGTTAACACCAACAGGAAAAAAATAAAACACTGTCTATGACAATCATTTTAGTTTGTTTTCTGGACCAAACAGGTTTATTTCAATAACACACTCATTTACTATTGAATAGCAGCTTTAATACCAGTCAAGTCATAGATTCGAGAACAAAATAAACGTATGTTGAAAATTAATCTTTGGGAGGCTTGTAAATCTGCTGGAAAATGCTCATTTCATATTGTTTTTAAAAAAATCTCCTTGTAGCAAATTTGTTGGTCATAAAACATTGATCAGTGTGGAAAATGAATCAACCCACAAAAAAGTCACTAAAAATCAATGTATATCAAAATCCTCTCAATTGGAGCCACAGTTAGTTTTTCATCTTGTTAACACATACTGTATGCTTCAAATACCAGTTAAGAGATTTTGCGTACTATTGGTCAGATAACGTTGTTAACATCAATAGAATTCACAACAACAAAAATGCTTGCCCCTAGCACATTTCACAGCTTCAACTGCTACAGACTGTCACTGAAAACAATGCGTTGGTCAGTCTGAACCATGTCAAGTAAACTATGGAAGTAGCATATCCACAACACAAACTGTGCTAGTACTTTCTTTTCAAGTCTAACTCCTTAAACGGGTACAATCTGAGGGAGCCACTACCCCCAACCTGTGAAAAGTAGTGGAACTTGGCTATCAGACATTTTGAAGATGTGATAGTTACAGTACATTCTTGCAGCCCAAGCCAGGTTCCAGGCAGACAGCAGCACGGCCAGTCCTGCAGCCTTATAGCAACAGTGCATTGACTTATTCAGGTGCAGCTCAGTACCGGTGCGTCTGGTGAGAGTACTGTGGAGGCTGCTGGGAGGTAGTTGAATATCCCATGCTGCTCTGTGGCTGCGATGTGCTTGGTCCAGGATTTGGATAGGCAGCATGGGGATTGGAACGCTGAAAGAAACATTGGAAAAGAGGTAATTAAGACTGTTCTGCTGTCTGAATTCCACTGCACATTCGGAAGCCTGCAATGAATCTGTCAGCAAGTATTATGTACTCTTTCTGCTTTGAACCACAGCTATTGGTACTTAATCAGGCTCCTTAGGATACAAATGCCGCAGGCAGTTGGGGCATATAAAGCTATCCTTCTTGTGTTCTGAACTCTTCTACATCATTAGATGTAGCATAGCCATTTCTGGACTCAAAGCCATTTCATGATCATCTCGCTCAAAGTGATTTCTAAAGCAAAGGAGAGATAGAATGTCATCTTCTGTGGAGTACTGAATTTCACTTGGAATTAGAGATTCAGGAAGCAGATTTTTACTAACACTTATACCTAATTTTTTTACTGCTCATTGCCCTGAGGTATATTCTAGGCTGGAATGTATGTGATGCTTAACTCATTCAGACCACACCAGGAGATAGATCAAAGGGAAATAAGTACTTTCAACAAAACTCATTTGTTTTTAATGTCAAAAATAAAATGGTACTCTATTGTAAGACTGCTTCTCTGGAAAGTCCAATACGTAGGAATTAGTGTTGCCAACTCTGGATAGGGAAATCCATGAAGAACTACCTTTGGAGTCCACCCTCCAAAGCAGCCATTTTTTCCAGGGGAACAGATCTTGGCTGCCTGGATATCAGTTGTATTTTAGGAGATCTCTAGGCCTCACCTGGAGGTTGGAAACCCTACCTGGAATAAATCTGTGCTTGCACTGACAGCTCTATATGCCATCTTGTCTGTATCATGTAATGTCAATGTTTTCAAATTCTCTTACCATGAGAGCCAGAAACGTTTCAACAACATAGAAGGCTCACAGGATAAACTGTTACCCACCTATATTCCTGCAATGAGAATTCTTTTCAAAGCTCAAGTAGACTGTTCTGAATGACCTGCTCTAAATCCTTCAATGCAAGTTTACATATTCCCTATCTTTAATCCCAAATGAATTATGCTACCCACTGTTTTAAAATTTGAAATAAAGTGAAAAGATAATTCCAGCCACTCACCCAAAGGCAAGTACTAGCTGCTTCCAGGAAGAAGTATCTCTCAAGTACTTTAAATGGAGTGTACTTTAAAGTTTCTGTTATTCTTGAAAACAGTGTTATTTAACTGAATAGTGAGCACTGAATATGTTCATATGCATGAGAAACTTCTGTTTTAAAAGTATACATTCTTTTTAGTGATATAGGTTTTCTTAAATAATTTAAATATTGTTAGCAAACTTTACATAATGTTAGCAAAAGAAGGAAAATATACCTTGTATAAATCTGGACCGTGTATTAACACTGAAACTTGTCATTGCTTCACATCCTACATTTAGCCTAACTAACATGATAGATTTGCAGCACAACAGCCTGGACCACTATAGATGAACAGACTGTTAACATACGTGGGTCAGAAAATTTTCCATGGAGAAATAGAGCTTCAGAAAATTTTCCACCCACCTCACTGATTCTTTCCAATTAAGATACTCAAGACCTTTTTCTCATTTCCTACAGATCCTACTACTTCCAGCAGCTTACTGTAAGAACAATTTCTTTTTTAAAAAAGGACATCCTAAAATAGCCTTGCTTTGCCTGTCTTTGCTGCTGCTACTTGCTGTTAAAGAACTAGACAATCTGGAATCTTTGCAGTGAACACTGCATTTGCAAAGTTAGCACTTTTGTTTTAAACAGCCAGAAAAATCCTCCTCTGAAGATATTTTCTTAGAAATAGTATATAGGGGGATAGCAGATGAGTATACAGCACTGCAATCCTATGTAGAGATATTCCAGTCTAAATGGACTTAGACTGGAATAACACTGCAATGGCTTGCGCTTTGAAAAATACAGTAGCCTATTTGTAGCTACCTAAAACCTTTTGGGTAATTTCTAACAGAGACACTGAATTAACTCAATACTATTAAAAACACCACAAGAACTGCCTTGTTATTATTGCTTCTAACAACAGCCAGTCAGGTAATCGCTGGGAAACACAATGATAATCATACTCTGCTCCTGTTAACTGAAACTATACTGTCATTGACCACAGAGTTTCCTATCTAGCTGTCACAGCTGATAAAATCATCCATGCATTTGTACAGCCCTTTAAAAAGGCATCTATTAATACCCCTATATTAACTGTGAGGGGAAAAAAATACTTACTGGTGAACATGTATCCATTTTGCCATGCATATGCATCAAATAGTTATTTTTGTCTCATGTGACTATGTCCATGTGTTGTATATGCTTCTTATAGGAAACTGACATCTATATATCGAGATCATTGTGGGAAACTGTTTTTAGTTAGGTTTTTCTAATTTAAAAAGTTAACTACATAAGTCTTTTTCTATATCCCCCGGACAAAAAACGCCTCCGTTTTCCAATTTAATATACTTTTCAAATTAATACAAATGGCATTTGTCAGACTGGCCCATAAGGATTTCAAAAATGACCAAAAGAAATTAACTCAGAACATCCAACAATCATTTCTGAAGGTGGACCAGACTCTGGAACATAAGAACCACCTTTCTGGATCAGACTAGTGGTCTAGCATCCTGTTTAGTACAGTGGGCAGCTTGTTGCTCAGGAAGGCCAACACACAGGGCAGAGGCCAAAGGCCATCCTTCAGCTAAATTTATTATTTACTTATTTCATTTATATCACACTTTTCTCCAAAATGGGGCCCCACAATAGCTTTTATTGTCCTCCTCTCCTCCATTTTATCCTCACAACAACCTCACAAGGTAGGTTGAGAATGAGTGACTGGCCCAAGACTCACCCAGTGAATTAATGTGGCAGAGGAGGGATTCAAACTTGGGTCTCCCAGATCCTAGTCTGAAACTCTAACCACTGAAACACACTGGCTTTCATGGGATGTCTGCAGTTGAACAGTAGCAAATAGCCGGGCTTAGGTGAGTCATGCAAATTGAGTGGTAGCAAATAGCCAGGAGGTTGCTAGCAGGCCAGGCCATGAATCCTCCCTCAAGACCAAAATATAGGCACTGCTTCTATTGTTTTGAGTGGTTTTAACCCCTCCCCCTGATGTATTCTTCTGCAAACCTAGTGCTTTTTTAGGTTTGTAGAAAGATCTATGTTGTCCATAGCTCTAGTCTCTGGATTTAAGTAGCCAGAGATTTAACCATGTTGAGAATCAGATTTGCAGTATAACATAAAAAAATACAAAAGTTGAAAACAGATACCTGATAGTCTGAGGTCATAATAAGTCCACCTGAGGTAGTGGTAGGAGGAACAACTCTCACTTTTTTCAAGGGAGGCCCTTGTGTATGACTGTTGTCTTGGTTCCCTGGGTGACCAGTTCCATTTGTATGGTTATTGCCCTGCTGCTGCTGCTGGTTCTTCTCAATTGGTTGAAGACAAAGTGTAAGGTAATAACTCAGAAGCAGTTCACACAGAGCATGCATAAAAACTCATAAAAGGTCACATGATGTACAAACCTGAGTACTTCAACACCTATGTTTGCATTTTCATAACATTCAATTATTATCAATGCTTATACATGTAATAAAGTCCTATCCTACACATATTTACTCCAATTTATATAGGCTTTACTTTATATGTTGAAGATTGCAGCCTTACTCAAAACCAATAAATATTAAAATTAATTAGAATCATCTGCATTTTGGAGAAACTTTGGACATTGGAGAAACTTAGAAAACCATACATTGTTGGAATTTTTATTGGTTTCCCCAAAGCTAGGACATGCAGTTTCATTGGTTGAGGAATGGGGCAGTCTTTCAGATGGAAAGAGACCCCCTCTTGCTTGCAGACAGCTGCCACAGTGCAGCAACAAGGGCTTCCTCTGAGACTATAGACTAAGACAGTCTGAAAAAGCCCCTATATACATACCCTTAAAACTGAGGTAACTAGAAAAAAAAATTGCAGAAGTTTTTTTTGTTTTTGAAGAAGAAGAAAAGTAAGAAAAGATCCTCCTATATCTAAACTAAACTTGCTACTATTTGGAGAGAGAGAGAAAGAGAGAGAGAGAACGAACAAACACATGAACAAAAGCAACCCTAAGAGCCTTAACATTAGGAATGTACTGAGTAGAAGACTGTTCCACCATGGCACTGCCAAAAATGAAACTTCACAGTAAATAGCAATTTGTAATTCTTCAGTGGTTCCAGGGATGGGGCAGTCTGCAATAATACTTAGCTGATGGACATAGTTCCATGTATCTGCCTTACAAACTGCATCTGAGGACAGGCAATGCCTGTGGGTGGCTCATGCTGATGTTCATCTGAGGGAATAAACAGTTAGGCCCTCTGGAGGTTGTTCCCCATGGATTGTTTCAAATAGCAAATGCACTTCTAATGCCAGATGGATTAAAAAGAGGAAGAGATGGTGCTTCATAGACAGGACTTAAAAACAAAATGGGCTTCTGATTCTTTGGTCCTGGAGATGTAATAGTTAAGAGCTTTACAAACATCAAGATTGTACCAGTCACATCCTTTTTACTGAACAGGACTGGGACCAAAGGAAGGATGATTTCCTCTGCCCTGTGAAAAAGTTATCTTCAGAAATAAAGTGGAAAGCTATACAGAGCACCAGTGTCAGCACAGAATATACATAACTCTCTTTTAACAGAGGCTGCACACACAGATGCAATATATTCTAAGGGAGAAGTTTAAGCGAGAGAACGTTCAAGACATGTGGCCAAAGGCTTTTGTTAGTGTTGGCAGAACTTTATCAAGGTTCCACATGGGCAACAGGTGAATTCTGCAAAGTTTGATTAGTGATACTTGACTCAGGAATCTACAAATGTGAAGGTGGTAAGAGAATAATTTCCCTTCATTAAATGACAGAAATGGTTGACACTCAGCACTTCAAGGTGTTCAAAATTCAGACCTTTCTCCAAACTTTCTTGAAGAAATCTAGGATGGATTCCACCTGTGGGGTGTTAGGGTCTTTGTGGTGAAATTAATAGCATCAATAGAAGGTCTGCCAATTTTATTACTTGATATCTTAAGGGAGGCAAGAAGAGTATTAGTGACATTTTTGGAGTAGCTTAATTTGATGAGGTTCTGCCTTTCAGTTCCAAGCTAGAAGCTAAAAGAATTCTAAGGATGGAGGACTGGTCCTGTAAGAGGAAATCTGTGACATGGGAGATGCCATAATTCCTGGGTGGACCATCTTAGAAGGTCTGCAAAACATAAGCTTCCTGACCACAGAGGAACCAAAACTTCCACCTTGTGGTATTGTAATTTCCATGGACCCTTGGGGATTAGGTTGATAGAAGGAAACACACAAAGGAATTCTGTTGGTCATAAGCTCTTCAGAGTGTCTATTCCATATGCCTTCTGACAGCAGTAGTGGGAGAACTTGATCAGCTGATGGTCCTCTGGGGAGGTAAAGAGACTGATCTGCAAAGAGATCAACCTGCAGATTGTTTAAGTGGTAGCAAATATGACTGAAAGCTGAATGAAGACACCATTCTGATTGGCTCCACATGTTAGAGTGCTGTGTTGTTGCCCCTCGTATCTATATATCTAATTCCCAAGTGGCCCCCTATGTGCGGATATCTAAATCTAAAAAGTGTTAAAAAGTCTAGGGGGGATATCAGAATCCCCAAAAAAGTAAGAGCGTTCCCTGCGCATGCGCAGGGAACGGTCTGGGAACTCTGCGGCGGCTGGCGGCTAAAAGCCGCTCAGTCCTCGCCACCGGAGCGGGGGGAAAGGAGAGAGCTGAAGGGGGGGAGGAGATCGGCGGGCCCGGCGGCTGGAAGCCGCTCGGGCCTCGCCTCCGGAGCCGGGGGGTGGAGGGAGGAGGAGGATCGCCAGTGGGGGGAGGAGATCGGCGGGCCTGGCGGCTAGAAGCCGCTCGGGCCTCGCCTCCGGAGCCGGGGGGTGGGGGGAGGAGGAGGATCGCCAGTGGGGGGGAGGAGATTGGCGGGCCCGGCGGCTGGAAGCCGCTTGGGCCCTCGCCTCCGGAGCCGCGGGGTGGGGGGAGGAGGAGGATCGCCAGTGGGGGGGAGGAGATCGGCGGGCCCGGCGGCTGGAAGCTGCTCGGGCCTCGCCTCTGGAGCCGGGGGTGGGGGGAGGAGGAGGATCACCAGGGAGGGGAGGAGATCGGCGGGCCCGGCGGCTGGAAGCCGCTCGGGCCTCGCCTCCGTAGCCGGGGGGTGGGGGAAGGAAGGGGACATAGCTGGAGCCGGGGGGGGGACGAGATCGGCGGCAGAGGAGGGTGACAGGAGCCGGGTGGGGGAGGGAGGAGATTGGCGGTGGCAGCAGAGGAGGTTGCTAGGGCCGGGGGTGGGGAGGAGGTGATCGCCGGAGCGGGGTGGTGGTGGAGGAGAGGACATCGCCAGAGCTTTCCCCGCGAATATCGCGGGTCCCTCTTCTTGTCTTATCTATATGGGACATCTCTACAAAGCATTTCACCCCATGGAAATGTGTTGATGAATGCCAGAGGGCTATCACTTCAGCTGAAGCCAACTGATGGCTAGGAAAAGTAGGGAAGAAAAAAAGGTGAAAAGGATGTGAATGATAATAAACTTATTTTAAAAAACAGACTTAGACACATATGAAGAAATTGCAACTGGAATGATAACCAAAAAGCAGAAAGAGGAAGAAAAGAAGCAGAGCTCTCTTTGCACACATGGTGGAGACAGGAAAGAACTGAGGGTTAAGGGCACCATCAGAAGAGCAAATAGAAACACCAAGTTCTTTCTGCCTCCAAGATGATGATGAGAAAGATTGTCTCAATATTCACAGTTATGCCCTCAGAGAAAGCATTTCTCCCTTTTTTTCAAGTAAAGCGAATGATAGCAAGATTACTCACATCAAATCTCCCAGAATACTACTGCTGTTCTTCTCTTTCCTGGCCAGTGGTGAGGAGAAGCACAGTGAAAGGGGACAGGAAAGGATTCATCTGCCTGTTCTTGTGCCTAAGTAAAATTCCTCAGAATGCTGTAGCTCTTGGTTTTTCCCAGCTAAAGGCACAGAGAAGAACAGGGAGCACTGATGGAAAATTTTCCATGAAGTAGCTTGTAGAAACTCCACCAATGGAGCTGCTTATAGTGCTTTCTCCTGGCTAAAGGGTGGGAGAAGAATAGAGCAGAGAGAACAGAAACTGCTCATCGGCTCCTCTCTAGCCCAGGGGATCCCCAGACCTTCTGAGCTTGTGAGCACATCTGGAATTCTGATAAGGTATGGTGGGGCACAGCAACAAAATGGCTGCCACAGGAAGCAGAGCCAGCCACAAAACGATTGCCACAGCTTAACTTCAGTAACACAGTGTAGATCGTTCTGCTGTGGTAGCAAGCTGCTGCCAAAGCAACATTTTAAAAAATCCGCAGAGCCAATCAAGCCCTACCTTGCCCCACCAACTTCCTGAAAGCACTTGGTGGGTGCCAGAAAATGTGTTGGTGGGCGCATTGTGCTCACAGGCACCATGTTGGGGACCCCTGCTTTAGCCACTGCTACTATTGCAGTTCTCCCTGGCAATGATGGGGAAAGCAAGTGAGCAATGCAGCTTCCCTAAGGTCTATGTGTGAAGGGGAAAATGTATAAGAATGGTGTGACTTTTTTTCCTCTTCAAGCTTCAGCTTGATGGGGAAAGATGACAAACCGCATTATCCTAAAGAAGAATGGAAAGAAATAACTGCTGTGCTAAATATTCCAGGACGAGCAGAACCAAATTGTGATCAAACTGGCTACTCCCTTGTTGCTGCTCTGTATGAAATCAAGAGGAGCTGCCACCCTGTCTTGAAGACCGCCCCACCCCTAGATCACCTAGATTGTATTTATCACCTGTTTCCTCTAAACATCTTGGTAATTTTAGCATATTTTATCATAACCTTCACGACAGAGTTGAAGCTGAGCACCATATTTCAGAATTCAAAAAGAAAAGAGACAACACGTGCTAAACGTTAACACGTCTTTGCTAACATCCTCTTCAAAAGTTTCATTTTCCTTTTGTTTTCCCATTAATACTATGTTTTGTGCATCTTATCCACAGAGAACTGAAACTATATGCAGCCCAATACATCAAGTGATGTGGCAAAGTGTACACAATTCTTGGATATACCTTTGAAAAAACACATCCAAATCAGGCGCCAAGGAAAAAGTTTTGTTCAATTGAATTTCAAAGTACAGTCACTGGAGATGTCAAATCTATGGATTATACATATTAACCACTGCTTTCCTATATTGCTTTTGTAAACTGAATTTTAAAAATTAAATTCCTTCTAATATTTGATGCCTAAATTATGGATTTCTCCAATTCTGTACAAGGCTGTATATGAATGAATCTTAACTACAATATTATCCTCCTATCCTGGTGGCAAATGGCTTAATAAAAATAGCAAAAAATCAAGAACTCAAAGAAGCACAAGTAGGGGACC
Organism: Gekko gecko; assembly: GCA_029375565.1. Classification (NCBI taxonomy): domain Eukaryota; kingdom Metazoa; phylum Chordata; class Lepidosauria; order Squamata; family Gekkonidae; genus Gekko; species Gekko gecko. The sequence continues at coordinate 35,762,129 of JAPDNY010000004.1, read as the reverse complement.
CAGAAGGGGCATCCCACTTCTTAAGCCTTCCCCACTATTACTTCCTGCCCTACCTGGAAAGCCCCCATAACCTCTCCTCTTTTCCTGCTTTCCTCTCTCCCACCCACCCTGCCGCTAACCTATCTTTATCTGCCTCCCGTCTTCAGCTTACTCTCCTTCCCTCTTCTGGCAGTGGCTGTGCAGTGGAGAACATGCAAGGGGCACTTCATTTCCTGTTATCTGATGAAGGGAGCTTTGACTCTTGAAAACGTATACCCTGAAATTTTGGTCTCTAGCATGCTAGTGGGCTCAATTCTAGCTGTTTGTTTCTGTCTGTACCCCCTTTCCCCCACTATTTCCTCTTTCCTTCCCTGGGAGACGCCATATCCTCAACTTTCCCTCTTCCTTCTCTCCTTCCCCACCTGTGACTCTACCTTTTATCTGTCCCCCTAATCTTCAGCTGTATTTTTTATATTCTACCTTTCTCCACAATGGGGACCCACCAAAGCAGTTTACATCCTCCTCCTCCTCTCCTTCATTTTACCTTGTGAAGTAAGGGTGAATGTGTAACTGGCCCAAGGTCACCCAGTGAGCATCCATGATAGTGTGGTGATTCAAACCCAGATTTCTAACCACTACACAACTCTAACCACTACACAACATTGAGTTTCATGGGGTGGCTGCTGTTGCAGTAGCAAGCGGCCAGTGAGTGAGCCATTCAAGTCATGTGGGTAGCAAGTTGCCCAGTGGTTGCTGCTAGACCTGGCCCTGATGAGTCCTCCCTTAGCGGTCAAAAGAGCTTTGGAAAGGGCCCTGGCCCCTCTCCCTTTGCCTTTTATTGACAGAAACCAAGGCATCAAGACTGAAAGTACTGTTGTGGTTGCTTAGCAATAGCCCCTGAGGACATTTGATTTTTTTTTTAAATGTACAGGTGCTGCTTCTATTATTTTGGGTTTTTAAACACCCACTGTAGTTTTTATTTATTTATTTTAGATTTCAGATTTTCTTACAAACCGGGGCCATTTTTCATATTTGTAGAAACATCTGTCCTGTCTGTTCATGGCTTCAGTCTCTGGATTTAAGTATCCACAGATTTGGCCATGCTGAGAATTAGGTATTTGGTATTAGGTATTAGGTAAGGAGCTGCGGTGGCTCAAGTGGTTAAGACGCTGAACTACAGGCTGTGGAAGGTCAGTAGTTCAGCAGTTCGAGACCCGGGTGCCGCATGACGGGGTGAGCTCCTGTCTCTAGTTCCAGCTCCTGCCAACCTAGCAGTTCGAAAGCAAGAAATTGCAAGTAGATAAATAGGTACCACTTCGGTGGGAAGGTAACAGCGTTCCGTGCACCTTGGTGTTTAGTCATGCCGGCCACATGACCACGGAAACGTCTTCGGACAGCGCTGGCTCTTCGGCTTTGAAACGGAGATGAGCACCGCAACCCTAGAGTCGGATTCGACTGGCTTTCAAGCAAGGGAACCTTTACCTTTACCTTTAAAGAAGTATTCCATCTCTGCAAATAGAAATATTAACATGATCAAGAGGAAGAAGAAGAGATTGGATTTATACCCCATCCTTCACTCAGAGACTCAAAGCGGCTTACAAACTCCTTGCCCTTCCCTTCCTCACAACAGACATCCTGTGAGGTAGGTGGGGCTAGAGAGCTCTTTCAAGGACAGCTTGGACAGAACTATGGCCTGCCCAAGGTCATCCAGCAGCTGCAAGTGGAGGAGTAGGGAATCAAACCCAATTCTCCCAGATTAAAGTCTGCACACTTAACCACTACACCAAATTGGCTCAAGATAATCTCTAGATAAACTACCAGATAATCATAGAGTAGCACACAACATTTAGCATACATTTTCAAGCTTACTTTTCCCACCACAGCCTTCAGTTCAATACCTACTTTGTCTCCTTTGTCATCTGGTTCTTCTTCAGTTAAAAATTCTCGTTTTGGGTATGGGATCTGACAACCTGCAAACACACTGCAAAAACAAAACAAAAAACCACCAGGAAAATCCAATCATACTTAGCACATTAAATTAGTTAGAACCATAAGTTAGTCCCCCAGTTTTGCTAAATGATGTATTTCCATCTTAGTAGGTGGCATAAAAATGTTATAAATAAAATAAAATGACCTTTATAGCTGTTGAAGCTCTGCTCTGCTATAGCAGACACTTGCCATTTGAGATTTTATGCAGTAACTGTAGCCTTCCAAGAGATTATACCTCACTTTGGGGAGCTATCAAAGTCTTCTATATGAAGACAATCACTTTATATTAAGAACTACTTACACAACTTGTCAGGCAGAGTTAGTTACATACTTTGTCTGTTACCTTCAAATCTGTGCCTGCACACGCCTGACTGCCTTGTGTATGAGGGAGCCACGTCAAATGCATTTACTCCTGATTTCTTCCAGATACCTGAGAGTCGCCATATCTTCTTGCTAGAAAAAGCTTTGATATGCCTTGTCCTATTTCATAGTATTGAAGAAACTGTTCTTTGGGAACCAGCTTCTCTTCCTGTCCTTTCTTATAGTGTCCCATGTGATGCAGCCTTCACTACATGAACAGTTTCTACATCCTTCTGGCATATTACTCTAATTTTCTTTGTGCTACAGGTTACTCTTCAGATAATCTTTTTCAAAGCCTACTACAAAGTCTCTTGTGCCTTGAGCTAGCAAAAATTATGATGGTTTTAAAAGGGGATTACACAGAGTCACGGAGATTAGATAGGTCCATCAATTACAATGAACCATGGTGAGTAAAGGGAACTTCCACATTCAGAGGCAGTAAACCTCTGAAACCCAGTGCTATGCAACATCGGGGAACACGATGGATTATAGATGGACCACTGGTCTGATCCAGCAAGGCTTTTCTTATGCTGGCTAAATTCCACACTGAGGGCAGAGATTCTATCTAGTACAAGCCTTCCCCCTCTCCTACTACAGCCTGTCTTCTTGCCTTTGTATGAGGAGCAGAACTACCAAAATCTGCACATACCTCCTTCTCCATGGGTACAAATATCAGGTTAGGATCCAAAGCTTGGTCTTTTGCCAAGGAATCAGAGAGAGGTTTTGATTCCTAGTATGAGAATAATTATTATGGAGCTCCTATTAGGGATGTGCATTCGGCTCAGCTGGGCCGAAACACCCTCCCCATATAACGCCTATATAGCATTATTCGGGCTCCCTAGAAGCCGAATCAGATTCTCTGATCTGATTCAGCTTCCCGAAAAAGTACTGCCATACAGAAGTTGAATCTACTCCTCTTCTATATGACATCCCCCATACATTATTTGCCCAGTCTGAGGGAGAGCAGGTCAGTTTCACGCTCCTAGGCTTGGAAGCAGAGGAGAGTGTAACTGACACGCTCCAGCTCTGAATCCCTTCTCCAGCCAGCCTGCTGTGGCCAGCCAGCTGGGGAAGGCGGGGGAGGGGAGGCATCTTTAAATGCCTCCCTGATCCAGCCTTCCCCAGCTTGCTCGCTGCAGCTGGCGGGCTGAGGAAGGGGCAGGGAGGCTTTAAAAGATGCCTCCCTGGATGGGGGTGGTGGTGGTTTAGGCAGAGCTGAAGGGGTTTGGATCTATGAGAAATTATTTCAATTGTCAGGATATATGCAGCTAGGACAAGCACCAGACTATATCTTCTAAACCAGGAAGAACATGTTCTTTGATTGTGAGGACATGCCCTCTTGTACCAGTTAAATGACAATGCAATAGTTCTGATCTAGAAGGATTCCAATAGGCTTGATGCACCCCACGTTAATGTTTTTGTCCTTCTAGTTAGACTGCTAAGAAAGATGCTTTCAAGCATATCTTCACAGATATAAGATTTTCAGTAAGCTATTTCTACCCACAATATAAAATTCTATATTTGAGCAGTGCTTACACAACTTCTTTTACAGACAGTCATCTCTACTACCTTGCACACAGTCTTCCCAGTGACCTCTGAAGCCGCTTATTACTTTTCTAACAAGCTGAAATGCCAACTTAAGATTTAAAGAGAAAAATGCTTTTGCTAAGGGCAATTTAAACAATACCAAATTAGCCATTTGATGACTGACTATAAAGACTGGCGTGCTCCAGTGAAGTTCATTTTCAGAAACAGCTTTAAATCCTCATGCTTATAATTGGGAGCAATCAACTTCCCCCTTCCTTCCTGCCTGCCTGCCTGCCAAGAAAAGCCTTTAAAACCAAGTGTGTGGTGGTTGAAGTTTTTTTTTTTTTTGCAAGATCTAAAGATCAAAATATTGGGAAGTATCCTCAAAGTAAAGGCCATTCCTCTATTGTAATCAAGAAGAAAACTGGGTGTATGAATCAAATCAGTATTCAAATACTTTGCCAACCTGCAAGGTAAATGCATGAGTCACTTATTATAAGTCTTACCTATATTAATTAGGGATTTTTTCAAAGTCACTGTTCCTAATGGTACAAATAATTTTTAGGTTTTAAAAAACAGTACTATTATACTCCAGGTTCAGACTATGGTTTTGCCCTATGAAGGCAGACACTTATGCTTCTGTCTATCCATCAAATTTACAAATAAAAATAAACTAATTAGTTAAGTGTCATCTGGTATTTGAGGAGAGACAACTGGACCTGCAGGCAGTTTGCAACTGTCTGTGAAGACCTGTAGCATGCATAATCAACCTGTCAGTGAATAATAGGATTAGTGCTATGAATAACAGGATCAAAGACTCATAAAACAAGAGATTAATGAGAACATTACTTAAAAATGACAAATGGGAAAGCTTATTATAAATGGTAAGCTTATTTATTTTACTTGAATTTCTTTCACTGTTCCTTTCAGCTGCCACAACCCTATTCCACACTCACTCTCCCCTGGACACTGCAGGCTGGAAGTATTTTTTAAAATATGGATGCTAGCTAATAAACTGACCACTTACTCAGATGTCGGAAGTGGATCTTCTAAGAAGTAAGGATCCTGCATAGCCTGTTCTGAGGTAATTCTCTTTATTGGGTCCATAGTAAGCAATTTCTGTAGCTAAACAAATTTAAACATAAAACATTCAGTGTTATGAAATTAACCACAAAAATATTTGTTACATTATATTAAAGAAGCTTAATATATGAAGCTATTTTATATGCCTCTTCACAGTGACACACAATAATATGCCCTCATACCCTGAAGATCTGATTATCATTATGGGCTCTATGATGTACTAACCCTGAAGAAGCTGCATTATAGAATAATGCTTCTGCTCACAGAAGCGGATTGCACAATACATCACATCTATGCTGTGAGCTATGCAGCAGTTTTAATTTTCTCTGCACAGTTCAGTGTGCAGTAGTGACCTATAAAGACACAGTCCCATGAAACTTTATACACCTCCATTCTCCAATCTGTGATTCTAAGATGATTTTAATATTATGTATCCCGCATAATGAGCTCACAGATAAACCGCCTGTTGAGCACTTTTATCGAAAGATCTAGTTATTTGGGTTGGTTTTGGTGGCTGGGTTTAAGCAAATGGAAGGGGAAGATACTCATATGTTTTAATGAGTTTTTAGAGCATGGTTGGGTGTGTGATGTGCTTCCAAATTGCTTCTGACTTATGGTGACCCCATGAATTAATGCTCTCCAAAACATTCTACCATTAATAGACATGCAAAAATATATGAAATATTACTGAGCTATGGCCTTTCCCTAAAATAATCTTCCTTTTCTGAGGATTGTGTATGGCACCAGTCTTAGGGGCACATCTTCATGGTTCTGTGAAGATTAAGTGAATTTTACTTAATTTGTACTTAAACTGGGGAGTACTGCTCATTCACCTCTACAAGAAGCTCACAGGGTCAGCTACTTTGATACACTGCATAAAATTAGCTTGTCCACATGCAATTATTAAAGAATCCATGATCATCAATCCTTTAGGCAATGTAGGTCTTGACTAGTAGTCTCCAACCTTTTTGAGGCTGCAGACATCTTTGTGGTTTTGAAATGGGGTGATGAGTGCCACCCCAAAATGGCTCTTGCAAGAGGTGGAGCCAAACACAATACCCCTCTGCTCAGTTTGCAAAAGAATCCCAGAGAGAGAATAAAAACTGAAAGGAAGCCGGGGTGTGTGTGTGGATCGTGGAATAAAAAGAAATGAAAATAAGCCTGAAGGGGGAACGAAAGAGGGGGAAAGATCATGGGGGGAAATAGAAATGAAGAAAATTCCAGGGGGAAATGAAGGAGAAAGAGAAGGAGGAATACTCCAACCTTCCCTTTTATCATCATCTTGGGAGTTAGTATTGTTTTTCTGACTGTTTTAAAGTATTTTAATGTTGTTTTAACTCAATTATATTGTATTTATTTCTGATGTAAGCCACCCTGAGTCCTGCTTGCAGGGAAGGGTGGCCGATAAATCAATATAATAACTTCAAAGAAGGAAGGGAGAATGGAAGTACATACTGATTAAGGAAAGCACAGGTGCCTACCAATCCTCTGGTCCTCCAGCCACTGCAGCTGGTACTGCAACTGTGGAGAACTCTTTCCTTTGAATGAGGGCAGCCAGGAAAAGCCTGGCCTTAGAATGGCCCCGTCTACTTTCTGAAAAGCTTAGTGGGTGTCACAGGCTGCCGTGGGTGCCATTGTCAGGGAAACCTGGGCTAGACCTTAATTCTGAGCACATGACAAATATATCATTAGGGACTTTCAAATTACTTTGGAGATATAATATTGCAACAAAAATCACAAAAAACACATGAAGCATGTTTATTTCCCCAACAAAGGCACACACTCTACAGCAATACTGTTTTGGTGTGCTAAATAAGGAAATGGCTGAATGTCAAATATTTCCACTGGTTAAAAAAATGTGGACACAAAGACTATACTTTATAGCATTATGTGTGCTACAACAGATACTAAAGAAAACCTTATGCTTAGTCATTTCTTCAATAAATGCATCTATATGAAGGTATTTATTCATTTATTTAAAACATTTATTAGCTGCCTTTCTACCTTGCAGAATTCAAGGTGGCTTGCAATATTAGTAAAACAATGATTATAAAAATACAATAAAAACTACATAAATAAAAGAATAATTATAAAAACACATAAATACAATTTAAAATCTCCAATTGATTGCCAATAAACAAAAACCACGTTAGTCAAATGCAGTCCTAAATAAAACTGTCTTCAATTGCCTCCTGAAGATTAAAAGTGAGGGGGCCAGGTACACCTCCCTGAGAAGGGTTTTCCTTAATTGTGGATATAATGAACAGAAATTTAAAGGTCTCCAATTAATACTTTTGGAAACAGTAAAAATTTCCCAGCAAACAGCACAATACCAACAAAAGCTTACCAAGTGAAATGCTTTGCTATCTGGCTTAACTTTATGTTTTTCCATATATTTGATAAGGCTGCAGTTGGTATACCTGAAAAAAAGTTGATTTATAGTATCAGAACCTTTTTTACATCAAATTGAACAGAAAGTGTATTTATGGTGAGTGGCATAAAACCTACAGCACTCTTTTCCTCACTTGCTCAATTACTTGAAACTGTCTGGTTCATATGAGATTCAAAATGGAGCTAGTACTGTGAGGCCGTAGCCAGAGGCTACCAACTCATGTTATGTATGCCACATGGATTTACTTCATTTGTATCCTGCCTTTCTACCTCGTGGGGACCCAAGGCAGCTTACATCATTCTCCTCGCTTCCATTTTATCCTCACAACAACCCTGTGAGGTCGGTTAGGCTGAGATAGTTTGACTGGGTCATGGCCTCCAGTGAGCTTCCACTGCATGAATGGCTTCCCCATGATCACAGGACTGGCACACAATCAAGGGGGAAAAGATTGAAAAACGATTAGTAATCAACTATTTAGTTCTCTTCCTCTAAAATATTACACACATTTTTTGTAGTTAGGATTCTCATGATCCATTTTAAAAGACATTAAAGTTAATATTTTGAATTTAACACCTAGAAGTCAAATTACTGTTAGCAAAGCCACAGTAATTTGATGTGTTGTGTGCTACTTTCCAGACAAAGTGGCTGCCATGGTTTCTTCAACAGCTTCAAAAAACATGCTGCAGAAAAATCCACACATTTGGGGGTGGGCTTAGTAGACAGCAATTATCTGTGGTAATCACAGGCCAGTCCTACCTCTATCCTCCCACGTTTTCTGCCAGGACAGAGAAGTGCATCTGAGACAGCAGTACAAGTCTCTTGCGGTTTCTGTCTTAACGCCTGGTGCAAACTGACATACCTCTCCCCTTCCTAGTCTTTGCCATTCAAGCAGAACATCAGGGGAAAAAAATCTTCATGTGGGAGTCCAGAACAGGAAAATGAAGTATGTGGGCTACTGAACCTGTGCAGAACTTACGTGTTTCTTCTAAAGTCTTTCATTAATGTTGAATGTTCAGGCATCTTTTTAATATCTTCCCAATCTTTATCTATGAAGTGAGCATTTATTAGTATGTGGTTTGCCTTACTTTACAGAGAAAACAGAAGACAATCAGTTGCACATTCAGAACTGTTATCTTAGCTCTATTCTTCCATTTGCTTAACTGTGCTTCTTTCTTGTTCATCTCTGATGAATCTGTTAGAGTGGAGAAAGTCTCTCTCTCTCTCTCATTTCGTCCACAAACCTGAATCAAAGTTCCAAATATGGAACACGGTTTATTACTCATTTTTAAAATGTTCATTTTGAGGGTTGCTTGCCAATTAACCCCCCCCCAAAAAACAGCAATCACATGCCCCTAGCAAACCAATGTGGTAGTTCTACAGCACCCACCAGGCATTATTACAAAACTGTATGCTGAAAATATACAAGTTCAGCCTTCAAATTATGCTGCTTTTTTATCTCAAGACAAGAACTTCTAATCAGTCAAGAAATCTAAACAAAAAGACTACTTAATTGCTAACTTTTAATGATAACCACCTGCACAGCCAGTGAAACACTTGGGAAAATATTATTTTCTACTGGCCACTATGACTCCTTTCAGCACCTCATGGCATAAGGTATGGATATATCACCTTAAAACGTTTAAACTTAAAAATGACATTAAGACATGGAAATAAAAATAAATAACTTTTTGCTGTATTCACCTATGATAGCAAAATGTTTAATGCATCTACCAGTGCTGCACAATTTATTATTTTATTTTTATTTATTTGATTTATAGACCGCCCTCCCCTATGTGTAGGGTTCAGGGCCCTGAACAACATATTCAATAAATACATTTACAAATAAGATTAAAACAAAAAACAATAAACAAGTTCTATAACTATTTCATATTGGTGCTTAAAGGACCAGTTTATGTCCTTACCCCATGGGGGGAGAGGAGAAATGAAGGAGACCAGGCTCAATGAAAAACCATTGCTGTCCTCAACCATAGTGAAGACTCTAGTGCAACCTATTGATTATAGTGCACTGATAACAACGACAAAAAGATATACAAATGAATATGACAATATAAATCTTGTAGGAATGTCCACAGCTACAGAGATAAATATGCAGACAGGATTCAATGTTGTAGGCTGCCTTGCTTTCAGAAAAGAGATGCAGCAGATGTCATGCAACACGCCTCCTGGGCAAAAGTTGCATGTTTCGAGAAATTCTTCTTCAGGCAAATTATTTCTCCTGGAACCAAAGCTCATAATGCTACAATGCACAAGTCAAGAAATTCTGTAGAAAACCTGGTGAAACATCTCTGTCTTACAGGCCCTGCAGAAATGCACTAGGTCCCACAGGGCATGGTGTCATTAGGTGGAGAGTTCCACCAAGCCATGGAGAACCGGAGAAGCCTTCTACAGAATTTCTTGACTTGTGCATTGTAGGCTTTGGTTCCAGGAGAAATAATTTGCCTGAAGAAGAATTTCTAGAAACACGCAACATTGTTATCAGTGAACTATAATCAATAGGTTGCACTAGGGTCTTTACTGTATATTATAAGTATATGATTTAATTGAATAATGAAGTTATAGTAGCATATCAGAATTGTGTGTTTTGTTTGAACAAAGTGACTTTCCACGTTTACTCAACCTTGCCGTGTTTCCTGTGTGTTTGTTGCCAGTCCTCAACCATAGGCTTGGTGGAACATCTCTTGTCTTACAGGCCCTGCAGAACTGCACAAGGTCCTGCAGGGCACAGGTGTCATTAGGCGGAGAGTTCCACCAGGTCAGCGCTAGTGCTGAAAAGGCCCCGGCTCTGGTCAAGGACAGTTGGATATCTTTCATGCCAGGGATCACCAGGTTTTTCTCCCCAGAGCATAATGCTCTTCTGGGGGTATACCAGGAAAGCCGGTCCTGTAGATACATTGGTTTCAGACCATTTAGGGCCTTAAAGGTTAGTACCAAAACCTTGAATCTGATCCGGTATTTGACCTGGAGCCAGTGCAGCTAGTGAAGCACTGGTTGAATGTGCACTGTCAGATGGGTTCCAGTAAGGACCCAGGCTGCTGCATTCTGGACCAGTTGTAGTTTCCGGGTCAGCCTAAAGGGTAGCCCTGGGTAGAGCGAGTTACAGTAGTCCAGCCTTGATGACAATATGAAGCTTTGTTCTATAGCAGCATTACATTGTTTCAAACTGAGCTTTTATGGTACATTAAAGGTATTTTTAATAGCTTTATTGTTCTGAAAATTGATGTGACAAAGCCACCCCCAATAACTCTATCCTGGTAGCAACAAGAGAAGAAATAGAATATATACCTGCAGGAAATCCCATAACATTGAATATTCTGTCCAGTTGGTCGTGGTGATACGGATTACTAGTTTTTATATCTTCTTGTCGGCAGTGGAATATTGGCTCTGATGTTAGTAGTTCTGCAAATATACACCCTATAGCCCAAATATCTTTACAAAAAGAAAGGGGAAAATTATATATTTTTCTAAAAGGAAAAAGCATGGTTTAAGAAACAGCATCATAGTTTTCATATGGCCTCTTACAGCAAACAAATCTGCTTTTAAAAGATTTGGAAAGAGCTTTATTTTTTCATCTTAACTGTGCTGTACTTCCAAATTTGCCCTTCAGTCTCAGACATTCTGTCTCAGACATGCAACATACCACAGTGCCAGACCTCAATATATGAATTAATATTTTATTCTTTGGATGAAATAAACAAGAAGCACTATTAAAGCTTTTAACCAGTGACCAAATTTCATCTAATGCTGTTTTTTCCCTTCTATTTTTCTTTTCAAAATTTAAGTATGAGCCACCAGGCACTCAAAACTGGTTCCACTAGCACAACTTAGGTCAACCTAAATGTTATACTACAAATGCATCTCTGGATGAAGAGCAACTGAGCATTTAGCTCCCATCTGTCATCTCTACTATAAATCGCTTGTGTCTTGATATCACGACATTCTGTGTTCCTTGCCCCCCTCCTTTCCATCAGTAGCAGCCAATAATACAGAGTGGCAACAGGAAGTGGGGATCATTAAGATGTCAGGATACAGGTAAATTTTACTAAATGTTACAGAAGCGACATCTAAATGCACAACTTCATTTTTGGGAGCAGCTATGCATTTCGCTTGGTTCTTGTTTTAAAGTAATTTTCAAGTTTGTTGTCACGAGTAGGAAAGCAAGCATTCTAAGACAAATAATCTGTAAAATGGCAGCATTTCAATAGAACACTCAAGAAACTTTCGAAATATACACTAAAATACAACAATGACTTCATCAAGTGTGTGTGTTTATGGAACCACTATGCAAGGTATCCAAGTTACACTGTTTTATATCCAAGTCCCAAAAACTCAAAAATACTGATCTTTAAGGTATCCAGGGACTGTATACATTACTTCACAGGACACCGTCCAGGGACGCCCTCAAGTCTGGGGAGGGGAGGAGCAAGAAGCCATGAAATCCTCAACTGACTCCTTGAGCATACTTCCTAAGCAAACAATCCAAAGTCTGAATGCCTATGTAAACCTGGGCACCATGGTGCTTTGCCAGTGAGTTTCCTGGTGTCTGTTTACTCCTTCAACAAACCATCTCTTCCCCAAAGCTAGTCCAGACATTCCTCTACTTCACTGAAGGACGTTGTGCCACAAAAGAACCAAAGAGACATCACCTTTATGTTTGCAGGAAGCACCTCATTAAGAAACAACTTCCCAACATTTAATAATTGGCCCCAACACTCCATGGAAGCCATTTTGCAACAGATGCCCATGGTAGCTGTTTGTGGTGGTGTCCTGGTCCTCAAAACTCCAGAAGTGCTCATAAACTCAAAAAGACTGGTGACTGCTGTGTAAGCTCTCCAAGCCCAATTGAGAACTCATGATTTTTATTTACAGCCCACTTTCTCACTGCGACTCAGGGTGTGTGACAAGGTGTACATACGATGTAGCAGTTAGACTCCCTAACTAAAGTGGGGAGGTCATGTTAAAATCATCACATATGAAGCTCACTGAATCAGTCAATTTCTTTTAGATTAATCTACCAACCAGTTTGTTATAAGAATAAGATGAAGTCGGAAAGAATCAAATAGAGTGCCTTAAACTCCTTCAAAGAAAAACAGGAGAAAAGTAAATGACAGAGATAACCATCTCATTCTTTCTTCATCCCTAGTACTGCTAAATCACATGAGCTAGGGACAAGAAGGGGAGATTTTCAACTTTGATGTCTGTTGAGTCAGGAAGCATCTTCAAGCTCAGTCAGACAAGTTAAGGAACTGCAAGGTTTTCTTGCTCCTAAACCTCAAGAGTCTAAAGAACTCGGCCTTGGGCTAGCTCAGGGACAGCTCAGCTCCCTAAAGTCTTAGCATTTAGTCTTTGGACAGCACTATTCTGTTAAAATTTGCCAAAATTGTGAAATGAACTAAATTTGTGGTATTTTATAATGGAATATCAGATTGATCTATGAATTAGTTAAAAAGGAATTATTCTTGTAAGGTTATTCTTGAGATCTGATTGCTACTAGTGTTCCCTCTAAGCTGAGTTAGTGTGAGCTAGCTCACAGTTTTTTAGCCTCCAGCTCAAAGATTTCTGTCTTAGCTCTGGAAGGATGGCTCCAGAACAAACTAATTTATGCAGGAGCCAAACTGCTCGCTCACAACTTTAATGCCAGTAGCTCACAAGGTAGAATTTTTGCTCACAAGACTCCACAGCTTAGAGGGAGCATTGATTACATGCATACATGGCTTGTATATAAAACTAAAACTATCTGCCTCTGTGGGGCTTGTGCATAGCTAATTCTAGAGTCCATGATCTGGACAGAAGAGAAAAAGGTGAAAGAGCCTTTGAAAGGATGTTGTCAGGTGCGTTTTTCCCCCTTAGCAAAACTAGGACAAAACAGATTTCTTTCAGTTCTAGCTAAGAGTCTGCTAGAATCAAAACATTCCTGTTGCTATTCGATAGTAGCATATGCTTTAGATAGAAGTGGGCATTAATCATTTCATTGATTATTCATTTAAAACACTACCCTGGATCTTAGCCAAAAGGCTGACAAGAGATTTATTTAAATTTTAAAACATTCATTAGGCACCTTTCTACTTTGTGGAACTCAAGGCAGCTTACAATGTAACTAAAAAGACTCCACAGCTTGGAGGGAGCATTGCACCAGATGAGCATGGTGAGAGGGTCTCTCTCTGTGATCTCAGTCCCTGGACAGGAATGTCTGGCAGAAGGTGGTCCTTCAGATATCCTGGTCCCAAGCCACGTAGGGTATACAAAACCAAAACCTTGAATTGTGCCTAGGAGCAGATCGGTAATTGCTGTGGTACTGGGAGTCACATGCTACTGGTAGCTGCCCCCCACAAGCAGCCTAGCCACAGTGTTCTGCACTATCTACAGCTTCTGAATGCTCTTTCAAGGGTAGCCCCAAGTAGAGTGCATCTCAATCATTATTAGGGACATTTAAGTAGTGAGATTCATATTCAATAAAAGTTGATGATTAAATACATTGCAGGTATTTGAGATTTATTTTATATCATTCTTTGCAAGTCTAGGGAACTAATTTATTTACAAAATCTATGCTTCCTGTCTTCATCAGATCCACCAAGGCAGCTAACAGTTAAAGTAAGCATTATAAATGTTAAAGATTCAACAAGATAGCCCTGACCTGAATAGTCCAGGCAAGCTTGATCTCATCAGAGCTCAGAAGCTAAACAAGGCCGACCCTGGCAAGTACTTGGATGGAAGACCTTCAAGGAATACCAGGGCCATGATGCAGAGGCAGGCAGCCAGCCACCTCTCTAAATATCCTCACCTTTCAGTCCCACTAGGGGTCACCAGAAGTCTGCCATTACTTCCAGGCATGCATGCACGCACACATACACAATACTCACCAAAAAAAAAAAGATTCAACAATATGTAGAAAAAACAAAACAAGGTTCAACGAATTTCTTCTCTATGTTGAAAATGTATTCTCAGATCCAAAGAATGGATTTTTGCACATGCAAAATCACTTCAGGTATAACCAGAAATATAAATATGCTGTCTTGATAAATCACATATCATCTGTTGCACCAACAACATGAAATTACTTACCAATAGCTTTGGTATAATGTCTTGCTCCAAGCAACAACTCTGGAGCTCGATACCAGAATGTTACAACTACGGGATCCAGATCGGCTAAAGGCTTCAAAGGTGAATTAAATAGCCGGGCAAAGCCCATGTCAGCTGCAAAAGGATGAAGGGGAAAAGTGCTTTACATTTTAGCAAACAGGCTGCTTACTATGAACTGACTCAGCTCAAACTCGCACGCTTTGGTAGAAGGCCTTTTCAGTCTCTCTTAAACAAGCTAACAGAACCTTTTACAGTATTATTGAGAAAATGTAGCATCATAAGTCATAGCTAACAGAGGATTCACCAGTGTTCTGAATCAAAGCTCAACAAGTCCTCAGAAAGCTGTGAAACCCAGACTAGTAGGGGAGAATCCAACCCAATGGAAAATGCTACAAACACTTTTTTAAATATAAAGAGAAGGTGTAATAGGGTAGGTGACATACTATTCTGACCAAAAAAAAAAAAAAAATCAAATTATTAGACAACTTAGTTTAGGCACCTTGTACATTTCACTTGTACTAATACAAGAAGCTTAGAGAGGCTGGACGGATGTCCCAATTGTAGCTGGGGTTCCTTCAAGCCTAAATGCGAAGTACTGCCAATTTTTGCCACTTTTTCTCATTTCAATAGTTTTCATTCACTTCAATACTAAACTCAGAGAGCATTCACATCCATGCTCTCAAGCAGCACATTAGTCTGGCACTATATATATTTTCTATACCATCCAATTAAGGGATGATGCAGACTGTATAGAACAGAAATATTTTACTTCTGGATTCTAATGCTGTTGTGAATTATTCCTGTTTGAGAGCACAGATCAAAATGCATTCCTACTTGCAAATTCCTTTAGACACAAGAATTTGATGTTACAATTGTGGGCACAAACGGAAATGAGCCATCTCTTAAGGATATAGAGCTTATATGATTATGGAGCAAAAGTTGTAGATCTCATATTTTCACCAGAAGAAAAACTCCTTTAACTTCTCCTGTAAACTGAAGGCATGCCATTCGATACACAGGCCTATTTAAAAACTGTATTATTTTCATTTTAAGAGTTGGAAGCCACCCACAAATTTCTCTTATAAAAAGCAAGACAAGCATTAAGTTGCTAGGGATAAATAAAAAACAAACTGACCCATCTTTTATGGCTCTATAGAGGAAGAGTGCAGTGCTTATATTTAAAATGCAGGTCTAGTACTTTGGATCAGAGTGGGGTGCCCAAATAAGATGAGTCTTCTGCTTTAATCACACTTCAACTCACAGGGAAGGGCTCTTTCATATCCATCAATGAAGTGTAACCAATCTGGGGAGCAGTCAATTTTTTCAGAATGTTGCAAAAATGGCTACTGCTTGCAGAAAGAGTGGGTGGTCAATTTCTGGATGGATAAATTTTATCACAAGCAACACCACCACAATTAACACTAAATATGTTTAGACACTGACCTACCCTCCACTGTCCATGTTTTGCTGACAAGAGGACTGCAATCTGCCAGTGTTAGTACTGCTGTGCTGTTTACAAAACTTGAGGGAATCTAGAGCGCTCAGCACTACTTTGATTCTATTCCTTCTGAACTGAATGATGAATCACTCATTGACGTCAGTTGGAAATAGCTGAAAGCCAGCAATAAGCACAAAAACTGGCTCCTTGGTTAGAAGATTAATGATCAATAGTCTCGTACAACCAAAAAACATGTAACCATGGAATACTATATAAGTTACAAAAATAAATCATCTCAAAGTAGGAGTCAGAGGGAAGAGAAAAGAAAAAAAACCCTTAAATATTCAATATGGATTTTGGGTTATATTAGCTTAATACAGGATGCATATTGGGTATCTCCTTGGTGTAATTTATTTATGTCCTTGAGACACTAAGCACATCAGTGAGATGCTGGGTTACATTACGAGGAGGATTTTATTCTTGGACTAAAGTTTAATTCCTTTTTATAGAGTTTTTAAATAACGGACTTTGTGTATTATAAGAAGTTCTCACAACCAAAATTTGTCCCAATACTTGTATCTTCTCATATTCTATTTTTGAAGATATACTGTTTTGTGTATTTCTCTCAATTAATACTTGTGGGCTTTTTTCTTTGTCTCTTCTATTTGAAGAACCAGCCTACCATCTCAACAATACTTCACCCAGCCCTCACTAACACCAGATTTTAGTACTCAGCATTTTCAGTGAAATAATAATTTTCAGGGAAATTGAAGGAAATTTTAGGACTTCCCTTGTTCTCTATTCCTCCAAACTGTTTGATGTTGTCCACCATTAATATATTTTTACCTCTCCATTTGATGAGGTTTTTGTCTGTGATCCAGAAAGCATTAACAGTACTATTGACCTACGCAACTAAACCTTTAGAACATTCTGTCTTAAATGCTACACTGGGACTTATCAAAGATATAAACATACCAATTTTTACTCTTCCTCGCTCAGGACCTTCACCCATAACTAAAATATTAGCAGGTTTCTGTGGAAAAAAAATAAATACACAATACATATACCAAGATAAACCTAAACATTTGTGCCTGAAATTAGCAGATGTTTCCAATTTTAAATCAAAATGCAGTGGTGTACCATATAAATAGTGCCTGTAAATAAGGCTACACATGGAGTGAATTTATTAAGTTTCTTGGCCAATTTGGAGCTACTCTCTCTTACAGAGCTTCCCTTCAATAACTCCTCTGTCTCATCTAAGTGTCAGAGTTCACCCACAAAAACTGTTGCTTCTCCCTGCCTCTATAATATCCAAAATCAGCCAAGTACTGAACATAATCTTTCCCCCATTTTGCATAATCTTCCAGGATTAAGTGAACTAATCATTGTATGATAATTCAACAATAAAACTAGAGATTCTGAAACCACAGAAGTGAATTGTAGTTGTAAAAATCAGCCAAAATTAGCCCTCCTGAACACACTGCCTTTCAGATGCTTCCCCCTTTGCAGATAACATTCTTTGCTGAATTGTCAATCCTCAACTGGATTTTAAAGGCTCGCTATTAAGGCTTTTTTAATCTCCTAGTTTGGTGGCACTGTTCGTCCTCCTCAGTAATATTAATGATAACAATGACAAAAGTTTAAACACTGGAGAATCACAATACTAATATGTTGCTTAGAAGGTTATATAAACTGACTTTAACTTTAGAGGTCTAAACAGAGTAGTATATTCAGCTCTCAGACCTCTCCCTTCCCCCCCACCCCCAATTTCAAGAATTACTACTGTTCTTCTAAGGAAATCTAGCATCAACAACTCAGAGCACAGAGCTTTTACATAAGCTATTATTTAAATATGCATAAAGGCAATTTTTTTCTTATCAGTATTGTCACAACTGTGAAAGTGTTATGTGACCACATATTTATGAACTTTACGACAGCATAAAATAAGTTAGATAAAAATAGCTTAGGAAGGCTTTGGATGGATGAAAACACCTTTGATATGAACAGCGGTAACCTGCCATCATAACAGGGGCAGCATAAATGTGTGAAGGATTAGTGAAGAGCAGATTTGAAAAGGGATATGCATGACTCTGGACAAGTTTAAAGATGGCTGAAAAGCAGTTTCATTGAAATATGTGCTCTTAGCTAAGGAAACCTAGACCTACTATACAGCACTGTTAGGCAACCTGGCTCATAGTAGTGGTACAACAGATATTTAATAAATATCAGCCAAAAAGGTGATTCCAACATTGCAAATACTGTGCAAGAAAAGAAGCATTTCACAGAAAGATGGAATAACAACATAAATTGGGGCTGGATGCTATTTGAAAAAATTACTAAGTAAGGGGGATTAATTCTGAGGGTTTTGGAAGAGTCTTATGATTTGCAACCCCCCTTCCATTTCTTCTCCCTGTTCTTTCAAGAACAGAGGAGGGATTGCTACTAACTAAGGGGATGTTTAGCCATCCTGCTCTGCTCACCTGTACTGATGCCACTCCCCCCCATCACCTCTGCTCTGCTGCCATGATGACACTGAACACAACTCTGTTTCTCTCCTTTTTAGTTGAGAAGGAAAGTGCCTAAGGCAAATGGTGCAAAGTACCAGGCAGGCTGAATCAGTCTCCCTTTCCCTCCTCCTGAATCCCACTAAATCACTGGTGTTCTCAGCCTAAATGATGCACTTGCATATAGAGCAGGGTTGTTGTTTTTTTAAAAAAGAGCATGGCTAATAACAACCCTAATGTTTACAACATGGCACAACTGTATAATACTAGGAAATAATCAATCTAACCAAGGCTATTACATGTCAGTGAACTTCCTGCATGTTCAGATCACTGTGACTGAACTTAACATGAGGGATGCCTGCATTCTACCACATATCCATGGATCTCCAGAGTGAAACAAACATGCATTTCTCACATATATAACAAGGCTCACTTTGTGTGAAGTAGCTCGCTAAAGGTTTAAATTGTATTCTAAAGGAGAAGGATCCAACAAACTACTGGGCTGAGGAGGGGCAGAGCAATTATGGGACTTGCTATTTTTCTTCCTATTAGCCAGGCCAAGTACTACTATGATATCCAGTTTGCATGCTTGATGCTACAAGGTTGGTACAGCTATGTATAAGCTGTTCAGACTTTCCATTTAAGTCCATATATTTCAGCTATAAATCTTAAAAATGGTTACATGTCAAGAGGCTGTACAGAAAGTCCAATCACATTCATTAGAACACTCTTCTGGAGAAAAGGTTATTTCACGTTAGAAAGCAGAAGTTAAGGAAATGTTATTGAGAAGCAGCATATCGAATTGTTAAATAAGTTACTACCTGCCTATAAAGAAGGAGAATTACAAATGTAAAAAACCAGTCTCAAATACAGTATTTTTTACAGTTTTCTACTGCCAGACTCCCAAGGGACATAAGGCACATGCAAAAGGTGGATTGGGGCTAAGAATTTCATGGGAGGCCCTATGGCCACGGCCTATTGATAGTCCCAACCAATGCTCCCTCTAAACTGTGGAGGCTTGTGAGCAAAAATTCTACTTTGTGAGCTACTGGCATGAAAGTTGTGAGCAAGCAAGATGGCTACTGCATGAATTAGTTTGCTCTGGAGCCATCCGTCCCAAGCTGAGACAAAAATGAGTGAGCTGGAGGCTAAAAAACTGTGAGCTAGCTCACACTAACTCAGCTTAAAGGGAACACTGGTCCCAACATATTACTGTGCAAGGACCATGCCACGGATGAGGCTACTCTTCAGTAAGACACAACAGAGAAGGGCTTCTTGCTGAAGAGGGTGAAAGAATACAAGTTCTGGATACAATTATCATAAGAGGCACTGTTATTACAGAACTTCACTGCATTATGCCGTGGTGCACTCTGACAATGTCAGGCTGCCATGGCGCAGCTCTTACAAATTCCTATTTTGTGCAATCATACTTTAGCTCACTTCTCATTAGATATTACTTCTCAGAACATGAAATATTCTTACAATCAAAGAGACACTAGAGGCTTGGCAAAGAGAAAGTTTGGTGTTCATCTTTACTTTTTTTTACAGGTACAAAGACACGGGATGTCTGCATGTTCTCACCCTTTCCTAACTGCTTTCAGACATTTTTAATTATTCTTTTAAATTAAAAAAATACAATTTCAGAGGGTAGCCATGCCAGTCTGCAGTAGAACAGCTAGATTTGAGACCAGTAGCACCTGAGAGACCAACAAGATTTTGGGGGGCATGAGATTTCGAGAGTCAGGGCTCCTTTCATCAGACAGGAATCAGAATGGAAATCTGAGCACTTGTATCCCATGTAGAAGGTGGGAAGGATGTTGCAAAGAAGGTACTCAGGATGTAAAGGTACAATCCATCCTGACTTGTATCTGATGAAGGTAGCTTTGACTCTCTAGAGCTTATATCCCCCCAACTCTTGCTGGGCTCTAAGGTGCTACTGGACCTGAATCTAGCTATTAAAAATACAATATAGAACTTAGAGTTATCACAATCTCTCATCTGCTAATATTCCAATCATAATATTAATACAGGTATAAAGATCCAGAATATACACACCAAAATATAAAGGGAAAAATCTATCACACTACATGCAAAGAACCAAAGTAGCAGCACAAAAGGCTGTATCTCCCTGAACCACTCTGATAGCATTTTATTCTTTAAACCCGCACCCTAAAAACCTAATATGCATGCACACACACACACACACACACGCACAAATAATTTAAACAGAGAATCCATTAATCTTTTCCAGATGCAGCAGAGGTGGACTCCTTTCCAAGTTTATGCTTCCTTAATGTTTCAGGAGATAAATCCAACATCTGCTGAATTAAGAATAACCAATCATTCAGTTAGGTTTCTACCATACAGTATACTATACCATGGTTAGAAACCACTGTCAAACCATTTTATCTAGAATATAATGGTACATCAAGTGTAATAGTATCTCAGTCTAAATACTGAAATTACTTCAAAAACATAACTTCTTTTGCTTACAAGCCAATGTCCAGTCAGATAATTTTTTTTTCACAAGGCACACCCCCAGACCCCTCATGATCATAAATTCATTGGCCTTGGATGATGAAGTGGCCTCGGACTCACAAATGCTTACTCTGTTAGTGTGATAAAGTAAGAGTCCAATGGCACTTTCGAAACTAATTACCTTGGGGCTTTATTTTCCACATATTAAGTATAGGAGCAAGCTGATTACCCAAGTTCATTTTGCTCTTCTGTATAATCTTTTTGTATCTTACCTTTCTGTTCATTAGTTTACTTTCCAGAGCATCCAATTTATTTTCCAGCATTATCATTCAATCTTCATCTTGCTAAACTGACCTAAGTTTTGATCAATATGATGCCCTAACCCAGGGGTCCCCAACCTTGTTAAGCCTGAAGGTACCTTTGGAATTCTTACACAGGGTAGAGGGCACAATTACAGGCATAATCAACCTCAAAATATCAAGGAGTGAGGTTATGCAAAAATCTAATAGTAACTCTTCAACATTCCAGGCAGAAGCTCTGTTTAACAGAGCTTTTAAAATGCCTTCTGCCTTTTAAAATGAACATATTATTTAAAAAATAAGTTCTTCCATACCTACAGCTTATCTTCAATCACACAGTGAAGATCCTTGTGCTGTCCTGCCAGTTGCTGCCGAAGCAATCTTTTTTAAAAAGCTGCAAAGTCGATCAGCTCTCCAGTGACTATCAGAAACCCAGCTGTGTTAAAGCCCCACTGTCTCTGTCCAGTTACCAAAAACACCTGGAGTGCACCATGTTGGGGACCCCTGCCCTAACCTGTCAGTTTCAACTAAAAAAAACATAGCATCCTCACTAATACTAATTTTTCTACAGAGCTGGAACCCACAGATTCTTTCTCCTAACAATGGCAATTTCCTCAAGTGCAAGGAGCCTCTTCTTTGATGTAAGAGGATCTTCCACCGATGAAGAAGCCTCCTGCATCAAGGAAAGTCACCTTGTACCAGAGGAAAGTGACACTGTTAGCAGAGTGGATCTGTGGGAGTCGAACTCTTTTGACTCTTGTTAAGACTGAGCAGTCAGTTTTTCACAGAAAGGAAGTTAGCATTTTAGCATCCTTCTGCTTTTCCCCCTGCCGTAGTAAAACTTGCCAAGTTAAACAAATTAGCTTAATGCAGTTCAACTACGATCACAATTCAACCTGAGCAATGATAAATCATTGAAAAACCAGAGCAATGATAAATCAGATCATGCTCACTTACTTAACCAAAATAAACAAACTCCCATCAATGTATAAAACATTCCAAACAACTACCATTTGTACTCAAAATGCAATTATGGTGGAAGACTTCAGCTTCGGTTTTTAAAATCAGCTGTTGAAAACGCATACATAGAAATGTGGACCTTGCAGCTTTGCTCCACACACGCCGTATTCACACAATAATGTTTTGTTGAAGATAGTTTAGAAAGAGTATTTGCCACCTCCTCAGAGGCTTGCTAGAAGGAGCTCACAAGTAAAATAATATAACATCATAAAACAACTACTGTAAGCCACCTCTAAAACTTGAGTATGCAGGACACACATTTTCCAAAAACAGACATTATTATCTACAGAAAGATCCCAGTATGAGATTTTATTACATTAGAAGATTACTCCGCAGGATTTAAAACCACTAGTTTTTGCTGGTTGTCTGAAGAAGCCCAGCACATGGGCACTGTAGCCACTGTATTTCCATATGCTTGCCAAGTTAGTTGTCTGTAATATGCCCCATGAATAACATCAGCATAGTCCATAATAACCCTACTTGATGCTGGCCAAGAGGAAATAAAGTAAGACTTTGGGGAGAAAAATGCTTAGCTGAATCAACAGCTCTCATGTTTGAATTCTTTAGTACTGTTTATTTATGAATCACCATTTCTGAGCAAGATTAAGACTGAATGAGACATGTTCATGATGCACTCAATTGCTATAGAAAAGGGAATTCACTTAAAGGGTTTCATGTTTACTTTTACCCTTTCTTATTAAGAATGACATGTAAATCTGTGCCTTTGGATCACTTCTGTTCATATTGCAGACATTTGGAATTTATCTAATCCAGTCTCTCTTGTTCAGATGTAGAAGAAAATTACACAGGACAGGCTTTTTAAAAGAGATCAACCTCCAGTTTTCAAGATATTTCACTGGGGATGATGAAACAAGACCGATTTAGCTGCCCAGTGACCTATATTAATTTTTGATCTAGTGGCAGATTTCTATGTAGGGCAGTGCCTATGCTCTCTTTGATCTCATTGTGGCATCCCTTTTTTTTTTTCTTCAAAAAAACCACTGAATGGGCTATATGAAACAAAATATGAACTAAGGTGGTACAGTTCAATCTCCCTGGCCATTTCTTCAGAACCACTGTAGCGATCTGCAGCCAAGAATACTGTATATCGGAATGCCACCAAATCTGCATCCCTTCAGACAACCCAGACCCATTTGCTTCTCTCTGGGCTGTGCGGGAGGAGAAGGACCATAGTGTCATTTATGAGTGTCAACAGAAGTGAATGCAGTCGCTAAACTGGTTCAACCACAATTTTAGGGTAGAGGATAAAAATCCAAAGCATCAAATGTTTGGTTTAAAAGAATGAGCACAGATATTGCCCACCTGTTAGGAGAGCATCTATTGTGTTCCCCGTTTAGGACCTGCTTAGAAATTTGTTATTCAAAGCATGCTTACTCCGTTACCATGCTCAGACCGTGGAGACCATTATCTAGTGAGACTGTGCTATGCAGTAGGAACATTTTTAGTTGATAATGCCACAGCACAGTTTGGATGGTAATAGTCATGCAATATGGGCAGATAAAAATTCGTCACATTTTTATCCCACCCTTCCTCTGAGGAAATGAGATATACGTGGCTCTCCCCTCCTCTCTTTTATCCCCACAACCTGTTAAGTAGGTTAGGCTGAGAGTTACCAGCCCAAAGTGACAAAGAAATTCATAGCTGAGTGGGGAAGCTCAGCTCAGGTCTCCCAAGACCTAGTCTGACATTCTAATCACTACACCACACTGGCTCAAACCAAGGATTCCTCAACGCCCTGTCCATACGGCAGTGAACCAAGTCTCCAAAGCTCTGGTTTTGTGCTGTGAATCAAACCTTGCCAACTGCAATCACATTTTTAAGGCCAACAACTCGTTACATAACAGCCAAAAAGTAATGTGGAAATGGTGACAATCTATCCCAGTGATCCCCCATTGTGACCTGGTGGCCACTATGCTACCTCTTGATGGATTTTACTTCCTCCCCAAAGCAAATAACCACTCCTGGGTTTCCTCTACATCACTGAAGCAAGAGGTGCTTCAGAGAAAACAAGGAAGCATCAACCGTGACTTTGCAGGGTGCACCTATTCAAAAACAGCTGCCTCCATTGCTTCTTTCTACCGCTTGACAAATTGTGAAGAGTCCCAGCCAGCAATGGCAGTCATTGTATGGTGATGCAAGTTCTCCATCCTCAAAATTCCAAAATGCCTAGGGACTCAACAGGGCTGCGGATCCCTAATCGAGACCACATTCAAATTGACTAACCTACACAGCTCTGTTGAATTTACCCATCCCCCAAATCATTCATTTCCGAAATGCAACACTCTTGCATCTGTTTTCATGAAGTCTAACTTGATTTTTTTCTGTTATTCAGAACTTTAAACATGAGAAAATCTCCTTGATGGTAGCAGTTCTCTGCATTCAGTGCTACATGAACATTGATGATCATAAGATCAGCTATGCTTCTGCTAGAAAAATACACCCATGAGCTTCAACATATGTGCAAACAGTTCCAAGAATAGTCTGCCATGAACAGCTTTGCACAGAATTCAGTTATTTAATTTTCATGAGTTCATCCAATGCCTATCTTTTTTCTTTAACACTGAACCTATTTTAAGAGGCTGTTTTGTAAAAAAAAAAAAAAACAAACCCTTTCTTTACCAGTTTTCCATGTGGTCAAAGCAACTCATAAGGGAGTCAAACTGATCACAAGGTTCACTTTTTCATAAGATCCTCTGCACACATCAGTGCTGCATCTGCAGTGTACAGGACTGAGCCCTACTATTCTGATGTTCGCTCCAATGATCAATTTTGCTCAATCTTTTGGTCTGGAACAAGAAAGGTGCAAGCCATTTACACTGGCAGTGTCCGAAAAAAATTACTGGGCAAGAGAATGAAAGACAAATTATCTATGATGGAGCATATTTTCAGGGAGGATCACTACACTAGATGAAAGACCTGAACACTGCGGATGCTGTTCTGAAAGCTCTGAGTAATGCATTAAAAGAATAATGGAAAACTAAAACTCCAGATGCGTATAAATGCGAACAGTTGGTAAGACTACCTATTTCGTAAGTGATGTATGTTGTAAGATATGTATCCCAGCATTGTTTTACAGATCAAAGATGTTAAAGTTAATAAGCAATGCCATGGCTGAAAATCAAGAAACTGCATATCAAAAACTACTGCGTTATCTCACATACACAAAAAGCAATACAACATAAGGACGCATACTTCAGCAGACATACTCCAGAACATTCAAGTTGATAGACTCCACTAACGATTCCCTAGGATCATAGAGCTGGAAGGGACCTCCAGGGTTATCTAGACCAACACCCTACACAATGCAGGAAATTCACAAATACTTCCCCCACCCACCCCTAGTGACCCCTGCTCCACGCCCAGAAGATGGCAAAAAACCCTCAGGATCCCTGGCCAAACTGGCCTGGAGAAAAATTGCTTCCTGACCCTAAAGTAGCAATCAGCATTTCTCTGGGCTTGTAAGAAAGGGCCACAAGAATTAAGCACTGATGGGACCCTTCCTGCCCTCCTTCTCATGATCTGCCTAAGTTCACAGAATCAGCATTGCCATCTAGCCTATGTTTAAAAACCTCCAAAGAGCCCACCACCACCCACGGAAGCCTGTTCCATTGAGGAACCACTCTGTCAGGGAGAAGCCAGTACTCTACCAGCAATTCTCTACGTGCCCCAAAACCACTCAGTTGAAGTCAGGGGGACAATCAGATAACATGCCACACAGCAGGCTGCAGTAAAGATGGCGGTTTTGTCAAATTCACCTTCCCTTGCTTCAGCACAGTGCTCTAACATTATCTGAGAAACACCACAGTATCAGAATGACATAATACATTTACTATTCGTTATGCAATTTTTATGCTACCCTTCCTCCAAAGAGCTCAGAGTAGCATACAACATTCTCTCTTTCTCCATTTTATCCTCACACCAATCCTGTGAGCTAGGTCAAGCTGAGAGAGAGAGAGAGAGAGAGAGAGCGAGAGCGAGAGAGAGAGAGAGAGAGAGAGAGAGAGAGAGAGAGAGAGAGAGAGAGAGAGAGAGAGAGAGAGTGTGTGTGTGTGTGTGTGTGTGTGTGTGTGTGTGTGACTGGTCCAAAGTCACTCAGGGACCTTCTTAGCAGAGTGGAGATTTCAAACTGGGCTTCCCAGATATTAGTCCAAGACTCTTAACCACTACTGTTTGAATACTGTTTGCTGTTCTTGTCACCTCTCCTCATGGGTTGGAGCATCTTTCCTACCAAGAAAGCTTTAAGAGTTTGGGCCATTTTAGAGAGGTGAGAAAATGAGAGGGAATTATGTAAGTGGATAGAGTGAAGAGCTTATCTCTCAAAATACAACTATTTTGAAGAGAAGTTATCTAATGAAAGTGATTGGCAGCAGATTCAAGAAATCAAATAATTTGATCATGCAACACAGACTGCTTATAAGATGAGTTGATGATTAGTCAACTAGATGGCTTTAAACGAGGGCTATGCATAATTCTGGAGGGTAGAGCCTATCGATAACTATTAGGCATAATAGTAAATCCATGTTCAGATGCAATGAACTTCTGATTATGATAAGCTGAGAGCAAACATCAGGAGATGACTATGTCCAAGGAGTTTTTGACTGGCCACTACCAAAGACAGTGATGGATTAGAATGAATCTTTGCTCTGATACAGCAATACAATTTCTTATTTCCTTAAAAGGTTAGCATGCACAGAAGACAACATTTCAAAAGAAATATCACTTATGTGATGATAGATGCAACTTAGCAGTGAGACTTTATTTTGCTCTTATTGTGGTACTACTTTTATTCAACCACACAAAAGCAGCTACAGGAGAAAAGCATTTCCCTTGTCAGACAAAAAAACTTCATAAGAAACACAGACAAGCTTAATTGCTAGACATTTAATACAACTGTTAGTAACTCCATACCTAACGTCTTCAGTAAAACACTACTAAGTATAAACCTTGCATCTATTTCTAATCCCCACTGTAGAACTACTTACCAAATCCCTGTGTAACACCCAGTTAGCATGTAGGTAATGAATACCATCTAGAATCTGATATAATAGCGATTTCACCATCCCCCGAGGTAACTGAACTGGCTTCTTGTTTGCCTTAGAAGCTCTGTGAAACTTTATAATGTGCTGAAAAACAGAAGACAAGCATGCCTGATAAACCTGTATGCTAATATTTTGACACAGTGCTTTCATTCAAAATCTCATCTGAATTCATTAACCAGTGGCACAATCCTTGGGATTTAAACAAAGGGGCATGCATAGTTTTCCCATGGCAAGAGTTATCATCCCCTTTTGGCAACAGTATTGTATTCATGCTTAATACAGCAACCAATTGTTTTGTATATTCTCATTGTAATTTTGTCCTTTGTCCCATGTATGTAAACTCCACACACACACACACACTTCAAATTTGTATTTTAAAGATGCCAGTATTGGTGACATAAACATAGAAAAAGAGTCTCATCAGAAAGAACAGGTATACATCTGAAATGTGATTGTTGTTCAGAAGCTCCACACGTATCAAAACTGCTTCCGACATTTCCAATGGGGAAAACTCAGAAACCAGTGGGGGAGCATTTCAGCCCTCCCTGGATATTCAATAATTGACTTGAAAGCTGCAGTATTTCAGCTGAAAAGTATGAAATTGAAATTCCTTGGAGAAGCTGCTGTTGGAAGTCATATGCAAATATGATACTATCAGACTCAGATTCAGCAGGAACTTTGGGTGGTTAGCTGCTCAATACGAAGACTAGTTGTTTCCCCTTACAGGTTCATGCATACTATTCCAATCTCCATCCTACAGTATCAGTTCATCAACAGCTGGGAAGGGTACACAGCCAATCTGAGCAGTCTGTTTATGCTCTTTTGACTGGACTTTGGCTTTTCACCTGGGATTTCTGAGTTCTCTAACATGACAATTCTGTTTCTTGTAGCCCTATATGTCTCTCCACCAATTTTTCATACGCTTGACAAAACCACCTCTGACTAACAAGTTTATGCTATAATAAATTTGTTTTTAAGGAGCTGGAAGACTAATACTGCTGCTCCCCTAAAATTTACCATGTTCTTCACAACATGTGTATATAAACACTTATCCACACCTTAGATCTGTTCTACTTGTCCTTCTGCCAGTCTGCCCTATTTGTCCTTTTGACTTGTCCTTCTGGCAATTCCCTCCTTTTGCAGGATGCATTCCCTCCCCCTTTCATAAGAGCACCAGCCTTTTTGGGGGTTGCTCCCACTCTGGAAGAACCTGATAAGAGAGACTGGCTAGGTTGAAGAAACTCTAAGGCAGCCCTATTCAAGCAAATAATATCTTTTTGTTTCGGCTGCTGTAATGTTCTAACTTTCCATGTGCTCAACTGATTGGCTCACAAACTTCCTTTTCCAGCGTTTTTTAGAGACATTAAGTTTTTACTATCATATTTCTCTTGGGAATTATGTGGGCTGTTTGATGTACCCATATTTTATTTAACTGTTATTTTTGCTGGTTTATATTTATGGCGGTAATACATGAGCCACTTCATGCAAAAAGCAGCATGACAGAATTTTCTTCTAAATAAACATAGGAACACATAGATCACGGTAACAGCTCAAGGCTTGACAGTAATTTTTATTTTGTCTTTTACTTAATGCTAAGGCCTGGGTCATGGCGCCATAGAAGAATATCTGCTTTGCAGCATGCAGAAAGGTTCAGTCCTTGACATCTCCAGTTAAAGGTAATAGACCTCACCCTGAGATCCTGGAAAGCAGATGCTAGCTAGCCAGAGCAATGGCCTGACTCAGTATAAGGCAGCTTCATGCATGTTCAGATTTTAGAAGGTAGAACTGAAACACAATATGCTGAAGCTTCTGACCAGACTGACAGCCTCACCTACAGTCACTGACAGCTGTAACCATCACACGCTGTTTAAAATTTATTCACCAAGGTTCACAGTCCTTGAACATTTTTAGATACAGAAAGGACACTGTCCAAGTACATATACAGAGTGTGCTTACCAGCACTTCTCATTTACTCCTTTTTGAACTATATATTAGAACTGGAAAATCTCTAGACATCCAGAAATTTAATGCTGGCATGAAAGCTAAGACAGGTGTGACCAAAGACCCATTTTACAGATACTTGAGAACATCATCCCCTTTCCCTCAAAGGAATTTTAGGGAAGATGTAAAAATGTGCTAAAGGAATTTTAGGGAAGATGCAAAAATGTGCTAAAGTCAAACCATCAGCTACAGCATCCACATATCATGGTACAATTGCATTGTACTTGCAAGTGTGGACTGGCATATTTCTAAATATAGTTTCTTGAAGCAGGGATCAGCAGCTGGAAGGTACTGGACCAAATACAGCCTCTTCACATAATGCATGACCCTATGCCATTTCACTTGCCAAACCAGTGGTATATGAGGGATGGGAGGGAAGCAGCACCTGGAGCAATAGGATGTGTTGGCCAGTTGCTTAAGGGAAGAAGAAAAACCTCTACCATTACTCACACACTTCACAAGGCAACTTTTTGACTACTTTCTACTTTTCTCTAGTGAAGGACTAGTTTCTGCAGAGAGGCTTAATTTCTAACATTATCTTATGTTCTATTCATCCATATGCTCAAAATGTCATTGAGGCCAAGGGCAGCTCTGCACATTCAGATGCCATGTTTGGAGAACGTAAGTAAAGCTGCCACAGATTAAGGACAAAAATGCATTTGCAAAGAGCAATTGAAAAAATTAATGGAACATGATGCACTACAAAAAGTGGTATGTACTTCCTTAGTCACTTCCTTTCATTGCAGCATGCCTCAGAGACAAGCACTTTGTTGCAGTACAAGTTTTATCTGTTGCTGAACAATTTATCCAATTATCTACAGACTTTCTTACCCAGAGGTCATGTTCCGCATAATCAAAGAGAAGCCACACTTTTCTGTCAGCATGAGACAGAAACACCTTCTGCAGAGAAATAACGTTTGGATGCTTGAGTTCCCGCAGCAGCTGCAAAACAAATGCTATCCATTAAAAAGATGTCCATACAAGCAAGAGATGAGAACTGATGATTCTTTATAATTTAGAGCCTTATGAATAAGCATGTTGTTCAGAATTAATCTTTGAAGCTTTTAAATCCACAAGTAAAAGCAGTATGGGCTTCATTTTACTTAAGGAATTTCTTACAGATGTAAACCAGACTATAACTAGGGCATATGAATTTCCCTTAGGACACAGATAGTGCTATTTAAGTTTAAATGCTTATAATTAAAAAATATTCAGTTTATATACCAGGAAAACTGTGCTTCTTATATAGGAAGTTCAAAACAGAGTTTGTTTCCCTCAGTTCTTTTGTGTCTTTTTTGTACTAAGGATGAGACTTTTCTCCACATTTATTTAGATGTTTATACCTTACTTTCCCCCAAATGGAGACCCAACATCACTTAATTTTCTCTTCCTCCATTTCATTTTCACAACAACCCAGTAACGTAGTTTAGGCTGAGACTGCATGCCCATGGCCACCAGGTGAGCCTCAATGACAGAGCAGGCATAGGAACCTGGATCTTCCAGATTCTAGTCCAACACTCTAAACCACTATCCTATAACACATTCCAGTTGTATATATTTTCTAAAACTTCATCACTTAGTATTATACCAGTGCTTCTCCCCACATCAGAAATGTTGACCCCCCCCCCCAAAAAAAAAGAAAGTCCAAAAAGTGGAGACACTGTGACATTAGGTCAAGGCAGATCAGTACAGATGGCCGCATCAGTGAAAATGTATTCAAGAAGTCTGTTTAAAATACAGTCTTTAAAGAGCTTTGTAACAGGAATATTGATGTCTTTATTGGTCTCTAAAACAGTAAATAGCCCAGTAGCACCTTTAAGACTAACAAACTTTATTGCAGCATAAGCTTTTGAGAAACACAGATTGCACCCAAAGAGTGCTTGTGAATGGTTCCTCATCTTCTTGGACAGGAATGACAAGTGTAGTGCCTCAAGGATCTGTCGTGGGACCTGTTTTGTTCAACATCTTTATCAATGATTTGGATGAAGGGATAGAAGGAATGCTTATTAAATTTGCAGATGATACTAAATTGGGTGGAGTAGCAAATACAGCAGAAGACAGAGTCAGGATACAGGATGATCATGACAGGCTGGAAAACTGGGCTAAAACAAATAAAATGAATTTCAGTGGGGATGAATGTAAAGTTCTGCATTTAGGTAGGAAAAATCAAATGCATAGTTATAGAATGGGGGAAACTTGTCTTGGCAGTAGTATGTGCAAAAAGGATCTAGGGGTCTTAGTAGACCATACACTGAACATGAGTCAGCAGTGTGATGCAGTTGCTATAAAGGCAAATGCCATTTTGGGCTGTATCAATGGAAGTATAGTGACCAGCAGTGTTCCCTCTAAGCTGAGTTAGTGTGAGCTAGCTCACAGTTTTCTAGCCTCTGGCTCACACATTTTTGTCTTAGCTCAGGAAGGATGGCCCCAGAGCAAACTAATTTATGCAGGAGCCAAATTGTTCGCTCACAACTTTAATGCCAGTAGCTCACAAAATAGAATTTTTGCTCACAAGACTCCACAGCTTAGAGGGAGTATTGGTGTCCAAATCACACAAAGTGATGGTACCACTTTACTCTGCTCTGGTTAGACCTCACATAGAGTGTTGTGTTCCATTTTGGGCACCACAATTTAAGGAGGATATAGACAAGCTGGAACGTGTCCAGAGGAGAGCAATGAAGATGGTGAGGGGTCTGGAGACCAAGTCCTCTGAGGAAAGGTTAAAGGAGCTGGGTGTGTTAAGCCTGGAGAGGAGACGACTGAGAAGTGATATGATATCCAAGTACTTGAAGGGCTGTCATCTAGAGGATGGTGTGGAGTTGTTTTCTGTTGCCCCAGAAGGTCAGACCAGAACCAACAGGTTGAAATTAAATCAGAACAGTTTTCGACTAAACATTAAGAAGAACTTCCTGACAGTTAAGAGTTGTTTCTCAGTGGAACAGGCTTCCTTGGGAGGTGGTGGGCTCTCCTTTGGAGGTTTTCAAACAGAGGCTAGATGGCCATCTGACAGCAATGCTGATTCTGTGAACTTAGGGAGATCATGAGAAGGAGGGCAGGAAGGGTCCTATCAGTGCTTAGTTCTTGTGGCCCCTTCTTACACAGTAAGGGAAATGCTGATTGCCACTTTGGGGTCAGGAAGCAATTTTTCTCCAGACTGGTTTGGCCAGGGATCCTGGAGGCTTTTTGCCATCTTCTGGGTGTAGAACAGCAGTCACTGCGGGTGTGGAGGGGGAGGTATTTGTGAATTTCCTGCATTGTGCAGTGGGTTGAACTAGATTACCCTGGAGGTCTCTTCCAACTCTATATTATTCATCCTCTGGATTTATTGGCCTCTGTTTACTAAATTCTGTGTTATTAGGATTGGAGTGTCACAAAATGGGTCTTAACTTCTTGGAAATTTTTTGAAGCATGCATTTACAGACACGCACTATTGTAAAGTTATTCTACTGTCTATTATGCATATTCACATTGTAAGATGTCTGAATTTCCCCCAAGTGTTAAAGTAGTATGCACTTTCCATTTGCAAAATGCCAAATAATTCTACAGAGATACTAAACATAGCCTAACCATAAACATGATGAAGTTATTGGGAAGCATAATCTTATCCTTTTCACTCAAAATAAAATGTTCCATTAAAAAGCATGCATCACAAATCCTTTGCTTACATTTACTATGCTCTATCCAGGAGATCAAGAAATTAACAGATTTAAAATCCTACATAAAATGATCTCAGGAAAAATGACTGAACTGTGAGAACATATCCCTGAATTCTGGATTTTGTTCAAGGTCTACCTCATTATTTTGAGGGTCACTTTTAGGGTACAATAGTTGACAGGTGCAGCTTGCTGTGGCCTCTCCCATCACACTCAGATCTTTATAACTGCTTTGCAAGCACAAATAGGCTAGTACCTTTTGAGTACATTTACAGAGAAAGAGTAAATATTTCATTGTTTTATCTTAAACTTTTTTGCTGACAGGCCACAGCTGATTTATGGCGACCCCGTAGGGTTTTCAAGGCAAAAGACATTCAGAAGTGGTTTGCCATTGCCTGCCTCTGCATAGAAACCTTGGTATTCCTTGGTCATCTCTCATCCAAATACTGACCAAGCCCAACCCTGCTTAATGCATATCCCATCTCACTTTTGGAAAGCATTATAGGAAGCCATAAATTAAGTTGCATTTAGTTCCAGAAAGACTCACTTAGGATTAACACTACTTACTGCTATTTCTCTGCAAGCAGACATAGAAATTCCAGTACCTTCTATTTGCTTTAGGGCATAATCTTTATCGTCTTTCCTGTGAAAGAAGAAAACAAGCTTCAAGAACAGTCTTGTAAAATTAAAGGAAGCATTATGAGCATGGTCTAAGAATCCCCCCTCTCCCCACATAAGGCAAATATTTGGAATGGGAGGAATGACAAGCAGGCAGGCCTTGACAAACATTCTTTGGACTGAGGAGCGAGCCCAAAAAATTAAAGAGCCCAGACTCAACCATATTGAATACAATTTTTTCACTGTCATATTGAGTGAAATATGTTGCCTCTAATGGAGTTGCAAACTGGCCTGAAGAAAAATCTGTCACTTCAAATAATGGTCTGTGATGCCCCTTCTCCACTCACATAGAGTGCCTACCACCTTCTACAACCTCTCTTCTTCAGGTTATGGGTTACACGTAGGTGAGGACATTACACCCTTCTTATCTCTTTTAAAATCTACACAGACACATGACCATCTCACATTTCAGGTTCCCTCTCTCACTCCCAGAGACATCCACAGACAGGGTAGCTCAGCCCCCTTTAATAATCAGCCCTCGCTCATACAGAGCTACTGGGGATGGGGCTCAAACACTGTTCCAATCACTTGCTGCCACCACCATTCATTCATATCCTATATGTATGTAGACCAAGATATTAAGCTGTATGAGTGTGTGCTTCTTTCCCCTAGACATGCAGCCCACAGGGTTAATCAAACCAAGGAACTTTTATTCATAAGAACAAAATACTAAGGAAAGGAAAGTCTAAGAACTGTCTTAAGTCTAAGTCCACTGAACTGCTGAACTGAGGTCCTATACCTACAACTCGAATCCTTTAGTTACAAATTTACTATTTTCAGCAGATCTTTACATAGTTCTCCTCAGCCAGAAAAACCCTTTTCACGTTTTCACTGTCTGCTTTTCTACTATTAATCCCTGTCATATTCAATGGCTGTTTTTCAAATCTCCCCCTCTCAACATTCTGTCAGCTCTTACTGGTTGCTCTTGGAGACACGTGAAACCTAGCCTATCCATCACATGGTCCATTAAACCTCTACTGCTTTCACAAAAAGCATCAGTCACAGACAAAGCCTCTATTAAAGATACAGGGCATTTCCCTCCATACCTAAATTCAACAGGTTAGGCCCTACCTGAACAAGTAAGAAGGTAATTTAGCTATGAATAAGGTACAGAGTTGTTTCTTCCTCCTGATCTTTTAGATGGGGTGCAAAATGTTTTCTGCACATGAAGATGTTTTCCTGAAGAGGCACAGCCCTGCAACACTTGAAAACTTTTGCAGAACCCCTTAGTTCCTATCACCCACTGGAATCAACACATTCTTCAGTTTTTCCCCACTTCCATCTTCACTCCCCTTCCTGTCATCTTTCTTGTCTCAAATTTTAGATTGTAAGCTCTTTGGGGCAGGACCTTCCTGTCCTGTGCAATAACAAACCCACCTTTCATTCAGTTGAATGTAAGCAAACTGGGCCTAACTAATGGGCTCCAGTGGAGGTAGCCCTGTTAATTTTGTGGCAACAAAAACAAGAACCCAACACTATAAAGGCATGTACTACAGCATAAGCTTTTAAAGACACAACCTTTTTTGTTTAAGCTAATTGCTACCACCAGACTACTATGTAAGTAGAACAGAAGTGAAGGAAGAAGAATATCTAAGAATTATTCTCTTTTCAACTCAAGCATAGAGTGTCCATGTGTGTATAGATTTCCAACAGGAGCTCCCACGTCAGTGATTCAGTAAACCTGGGTTATAATCCTCTGCACCAAGCCTGAATATAAAACTAGTCACGATGCACTCTATTTGTGCTCTGAATGATTCCTATACACTGTAAATTGGCTTGAAGACTGAAAGGTGTTTCTTCCTCTCTGGGCCAGGTCCCCCCCCCCCAGAGGAAAAGTCTCTTACCTCTGCCCACTCTACCAAGCACAGCCACCTGCCTGACTTCAGTCCCCCCACCCCCAGGAGAGAGCAGAAGTACACAACAAAGGCAAAAGAGAGCCAGAAGCCATTGAACCCTGTTTGCAGCAGAGCTCATATCCTAGCAAAAAATGCTAGAAGTTTTGTAAGACATTCCTTCTAAAAGTTGACTCCCCCTTTCCTCCCTCCTTTTAAATTCTATAGCAAAGTTTACAGGCTAAGGCCCTCAGAGCTTTAGACACTCTACAAGCAAATATCAGGGTGCCTGGAACTGCTGTTGGGATGGGAAAATGAAAGACACACAACAAAGTGTTGAACACATGTTGGAGACCTTCCCTGCTGATAAATTAAAATATGACCTTTGTATAGCATACACATCAGACAAATCATTTGCTTGTTGCATATACATTTAAGCTGATCACAGGAGCATATAAGGTCACATATGATTAGTACCTGTATTTCCCCCCCCAAAGCACAAATACCTCCATAAGGCACAGGTAACATTAACCCTCAAAAGTTCAAATTTTATACCATGCTTATGAGTATAAATCTTCACCATGACCTTCTAACATCTTAAACCCAGGGGAAGAAGTATCTATATAAATCAGACCCAAAAGATTCATGCTTGCACATATAGCAGCTGCTGAAATACACAACTATAGTGACCAAGATGACTAAAAATTAAGTTTAAATTTTAAGATGATTCTACAGGACTAAAATTAATCATGTGATTCAAGTTAAGCTGTAAACCTTCCCACAATAAAAGAAAACTGGTCTGATTAGAAGCTGCTACTGTTGCTTCTGGACCATAGATTTCTATCCAATAAAAGCAACATTATGTACTAATAAGAATTACTCCCAATTTGGTCCCCCCTCCCAAACCTGCTTAAGGCCTCTGTGAAATGACATTACTGCAGATTAGCTACTCAAAAGAAGCGGCATAGACAGATCCCTTATAGTTATCTGAGAAAATGCTTGTCCTAAAAAACTTGTCTTCCCCATCACAACACAGTGCATAAGGGATCCAAACCATCCTATCTTGTATGAGGAGTATGGACTCTTCCAGCAACTTAGCATGTTAACATCTTGCAATTCGGCACTAAGATTAAAGAAGGCACTTTAAGTTAAACAATATTCCATTTACAGGGGTTATGCCAGTAAACAAATACTGTATGTCCTCTATATGAAGTATGTCCTCTATATTCATTCCTTTGTGAATGTATCTGTATGAATACCTGGCATCATACATCTACCTCCTTTTCAGAGCAGTTTGGACCTCCATGGAGGGATTTCTGTCACCAAACTGACATTTCCTGCCTCCCATTGGAGAATGGAATGTCCTCTGAAATGCTCCTCTTGGGGTAAGTGGGCTCCCAGAATAGAATGAGGAGGAAGATGGAAGTCTGATGGGGAATCAGCAAAACACAATCACTCTTTCAGAGAGCAAACCTGTATCTTGTCTCAGTGCATGACTGTTATTTCAGGTTTGTTTTACAAACTTTCTAATGTCATGAGGCTTGCTGTTCATAATCAGTTTCCTGCTACTTTTACAGCAGCTGCAGCAATGCATCTTGACTTGCAACTACAAGCATCTCATACTTTCAAACAAATATTCTGAAACACAAGTACACCAAATCATTTTTTCCTCTGTGTATGTCAAGTGCTGAGTCCTTTAGGACTGGAAGTAGGCTCTTTCACACCTGGAGACAGATGGTGCAATCCTAAGAGCACTTTCCTGTTTAGACACCTGAGTAGGATTCTGAATAGACCTGTTTAGGACTGCACTGAGACTCTGGCAGACATTAAAGCCGACTTGTTAGTCTTTGCCATTTGGCACGACTTTCTAAGCCTGGATTGTATAGCTATATGATTCCTTCCGTGTCAAATGAACCCGACCCTTAAGCATTCTAGATTGCTGGCTATATGCTCATCAGTGTTTGTTCTGCACACTCCTATGCTGCCTCTCTCCAGAATGAAGCTGCCCAGCAGTTCACAATGTAAGTAAAATATAACAGCCATAAAACAACCAAGATCAGCAACAACAAAAATTACAAGAATCACCTGGCAAAAGATCAATAAAAACAATGATAATGTGACTGTAAAACAATAAAACAGCCCAAACTGAGATACAGGCCATACACTGATAGGACTATTCCAGTGCTCATTTATCTTTGGTCCACAGACCCAAGTCCCATCCTACTTTGCTTGCGTCTAAGCAAGGCATACTATTCACTTAATGGGAATGGAAACCACTGCTTGCTTTTAAGCAAGCCAAGCCCTAACTCCCTTGCTTAGCAGGCCTGGCTACCAGCATCTTTAACTTACCAGCCTTTCCTGTGTGTGTTTTAACTGATGTATGCCACCCTGAGCCCTGTTCCACAGGGAAGGGTGGTTTAAAGATAATCAGATCCAAGTGACATCTGCTACATATTTTCACAAGTCACTGCAATGCTGAAAACCCTTTCCCACTAAACAGCAGCCAAGATTCCCAGGATCCCACACAAATGATCAAATCCTTGGCTTCATACAAATTCCATGCATAGAGATTTTTAGAAGGCTACAACACCTGAACTGAAGCAGTAACACAGAATAGTTCAGCTGGCCTTGAGTGCAGTAGCACCTTAGAGACCCACAAGATTTTTGAAGTATGCACTTTTGAGAGTCAAAACACCCTTCATTAGGTAAATCATATCACCAAAACACTTCAAAGTTTTTAATGGTGCAGGAATAGTTTAAGAACCACCCTGGAATGTCATTAAATCAGAGAAATCCTTCACTGATTCCTGGGAAATTACAAGCAAATTAAGTTAATGGAATAGAAAAAAGTAACAGTACAGTAGCACTTTAAAGACTAACAAAATTTATGGTAGTTTTGTGTTAGTCTTTAAGGTGCTACTGGACTCTTTT
The DNA here is from genome assembly GCA_029375565.1 of Gekko gecko. Lineage (NCBI taxonomy): Eukaryota > Metazoa > Chordata > Lepidosauria > Squamata > Gekkonidae > Gekko > Gekko gecko. The sequence continues at coordinate 35,723,807 of JAPDNY010000004.1, read as the reverse complement.
CTACTGCTACAGACAAACATGGCCACCCATCTTCATCTAAGTTCATGGAAGACAGTCACTGAATATGTCAGTCAACAGCTGTGTGGAACTTCTATGTTCAAAAGCAGTACCTCCTAAATACTAATCCACAGGGTTGCAACAGAGGAGGCTTTGGCCTCCATCCAGTGTCTGTAGGTCTTGTGGGGCCATCTGGTTAGTCACTATGCAAAACACAATGTGCAACTGGAGGGACCAATGGTCTGGCCAAGCTGCTTTTAGGTTCCACTGGGAAAGGAAGCCTGATCTCACAAGACAGATTCTGTCTCTAGCCACAGTGAAACTTGCTTCTGGCTCAAAATGTTTAAGAGACCTAGAGTACTTTAGAGCAGTTCAGTGAACATACAGTCAATGCAAAATGCACCACTGTAAGGTCTTAGGACAGGATATCAAGTACGTATTATATTCTTGCATTACAATGAGATAATTCATAGAAAGTTAAATCAGTCTGGACTGCAAAATCTATGCAGCCCTTATCTAGTATCTCAACCATAAAAACCCTCATCTTATAAAAGAGCGATCAAAGATAACACTAAAAGCTGTTCTCAGGATGTGGTCAAAGAACGTGTTATATCTTGCACCTGCCATCATGCTAGCTTTCCAAAGTACAACTTCCTTCACACCAGCTTTCAGATGAAGCAAGCCCCTGTGGTTTTAAAACTCTCTAAAGAAACCTGATCAGAAATAGGACAATTTCACAATGCATGCATTTGAAAGTTTAAGAGAACAAAAACTTTGTTAAGAATCAAAGTAAGCATCTTTATACAGAAATGCAAAATCCCATTGCATAAAAGCTTGATTTTTAAAAAACTCTGAAACTTTAGTCACTGACTAAAAATTAAAAATTGCTCCAAACTGGATAGCCCAGGCAAGCTTGATCTTGTCAGATCCTGTAAGCTAAGCAGAGTCAGTCCTCGTTAGTACTTGAATGGGAGACTAACAAAGAAGTTCAGGGTTGCTATGCAGAGGCAGGCAATGGCAAACCACTTCTGAATGTCTCTTGCCTTGAAAACCCTCTGGGGTTGCCATAAACCAGCTGTGATTTGATAGCAAAAAAAAAAAAAAGTGATCCTTGCCTCTTCCATTTGACAGGTAGGGAATTTAGTCATGTATTTCCAATTGTTTGCTATAATATAGAGATAAACTGATATAGTCACTCTTCAGCACAAGTCAGTGTCTATTGATCCAGCACTCCAACAGGTCCAAGATATTTAGCTCAAGAAGGCCACAACCCATTGTCTTTAACTAAATCTTCTGAAAAGGATGCAACTGTTAATCTGAACAGGAAGAAGTTTCAGCAGAAGCTCTCATTGTAATTTAATGCTGAAAGGACTCAAGGGGACATAATATTCCCATTCAGATCTACTCAGTGGGGCTTATGCCTATGAGTGTTCCTTGGATTGCACTGTAATTTAATGAATACTTTAGGACAGGACAGATACTAAATATATACACAGATAGTTGCTTAGTGCTGAAACTTTTTGGTGTATACAACAGAAGACTGAGGATAGCATAAAATATAACATGTCTGTATAAGCTGCATGCTAGCTTTAACAGTGCCAGTGATTATTGAGGAAGGCTTATTGTTATTGCATGTTCAGTGATTTTTAGCCAGGCTTACATTTTTACAACGAGACAGATATTGTTGGCTAACATTACAGTAGACTGCTTGTTTAGCACAGTGGAACTGTTGGCTAATGTTACAATAGACTCCTTGTTTAGCATAGAGAAACCTATTGGAACTCTCATGAGATAGAGACTACAAATTTGATAGAATTTTCATCATTAGAGTAAGTGATTGCTTACAGTTTGAGAAAACCTTGCATTTCTAAATATTCTTATTTTCCCTAATGTATTGTTTCTATTGTTTACATGTTAAGAATAAATAGCTTAGCATGGAAAATAAGACAGAACCTTGAGGAACTCTAATAAAACCTCCATACAGAGAAACAGCAGTTTTCCCAGCACCATCTTCTGGAACTACCCTGCAAAACATTGAAATCACACTACATTTGTTTTGGTTATTCTATTTATAACCTGACTTTCTCTCTAATGAGAACCCAAGAGGCTTACACCATTCTTCTCTCCTCTGTTTTATCTTCACAACACCCCTGTGAGGAAGGTTAGAATAAGACTGCCCAACGGGCCCAAAGTCAGCCACCAAGCTTCCACAGCAGAATGAGGATTCAAACCTGCATCTCCCAGATTAGTTCCACACTAATTATTACACCACACGGGTTCTAACAACAGAGTGTTTACTTCTAATCCTCAACAGCAGCCCAGAATACCATCAGTGACTGTACTCAAAAGCATTTTCGTTTTCCTGGAAAATCAGCAGGGCTGCACTACTCATTTCTCTTTCTCTTCTGATACAGATAGGATGACATAGGTTGTTTCTGTCCTGCACTCCAGCCAGAAGCGAGATACAAATGAATCTAAAAGTTGGAACATGTCTTACCTTTAACATCAAGGGCGATCATACCAAGAGATATTTTTAGCTAGAAAGACTTGAGCCTAGCCTTGAAAAGGCTTGATATTTATGTCATGAGAAATGCTAGGAAGGCACTCACTTTTGTTGCTTTTTCCAGGTCCTTTATAAGTTTGTAAAGTGAGGGGGGAAATTAGCTGAATGGAGTTGCTGGGTACAACCCTTAAGTGCCTAACAGAAAGGAGCCTTCCTCTGTGGAAGGCAGTGGGCATCCCATGCTAAATTTCTGCTTATAGAAATTTTGTCGATTTCCGTTTCCTTTTTGACTCCAGGGTCACCCAGTGAACTGCATGGCCAGGTGAAGATGTGTGAACCTGTGTCTTCCAATCCAAGTCCAGCAACTAAACCACTGCACCACACTGTGCTTTCAAAAGGATCACATTCTAACAAGCCAAGAAATACAGGTTGTGCATCCTCACTAACCTTAAAGTGGGTTGTTTGACTGGCAGTGTATTCCATCAGAGTAAGAAGCTCTTGCACTGGTGTAATGTGCTGCCCGTCGCTGCACACAGCAGTAGGAGACAACCCCATATACTGTATCAAGAGAACACTTTTAAATACCCAGCATTTATATAAGCCACATAAAATACCACTAACAGTATCTAAAACTAATGATTCTAAACATATGAATCTCACAAAGGTTGAAGGATCTCACTAGAGTTACTCAGATTACAGTAGAGGCAAATATGAATTCTCGCCAGTAACAAATATACCTTTCTCCCCCTGAAAATAAGGATATATGATGGGCACAGCTGTTCTATGAAGGACTGGCATAAATTATAGTTAACAGTACACTGGAACAGACATGGCATTTCTAATCTTGAAACCTAGTTAACCTGTACAATTATGGATTTCAATACCAAACATATATTCATTTCACATACTGTTTTTTGTAATAATTTTCAGTGGAGTTTTTAAAATTATGGTCTTAGCATTATCAATGAAGCAATTATTCATGACTTAGGTTAATATGACAACAGCGTCCGCTTTGTAGATAGAAAAGAAGATCAAGGCAAGACATACACAGTGCTATGGCAGCTTGAGGGTTTCAGGGGCACTAAATGAGCACCCAAGACACACTATGTCGAGGCAGACTCCCTCAGACATCTACCACAAAGGAGAACCCAAAATTGTAATTAGCAAACCCTAGTCAAAGTTAACTTTCATCAGGCAAGACACTTTTCCCTTGGTCTCCACCACTGCCCTACATCACTTAAAGGTAGTCGAGGCAGCCTAGGCATATTAATGGTTGAACCAATGCCCAACTGGATAGTCCAGCAATGATTAAAACTTTCATGATTAAACTTTATATCCTGGATACAAGTGACACTCACTGGAAAATAAGCCCATCTACATTTACACCCTGACAGATATGAGTGTATGGGTCCCTTGGGGAGGGGCCACGGTTCAGTAGCCAGTCACCTGCTTTGCATGCAGAAGGTCTCAGGTTCAGTCCCTGACATCTCCAGTTAAAAGGGATAATGTAGTAGGTGATGGGAAAGACCTCTTCCAGAGACTCTGGAGAACCGTTGTGAGTCACAGTAGACAATACTGACCTTGACAGACCAAGGGTTTGACTCAGAATGAAGTAGTTTCATGGGTTCTGGTTACAGTTTACAAAGCTATCGCCTGTCAGAAAAACAACTGTCTTTGAAGCATTAGAGACAGTTCCCTGAAATATAGGTAATGAGGTGAACCCATTTTAAAAAACTACTTTTACAGTTTATTTGTAAAAAGTCAGAACACAACAAACCTCTAATACTAGTCATTCTGAAAGAACACAGAAAGTAAAGTCTAACACCTGTAACATGTAACACAAAGCAACCCCAGGGCAAGATTGGTTAAAAGGGGGGGGGATGCCTTTCCTAGAAAAGGAAAGCTTCAAGACACCTTAATATGTGCCGATATATTAACAGCATGAACACCATTGTCAGAATACTTTGATGTATTATTTACCAAGAGTCAATCCAGAAAACAATCACTGAAACACTGCAGACAGCATCCTTGAGCTGCCTGCAATATCAATAATCCATATTGAGCCAAACACAGACATTCTTATTTTGCTCTAACAATATTTGGTACTATGGAAATAATATAATCTCTGGTACTATTAAATGATATTAGAATGCTTGAAGAACAGTAGTACTTCTGCAGTTATCTGAAATCAAATCTACCGAAAACAACAGACTTGATGCACTATCAAACTGAACTGGAACAGTGCTCTAACAAAATCATGTCAGTTTCATAGATTTTGCAGAAGTCATTTAACCTGCTTCTTCTGACCAGCACAAAGGCATGTCAATAATACCATAGTAGTATGATACCATGATACCAAGGAAGTACTTCTTCACCCAAAGATGATTAACACATGGAATTCACTGCCACAGCAGGTGGTGGCGGCTTCAAGCATGGACAGCTTCAAGAGAGAATTGGATAAACATATGGAGCAGAGGTCCATCAGTGGCTGTTAACTAAAAGGTATAGGTAGGAATTCTCGGTCTGGGGCAAGTGATGCTCTGTATTCTTGGTGCTTGGGTGGGGAGGACAGTGGGAGGACTTCTAGTGTCCTAGCCCCATTGATGGACCTCCTGATGACACCTGGCATTTTTGGCCACTGTGTGACAGAGTGCTGGACTGGATGGGCCACTGGCCTGATCCAGCATTGGCTTCTCTTATGTTTTTTTGTTTATGGTGGGAGTAAGCAAACTATTCCTGCATAACAGCCAAAAAAACTGCAGCATATACCTGCAAAAATATTGGTATACCGACACACAGAGAGAAGAGGGTTGCGTTTGGCCAGACTGACTGGAATAAGCAAATTCAAAGCAGCAGCACACTAACACCTAGTACTAACTGGCAGCTGCGTGTGTCAGGGAGATAATGACAGGCATAAGTCACATCCATCATCATCTCCCATAGCACTTGCCCCACTGGAGTTGCCAAGTAAGGTGAACTGGCACACAGCTACATGCCAGGGGTTTCCTACCTCTGGTTTACAGCTAAAATGCTGGAGTGACTTTATACAAACTTATTTTGGATAGTTTAAACATGTAATTATACCATTTGCAATAAGATCTTTGGGTCTTTCCTTGGAGGAGCTAGCTTTTTCCTCTGAAGTGTATATCTTCCAAACAATCAAACAGAGGCTGCTAGATATCGAACTTCAAAAACTGCAACCTCTTCACCCCCCTGTCTGTTCTTCAGCTACATTAAATCTTAAGAATGTTGTGGGATGTATCCCCCTGTATTTGTATAATCTTGATAGCCCTAGCCATCGAAGAGCCTTCTCCCTTGCTCGAGTAAATGCTTTTCCTTCAAAACTATTGTATGGTAGGTTTCAAAATATTCCTAAGCACGAACGGAGATGTGACTGCGGTTCTAATTCTCTTGATTCAATTGACCACATACTGTTGGATTGTTCGTGGCATGTATCTGCCAGGGAAAAATGGTTAAATACTTGGTTGCATGGTAAACATCACCTTTCCAATGCGATAAAATGCCAATTTCTACTGAATGACATATCAGCAGAGATTACCGTGGCAGTGGCCAATTTTCTGGCTGACATGATAAGAGTGAAAAATTTGGGAAACTACGTTTTATGATTTTATAAATTAACTTAGATTTCTAGCTGATTGTGTTATTTACTGTCCTTGTTTTTTTTTAATGCTTAATATTTATATGCCATTAAAGGTTTATTGATTGATATACCATTTGCAAGAAATAAATGGTTCACAAAAAGGTTGATGAACAGTCACATGCCTCTGATCAATTTTGGATAAATTCAATTTTCAGTTTTCAGTACTGAACTACATATTTTCATAAACAGGCATGAAAAGGAGGTAACCTATGTTTCCACCTGCCTTTGAGTTTCACTGTTTTGCATAACCACAAGTCAACCAGGAAAGCTCTCTAATGGAATAGCAGGTGAAATTCATTGCATATCTGTAAAGGCAAGCAACCACTCATACTTCTTCCTGAAGATCAGATGTATTCAAAATGTTGATGCAAAAGACAACTGTACCAACATGTCAAAAGTACACTATTGTGGAAATACTCCAACGTACCTCAGGACTAAGCTCATGCTCCAAAAGGGGATCAATCTACTATGGCAGAAAAAACTCACCAATAGATGAGTGGCATATTACTGGGTGAAAAGGAAGAGTGACAGAGAAGAATGAAGTCAACTATGCTGAAGCAACCCATCATAACTCTGATATGGCAGATGTTTCGTAGGAGCTACAAATGAGAAATTGCAAAGAATCACACATGATTACCCTACTTTCATTGCACTTGCTATACTGGTGTATATGCTTAGAGGATAGTATGCTAAACTTCAAAAAGTCAAAGATTTAATGCAGTTACATCTTTTTTTTTACACTGACAACTAATGTTTTCAAAAAATCTAGCAGGCAGAAATGAAACAATGTAAGATGCACGTTGTTATGGCTGTTTTAAGGTTAACAAAACTAGTAAAATAAAGGTTGCAAAGACAAAATGATCTAAAATAAGACCGATCAGTCAGTATTTATAGATGAGCAATGAAACACTAGCTCTTAGAAATACTCTTTTTCATCAGTCAACAGCAATTAAGTTCAGAATACTGAGTGGCTCTATTATCCACATAGATACCAATACCAGAGAGCACACAGGACTAAGGCATGATTTTATATACTAACAGCAGTCAAAAACTGATAGGCACCTCTGGTCCATATGATACTAAGGAGATTTTGAAGAAGTTAAGAGATACAATAGAAGAACCTGAGAACCATACAACTGTGGCAACATCACACCACCCTCTTATTGGCACAATCATATCAAAATGGATGGAGCTACAAGTGAGACCAATATGCAGCTTTGGGTTTTTTCACCACCATGAGCATTCGTCTCTTTGCAGATTCAGTCAGAAACTTTACTACCCAGTGTTTGATCTGTTAAATACTACCAAACAAATGAATAAAAACAGGAAAGTAACCTAAAAAAGCCAAGATAACTTTTTCATCTAAATAAATTGCAGCACTCAAGCAGAAGTGAGCAAAACCTTATAACTGCTGCTGGAAATGTATTTAAAATTGAAAACAATGGTCTGTTGTATACTAACAAATGTGACATAAATGCTATTTGCAACTATATTTTAAATTACTTTTTATCAATAGCTATCCCTTTTGATATACAATTGTCTTGGACATGCAGTGCACAAGTAACCATCAGATGGTTCTCTCTGATGATTCAAATGAATTTATATTCTCCTTTTCTGATTTCTTTTTTTAAAATCATTTAACAGAGCTTTAACAATAGCCTGATATTTCAACTCTTGCTTTCTGAATTATAACTGCTCATGTTGTAGCACAGCCATGTAAGATTAACCATTATTTTCAACTGAATGGAAAAAGATGTACTATCCAGAACACAGAACAGACTTCCCAGTTCTCTGTAACGATTAAGCTGTCTGAGCAACCACACACACCGGTTCGCCCTTAAAACCAACAAATATTTTGAGAGCACAGGTTAGATTACAGTTTCTGCAGTGCAAGATTTTCCTCCTAATAGGGTAGATTTGTACAAACCTTTTATAACCCAAAGTTCATGTTGCTGGTAAGCGTGATAGCACATACGATGACAATTACCTCTCACCTCTAACCATATCCACCCACCCACCCCAAGTGGCCCATGGAGGCTACATAGCAGTTCCATCCTTACGTGTCACTCCAAAATATGCAGGAATCTTGTGGCACCTTAAAGACCCATCAGTTTTCATTCCAGCACTAACTTTCATAGCCTGGAACCCACTTCATTGGAGATACATAGTAAATCAGTCCTGCATGCCTTTCCACTGGCACTTTACCACCACACATACAAAAGGTCATATAACAGGTGGCTATATTTCGGAGAACGATGACCAAAACCTCTGATGACAGTTGGTGCATATTTATCACAAAGGCAGACAGCAATAAAATACAAAATGGTGACAAACTACTAAATCATGGAACAAGCCATGAAAATCCAGGGTAGCTTGGCAAAAACAGAAACTCTAGTTCCGCAATATGTAAAGCAATGTATTCAGCCAAGAAAGCTCTTCTTATCAAAAGGTTACACAAGAGGATTGCTACAGCTGGATATCTGCCAATGGTCATTTGAAGGATCTACTATAGTAGTTGTAGGATGTAAAACGAGAAATGCTTTTAAAAATCCTAGGAATAAAACCACAGTTACTAAGCAGGGCAGGTATGAGGTGGAGAATGTGCTAATGGAGACATAGGAGACAAGGAGGCATTGTTAAAAGAAAAGCCACAGACAAAACCACTGTAAGAAGATAAGCAGGAAGAGACAGGGCACATAACAGAAGATCATTTAACAACCGCTACTCCTTATCATCACTTTTTATTAATTATTAGGGGAACCTTAGTGTCAGTTTTGCCCATGCATGCTTGCACATGCGATTAGCAAATTCTAATGTGTCACCACAGTGGTTGTGAAGACATAGCCAGTAGGTGTCAGCTATTCAAGCTTCCAAATGAATGCGCTCATGCAGATTAAAGGAAGAGGAAGAGAAGTAAAACACTGAGACAGAAGATGATCAAGAGCTTTACAAAGTGGGGAAGGGTGACTGAAAGGCAATATGCTAAGGGCAACATGGAGAAAGGGAGTCACAGCTTACCCTGTGAAGAAATACCCTGGTTAAAGCCCACCTAGAATGAAGTAAGTAGGGGTAATGGGGGGGGGGAGTCATGTCAGACGGTCGTAGCAGAACCATAACAGAAGACCAGTAAGCAATTTTAAAGGCTAACCTACATGCATTTCAGTAACAAGATTTTCTAAGTGAGATCTCATTTCATTCATCAGCACATAGCTGCTTTTGATACTAGTCTTTTCAGATGTCATGGACTCCAGGTTTCATCCGGCGCAGGAGTGCCTCGTTCGCTTCGAAGCCGCACAGAATGCAAGCCGCAGAGGAATACAGGAGTCCTGCAAGGAGCGTGCTTAAAATCAGAGCGCGCTGCGCCAGGGAGGTGGGGCTGCTGCTGCAGACGGGCCCATAACTTCCTCCGGGTCCCGCAGAGCGCTTGAGCGCTACACACCCACCCCTGAAGAGCGACGGCCCGGCAGACAGCGTGGCAGGCAAGAAAGCCCTCCAAGGCAGAGGAAGCAACGGACGAAAGAAGGCGGCGGGCGTTAAAAGGAGAGGAGGGAGGCAACGCGGCCGGGGAGGGTGTGTGTGAAGGGACTATTGCGAGCCCCGGGGATGCCTGCCCGCCCGCCCGCCGCCCCTGTGCCCCATCACTCACCCGTCTTTCCTCTTGGCCTTGTAGACGTGCCCGTAGGTCCCCCTGCCCACCTTGCAGCCCTCGTACTCGAAGAGGTCTTCCACGCGCTCGCGCTCCCCAGTCAGCTTCACCTTGAAGTCATAGTCCATCTTCATTCAGAGTCCGGACCCACCGCCGCCTTCACACGACACCCCGCCCTGCGGAGCCCCCGCCCGTCGCCGCCGCCACCACCGCCGCCGCAGGCACCAGGGAGGGGGAGGAGGACGACGACGAGGAGGCCCCGCAGCCGCGACGCGGACCATCCAGGTGGGGGGAGGCGAGGGAGGGCGGCTGCCGCGCGCGAGGACTGAGGGCAGGAGGCGGGGGGGGGTGTTATTTTTTCGCCTCCTTCTTCTGCCTTCTCCCCTCAGCCGGCAAAAGAGCCGAGCTGCACAACAGCCGGTATCTCCCGGCTCGAAATACGGCAGCCGCGCCTGACCACGCTGCTGCAAAAGGAGAGCGTCGCAAAGAGCTCTCCCGCCTCCTCCTCTTCTCAGGCTCTACTCTTTCTCTGGATCTCTCAGTACGAGAGAGAGAGAGAGCTCGCACCACGTGGAATCCTACCGGCTCTTAGTCTGCGCCTCCCACCATGCACCGCATCATCCCACCCACCACCCCAGTTGCCGAATGGAAGCTTGGGAAGCGTAGTCGAAACCTGAAGAGGAGAGAACCTTACGACTGGGTTATCGTCAAAGTTTTGAGTCCAGGGGTACCGTTAAGACCAACAAAGTTTTATTCAAGGTATGGGTGTTCGTGTGCACGCACACTTCCTCAGATACAATGAAAAGGTGCCACTGGACTCAAACTTTGTTCTACTGCTTTTTCAGACGAACACGGCTGCCCACCTGGAGCGATCTTCATTTTCAAGTGTATCTTGGGAGTTGTAGTCACACCGCTGTCGTCCGCGCATGCATGACGGGAGTGGACGTCTGGGCAAAGGGCCGCTGCGTGGGTTTCCTGGGAGTTGTAGTCAGAGAGTCTAACGGAGGTAGGGATTTGTGCCTCATGGGAATGGAAACAGTTTGCAGGGAAGAATGAAACAGAAGTCCAGTGGCAACGTAAAAAGTGGCAGCATTTATTTCAGTATGAGCTTTTAACGGGCGAAAGCGGTAGTGAACGCTGGACAAAGGATGAGATGGTCAGATAGTGTTACTGATGCAACGAACATGAACCTGAGTAAACTCCAGAAGACGGCAGAAGACAGGAGGGCCTGGCGTATGTGGTCTATGGGGTCGCGAAGAGTCGGACTCGACTGAACGACAACAACTGGAGCGCGGTCCACTAGAAGCAACCTGTGCCTCTGTAGCTGCAGCAGTTGTCAAGGTGGCGCATTAGGGCGGGATAAGGGGAGGCCTGTGGAACTGGACAACATTTTTATTCAGACGACGAATGGCTGATTCACGCTTTTTAAACATCTCTCTGGGACAGACTTTCTCCGTCTTGACCGGCGTCAGATATCAGTTTAAAACTTTAAAAACGTAAACAAATTATGTGCAGTGGTAAAATGGGTCTTTTGTGTCACGCTTCGAGAGGCTCACAATTTTTGAACCACCCCCATGTAAAAAAATTAAGAGCTGATCCCTTTACCAATTTCCCCCCTTTGGTTTTTTTCACAGCATTGAGAATATTTGCCGCTAGTATCTGCCCTTCATGATGCTGTTAATACACCGCTAGAATTGATTTCTGTGTTTAGAAAAGTAGTCGATTAAAAATCCTTTCGTCACAACATACAGTGCTGTAGATAAACTATTTCGTTCGTTCGTTCTGGAATGGTAGCGTTGTCTGTGAGATCCCTGCTGCAACAGATTACCTGAGATCTGCTGCCCTCTTTAGACTCTTCCAAGCAACTTCCTAAACGAGCAAGGGGGCAGAATCCGGTCAGTGCGGATTATCTAAACGTGCATAGTGTTGTTGTAATAAATCCCAATATTCGCTCGAGAAAACAAACCCGTTGTGCGCTATTAATGGTTTCATTAACGCGTTTCCTCCGATAGCAGATCTTAATAACGCCCTGATATTGTTCCGGATGAGGGCTCTCTCTCTCTCTCGCTCATCGAGAGAGAGACCAGGGGCAGGCGCGGAAGACAGCTTTGGAGAGAAGGGAACAAGCAAAGATATAAGGGGAAACCGCGCCTGTTTAATATGTTTTAGACCATATGTAAACAGGAAACAATTGCATTTTCTACCCGTGGCCGCAATGCCTAAATGCCATTGCACTCAAAGGAATTTCGGGATAAAGATACCTGGGATCGGGCTACGGATAGAAGCCTAAACTACCGCAGGCCGTCTCAGCGGAAAACAAGGTCCGTATCCGGATCGGGCTCCCCCCACCTCCCCACCCCGAACTATGTCCCCGAGGTTCCAGTTGTATGAAACACGTTTTTTGGGATGCTTGCGCACGCGCAGTCGACGGCGGAACCTTCAGCTACGCCATAGAGACCGACCGGTTCGCCATCGACGTTGCACTTCGTTGCCTCGAATTTGGTTGGGGCGGATTGGTGTCCTGTTTGCGGCTGAAAGAAAAGGAGGTAGTGTGTTTTATAAACGGGGCTGTCCCTGCAAGATGGCTTCCTTTTTCCAGTGAGGAGGAAAAGGAGCTTGCAGGTGCCGTTACGTGGCTGTCCTGACGAAGCCGTAGTTTGTCTCCGAGCACCCATTACCGTTGGCTGGCTCCGCTGGGTGCAGGTGGGAGATTGCGACTGGCCCGTTTCCTTTTACCCCGCAAGTAGTCTGACTATGGCAGCTTTGTCCGTCATTCCCTCTTAGTTCTTCTCCCTTGCCCTCTTAAGCAGGCTGGCGGAGGGACACTCAGTAGCTTCAGCCAAAATCTGGGTGTTTTTCCCCTGGCCGGGTAAGGCAACGATAAGGAAGAACAATTGCCCCTAATTTGGAATGCAAATTATTTTAGTTTAGAAATGTGGTAGTCTGTTGCATCAAAAGCAAGAGTAAAAGAGGCAGTTTAAAGACCGACCAGTTTGGGGTAAATGGGAGCCCATTTCATAAAATGCATGAAGTGTGTCTTCAGTTCAAAGATACACGCATACATGGGAGAGGGGAGGAGATCGTGAACAATGGCTGTTTTGGACTGTTGTGTTTGTCTCATATATGCTTGAGTAGAAGTGTCACATACTATATTTCTTCCATATTATAGCTTTTAAACCCCACTTTTCAGGATTTCTTCCTCCTCCATGTGAGTATGTATTTCCAAACTTCTTTGTTTGGCTTGGAATAATAGTTGGAAGTGTGGGCACAGGAGGGATGGCAGGGATCTTCTTTGAGTGAAATGCTCTTTAAGTACAAGAGTTTATTCATTAAAAATATACATTAAAAATACTGAGAACTCTTTTTTAAAAAAATATCCAGTGGTTATTGGGGGGGCACTGGGAAAAACTCCTATGAAATATTTTTGAATCAAATGTATATATTTTTAAACACAGGGTTTTACTCATTCAAAATGTACAGTGTTAAAACTGGGAAATTTGGAGAACTGCAAAAACCCCTAATCTAGAATTTTAAAAAAATAAAATTAGTTAAATATTTTATAACATGAAATTTACTTGCTCAGTGATAGAAAAATTGGGAATTTGGGCTTAAAAAACCTTTCTTGTGGATTTTTTAATGAACGTTTTGCATCTCTGTTCTGGGAGGTAGTAAAGCTGTGACAAAGGAAGAATTTTGTATTGTTTAAGTCCTGTAAAAGTATGCTGTGCTTTTAAAGATGAACTGTCATCATTTATTGTTTCTTGGCAGGTGCCTTTATTTAAAACAGCTGTAAGACTGGCAGAAATGTAATTGGTGCTTTTTTGGGTCTTGTTGCTTGGGGGGGGAAACTGCTGTTGAATTTTTCAATGGTCACTGAAATTCTGGAGCTTCTATCACAGATAAACTGACTGCAGTTGACATACAGCCCATGGCTACATGTAATTTTCTTGTCTTTCTAGTTTGTAAGAGACTGATCTTCCCTCAATGGACAGTAATGGGTCTGGCTTGGGAGAAGGTGGTGGGCAGGCCACCTTTCAAAACCCCGGTGGTGAAGATAAAAGGCAGTGGCAGCAGGAGCGCCTTAATAGAGAGGAAGCCTATTACCAATTCATTAATGAACTCAGTGATGAAGACTACAGGTTAATGAGAGACTGCAACATCCTTGGGACTCCAGGTGTGAGATGTGATTGTACCTGTTAGACTTTTATCTTGCCCCTCTTTCAAAGAGCTCAGGACAGGGTATATGTTTGTTTCCTCCCTTTTATTCTCTGCTGTAATTCTGAGCTAATGTTCATGTAGCTATATGTTTAATTCACTTTGAGTCTGTAAAAGAAAAGTGTATACATGAAATAATACTTATTCTGCCTTGAGTCCAAGGAGATAAGGCAGGACAGAAATGTTTTAATTAAAATAAGTAAATGCAGACATAATTATTTACTTCATTTACACATCACCTTTCTCCCCCAACGGGACCCAAAGGAGCTTACATCGTTCTCTTCTCCTCCATATTATCCTTACAATATCCCTGTGAGGTCGGCCAAACTGAGAGTGTGACATTGGATCAAAGTTATCTAGCAGCCTTCCATGGCAGAGTGGGGAGTCCATCCTGGGCGACACAGATCCAAGTCCGACACTCTAACCACTGTACAAAAATTTGGTCCTAATGTACCTAGGGAATGCTTTAATTCTAATTTTTTGGATTCAATTGGAACTTGTATTTTACTATAAGTATCGCAAATGATAGTTTCAGAGGGTAGTTGTGTGGGTCTTCAGTAGGTCAACTAGATTCAAATCCAGTAGCATGTTAGAGACAACAAGATTTGAGGGGTTTAAGCTTTTGAGAGTCAAAGCTCCTTCAAAGGGAGTTTGACTCTTAAAAACTCGTTCCCCAAAAAGCTTGTTGGTCTCTATGTGCTATTGGACTTGAGTCTAGTTGCAAATCATGTTCCTGATTTTTTTTTCTTCCTTTGCTTAAAAAGATGCCTTCATTTATGCAAAGCAGAATAAATACAAGTAACATGTTAGATTTCATTTCCTTAAACTTTAAATCTGATTCTAAAACACATTACATAGGGGGAAGTTAACTCCAAGATACGGGCCTCAAAACTGTAAGCAGCGTTAGTCAAAACTTTGGCAAGTAGCTGCAGTGTTGAACCTTACTGTCTCCTGTTTCTCAGAAGCTTTTGCAACCCCGTCTTGCTTCTTGTCATTCCAGATAATCTCTTATGATCTCTTTATCGATTTCCAAATTTTATTTCTTCTTTTCTCTTGTGCGTCATAGGTTAAAAAAACTGCCCTGTTTGTGTGTACTGTTCAACCAGTAATAAAATTGACAATATCATATACAACATTTCAGGAGAAATAACAGCAGATGAGCTGCAGCAACGTTTGCAAGGCGCAAAGGAGCATCTGGTATCCCGATCAACTAGAGAAGGAGAGACAGTTAGATGTAAGCTGTCTTCTTAATCCCTGTAAATATTTAACAAAATAGTCTTTGCTAGATTGCTGTTAAAACACTGAGTTTTCATCTACAGTCTTTCTGTGAATAAAGCTAAGCTAATGAGTTGGGAAGAGCTACAGTATAGGAAAAGTGACATACGTGCAGCTCCTGAAGCTGGTCTGAAAGATCTATGTGTCACCTTCTCTTAGGGTTCCAGTGTTATGTAACTGCTTCCTTAAGACCTGTTTTGTTCTATTCTCTATGACCTGTTTTCCATTAGTGTAGTATCATTGTCTTACGCAAGTGGTGTGTAAACTGCCCAATACTTCTTTATTATTTACACTGTTTACTTTATGTATAGCCAACCTTTCTCGCTGATACAGTCTTAAACAATGAAAGTAATTAGCATGAGGCAAGTAATTAGCACAAGGCATCCAACAAACAATGCAATAGGACCACAAGAATTAGAAGCAATGAAATCTGAGGTTAGAACTCCCTCAGTAATTACAAATGACTGGATTAGACTTCTAAAAGCAATGAGCAATTATTATTGTAATGATAGGACATCTGATACATGTTGCTTTAGTAAGTGCTGTTAACTAGTTAACTGCATTAAGCTTCATATCATATGTCAGACTACTGGGTTGGAAAATCATAATAAAATCTTACTTTATAGTTTCACAACTACAAACTTGAGTGAATGTAAATTATGCATAATTCAAATTTATATAGTTACAGCATAATATGGTGGGTACAACATACTATGTCAGGGTTTCCCAAAACGATACCCATGGGTGCTGTGGCATGCACCAACACCTTTCCTGGTGTCCACCAAATGTTCCTAGAAAGTGGGTGAGACCATGTGGGACACTTGCCCAGCAGGGTGTTTGAGTGGCCACTGGAGAGCCTATTTGTTGCGCTGATTAAAATGATATTGTTTCAGTGGTGGCTGCCACCACAGTGTTTTGTTCTGTTCTTTCTCGCTCCTCTTTCCCAGTGAATTTTATTTTTAATTACCCCTCTCCTCCCCTGCACTTGGGCTTCCTCTGTGTATGTGCCTTCACCTCTTGTGGAAACCATTTTGTGGTTACACTCACCATCTGATGTCAGAATTTAAAAGATGCCCACAGTCTCAAAAAGATTTGGGACCCCAGTATCATAGTTTGCAGAGGAGGAGCATGGGCAGTGATTTTTGTGCAAAAATTGGGCACCTGACAAGTACAGATGCGTGCCTCTAGTTTCTGACACACT
This sequence comes from Gekko gecko, assembly GCA_029375565.1. NCBI lineage: Eukaryota > Metazoa > Chordata > Lepidosauria > Squamata > Gekkonidae > Gekko > Gekko gecko. Next base: position 35,707,309 of record JAPDNY010000004.1, on the reverse strand, counting down.
CAACACCCAGCAGTTATGTGGGCCTTAATACAACCATGCAAGGTTGCAGGGCTGTCCACGTAGCTCCAATCAAGATCCATTGTCACTCATGGAAATTGCTTAAGTTGTGACCGCCTCCTGTAAACTTTGCAACATTTGTTTATTTTAGGAGGCTGGCTTTTTAGATTTCATAGCATTTGCAGTGCCTCAAGGGAAGTGGAATAGGAACCCTTTCTGCAATGACTGGTTACGCAGTCACTGAAGATTGTAGTTTCAGACATTCAATTTATCAAGAAGTGCAATGGCTTTAGAAATATAAGTCTTAACACCTTGCAAAATGTGTTTTATTTAACTGCTTACAGATTCTGAGACTCTTGGGCTAAACCCAGTTAGCGATTCCCTGCCAGAATGGCAGAATATGTTCCGTCGTGCAGGAAATTCTACCCACAGCGAACGGAGGGGGAACCAGCCCTGGAGAGCTGTGAGCCGAGTGAGCCCAACTAACAGAGGATTTCAGTTTAGTCTTGAAATAAATATAGATCATGAATATAATGATGGGGAAGGTCCCAGTGAAGAATTTGATGGCGTCTCACATGGCTACGTGATCAGAAGCCATGCAGAAAATACACCTCCAATAGCAGATAGCCCGATAGCCAGCCGAACTAGGAGCAGGGTACTGAGAGAGACATTTAGCCATGCACTTGCCTCCTCTAGAAGTGGTAGCGAAAGTGGTTCAATGGTACAAAATGGTGAAGAAACACCTCGACTTTTCTTGGGCAGACACAGCAGTGGAAACAGCAGGTCAGCAACACACAACACATTTTTAGATGACAATGAACACAACATTATCAGGCAGAGGAGAGTACAAAGAGTTACATCAGTGACACTTCACAGCAGGAGAGCCAGAGCTAGAAACTGGAGGAGGACAAGACAAAGATCAGAAGCGTTAAGGAGTCAAAGCCAGACCCTGTTGGAAGGACAGCAACGTAGGGATACTCAGCAAATCCAAAGGAGGTCCAGAAGGGTGCATACAGTCCATTCTCCCCCACAGCAAGGTGAAGTGCAAGTGCCGTCACTGGATATAATTGTGGAAGAGGAGGCATCTGGGAGATCCACAACCATACTTAGAAGACATCCTGCCATTACATTAGACCTTCAGGTAAGAAGAATTCATCCTGGAGCATACAGAGATCAGCAAAGGATTGGTGTAAGAACTCCCTCAGGAGGAGGCACAGCAGAAAACTTGGTCACTTCTGAAAATAATAGTGAGGGTTTTCATTGGACCATTTTACAGCCTGAGCACACAGGCATGCAAACTTATGGTAGTGCCATACGGATACCTCCTCGCAGGGTATCAGAAACTGGGCTTGGGGAGTCTTCATCGGTGGCTGTTAGGTCAATCATAAGGCAAATTATGACTGAGTTAGGAGAGCTAAGCTCATTAATAGACATTGAGTCAGATCATGAAATTCAGAGGGGTGTTCAGCACTTATCAGAGATGCAGGCAGAGCTGTCTAACTTTCAAAGTCTAAACAGTATCAGTGAATTCAGAGAAGCGTCACTTGGAAGCAGTCCTTCTGAACAGGATAGGAGGGAATGGCATGGAGAGACTAGTGCTCTGCAGCGTGGCCGTCATGGTGATGGAACTCAAGACCACAGTCAATTTCAAGATGCAAACAATTTACCTGGAAATGGGACACTTCCCATTCTTCGACTTGTGCCTGATCTTTTGTTAGATGACTTTATCACTGACCGCTTGAGGGGATTAACCAAAGACCAAATGGACAGTCTTTCCACTCGCAATTATGGGTCCACTAGTGCAGAGGAGGGTGAAATAAGTAAGACCTGTAGTGTATGCATTAATGAATATGTGGTGGGAAGCAAGCTCAGGCAGTTACCATGCATGCATGAGTTCCATTTTCATTGTATTGATCGTTGGCTTTCTGAAAATTCCACTTGTCCGATCTGTCGGCAATCTGTAGTAACCTAATATCACAGATGGTGGAGAAATCCTCAAATTCCTGATCCTGCTGAATCCATTGGAAGCTGGCTGATATTTCAGTGCCATTTTGAACAAAGGGAAGGGAACTGATGTTTACAACTGGAGAAAATCTGACTATATTTGGGAATGAAGAAATCTCATTTTCTGGGTGAAGTGCACATATAAGGGCAAATGTCATTCTAATGACCTTTATAAAATTACAATTTTCTTTTGGCATCCAAAGCACAAAAATGTAATACCTTGTGCTGTCGAGAACCTGATCTTGTTTCATTTATCCAGTTTGTTTCATGCAGTTATCAAATAGTATTTCATTTAGGCTGTGAACATCATTTGTTACAAAAGGGTCTTCCTGGCTGTCATCCAGGATACTTGGCAGAAAATACTTAAGTTACTTGAAATGTTTTAATATGTGGTGCATATTTACGGATATCATTAACACTCTGCACATTTGGGTTTATTTTATGGGTAGTTTTTGCGTGTTCTGCCATCTCTTCCTATTTCTGTGTTGACTTTAAAACATTAAAGAATGTTTAGGGTGTCTGATATAACATTACAACCAGTTCCCATTACTTGGATTTTTTACAGCAACTAAAGGTGAAAACTTCCAAGGATAAGCAATCTACGTACAGCCTGCATGCAGTATTTTTGCTTGCAATTTTATCAGTTTACTGTAAAACTGTCATGATACGTAATACTTGTAGTGACATTGGTCAATCTAAAAGGAAGAGCTTCTTGACCATCAAATGCTATAAACTGTTAAGAGAAAATGTACATCAGTTGCTGAGTATCAAGCACAGCTGTATACCTGGACATTAAGGTTTATATTAATACTGGAATAAAACTGCAGAAACAGAGAGTACACTGTGTGGATCTCTTGCATACCTTCAACTAAAAGCTGAATGAGAAGTTTGTCCTTTGTAGTAGTGGTTGAAACCATACAACTCATTGCATCTAGGCTGCAGAAAACAGTAGCTCTCCCCACCCCCATATGTTTGCATAAATTTAGATTTAAATGGTGCTACATCAGTAAACTCAAAAACTGAGTCCAGCTTCCTTGTAAGACAAGTGTTTAATGGGTGAAGAAAATGTTAATATACATGGTATTTTTTTAAAAAAATCTTGTTTAATTCCCATGGCAGGTGACAGCTATGCTAAAAACACAGTTCTAAATTTCTGAATACAGCAAGTCACTTTTTTTTAAAAAAAGCCATATTATATGTATCCTTAACTACTGGTAGCTTACTTCAGTATAGCTGCAGAATGCTCAGGTGATAACCTTGGCAGACAACAAGGGAGAGAACAGCCCTTGAGAACTGGTCACTGTATGCTTTTCTGTTCTTAGTGGTTGTGATGAACATGGGTATTAAGGCAGTTTCTGAGTTATAGAGGGCTCAGCTGCCCTTGATGATTATCATCGTGTTCTCTGTATCCACAAAAATGCTGCCCTCTTTTATTCCCGAATAGTCTTTAAATTCAGCATTTAAAGTGGGGTATAGTTTTTTTAATAAATAAATTGATTGATAAGGGAGGATTGGATTAGGAATGTGACAGGTGTATACAGGCCTCTCATTCTCCATAATGGCCTGGTAAGCTGAGTGGCCCAGATTTGTTGGGGGGGGAGAAGCAGGCCCCTCTGCATTCTGCAGGGATTCTTCTGAATGTGAATTCTAACCTGTGGCAGACTGGACCAAAACCAATGTGCTTGACAGATGAATGTGGTTCAGTTTTAAGGTGCTGTGTATTTCATTCTTATTTAACATAAATATTTCTGTGCAATTTAAGTTTCGTTTTAAACCAGATCTTTTTTAAAAATATGCACCTATAATTAAAAAAAACATTTAAATAAAAATAATTAAAATTGTAATAGGTTCTATGATTTTCATCTATGCTGGCCTTTAGAGAATAAATGTAATACCTGACATTTTCTAAAGATATTACTTCCACTGCTTCATGAAAAGCTAATTTAAATATAATCTTATTAAAACCCCTGCAGAACTCATTACGTTTCCAAGATGAAGAACTATTGCTGATTGCAGCCTTCAGTTTTATGTTGCTTTTGACAGACTACCTGAAGTTTACATGAATGAAGCTTTATGTAGATTTATTCAGTCAGCCACATGCAGCCCTCAAATAAGTTAGTCTGTATAAACCTGATCATTTACCTCTAAAGTCAACAGCTTGGTAGCTCAGGCTAATAACCTCAGCAAGGACTGGTTGTTGGAAATAGAGTGGCTGATTTCCCACTACAGCTGCCTCGAGGTTGCGCCGCTGTTTGCCCCGATACTATTTGTCAATTTCACACCCGAAGCCGTGGGGCTGCATTTTGACCCGCGGCTTCACCCGATTTCCCCCGCAGTTTCCTGATCCTGTTTTTTGAGGATTACGAAACTGCGGGGGAAATCAGGCGAAGCCGCGGGTCAAAATGCAGCCCCACGGCTTCGGGTGTGAAATTGACAAATAGTATCGGGGCAAACGGCGGCGCAACCTCGAGGCAGCTGTAGTGGGAAATCAGCCAGTGCCTGCATAGTTGTGAATGCTGTGGAACTATCCATGGTGCTGAAATCTTCAAAGTGTGTATAAGGTCAGTAGGATAGGTGTAGCTTCCTCTTTGATATTGTCTACTTCTGTGAATATATCTGGAAATAAATCCCATATAACCACTCTCAAAAACAACTGTAATGCTCCTGTGCCCCATATTCTCATGTCAATAGCTTATTTATAGCCATGGGACTTGAGAAGAGGAAGAAGAGATTGGATTTATACCCCACCCTTCACTACCCAAAGGAGTCTCAAAGCGGCTTACAAACTCCTTTCCCTTCCCCTCCCCGCAACAGACACCCTGTGAGGTAGGTGGGGCTGAGAGAGCTCTTGACAGAAACTGCTCTTTTTCAAGAACAACTGTGCCAGAACTATGGCTTGCCCAAGGTCATCCAGCAGGTGCAAGTGGAGGAGTGGGGAATCAAACCTGGTTCTCCCAGATTAGCGTCTGCACACTCAACCACTACACCAGAATGGGTAAGAAGTTGTACTATAGAGGTTCTCAAGTTTTAGTTCTCTTTAAGTAATAACTTTTCACTACAGTAAAAGCTACTATGTAGAATATCCAAGTTATTCTTTAAAGTTGCCCTTCTATATTTGTAGGCCCCTAGGATAACAACATTGAGCCTCCTTACCCAACAGACTGATTTAGGAAGTCCCTGGTTCAAAAGTTGCCACTGCCATGAGATGACTTTAGCAACAGCCTCAGTTCTCCATCTGCAATACTGGGATCAAATTGAACTAATCCATACAGTTATTCCAAGGACAACTGGGGTGACTAAATGCTTATGTCTTTTGTTGCATTTTAGTATAATTCTATTTAATTTTTTTTAAAAAGACTGGATGTTAAAGTCCCCTGATATTAATAGCGTGTGACAAAATTCCTAAGGCCGTCTTGAGCATGTTTATAACCAGGACAGGCTGTGACTCAGTGGCTGAGTGCACATCTTGCACACAGAAAGTGCCAGGTTCACTCCCGGGCACCTCTTTCTGGTAATAGGAATTGCAAAGGTCCTTTCTGCATCTAAGGTTGTGGAGTCACCGCCAGACACAGAAGATAATACTGAGCTAGATAGACCAACAGCCTGACCTGGCAGAACCACAGACCATCTGCATATTGCTATTAATCTCCTTGCCCACACATGATGGGCACCCTAGTTACTCAGACAGTTAAGCTTACCAAATGCTTGCCATAAAACTCAATGGGCGGTTCTTTTGCTCTGAAGCCTGATCTACTTCATGAGATGGTTGTGAGGATAAATGGAATAGTGGAAAATCAACTCAGCCACCCTGTATTTCTTGGAGGGGGGGCTGGGGAATATGGGATACAATAAATATAATTAAAAATGAAATGCAAATATTTTCACTCTGTTTGTCATCAGTTATGTCTCTATGAAGCCACCATGTGGCTAAACAAATTTTAATGGAAGCATTGTTCCAGATTGAGTAATCTTTCAGTCACAGCTTGACTTTCCAGTATGTCTGAAAACGGAACAGCCTGCCCTTTCTTTTGCTTAATGTAAACATTGACTGCATGTTGAATGAGTGGCCATATTTCCTGTTCTTTGCCTACACTGACCTCTAGTGTCTTCTAACAGCTCTGAACACAAAGGGCAAAGATGACTATGCATGCTTATGTACATTAGAGCAAAAGCAAATCCTAGGAGGCAAGTTTTAAATATTTGTTCATTTGGAAACAGAAGCTGCAGTCTGAACTTGGATGTGAACTCATAGGAGACTGTTCAGCATGTATGTTTTCATGTAAATTTATTCAGGGCTAATATAGTTAAAGTTCTGCATTATCCTACATGGTATAGTTTATAATTTTGTTATTTTCATCCACCTCCATGAGTGAGCAATGCTATTCAGTTAGGAAAAGGTTGGGAGCCTCAAGCCCTGTATCTGATCTAGCTGATCCTCCCTGCAGTTCTCTTACTAGGGCTTCTGTTTAAAGTGGGACCAGTCTCAGAGATTATCTAGCAAATTCCACTCTGTTGTTTAAGCAGGCAAAAAACAATCTTTGTGCCATTTGGAAGAACTAGGGACAGCCTTTTCCCTCCTTCAGGTGGGTACCTTTCTTATGAATCTGTAGTGCAAGTATTACTTTCAAACACTTTCTACTGCAGGGCTTCACAAGCTGTGTAAACAGTTCTCCAGTGACAGTAGAACAGAATGGTGTAGAGTCAGGACTATAGTTGTGAATGATTATGTATCTTCATCTACTTTGGTACGTGTGTGTGTGTGTGTGTGTGTGTGTATAGCCACAAGACTTTCTTGAGATCCTACGATTCTCCCAGTTTAGCCCAAATATTTTAAAGATGATACTATTATTCATTAGAGTAGTCTTCATAATTCATTTTCTAACATTTTTAAAAGCATTGCCTGGTATACAAAGTATTGCACTATTCTTTTTTATTATTATAATTTTATAAATGTTTGCATCATCTGGCACCTAATGGGTATGCTGGAAATCTCAGGTTCTTGGCAAGTCGCATAAGAAGAAGAGAAGAAGAAGAGAAGAGATTGGATTTATACCCCACCCTTCGCTACCCAAAGGTGTCTCAGAGCGGCTTACAAACTCCTTTCCCTTCCCCTCCCTACAACAGACACCCTGTGAGGTAAGTGGGGCTGAGAGAGCTCTTGACAGAAACTGCTCTTTTTTCAAGAACAGCTCTTATCAGAACTACGGCTTGCCCAAGGTCATCCAGCCAGGTGCCAGTGGAGGAGTAGGGAATCAAACCTGGTTCTCCCAGATTAGAGTCCGCACACTTAACCACTACACCAAGCCTTGCTGGATCAGTCCAGTGGCCCATCTAGCCCAGCATCCTTTTTCACACAGTGGCCAACTAGTACCTCTGGAGGGCTGACAACAGGGCATAGAGTCCAAGACCTTCCCCTGTGGTTGTCTCCTGGCTCTAGGATTCAGAAGTTGACTGCCTCTGAACATGGAGGTTCCCCTCAGTCGCCATGGCTAGTAGCCCCTGATAGAATCTATCTAATCCCCTTTTAAAGCTGTTTATTCCTATAGCCATTCCAACATCATCTGGCAGCAAATTCCACATTTTAATTTCTTCAAGCATTTTAATCCATTATAACCGAGCTGTAGCACCACTACCTGTATAGGTTTATAGATGTACTGGATTTAAAATATTTTTACTTATGATGCAACTGATCAGTTCTCATTATACTGTATCTGACCAGGTCACTATAAACATTCGTCTCTGGGGTTTTTGATATATAACTTATGGATGTATGGAGGACCACTGCCCAGTATAATTCTTTCACCAGAAAATCAGGCACCAGTATTTGTAAAGGTCAAACAGCACACTTCTTTATTTTTCAGAAAGCCCAACAGGGGGATGGGATGTATTTACATAGGATATTTTGTTTTCTTGTAGAATATAACTTTTTACTTTGCCTTCACATAGGCTGTAGGCTTATCACTCTCAGTTTTACACAGATGTTCTTCAGTACACTAAACACACTTATGATCCCACTCTCCAGGAACTGTTTTGTGGCTGTCTTTTGGACTTTATCTGTCTGGACCCTTTGAGTCTAACTGGGCACCTTTCCAGACTCCTCCAGACCCTTAGTCCTTTCTTTAGCCACTTCTACAAGTTCCTTTGGAGCAATGTATCTGGTGTTTGTGACCACTGAGGTCTTATACAGTTCACTCTCTGTTCACTCTCCTCTAGAAGGTACCAGTGCAGCCCAAGTTTTCTACTCAAACTGATATCAGGCTGTTTCCACAAAGCCACAGAGGTTTTGTTCCACCTCAGAGCTATTCAGTTAGCTGACCACTCTCTGCTAACTTCTCTTCCAACACCTTCTCCCAACTGTCAGCTTCCAACTGTCAGTTGTCTACCGTTGTCTGTCACTCACTGAGAATTCCGAGCCAAATGGCCCCCTTCCTTCTCAGTCATGTGAGTCAGCAGCGTCTTTGTTTACCTGCTACTGTCCACAAACCTGTAATTCCATCACATCCCTCTCTGTGTCTCAGTTACTGTGAGATGAGCAGAGACATAAATATTAGTTTGAGTTTAGGCAGAAATAGAGAACTGGGGATTTGAAGTGGGGGTAGCTAAAACTGGGATGCTGCTGGGCAGCTGCCATTCTACTTTTTGGGAATCTGACACAGGATCAGCAATGCTGGTGCCTCTATAAGGAATCTGCTTGTTTCTCTGGCATCTCCAGTGCTCTTCAATTCCAAGGAAACTGACCCTATTAAAGAGGCCCCCTCTGACACTTACAAGTGCTGGGGAAAGCTGGGTGAACACCCTCCATGAAAGTATTAAATCGACACTGCTTTTCATGGGCATAGTTTGGCTGTCAATCCATCATGGGTTTGGTGAGAGGATGGTACAACCCTATCAGATGGGTATTCATCTTTAAAATAAATTCTGAAACAACTTTTTTCTCAGATCCCACCAGACAGCTCTAACTGGGATAATGGCCTTTTTGTTTTCAGATATAATCCTTCACTTCCAGGACTGAATCAGACACCTAACAGGACCAGGCATAACCAGCATCAGACTTCATAAGCTAAAGCACTGCTTTATCACTGTCTTTTTCAGTACATATTTTATACCAGTTCTCAGGAATCAATCTCATCATGACTCATTATTTTACAATAAGCATGTACTCAAGCATTTATTAACTTACAACACTAACAATGACATTTCATCGGGTTGTCTAACAAGCTGATCCAGTCCTACTTCCATCTGATGGTGAACAGCCCCTTTTAAGTCTACACTGGAGCATGTCATAACAACACTCTACATCAGCTCCATAACAATGCTATTATGAGATTGCTGCTGCTTGAACAATGTGAATGGGCTTGACATAAAGTAATACTCCTGTTGGGAGCCAGAGCTTCTGACACCAAGAATGTTAACATTCCTTTCTGAATGTTTTTGCAGTGAGACCTGGTAGTTAGGAGAGGCTGTTCGAGTTCCCATCAGCGGCTGGACTAAGAGAGCCCTTCCTGAAAGAGCAGCTTGAGCGAGGACTGAGAGAAGCAGAGGGACATCTGTGAACTGGCTGAAATGCCTTGGGCAGGAGGGGCTCCCTGTTTCTCTCTGTGGATCCGATGTAGGGTAGTAGAACTGCTGCCCTGTAGGATTGTCTCTATCTGTGCTCTACTCATATTAATAAATAAGATTGCAGTGCTCTCTCCTCCTAACAGCCCCTCTTCCCCAAATGGGACAGGAAGTGTTGTCCCAGGAACTTCTTGAGAAGTGAAATGTGTTATCACACTAATCTGCCCTAAAACTTATTTACTACATATTTATCCTGCAAGGAGATCAGGGCGGCATACACTGGACTCCCTGCCTTCATTTTACTATTGCAACAACCCTGAGCGGTTGGTTAGGCTGAGACAGAGGGACTGACCCAAGGGCCCCGGTGAGTTTTCATGGCAGGGTGGCAATTTGAATCTGGGTCTCCCAGATCCTAGTTGAGCATGTTAACCACTGTGCTATGATATAAAGTTGGATAGGTGCTTGAATCTCCTTGAAAAGCAGTCACACATGAAGTTGCCTCATGCTAAACCAAACCCTTGGGCAGTCAAGGTCAGTATTTTGTACTCAGACTGGCAGCAGCCCTCCAGGGTGTCGAGCAGGTCTCTTGCACGCCCTACTGCCTGATCCTTTCAGCTGGAGATGCCGGGGATTAAAACAAGGACTCTCTGCATGCCAGGCAAGTTCTCTACCACTGAGCCAGGGCTCTTCATAACACAGAGCATTGGAGTGAATGAATGGGCCTGGCATAAAGTGATACTCCTACACTTAAGTCACTGAGAAAGAGTGTTAGTCACTCCAACCAGTCCTCTTGTAGATGAGAGGTAGCAGCATGCTGTAGCAGACTGAGGGGCCTTTTCCAGGCTAAAACCCCCACCCAATATGCCAAGTCAATTTATCATATGATAATATGCTGGGGACAGGGAGTCCTATAACTATCATGGCCTGCTTGGGAGCTCTCCTGAGGCATTTGGCTGGGCACTATTGGAAACTAAATGCTGGCCTAGAGGGAGACAGTGTGGGCTCCACCACCACATGATGCAGAAGATCAGCACCTCATGCTTTTGTTTACAGCCCATAGTAGCTGAGATAGGGGGTAGGGTTGCCAACTTCCAGGTGGCACCTGGAGATATCCTCCTATTACAATTGATCTCCAGATCAGTATCCTTGGAGAAAATGGCTGCTTTGGCGGGTGGACTGTATGGCATTATTCTACAGATGTCCCTTTTGCCCCTCTCTCCTCAGGTTCCACCCCCAAAATCTCCAGGTATTTCCGAGCCCAGTGCTGGCAATCCTAGAGAGGGAAACCCAGTGGATGTTTAACCCTTGCCCCCATATTGTTTTCCTAATACAAATTCATCAGCGCTTCTATTTCCCTTTACTGGGGCCAGCATGTCCCCTCCACAGCATGGAGCCCACCACCACTCCAGAGAGGGGCAATTTGCATGGGGAACCCATTGCCAGGGAAACCCCCTTCTCCGCCCAGTATCAATATCCTGTGGATGCTTTTTTAAAAACTCAAAAGAACAAGAGACCCACATCATGGATCCCGCTTGTCCTTTGGTGGCGCTTAGTAGATTGCACAGATGAATGAATGTGGTCCTTCCAGTCCACCCTGCTCCTCTCATTTCACCTGCACCGTCCCAACCAACAGGGAACGGGGTGTATTTGGGGAGACACCCTCTGGCCGCCTACTGGTTTAGCCCAGTCCGGCTAATCGGGAACACACAGCGCAAGTCATGGTCTTTGGGAAAACTGCGTTGCCGGCAGCCCCTGAAGTGCCTGTTAAGAAGACATGTGCTGTAATGGTCCGTCCCCCGTCCCCCCGCTGCCCAGTCGCCCTCGCCAAGTTTCCAGTAGCCATTCATAATGTCAGACGCCAGCCTTTGGTCCTCGAGGCCGACGGGAACAGGATCGGAGCCCGGCCAGCTTGCTAACGGGATTGCTTCTACTTGGCCCAGACCGCGGGGGAAATCCGTGCTGTGCCCAAAGACTCCCCCCCCCCACGCCCCTGCTCCGCTCTTCAGTCGAGCAACCCCCCCGGGTTGCACTAGCGGGGATTTGCAAGGCAGCCGCCGGATCAGACCCCCCGCCCTTCCCTTATCTGTCTCCCCGTCCGCCCCCTCCGCGTCCCCGGGCTCCGCAGCCAGGCGCCGAGGCCAAGGGGGAGCGCAGCCGCTCCTGCCGCAAAGGAGACCTAGGCGCCAGCCGCAGTCGCCGCGCCGTGCGTGTGGGCGGGGGGAGCCGGCGAGGGGATGGCGCGGCTCCTGCCGCCCTAGCCGGCCTATGGACTGCGCTGGCCGCCGCCGCCGCCGCCGCCACCTTGGCCCTGAGCGCGCAGCATGCCGAACGCCGGCGGCCTCGACCAGGCGCTGAAGATGTCCCTGCAGCGGAGGAAGTCCAAGATCCACTCGGCGGCGGGTAAGGCTGGCGGGGACGAGGAGGAGGGGGCGGGCAGGAACTCTCCCCCCCGCCCCGAGCGGACGATCCCCGAGGGCCCCTTCGCCCCCCAGCAGTGCCGGCCGCCCCCGAGCTGCGCATTCCTCACGCGCGGGCTTGGCGTGGGCAGCCTGCGCACATCGCCTCTCCGGAGAGCGGGCTGGGAGGGAGGCGCGCTCGAGTTTCAGGGCAAGGGCACACACACACACACATTACCGGCGCCCCCCGGAGCCGGTGAGCTCATTATAAAAGGGAGGGGGGGGACATAACACGAGCTGCCCTCTTTGCAAGCGTGCGGAAAGGGAGCGAGGAAGGATGTGGCGGAAGTTACAAATCTCTCCGGATTGATCGGTTTCCAGTTTCGCTTTTAGTGCTCTCCAGAGAAAGGGGGTGGGGGAGCAGAAAGCGAGAGGCGCGAGGCTGGGACTGTTGCTCGGCTGCCCGTTGCATTACCTGCTGGGAGATTTTGCTGCTGAGCCCTCCCCCCTCCAATGTTCTTAACATCCCCTGCTAAAATGCAGAGATTTGGACGTATAACTAGTACCCCCGGTTCCAAGCGTCCTCTTAACAGCACCTGGATGCGCAGTTCGGTTGCACTCCTCTGCATGCGCGTGATGACGTTCTGCCTGTATCGCGGCTCTTCCCCGCCCACGCTAAATTTGGGAATACCGGCGGCGCCTGATGCAAAGGACTGCGCTGCAGCTCCATTGCCGGCTCCGGGTTCTCTGCCACCTCCTCTCTCGCTTCCGGGATTCAAGCCCCCCGTTACCTTCAGCGACCAAGTTCACTTTCCCTGCGGGTGCACTGAGTACTTGGGATGCGCGCACCATGGTTATTAGGCTGTGGAAATGGACAGGAATCCAACTACAGCAGGCGGAAGAAGGGAGTCCTGTGGAGACCAGTGGGGCCCACTTGGAAATAAATGCATTTAGAATCCTGTTGTTTAATTAGGCTGCAAATTGGGCTGTGTGCATCTGTGCCTCTCAAGATGCTTAAAAATAAACTCCCTCCCTCCCCCACCCACCCACCAGGCACACTAAGAACTATATCAGCCCTTAGTTTCTAGACTGCTGCCCTGCTTGCTCTTGGCAAAGCAGCTCTCTGGAGTTTCAAAGGAATGTGTGTTCCAGTTTCCAGCCCTTTGTTCAGATCCACTTGTTTGCAGGGTTTCTCAGACTTTGGTTCACCTTCTAAGTTTCACCATAACCTCAACAAATGTAGCCATCTGCTTAGTGGGTGAGCGCATCACAGTCCTCACATGGGTATGCATTTGCAGCATGGAAGTATATTTGGGTTTCAGTGACATTCTCTTAAAGGTGGTTTGGACCTGCCTTTGTCTCCCTGGTCCTCTTAGTCCAGAAGTGGCCAAATCTTGTTCCCTTCACTCAGCTACTGAGGGTCAAATTATGTCCTGTGAGCCAAGGTAGTGTACAGGTTCAAGTGTCAGAGAGCTTGGGCTAGTCGCATGCTCTCCATCTAATCTACCTCACTAGGGTTATTGTGGGGATAAAATGGAGGCAAGAAGGATGTAAGCCACTTCCTCCATGGGGGAGAAAGGCAATGGGATAAATGAAGTAAGGGGGAAGGCAGTTATTGGTAGGGTTGCCAGCTCCGTGTTAGGAAATACCTGGAGATTTTGGGGGGTGGAGCCTGTAGAGGGCAGGGTTTGGGGAGGGAAGGGACTTCACCAGGGTATAATGCCATGATAGAGTCCACCTTCCAAAGCAGCCATTTTTTCCTGGTGAACTGATCTCTATAGGCTCGCCAGTCCCCAAGTTCTCCCAGTTTTGGGGGCTTCTCCCCGCTGCTGGCCCGCAGGAAAACCCCAGCCCCAAACAGCCACATCCTGGGGACATCACGCAGGGGCACTCTGGTTTAAGGGGAAAACTCTGTGGTTTTAAGCCAGTTTTACCATAGAGTTTTGCCCTTAAACCAGAGCATCCCCATATGACATCCCCAGTGTGATGATGTCACTTCTGGGTGATGACCCGGAATACCACCCAAATCCCCCCGGAGCGACAAGGGGACCTGGCAACCCTAGATCTCTTTGCCCAGAGATCAGTTGTAATGGTGGAAGACCTCAAGGCACCACCTGGAGGTTGGCAGTGCTAATTACTGGTCATTAAAAACAGCTTTGTGGAGGGGGACTTGATTGTGGCTACAGCACTGGGAAGAATGAGGGTCAAAGCTCCTTCCTGGACCATGTCTTCAACAGAAATCATACCGGCAGTGCGGCACCTCATATAGAATTAGCTGCATAGGGGTGCTGGGGAGACATCTATTTTGTGCCTGCTGGTTTTCCTCTCAGTAGATGGCCCAGGCTGGCCCAGTCTCGTCAGGTCTTGGAAACTAAGCAGGGTCGGCCGTGGTTAAGATCTGAATGGGAGAGACTGCCAAGGAATTCTAGGGTCGCCGTGCAGAGGAAGGCAAGGGCAGAACCACCTTTGTTCCGTCTCTTGCCTTGAAAGCCTTACGGGGTTGCCGGAAGTCGGCTGTGACTTGAGGGCACTTTGCGCACGCACACACACACACACACACACACACACACACAGGGCTGGCAGCAGCTTTTAAGTGCACATCTGTTGTGAGAATGGCACAGGAGGGATTAACTCCTTTCCCCTAACATCACTCCCTCCCTCTCGTTCCAAATGCTTTTCAACTTTTTCAAAAACTAGGAGGTCCGGCCAGGGATCTCCCACATAAGAAGTTGTTGGGCCTCAAGTCCACCTTGGGAGGGAACAAGCCTTCCTGGGGCTGGAACTGGTCTCACTCAGAGGAGAGATAAGCAGAGTCTGCTTGCCTGTGGGAGGGGTTGACACGAACACACAGCCCACCCCTCTAGTGACCGGCTCTCTGTATATGGAAAGCATGCAGCGTTTGCCTGAGTAGCTCTCCATTCCATTCCCCTCCCCTCCTATATCCCTTTCCCATAGTCGAGAAGCTTGGGTCCCTGCAGAGGAACAGCTGTGTGGGTTGGTGGGCTGGAGGGTGGGAGGAATAGGGGGTGAAAGTGAGTCCTTTCCTCAGCAGAACTACACTTGAGGAAGTAGGAGGAGGAGCAGTTCCATCCCTTTGTGCATGCCCCTTTCTCTCTGCTGATGGCGTGGCTATTTCTATTGTATGAATCCCACAACCATGGGAATTATCTTTCCAGGGATCAGAAGCAGCTGCAGGGACAGGAAAGAATGCAGGAGAATTCCATGTCCATCCGTTCAAGGAGTGGTAGATGCATCACAGTGGTGGTGGAAACTGCCATCAAGGCACAGCAACTTACAATGACCCCAGAGAGTTCTCAAGGCAAGAGACATTCAGATGTGGTTTGCCATTGCCTGCCTTTGTGTAAGGACCCTGGTATTCCTTGGTGGTTTCCCATCCAAATATTAATCATGTCCGACTCTGCTTAGCTTCTGAGATCTGATGAGGTAAGGGCACATGGCAGTAGGAGCAGCAAAAGGCATTTTGATATCTGACACAGAAAATCGAAATGGCCCCTGACTAGGGTGCTGTCCTTTGGGGCACTCCTCTAGGGGAAGCAGTGTGAAAGAAGAGAGGCTGCCAAGAGCACATGACTCCCCTTGTGTGGCTTCCATTCATTTTAACAACACGTATGTAGTAAAACTTCCCAATGGAATGTGTCCCATGTTAGTTAATGAGAGGGAAAGAGCCATTGTCATGTTGTGGTTAACGTGCTGGATTAGGCCCTAATAGACCAAGGTTCAGATAGGGGGATCTTCATAAAGCTCACTGGTTGATTTGGGTTCAGTCACTCTTCTTCAGACCTCACAGGGTTGTTATGAGGGCATAAAGTTGGAGGAAGGGTGGGATGGAAATCGTCACTCTGCCATGAATTTCCCTGGAGGACCTTGGGCCACCCTCCTTCAGACTAATCCCTCTCCCAGGATTATTGTGAGGGAAGAACTCCATCCATCACCCTTGGAAGAAGTGCATGATTTTTTTATAAAATGGCTTTCATACCTCAGGCCCCTCAAATGTACGGGTTAGGTCACTCTCCCATCCTTCTGCCATTCACGGTACCCCAAATATACCTTCCGGAGTGGCTGCCTGCCTCTATCCAATAGACTCAGGATTTGAGAATGGAGACTTTAAAACTGGAATGACCAGGGGCTAAAGGTAGGATGCCCTGGCCTGGATGGCCCAGGCTAGCCTGACCTTCTCAGGCTTCGGAAGCTAAGCCTGGTCAGTATTTGGTTGGGAGACCACCAAGAAATATCAGGTTTGATATGTGGAGCCAATGGCAAACCACCCCTGAATGTTTCTTGCTTTGATAACCCTGCAGGGTTTACATAAATCAGCTGTAATTTTATGGCAAAAAAAGGTGGGACGTGTGCACATGAATAACTTCGTGTTCTGCCACTGACCTCGGATTTCTCTGGGGGCTGTTGAACTCTAGAGTCCAGCTTGCATCTTGTCCCCAGGCATAGATTTTGGGAGTTGGCTGGTATGGGGCAAATAGGTTGACAACAGTGTATGCTGAAGACAAGAATCAGTAGAGAAGATGGGAGGTTCCCAGGAGGGGTGCAACCTTCTGGCTTGTTCCAGTTCACAGAGGAAAAAGTCCCCCCCAATATAATAGTTTCCTCATATTTCAGTGGAGAAAGGTCTGCTGAGGGCATCTGCTAGGTGGAGTCACATCTGCAAAGTCATTTGAAAAACACCAGCACTGTTTCAGTGAGCTAATGTATCTGCATTGAGACCTATCCGTACAGAATATTGTTAATGTCCAAAAAAAACAAGACTTCTGGGAGCCACTGAAATCTGGCTGTAGTCCTGAAATTTTGGCTAGATGTATGAAACGCATATGTGGAACTGTATACTTTTTAAAAAAATCATGAGACTTTCCCTTAACTGTTACTTAGAGTTCTTTGAAAATAATTGAATGAATGTATGACTCTGCATTTTACTGAATCTGACCATTGTATGTAGCCCGATGTTTATGCTATCTTGTGACACAGAAATTCAGTGGTGTTTCCCTTCCTGGCAGTTCAATCCTTTAACTGGAAACGTTGATGGTTAAACATGGTTCATGTTCTACCTAAGCAAATGTGCTAACATTGAGTTATGGCCAGTGTTCCCTCTAAGCTGAGTTAGTGTGAGCTAGCTCACAGTTTTTTAGCCTCTGACTTATGCATTTTTGTCTTAGTTCCGGAAAGATGGCTCCAGAGCAAACTAATGTATGCAGTAGCCAAATCAGTTGCTCACAGCTTAAATGCCAGTAGCTCACAAAGTAGAATTTTTGCTCACAAGACTCCACAGCTTAGAGGGACCATTGGTTATGGCCCATTCTCATCAAAAGGTGTCACCTTGAATTCTCTCTCAGCCATTCTCAGGTCTGGTCCCTAAAATAGTGGTTCTGGCTTTCAAAAATCAGACCATCACTGAGAAATTTCAAGGTTTTTGCTGTCCTGCTAAAGTTCTTTCATAGGAGGTCTATAATGCTAGTTCCCCCCCCCAAAAAAAAAAAAAAAAAGTATAGGGCAGGGCACATCTAGAAAAGGAAACATCCCCCCACTCTTGCAGCTTGGATTTAGGCTTAGATTTCATTATACTGGTTTGATTCAGTTTCTGTGTCAAGTATTGTTACCTGTTGTAAATCTTTGGGAGGGCAAAGGTTGCGCATGTGTTATGTGCTGCCCAGTTGCTTCTGACTTAAGAATGACCTTCAAAACATCCTATCAATAAGAGCTTTGCTCAGGTCTTGCAAGCTGAAGGCTGTGGCTTCGTTTACTGAGTCAATCTGTCTTGTGTTGATTCTTCCTCTTTTCCCGCTGCCTTCAACTTTTCTTGCGTTATTGTCTTTTCCAATGAATCTTGTCTTCTCATGATGTGACCAAAGTACGGTGGCCTCAGTTTAGACTCAGGGCAAAGCATTGTATCTAGACAGCTCGGTCTCACTCAATTCCCCTCCTTACCGCAGCTCCTGTTCCACATGGCTTTTGCATATGCAGGCCCCATGATTCACAGCATAGCTGGTCAAAGAGGACTCCTCCTTCCTTTGTGACCAGCAGAAAAGCTGGTTGGATCCAGCCCACTGGCTTCTTGAATTTACTTTAGATAGCTATATTTGTTTATTGCTTTGGTACTGTACTAGTGGGAGGCACTGTTGGAGGTTTTGTAGGGGAACAAAGGGATTTCAGTGGAGTATGGGCACAGCAAGATTCCCTACAAGGATCAAAAGCTTGCTTCTGGAGACGTTTAAGATTAACTACCTGGTCTTGTACAGTGTTTAGGTCACGGTAGCCTATTAAAGCAAACGGATATTTGGATGCCCAATTCTGTGCAAGACTAGGCTGAAAACTGCAGAAACCAGTGTGTGTTTTCAGAGCCTTTGTTTCAGCAACACTTTCCTGTTGTAAGAGGCCTGAGTACTATCGGTCCACTCAGCAAAGTTTGAAGTATTTCTCCAGCCAAGGAGATCCTTTCTCCAGTGGGAAAGCCAGTTTGGTGTAGTGGTTAAGTGTGCGGACTCTAATCTCTAATTCCCCACTCCTCCACTTGCAGCTGCTGGATGACCTTGGGCAAGCCATAGTTCTGACAAGGGCTGTCCTTGAAAAGGCAGTTCTGGAAAGAGCTCTCTTAGCCCCACCTACCTCACAGGGGTCTGTTGTGAGGAGGAGAAGGGAAAGGAGTTTGTAAGCCACTCTGAGACTCTGAGTGAAGGGCGGGATATTAATCCAATATTCTCCCCTCCTCCACCTTCTTCTTCTTCCTGCAGCAGAAGCCTTCTTAGGCTAGATGAGGGCTTCACACTTTTCCTTCTCAGGCTGCTAGGATACAAGCCAGAAGTTAAAAGCCTACTTAGCTGTTGGTCCCAGTAATTGTTCACAGGAGAGTCTTTTGTGCAGACCCAAGTGAGCTGGAGAGCCAGTAAGAGTCCTGCATGGAGTGAGGTATCCTTGAGGAGTGATCACACGTGGTCTGAAACGTGATTGACATCTTCCGCCCACTGCTCTTCTCGTTGGTTAGATACAAAGGAATCATTTTTTTAAGTCATCAGATTTTATTTTAAAAGCAACATAAAAAAAGGAATCAGATTTTGTTTTTTTAAAAAAACACAACAGTTATATAAAGCGCCTCTTCGAATAACCTGGTGTAAAACATAATGAAACACAATCAAACATATTGAGGCTTCCACTCCTACACTCTTTACACAATCTCTAACCCTATAGCAATAGCCTGGTTGTCTGAGTACAATGCGTAAAAGCAGGGATTTTTGAGATCAGGCATTATAAATACAACCCAATAGGCTCTCTGCATTAGTACTGAGCAAAGTGTGACCCCCCCCCAACACACACACACTCCCCTCTGCAACCTGCCCTGTAAGTGGTTATTTTTTAAGAGGTCACCAGCTGAATAATCTTTATTCCAAAAGACTGATTTTTTGTTTTAAAAAGTTACATTTTGTCCCCAGTACTTTTTAAATGTGTTGTTATTGCCAGTTTCATTCGTTACGAAATTATTTTAAACGTAGACCTGTGCGAATATTTATCAAGGAAACACAAGGACAGCAACACAGAATCAGTGGTCAGTGGACTCCCGAAAGCCTCTACCCTGGAAATCTTGTTGGTCTCCAAGGTGCCGCTAGACCCAAATCTAAGCTGTTCTGCTGTAGACCAACATGGCTGCCCTCTGAAATTACCAATAGTTGCTGGGCAAGACAGTAGTAACACTTTTAACAGAAGAGTAGTAATGATTTAAGATTTAGGTGTTAAATAATGACCAGAGATGAATAAGAGGGACATTTTAACATGATAGTCAATATGTTTACTTGGAAAAACTGTATGCTGTCTCTCAGTGCTGGTTCCAGGTTTTGGAGAGCCTTGGACAGACTGTGCTCCGGGGGCCTCCTCTGCCTGCCATCGTTCTGGGCTGGGAAATGCCTGGAGATTTTGGGAGTGGAGCGTGGGGAGGGTGGTGTTGGGGGAGGGGAGGGACCTCAGTGGGGTCTGATGCCATAGAGTCCACCTTCCAGAGCAGCCATTTTCTCTGTGGGAACTGATCTCTGTCACCTGGAGATGAGTTGTAAACCCAGGAGACCTCCAGGTGCCAACTTGAGGTTGGCAGCCCAACCGCCATCAGCCCCCCCATGCTTCCTTTTACACCCATCCACCTGTTTGTCACCCCACCTGACTGTGCACCCTTCCCCTGCTCACAAGCTCTCCCATGGCTTGTGCTCACAGCAGTCTGCACTGCATTTATGCCTTTGCCGTGACAGCGCTAGATAGTGCCTGCTGCTGGTACTGCTGCCGCCGCCAAGAGGGCTTCCATTCTGCGCCCCCATCAGTGCTCGGGAGCTGGGAGCGCGGGTGGTGGGGAGATTGCAAACGAATGGGCAGGGAAGGGAACACAGACGGGTGGCAGGGGAGGTGCCTGGGTGGGTGGGGGTCAGCAGCTGTGGGCCCTGGCAGCTGCCCCCCCTCAAGGGATGCTGAGGTCAGCCCTGCTGTTTCTCCAGAACCTGCTTGAGGTGGCTCCCAACTAAAACAGTAAAATAATACCAACAAGTTAATAAAAACAAATCGGGGGCGGGGGAGGTTTACTGCTTTTTAAACTGATTGGGATGGGTCTTTAATGTTGTAAGCCTCCTTGCGTGTTTAATTAGAATTTAATCAGAAAGGTGGACTGTAATGTTCTAAGATACACTTGGACAATCAGATAACTCTTTACTTCCCATATCAAGGAGGAATACTATCCGGGCCTTGTTTCTGAAAGATCTGAGAGCTTGACTCCTGTGCCAGGGGGAGAAAGCAGAGAAGTAAGGGATGGGCACAAACATTGAACATGAAGATGAGGAACAAATATCCTGGCCAGCTCCTGATAATTTCCGTATGCTTATAGATAGGCTGTTCAAGAGGTGGGGAAGAATGTTACTTTCCCCTGGGTGGCAACTCCCTGCCCCCCCCCAGACTGGCCTTGCCTCAAAACTGGCTTAGCCCTCGCCCGGCAGAAGCCAAATCCTTCCCTCCACAGTGCCGTGCCTTGGACTGGTCATAGCTGAGGCCTTCGATTTATTCTGATTTAAACGATTCTCTTCCTTTTCTGTGGAAGCCGCAGACTGCAAAGACGTTCCTCCTTTCCTTCCTGGCTCTTTTAAGGTCCCTAAAAATAAGGCATTGTCAATAGCACACGGGGCGGTTGCAAAGTGCTCCCCCCCCTTCTTCAAGAAGACCGCTGGAGGCTGGCAGAAATACAGAGGTCAAATATTAGCATTGTTAATATTGATTGAAATAAAGGAGTGCTGTTGCAATCTTTTGTGATCTCTCTCATATGGAAGGCAGCACACTGCTGCATCAAAGTCATACATACAGTATCCCTTTTCTTGATCTCCAAAACTGAATGGCAAATGTTCGACATGAATGGTATAGGACCGATTGGGAAACCTTTGCCGCCTGTTGTTCCCGACATGGCTGGTCTTCAGACTTGGAGGAGGTTCTGTGCCCACTCCACCAACATCTTACTAAACAAAAAATTATGTCGTCCTTGCATGTAGGAAAGTAGAATGTTACAGGGAAGGCTAAGATAGAACACCCTGGCCCAGGCTAGCCTGATCTGTTCAGATCTCAGAATCTGAGCAGGGTGGGCCCTGGTTAGTACTTGGATGGGAGACCACCAAAGAAGGCCAAGGTTGCTATGCAGAGGCAGGCAATGGCAAAACCACCTCTGAACATCTCTTGCCTTGAAAACTCTATGGGGTGCCATAAGTTGGCTGTGCCTTGATGGCACTTTCCAACATCACCAGGCTAGAACAATTTCCCTGATGTACTAGGTTGCTGCACACTCTTACTGGAAAGTGCTACTGCACAATGGGACCATGCATAGGAACTGGCTCTAAATCTGGGAACTTTGCTTATTAATTTGTTTTTAAACATAAGGCAGCATTCAGACATGCAGTTCTCACCCTTGCAGTTTGAGTGGTAGATACAGACCCCCTAGTTCTTGTGCCTCCTTACTATTCTGAATGTACAAATCAGTCCAAAGAACTGGTTGGTAGTGAAGTAACCATGACACGTCATTATAGTATATACTAAATACAATCCTGTGAACACTTTGACACCTGTCCAGATGGCAGTTTAAAATATGCTTACAAACAAGTCACGATTTGGACCAATGGTGCATTCACAGGACTGAGCACACCATATCCTCTGCATAAGTCACCTAGGCTGTGGTCACACGCACCCATTGAAGTGGAGGGGAAGCAAGGCTATTTCCTCTAGAGGAATTTGACATGCAGTTGTGAGATCACACCTCCCCTTGTAGCTACGGGTGCAGCCTGTCACTGTGTGATCAGATGCAACTGCAGGTGAGTCGGGGTTTTTTTTGGCCATTTGTTTCCCGTGCGCATAAATGAGGAATCGCACCTCCACACTGAGGACCCCCTATGGAGTATGCGACAATGCGCATACTGCCGAGCCAGGATGGCATGATCAGACCATCCCAACGGCATGAGAGTGCACTTGTGCAATCAGACAGGGGAAAGTCCCTCCGTGGCCCGTCAGAACCCCTTAGAGCTGGACTTTCCCCAGTGTCTTTTAACTCCGCTTCCATGGCGGAGCAGCACAGGTTGCTGACGACTGCGGGACGCTTCCCAGATGTTGCTGTCTGATCCCTCCCTTTAGATCCATCAGGCATTCACACCTATGTTGGATCTAAAGGCACGTGTGATTGCAGCCCTAGTCGTCATTTTCCCCAGATAAAAGAGAGTATGGGTGCGTTCAGACGCGCCGTTTGAGCCGTTTTCAGCACGGCTCAGAAACGGCTTTTCCCTGCGCGTTCACACGCCCAACATCTGCCCACCGTCCCCAGCCGTCGCTTTCTGGAGCAAACCCCCTTTGAAACGGAGTATTTTGGCACCACTTACCCAAGTGGTGTTTTCCATGATTCTCCGTTTCAAGCCGCACTTTTCCCTGTCTGATCGCTCCATCCAGCCACTTCCGGGTGCTTCAACCCCCCTCCCCTCTGGGAAGCTGCCTCAAGCTTCCGGTTTTAGTCCTCCATTTTTTTTCCCCCTTACCGGTGTGCGCTTGAGCGGAGCTCCGCACTTAGGTAAAAAAAAGAAAAGGTTTACTGGTGCCTAGTTTAGGCATTTAGAGGAGTCCGGGATCTCGGGGAGGCCATTTTTAAAAGGACTCTTCCTTTAAACTTTAAAGGGACCTGTTGAGCTCGCTCTTCTTCGCACCGGCCAAACTTCCTGTTCGGGAGAGGGCTGCCTGTGCGCATGCTCAAAGGAGAGGGGAAACCCCTCCCACCTGCAGGAGGACGGCGGGGCGCTCGGAAGGAGGAGGTGAGTCTGAGCGCGATTCTCCAGTTTAAAAAAAAAGCGCATCGTGCCGGAGCAGTTTAAACCGCTCCAGCACGCTGTCTAAACGCACCCTATGTGTAGCTGGGCTGTTATGCTTTTCCCAGTCAAGTGAAGACAAAGTTTGTTGTTTATTTAGTGCATTTTATCCCACTGCTCCTCCAAGGAGCTCAGGGTGGTGCACATTGTTCTTCCCTCCTCCCTTTTATCCTCACAACAATCCTGTCAGGTACTTGAGGCTGAGAGTATGTTACTAGCCTGAGGTCACCCAGCAGGCTTCCATGGCAGATGGGGATTTTAACTGGGGTCTCCCAGATCCCAGCCTAACACCTTAACCACTGGCTAAGTTGCTGGTCCTCAGGTGTTATTGCCTCTGGAGGACAGGTGCTTTGCATTTGTATCGCACTCTTTATCCAAGGAGCTCCAGGTGGACAGATGTAACAATAACATCACAGACAATAAAAACAAGGCATGCAAGTGATTTTTGATCTTTGTGGGCACCAGGGCCTTTGATCAAGTGCTCACCTTCTGGAAAGCTGAGACTTCCATCGGGACAGGAAACATAGCAGGGCCTGCAAGGCAGAGATGTTCTGCCAGGCTTTTGTTTGAGGACAGCAATGGTTTCCATGGCGGGCATCCTCTCCTTTTCTTCCTCCCCTTAATTCTGATCCTGTGCTTCCACCCCCCCTTGCCCAGAACGTGGCCAGGCAGTCCAGAACCGGGATGCAAATTTTAAGGATGTCATCATGGACTTCTTTTTAATCTGGTGTCTTTCACCTTGTTATTCTAACATTGTTATATTCGAAATTTTAGTGTTTTGTACATTCATTTTATGGCTTTGTGCCTCTGCTGTACATCGTCCAGAGCCCGGCGTAAGCCAGGATGGGGCAATTAATAAATATAAAAACAACAACTTACAAGGCTGGTGTAAATGTTGTTTTTACTTGCTCTGCTTCTTGGTGTGTTTGGTAGCATCCTGACAAGCAGAAATCGAATGCCATGTCCCTTCCAAGAAAAGCATCAGCTACTAAACACATCAGGCTGCTTTGGAGTTGCCCTGGAGCAGGGCCAGTAAAAATTTTTGGGCAATCCTAAGTAGTCCACCATGCTGAACTTGCTGATGTGTGGACATTAGTATCTCCATGGGTATCTCCACTGCCTGCTTCGTACATCTGGCTCACAATTGCTCCTGCATTCTCCGATACTGTGTTTTCCCCACAGGCCTGGGCACTCGCAACAAGATGCATGTGATTGGTCCTCTCCCAACAATATGTAGAGAAGGAGCCAGGCTTGATATGAAAGACGTTGCGTGACCTTATCTGCAGCACAAAAAGGGCAGCCTGTTCAAATGAATGCCTCCCCACTCAAAATCTCTTTGGGCATCCCTGTGGCGGCATCAGCATTAGCAGCTTGCCTGTTTGGTGTCAACTGTGTATTGGATTTGCCTGCCCTTTGGGTTGACATATATTAGCTTTCTTCTTTATCTGTTTGCATCTGCTCTGTAACCTAACATCCCCCCCTTCAGAGCATTTGGGAGCGGTTGCAAGAGCTGGGATGTGTAGCCATATAAAAGCTTTATACATAACCTTTCCAAGATACCTTTGTAGGCTTTTTTAGAAGGGAGAGCAAAAGAGCTTTCTGATTTCATCTTTCGACACCTTTTGCACAATATTTTCACATGGTTTACTGGAGCAATTGCACACCCCTATATCATGCATTAGTTAAAACAGTGAAAGGTTCCTGAAGGCCATTTATCCCAGCTCAAAAGACAACACCATCTCTCCCTGCTCCTGATCCGTTATACAATCTGTACTACGCTGTTGCAAGCAAAGAGTAGCTGCACTCCAAAAATAACGGCAAGTAGAGTACAGAATTTCAGATGATGGTTCATGGAATCTTGGAAGGTTGAACTTCACAGTCCTACAGGCCAGAGCCTAGTACCAAGGAGTAGATTTACCATCATGTTGGATGAGAGAGCTGCTGGCATCTCATGTGCTTGGGTGCCACCAGTGCAGCTGGCCAGAGAAGGTACTGCAGTTTGCTAACTAAGCAGTTGCTGAGTGACATAGAGGAGGCAGTGGAGATTCACCAGGTCTTGTAAATCTCCATACTCTAATAGGGCTGATCAGCCTGACTCTGCAGGGAAGTCTGAGCTGCTGTCAGTCCCAGATTTGTTGTCTTGAATTGGCTTTCTGCTGGCCCAGGGGTGGGCAAACTTGCTCAACGTAAGAGCCACATAGAACAAATTTCAGATGGTGGAGAGCCGCAAGACATGAACAAATATTACACGCACATTTTTATTTAGAAAATATGCAGATTTGCTTTTTATTACCATTAAATGAGACTGCCAAAAATAAAAACAAAAGGGGTAAAAACAGGTATTGATAATGATATTTATTTGTCCAATGATATTTATTTGTCTAAGAGAGAGAGAAAGAGGGGGAGGTGGAAAGAAAGAATGAAAGAGGTGGAAAGAAAGAGAGAGAGAGAGAAACAAAGAAAGCAAATAGAGAGGAGGGACAGGGGAGGGAGGAAGGGATCAAAGGCATGCCTCCCCTTCACTTCCCCAGCTGCCCTGCTGGGAGCCACACAATATGTGTGAAAGAGCCGCATGTGGCTCCCGAGCCGCAGTTTGCCCACCCCTGTGCTGGCCAGACCTTGTTTTGACTTTGCCTCCAGACTGCCAGCCCTGAAAGGAGTACCGGGGAACAATGACTGGGTTATGGGTTGCCTCCCCCACCCTCACCTGGGCAGCCATTGCAAGTGAATGTAGCCTGTCATTCAAAGCTGATGATGCTCTAACGGTACCTAGTTATAGCAACACTCCTTTAGTATTTGTCACTACCCTGTATGTGTATCAAGTTGCACAAAGGGAGGCCTATTATGTAAAGTACTGTCTGAGCAGAAGGCTGCTGTTGGACTGCAGATTGTGATGTCCACAGACTGTGGATTCATGTTTAGAGTAATCCAGCATCACCACTAATGGGTTATTTAAAGTAAACCAGTGCAGCTTTCACCCTTGGGCTAATTCACACAGACAAATGGATGTTCTGGTCTGGGCAAATCTGTCCTGGTTGTGAGTGTGTCCTCAGGCACTACTGTGGTGCTGGCCTTGCATCCATGCAGCACAACTTAGCTCGTGTTGACAGTTGTCAGACTTCCACAATAATGACAACCAGTGACACAGTATATGTGCCTTGAAGCTGTGAACTGGCTGTGGCCATCTCTCTGTGTGTGTTCAGTTTCTTCACAGATCCATTCAGCCCACATTCTCAGCTTGTCAATTTCATCACGCAGGCCAGCCCTCTGTGCGGTGATCTGGAAGGATATTACCAGTCAGTCCCAGTAGGGGTTTTTCTTTCATGGCTTTGGGATAAGGGGTTAGCCTCCTGCAGCTCTCGAGCCAGATGTGGCTTAAAGCACAAGGAAATATGGCTTTAAAAAATCTTTTAAGTAACCTTTCATGTGGGCTGCTTAACCCACTTTGGCTTCTGAAGGCAAAGAGATTTTTTCAAGAACTAGAAGGACTTAAGGCTGGGTCACTAGTTGAGAGCAATGCTCCCTCTAAGCTGTAGAGTCTTGTGAGCAAAAATTGTAGCTTGTGAGCTATTGGCATTAAAGTTGTGAGCGAGCGATTTGGCTGCTGCATAAATTAGTTCACCTCTGGAGCCATCCTTCCTGAGCTAAGACAAGAATGTGTGAGCTGGAGGCTAAAAAACTGTGAGCTAGCTCACACTAACTCAGCTTAGAGGGGACACTGGTTGAGAGAATCCTCTGTTTCTGGTCAGGAGGGATCCAGGTTTTGGTTGTTTGCTGTTGGTGGGCAGCTCCTGCCAGCTGGAGCTGTTGTTGAAAAAATATAAGGTGAGGTCTTCCCTCATTTATAGACTATATATCAGGGGCCCCAATTTTACTGAGCCTGTGGGCTCTTCTGGAGAGTTGAGAGCAGGGAGTGGGTGCCACTGCAGAGTGGTTGCCATGGGGCATTGAGACCAGTCACAAAATTTAGGGACTTTGCAAGCCAAACATCCTTCTATGGAAGTTGCAGCTGTTTCTGAATATGTCCTCCCTGCAGACACAAAGGTGAGATGCCTCCTGAGTCCTTCTGAAACACCTACTGCTTCAGTGAGATAGAGGAGTGCCAGGGCTGGCAATGAAGTTTGGGGAAGGGATGCTTTGGGGAAGAACCACATGAGTGCCAGAAAGCCCCTTGAGAGCCAGTTTGGTGTAGTGGTTAGGAGTGCAGACTTTAATCTGGGAGAACTGGGTTTGATTCCCCACTCCTCCACATGCAGCTGCTGGTGTGACCTTGGGTCAGTCACAAGTTCTTTCAGAGCTGTTCTCTTAAGAGCAGTTCTCGAGAGATCTCTCTCACCCCCACCTACCTCGCAGGGTATCTGTTGTGGGGAGGGGAAAGGGAAGGGGAAGGGAGATTGTAAGCCACTCTGAGACTCCTTCAGGTAGTGAAGGGCAGGGTATAAATGCAATCTCTTCTTCTTGATGGGCACCATTTGTGTTGGGGATTACTGCACTATTATACTATATCAGAGTTTCTTTCCTTACTTTAGTTGTTCCTTATTCTACACCACCTTACATGTTTATTTGTGTATAGAATTGTTTAATCAATGTCACTTTCAATGTTCCCTCTAAGCTGCGGAGCCCCATGAGCAAAAATTCTACTTTGTGAGCTCCTGGCATTAAAGTTGTGAGCAAGCAATTTGGCTGCTACATACATTAGTTTGCTCTGGAGCCATCCTTCCTGAGCTAAGATAAAAATGTGTGAGCTGGAGGCTAAAAAACTGTGAACTAGCTCACACTAACTCAGCTTAGAGGGAACACTGGTCACTTTATCCTGTGCTTTACACACAAGTCACTTTATCCTGTGCTTTATACACAAGTTTACATGTAGGTTTGCAAGTAGTTTAACCTATAGAACAAAATCAGAAAGCTATCCTCAAGAAAACCAAACATCACCTAATTATCCTAAACCTCCTTCAGCCAAATGCCATTCTAAGGAGGAAGAACTTACATACCCAGAGGGTAGAGGCCACCATCAAACAAGCTCTGATTTACATTACAAAAAGCAGACAAGGCTACAGGATCACTCCTAGGCACTTTACCAGGACATGTTGACTGCCAGTCAGCTAAGGAAAGGTTCACCCTTCTAAGCCCATTGATTACACTCAGAAGAGTGTAACTCTCCTCAGCTCTGAGTTGGGTGGCCCCGGCCGGCCCAGTCTCTTCAGGTCTTGGAAGCTAATCAGGGTTGGCTGTGGTTCTACTTGGATGGGAGACCACCAGGGAAGTCCAGGGTTGCTACAGAGGCAGGCAGTGGCAAACCACCTCTGAATAGCTCTTGCCTTGAATATCGAACAAGGCCGCCATGAGTTGGCTGCAACATGATTTCACTTTCCACCACCACCAGCTCTCTTTGGGATGGCACTGTGGAACAGCATCCACCGCAGATAAGTGAATGCACATGAGACTAGCAGGATGATGTTATTTTGCAAAAGTTAAAATACACACACACAAACACAAGCTTAGGTTAATTTTCTTTTGACTGCAGGAACCTTCATTAAGAAGACTGATGAGGCTTTCGCCATGTGTCTCTTTTGTGGCAGAGTTACGCGCCCCCCAAACAGGACAGGATTAGATAGATCCAAGAGAAATGCAGTGGGGTAAGAAAGGATATTACTGAACAAGGTCTGGAAAAATATTTCCAGTTCAAGACACCACTTTGAAATGATTGCCTGGGATATTTTAGCCAGCACTTCACATCATTGAGGCAGGGAGTGAGGGTTGCAACATCCACCTTTGGGACAACTGGCAATGAGTCGGGTAGCAGTTCCTCTCCCTGGTTATTCAGTGAGGCAGAGAAAAGGAACAAAGAGGGGTAAACCTCTGTGAATATATGGATTAAAAGAGCGGGATTGTCTAGCACCTAAAGGGAAAAATCGCTTGGCACAGAGGAAGCTACTAAGGGATCAGAGAGTTTTTAAAAAGCCAATTAAAGGATCACGGGCCAAATTCTGAATGTAGGAGATAATTATAGGCCGTGCAGGCAGGATTAGAATAGAACAGAGTAGTTGGCATGGCATGTCCTCAGGAACAAAAACCGATTACGGCTCATTTGCCAGAGGAGAGAGCAGGAGAGCAAAAGGCAAGTTGAGAGTGGGAAGAGAAGAAAGTGGTGCAGGAAAAATGGAGGCAAGGAACATAAGCAAGGAAGAGATTTGAGCCAACTAGGAGGGAAACACCTTGGAAGCCAGAGAGGATGCCTTGTTGCCTTTGCACAGAATGGGAGGCATGGGAGACTTAAAGACTGTAATTTTGTTGGACAAATCGTAATTAAAAAGAGAATTTATCAGTAAGTTCGCAATGTTATTGCAAGGATAAGATATGAAAATCAGGTATGGTAACTGGAGGAATAGGTAGGATCCAGGGGGATAGATGGATTGAGAGAGGGATCCAGCTCTTCTCCAAATTGGACATCTGTGTCGGAGCTCTCCGTGACCAAGGGGACTTCTGTACCAGTGTCTCCTTTGCCATCTGTGCAGAGCGATATGCATACACTGTATATGAATGTCAAGGATTAGATCACTGATTAATTTTTTAATTGATCACAAGATGTTCTGTCAATTAATCCTCCTAATGGTGCAGTCCTAACATACAGCTCTTAGCATGACAACCGGCTGATTAATTTTGATTGATAAAAGCTTAGGGGTTCGTTTGGTCAATTAATTCAATTGATTAAGTGACTAAGAAGTGCTACCCTAACTTAGATTTTTGATGTGATGCCCTCATGGAAAGACAAATAATTTTAGATTCGAAAGGGAAGAGCCCAATAGCCGCCTTATGGATAATGGCTGTGAACCAGAGATGTGTGCATAACAGCCAACTTTACTGCCTTTGTTTACATCTGCACTCAGCCTGTTCCTGCAGAACCACAAATTATTTTTTGCACGCAGGGGAGTTTTAAAATGTGGTTTCTCTCTGCACCATGCAGGGCTGCAAAATGGCACGTAACTTCTAGAGCAGCCCCTTAATAGAAGACAAGTGGCTGAAACATTTTTTCTGCCCAGATTTCTTTTTGCGGACATTTGTATATATCATTGTTGGAAACAGTACTTGTCTAAATGGAACTAAAGCCTTCTGTGGTATAGAAGTCAAAATTCATCTCATGCTTAATGAAGGATATATGAGCAAATTGGTGTGAATTTCTAGTAGGCATTTCTCATATTTTGGAGGGGTGTTTAGTAGTACATTAGGGTTTTAATTACTGCTGTCATTGACTTGTTATTGTTTGATTCTGTTCTTTTATTTTAATGGCTTTTTTGGCCTGTGTATGCCCAGTATATGTGATGGAGTGACATATATCATGACAGAGTATAGTATATCATGATGGAGTGAGCTCCCGTCTCTGGCCCCAGGTCCTGCCAACCTAGCAGTTCGAAAGCAAAAAATTGCAAGTAGATAAATGAGTACCGCTTTGGTGGAAAGGTAACAGCGTTCTGTGCACCTCGGCATTTAGCCAGGCCAGTCACATGACCATGGCAAAAGTCTTCGGACAGCATGACTCTTCAGCTTGGAAACGGAGATGAGCACTGCTCCCTTGAGTCGGATTCGACTAGCTTTTGAGCAAGGTAAACCTTATGCCCAGTATATGTGTGTGTATACACTCAAATAGTAGAAAATCAGGGTATTACTATTATAAATAAATCCTTTTAAACTTTAAAACCCTGTGAAGCAGGCAAGGCTGATAGCAAGAGATTGGCCCAAGGTCACCCAGCAAGCTTTTGTGTGCTGAGTGAAGATCTGAACCTGGGTATCCTAGGCCTTAGTTTGACATTCTATGCAACATTGCTCAATTCTATTGCTTTATGGCAAAATGCTTCTTTGCCACCATTGGCTTTAGCTTTCCATCTTAAATTAACAGAATTCAAAATATACATGCTGCTTTCAAAAGTTAACTAGGGTCTGCTTATCATCTAAAAGACACAGGAGGAGCTAGAGACTGAAGGAAATGGTGATAAGTCTTTGTAATTGACTGTACAAGGCTTACATTTGACTGGATCTTCCAGAGGTTTTGATTATTTGTTTTGTAAATAGATATTTAAGTGCTAAAGTATCTCACATTATATCTGCTGTTCCCACAACACAACAGTAGCTATTTTGAATTAATTCATTTGGAAACAATAATGTTTGGTATGTGTTCCTACAGCGAGCTCTGTAGAACTGCCAGATAATCTCCAAACCTCATCAAGATGCATTCTGCTGTTTTAACTTGTAAAATGTAACACAGAAGGTTTGCACTGAGTGGTGATGAATAACTGGCCTATAAAGTTACCACAGTTTTTATGAGAGTCTCTCTTTGAGAACAAATAAGGATTTGGGTTTGCCACTGTGTTTGACTGTTTATATAATTTCATGTAGAACCCTTAGAAGAAAGTGATTAATCACAAAGTCTCCTTCTAAAGAAATCCACACAGATCAATCTTTAACACAAATTTATCCCCCAGTAAGGTATTCAATTTTATTATGCCTCATTTCCCTGAGGTGCTTACAAGGCCACAAATTTTGTTTCTAAATAAAGCCCTAGAAGAATTCTGGTAGCCCGTGGAGATAATTGTGGAAAGCATATTTGTGTGTCTGTGTAAAACCTTCAAGCAGATTTTTCTTCAGCCACCTACAGCAAGTCAAATTTGGCAGCGACTCGGTTAATAGTAATAAAAAGTACACACACGGAGAAAGGAAATTTGAGGAGGGAAAAAAAGGGTTTTATCTGCCAATATGATAAATGAATGTTATAGTCACAGATATTCATCAGCTTCAAAACATTTTATAAAGTCTATAGTCCATGAAACCTTTTGAAAAGTGGTATATTCAACTGGTAGATAACTCCTATTTTCTTGGTCTGTGAGGCAAGGGGCCTTAAACAGCCTCTGGGGCTATTTTAGGTCAGGAAAGAAGGCTTAAGTCTTCCCAACCCAAATGCTGTGGTTCTGATCCAAACTGGATCCTCCTATGTGGCTGAAAATTAAGGTTCAGTACAGAACTCCCATTTCATGCCTGGCTTGACAGGACTTGGGCCAGACCCAGGAAGAGTCTAACGTGTGCTCAGGCCCTCAAAACATGGCAACAGAACTACAAAAGATATAAAGTACAACTACATGAATGTGGTTAACACAAGAATATATAATGGGCTGGCAATCACTTCCTCAGTGTTGCAGTCCCAAAAGTTCACCGTTACATTTCTTTAATGACTTCCAACTTATCAAACCTACCCATAACCATCACTCAAGGATTTCTTCAATTGGTATCACAGCTTCCAAGGCTAGTTGCTAAATATAATTTAAAACAAGCAGAATAATACTGTATTTGAATCACAGAAAGGTGGACTATTTCAAAAGTTTATCCTCATCCCCCCAAAAGCCATCCTGCATCAGCTCTTGCAAGGCGGCTCCGTTTGTGTTCCTATATTGTTTGTTTTT
Organism: Gekko gecko; assembly: GCA_029375565.1. Classification (NCBI taxonomy): domain Eukaryota; kingdom Metazoa; phylum Chordata; class Lepidosauria; order Squamata; family Gekkonidae; genus Gekko; species Gekko gecko. The sequence continues at coordinate 35,674,528 of JAPDNY010000004.1, read as the reverse complement.
TATTTCCTCCCAACATCACACATCACATTAGGGGGCAACTTCTTTGCTTTCCAGTCAAGGTGGGCAAGATTCTCAAGAATCAAGCCCCTCTCTTGATGGATCTTCCCTGCCAAATTTCTGGCAGGAAGTTTTGCAGAAAGGCAATGGAACACATTTGCACCAATAATTTTATTCGTTTACATCCAGTTGGAGCAGGATTTTCAGAAATTATAGCCATTATCCAAGTGACTCTTCCTGGCAAATTTCAGGCAGTTAGTAGACAGGTCAAGGAAGATCGCCGACGGCCCCTGAAGACATGCATCATCATACACCAGATCCAGGGGCTTGCATTTCAGTTGTACCCAAAGAGGCTGGCAGAGTTATGAAGAGGGCACAGGAAAACATTTGGTAGTTAGTGTGGCAGACAGGTGTATACTAGGAATCAGTGCTAAAGGGAATAGGGGAAAGCCTCACGTATTAGCTAAATAGCAACATTCTCACATATTTGTCAAAACAGCCAGTCTTTCAGACTCTCTCTCAGACTCAGGTCAGTCAGAGTAGACACACAGTTTGTGAAGCACCAGAAAGAAAGATGCATAGTCCCTTTGGGAACAAAACTAGCTCAGCAGAGGAGATACAGGGTAGGAGGACACAGACCATCTATAGGCAAGAAAGCCCACTCCTATCTGGTAATGGCTGATATAAATGCTATGGGGGGCAGGGAACCCAAAGAAATTTCTGTTTTAGTGAGAGACCTGCCTTATTCAGCTGATTGGAAATATGAAGAAGAGACTGGATTTATACCCCGCCCTTCACTCAGAGTCTCAGAGTGGCTTACAAACTCCTTTCCCTTCCCCTCCCCACAACAGACATCCTATGAGGTAGGTGTCCTTGAGAGAATAGCTCTGACAGAACTATGGCTTGCCCAAGGTCATCCAGCAGCTGCAAGTGGACCACAAACTCAGATAAGCAACTTTAGAACAAGGAATATCAACAAAATATTGCTAGTATGGCAGTTACAATCATGAATGGGACATTTTTTGTTAGTTAAGCAGTGAATGCACATCCCTAGTGCAAGAGAGCAGGCTAATTGTATTTATGTACGTATACAAAGATTTCACAATGGCCATGATGGTGGAACCAAGCTGGCAAGCAGTACGGTTAAAGCCAGCATCAATCCAATCCCACAAACCAATAACATCAGTCAGTACAGCACCCTGACACCTTCTGTAGTCTAAAACTTCACACAGTCGCTGCTGAAGGTCCATCTGAACAGTGTAGCCTTATACTGTTGGTTAAAACAGAGGTCATTGTGGGGGCATTCCTCAGCTCTTCAGGGAGAGTGTCCTAAAGGGTTGAAATGAGGGCTCCCGGCTTCCGGTCTGGGATTCATGGCGTCCTAATGTGTTCTGGCTTGCTCTTGAGCTCCCAGAGCATACGGAGGGTCTTGACGACAGGGTGGGCTTCATATAGCCCACCGCAGATCCCCCAGGCAGGGGGGTGACTGGCAGCGAGCCTGGCCCGAGAAGGGAGTTGAGATCGGCTGATAGCGGGGCTTTAAAGAGCGTCGCGACCAGCCTTGATCCCCTCCCCCAGAGAAGGCACTTCGGAAAATCTCTACAAGACCCCACCGAGTTGGATTCTCAACATAAGAACGCATGACCCAGACCTCCAAGACATTCTACGGAAACTGACATCAAGGAAACACTGCTATAACAAGACACGGACTTTGAAGGTAACTTTTTAAAATTGCTCACCGGAGACGCGTTTTGGCCGAAAATAAACAACATCCGATGAAGCGCATGATCGTGCTGTATCTGTCGTACTAACATTGGAGCGGAAAAAGTGCAGTTAAACAGCTTAAAAAGGCCAAAAAGCCGGATTGTTGATCATTCCTGCGGTTAGATTATTGACTTTAAAATAGAAACTAACAGTAACTCCGCGAGAATTACAGTGGAAAAGTACTGTAGCTGCTGCAGCAGAAATCGGCAAAACAGGAAGTGACTTCAGACCAGACAAGTAATCATCTTAGAGAAGACCAAGGAGGCCGGAAGAAGGGAGGAAATCAGGAACAAGGGGGACCATCAAGACTGCCGGACAGGAAGTGAGTACCTGGAAGAACCATTTACCATAGAGAAATTGCGCCCGCCATTTTGGGAAGGTCAGAAAAATTTTCTTTGATTTTAAACGAAAGACTCAATAGAAAAAAGTGAAACTAGTGCGATTTAGGTGGGCACAAGCAGGACTTTGATTTAGAGTGGGTTGGAGGGAAAAATTTGAACAACGGCTTACGACCTGCGGCAACAACAGAGGGCAAATTCCTGGTCCTCCCCGAAAATGGCTGGGAAAGAGGAAAAAAAGCTACAGGGCATGATGGATGCTATGGAGAAACGGGTGATGGACGCGATTCTGAAGTTGGAAAAGACTGTAATAACAGAAGTAACAGAGCTGAAAAAAGAAATGTCTGGAATTACAAAAGAGATACAGACGTTGACTAAAAGAGCAGATGAGATGGATGTAAGGGTGAAGGGAGTAGCATCAAATATAGCTGAGGTCACTATAGAAACAGATAGAGTGAATGTGATGGTCCAATATAATGCAATGATTAACCACATGAGATTCAGGGGGATCCCTGAAGATAAGAATGAGGACATCCATTCAGTTATGGTAGATGCTGTTGCAGACTTTTTGAAAATGGAAGAGGAGAAAGTGGCGGCACAGATTGATGTGGTATACAGAGTCAACTCTGCGATTGCGCAAAGGAAAAAGTTACCCAGAGATGTAATTGTCCAGTTTATATCCAAAAAGCTGAAGGAGGATTTGTTTAAGCAACAATTTCAGGAAGATTTCATAATTGACAACAAGAAAATCATGGTCCTAAAGGAACTACCCAGAGCAATGCTTCAGGATAGACGACTTTTCAAAGATTTGATTGACAAGCTGAAAACAGAGGGCATAAGATATAGATGGGAAATTCCTAAAGGCGTCAGTTTTTCGTTCAAGCAGAAGAGAGTCACCATCAAGTCAGTTGAGCAAATGACCAGATTCATTAACGATAATTTTAAAGACTCTGATAAATAATCATAAAATCAACATGGAGAGTCAAATAATTTCATGGAATGTTAATGGACTGAATTCACCCCAAAAAAGGAAAAATGTCAGACTCTGGTTGGAAAAACAGAAATGTGATATTGTTTGCTTGCAAGAAACACATATTAAAAAATCTGATGCTAAATTTTTGATCCAAAAAAGACTAGGAGAGGAATTTTATTCACTCTCCTCCCAAAAGAAAAAAAGGAGTTGTTATATATATTAAAAAGGAGTTGGAACCAAAAGAAATTTTTAAAGACAATGAAGGGAAATTTTTGGCGGTAGAAGTTGTGTTGCAGAATAAAAAGACATTAATTGTTAATCTCTATGCTCCCAATGGTGCGAAGGAAAACTTTTTTCAGGATTTGTGGGAACAGCTACGACAGTTGACCTATGAGCAATTGATTTTAATGGGTGATTTTAATGGTACTGTTGACAATGTTGTTGATAGAAAATCTAAAAAAGGAATTGATGCCATGGGCAAACTTCCTAAAGTCTTTTTTCAATTGACTAAACATGAACACTTGGTAGATGTTTGGAGAGCTAAAAACCCCAGGGATAGAGAGTACTCTTTTTATTCATCAAGACATGAATCTTTTTCAAGGATAGATATGATGTGGATGACGGAGAATTTAATCTTGCAAACACGCAAAATTGAGATATTACCTAGGATTCTTTCTGACCACAGTCCGATAAAATGGTCAACGTATGTTAAGAGAAAAAAATTTCGATGGCGACTTAATGAAGATTTGCTGGACAAGCAAAACATTGTGGATAAAATAAGGACAGAAACCCAAACATACTTTCAATTGAATTTAAATAAGAGTGTACAGACACAAACGGTTTGGGAAGCCTACAAGGCTGTGATGAGAGGACATCTGATTGCAATTAATAATAATGAAAGGAAACAACAAATGAAAATAGACAAAGAAATTATGGAAAATATTCGGAAAAAAGAAACAGAACTTAAGAAAAGGCCTGGCAAAAAGAAGATTTTGAGAGAATTGAGGATTTTAAGGGAGCAATATGAGGCAAGGTTGAACAAAGAAGTATTTTGGAACTTGAAAAAATTGCAACAGAAATCCTTTGAAGGTGCAAACAAACCTGGCAAATATTTAGCATGGCAATTGAAGAAAAGAAGAGAGAATAAAATAATCACTTGTTTGAAAGATGGAAATAAAGAGATCTCAGACTCAGGAGGAATCAGGAGGGAATTTTATAAATACTACGCAACTCTCTTTCAAGTGAAGCAAGCGGATCCTCAAAAAATGTTGGATTACTTATCCAAAGTTAATTTGATACAACCAAACCCTGAAATGAAAACTTTTTTAAATGCTGTAATAACTAAAGAAGAAATTAGCAAAGCAATAGCTGAGGCAAAAATCTCTAAAGTTCCAGGCCCGGATGGCTTTTCAGCTAAATTCTATAAAAAATTTCATGAAGACTTAGTCCCGGTGTTGGAGATTCTTTTAAACGAAATTAGAAGGACAGGAAAGATTCCAGATTCCTGGAATGAAGCTGCAATCACCTTAATTCCTAAAGAAATGCAAGATTTAACAAATGTAAAGAACTATCGGCCCATTTCATTATTGAACAACGATTATAAGATATTTGCAAAAATATTGGCAGAGCGCCTTAAAATTTTTTTGAAGGACACCATTGTTGAGGATCAAGCTGGTTTTTTACCAAATAGACAAATTAAAGACAATATGAGGGTTGTCTTGGACGCAATTGAGTATTATGATAAACACCCTGAAAAAGAAGTTGCTTTTTTATTTTTGGATGCAGAGAAGGCTTTTGATAATTTGAATTGGGAATTTATGTTTAAAGTGTTTGAGAAATCTTTGATGGGCGCAGAATTTATAAGAATGATTCAATCGATATATAAAGAACAAAAAGCTTCGGTGATTGTGAATGCAGAATCAACAGATGTGTTCCGGGTAAGAAAAGGTACTAGACAGGGTTGTCCCCTGTCACCATTGTTATTTATCTGGATTTTGGAGATATTGCTACAAGCGGTTAGAGATGATAATAACATAAAAGGTTTGAATATTGGAGGTTTTTCATTTAAATTAAGAGCATTTGCGGATGATATTATGTTTATTGTTGAAGATCCTGTTAATAATATGCCTAAGGTATTTGAAAAAGTGAAAGAGTTTGGCGATCTTGCAGGGTTTTATGTCAACAAAAATAAATCTAAGATATTGTGTAAAAATATGATTGGTTCAAAGCAACAAATGTTACAAAATGTGACAGAATGTGAAGTGGTTAAAAAGGTTAAATATCTGGGAGTCGAAATCACAATGAAAAACATAGATCTGTTTAAAAATAATTATGAAAAACTGTGGGGTTCGATAAAGAGTGATTTAGAAAAATGGGAAAGGTTAAGACTATCTCTTCTTGGAAAAATTGCCGTTGTTAAAATGAATGTATTGCCCAGGTTAATGTTTTTGTTTCAGACAATACCAATTGTGAAGGATGGGAAAGTCTTGGTTAAATGGCAAAGAGAAATCTTTAAGTTCATCTGGGCAGGAAAGAAGCCAAGAATTAAAATGAAAATAATGTATGATACTAAAGACAGAGGTGGCTTCCAAGTCCCGAATTTGCGTTTGTATCATGAAGCTGTATGTATGTCTTGGTTATCCGATTGGATCCATTTGGAAAATAGAAAGCTGTTAGCTCTTGAGGGACACGATTGCAGATTTGGCTGGCATGCCTATCTTTGGTATGGGAAAAATAAAGTTGATTCTATGTTTAAGCATCATTATGTAAGGAGGACGTTGTTTGATGCATGGTCCAGGTACAAGGATACAATCTTGGACGAGAGACCTTTGTGGATTGTACCAGCTGCTGTTATACATCGGTTTTCTGATCATAAAGGCCATGACTGGTTGAAATATCAGGAATTATTGCAAAAAGAAGGGAAAAAATATGTTTTAAAGCCAAACAATGAATTAGAATTCGAATACGGTTGGTTACAATATTGTCAAATAAGGGATATTTATAAAAAAGATTGTAAAGAGTTTGGCTTTAGAGCCATGTATGATGAATTTGAAAATTTATGGTTGAATAGAGAGCGGAAAATGATTTCAAAGATGTATAAAATTTTGTTGTCTGTATATACACTGGACGAGACTGTAAAAGAGCAAATGATAAAGTGGGCCATAAATATGAACAAAGAAATTTCTATGGAATCATGGGAATTTTTGTGGAAAAGATCTTTTAAAATGTCTACTTGTACCAATGTGAAAGAGAACTGTTATAAGATGATGTATAGATGGTACATGACACCAAAAAAGATTGTTAATATTAGTATGGATAAGAACTTGAGTAACAAATGTTGGAAATGTAAAAAAATAGAGGGTTCTTTTTACCATATGTGGTGGTCATGTGCTAAAGCGAAAACATATTGGTCTAATATACATTGTGTGATGCAGAAAATATTAAAAATCCCAATTGAGAGAAAGCCAGAACTTCTTCTCCTCGGTTTGACAATGGAAAAAATTCCACAAGAAAAAAGGACACTGCTATGGTACATGATTACGTCGGCGAGAATGGCCTTTGCTCAGCAATGGAAAATGGAGAAGGTGCCAGATATACATGACTGGTTGAGAAAACTGCTATTTTTAGCGGAAATGGACAAAATGACAAAGAAGTTAAATGGACAAATGGCAGAACAGTATACAAAAGATTGGGAAGATTTGAAACTGTATCTAGAAAATGAATATAGATTGAAGGGGAAAATATATAACTTGGATACGGATGGTTATTGAACAAGAAGTGAAATGAATTTGGAATTGTATTATACTGTTATTTGAGAATATGTTGTAATGGTAGAGATTTTATATAATGTGTTACCTGGTTTGTCAATGCATATAAGTTTAAATTTGATTATCGTCTAACATATATTTTTGTTTGTTATTTGCAGTGTTGGAAGCCTATTAGGGGGTGGGGGAAGGGTTGGGAACTTTCTTTTTTCGAAATTGTATTGGTACCATTATTGAAAATGTTGATTGTTTTTCCAATAAAAAATTTTGTTAAAAAAAAAAAAAAGAAATGAGGGCTCCCAACTCCGGATTGGGAGATTTTTGGGATCTGGGGGTGGAGACTAGGGAGGGCATAGTTTGGGGATGGGAGGGACCTCAGCAGGGTGTGATGTCATAGAGTCCGCCCTCCAAAGCAGCCATTTTCTCCAGGGGAACTGATCTCTGCAGTATGGAACTCAGTTATAATTCCAGGAGATCTCTGGCCCCAGCTGGAGGTTGGCAATCCCAGTTAGAACCCCAGCTGAGGAAGGATAAGCCCAAATTGTGGCTTCAAGGGAAGAGTCTAACAAGAAACTCTTTGAGATCATACGCAGGCTCATAGTGGACAGTCTTTGGGCTCTTATGCCATTTATGTTGTGTAGGGCATTCTTTGAATTACTTTGTCCAAGAGTTATACTGACCAGGGGAGAGGCGGTAGCTCAGTGGCAGAACATCTAGTTGGCAGGCAGAATGCTTCCCTGTTCAATCCCTAGTGTCTCCAGGTGATATGAAAGGTAGTAGGTGATATGAGACTCTGGAGAGCTGCTGCCGGTCAGAAGAGAGAATACTGATGCTGATAGACTAATGCTGTGATGGTGTAAGACAGATTCATGTGTTCTGCCCTGTCAGCCCCTAGGGTTGTGACAGTTTTCTTTTCCCAGCGGCAAAGAGTGCATCTTTTTTTATGGATGGTAGGGCTCAGCTGGGCAGACCCCCCCCAAGAGTATTCTCAAAATCATGATGTGCCTTATCACAAAGTAGGCCAGCTGTTATCCTGTGCGATCTTAATGGTATGTGTGTGTCTGCAAGAAAATGATCGCTCCTAATTGCTATCTAATGTGTCTCCTGTTGTCATCTGGTTTGTTTGTTACGCTGTGAACGTGTCTGGTAATGTCCAATCTTAGTTAAGGCCAGATTGAACGGGTGTGCAATGTAAATAATTAACCATCAGAGCCCCCACGCTTTATGTGTGCCTTGGTAATGGTGTCTGGGAGAACTCACAACAGAATTGTGAATTTGTAATTAAACAGAGATGTTTCCCTTGGGAATTTTGCTAAAGCAGTGGAGGAGATTTGCCATGGAGGTCGGTATCATACAATTTCTTCTGTGGAACCTTGGGAGCACCTTGCCCTTTCCTTCCGCCAGCCCTGCTCCCATAGCTTGATGAAAATACAAATAAAAGTACTGAAGGAGCCTGGCAGGCTAGCATTGGTGGTGGAGATGGCCTTGTAGCAAGGAAAATGGTGATAATTGTGTTAACGTTTGTATAGCACTTTCAGTATTCAAAGTGCTTCTTGTATATTATTACATCAGTCTTATCAGCAGCCCTTGTAAAGTAGGCTGTTGTTGTTGTTGTTACCCCATATTGTAGCTGGGGAGACTGAGTCTAAGAAAGAATGACTTTCCTAATGTCATATAGTGAGTTGGTGGCAGAAATGAGATTTAAACGGGGGAGGGGGGTGATCCTCTGAATTGTGGGTAAGATCTCATCATCATGCCTTTGAAAACAAATAAAATGGTAGATAGATCCAGAGGGTCAGCCATGTTGATTTGAAGAAGCAGAACAAATTTAGAGTCCAGTGGCACCTTTAAGACCAACAAAGGCTTATTCAAGGTATGAGGTTTTGTGTGCATGCACTGGACTCTAAAACGGACGGTAGAGGTTCACTTTAGCAAACCCGGTCTGAAGCAAAAGGGATCTTGTTTAATCATGTGTTCTTGAAACAGCAAAGCATTGCTGTGGGAAACGGTTAACCTTGAACTGGTTTGCCAAGGGCTTCATGATCACTCATACATAAATAACTTGTCTTTTTTCCTATACTGAAACAAAAACCAGCAGCTGTAAAGACCATTCCAAATCAGGAAGTGTTTGTCCTTTATAGGAAAAAATGTCAGAATCCTGTGACACAGGCACTAAGAAATCTATTCTGGCTGCCCAGGGGCAGGGAAACCCCTGACCCTGACTGCTGTCGGATGGAAGGCCACTGCAGAGACCTGCCCCTTCAGAAAGCTGCAGACTCAACCACTGATTTTCAGCAGCATGAAGCAGCTTAGGCAGGAGGAGAGTCATAGCCTTTGCTACAGGCTGGCCAAGCCCCCGGCACTCATGAGGGAGGGAACCATCTCAAGGTGATAGGGATGGTAAGAGGGCATGTGTGGCCCATCGTGCCGCCTTTAAATGACACCGAAGGCTGATGAGGACAGGTGTGAGAGGGAGTCATCAAGATGAGGAGGATTAGGGTTCTGGAGAAATGTGTTCCTTCCCGATTCTGAGGTCACTGGGAGCATCAGTGAGAGACTCCTGGAGATGGAACAACAGAGGAGGAGGAGGAAGAAGAAGAGGAGGAGGAGATTGAATTTATACCCCACCCTTCCCTTGGAGTCTCAGAGTGGCTTACAATCTCCTTTCCTTCCTCTCCCCACAACAGACACCCTGTGAGGTAGGTGGGGCTGAGAGAGCTCTTTTGAGGACTGCTGTTGAGAGAACAGCTCTGAGAGAGCCATGAGTGACCTAAGTTCACGCCAGCAGCTGCATGTGGAGGAGTGGGGAATCAAACCCAGTTCTCCAGGGTTAGAGTCCACGCTCTTAACCACTACACCAAACTGGCAATCCAAACTACTTTGACCTATACCCACAGCAGCACAAGCTTTTTGAGGCAATAGCCTATGTTATTTGGGGTGTATAGTAGACTGTGACATTGCTGAATACACACATGGGTCCACTGTGGGTGAAAGTCACTGTTTTGCAAGCATGGGGGTGGGGGGAAAGGAACATGCTGAAAGCAAAGATTCCATGAGTGAAACAACCAATAGAAGTACACGGGATTCTGGTTCAAGGGATCAAGAAGCCCATAGATGGGCACAGGCATCCATATGGTCAATAACTAGACCAGAACACACATGTACATGCAGATGTATGGATACTAGGGATAAGCTTTCATGCTCTTGTGCCCACCTCCTTCAATGCAAGGAGCCTACTTGCATGGGATGCAGTGGGTTCTAGTCAATGACAGCTGACGTCACAGTATATCTGTGACCCATTAAAGTGCCACAAATATTCTGGTTCTGGTTGGGAGTTTTTTTGCTGCAACAGACTAACAGGGCCCCTTCTCCAGAATATGCAGATGTATCTGATGCCTACAAACCACACAAATCCATGCTTTTTTATCAGCTCAAGTAGATCAAACAGAAGAGGAGATTAATGTGGCCAATGTTGGTGGTGCAATTCCAACCATTGCCTTCTTTCAAGACTCTTGCACAACACGCATGCCAGGTACTTCTCCCCCTGCCCCCCACAACTTGACTTACTTGAAGCGGTGTTCCCAGGAGACCCCTGTTTTCCAGAGGGTCTTGTGAGACTCCAAAGTAACAAAATTGCCTGGTTGTATCAGTCCAGAGGCCTATCTAGTCCATTGTTCTCTCATCGGGTAGATGTCTTGAGAAGTTTACAGAACCCTTTGTTGCAAGTCCTCATCCCCTAGTAAGAAAAGGCAGGCAGGTAACTAAGAGCCAGCATGGTGTAGTGGTTACAGTGTCAGACTAGGATCTGGGAGACCCAGGTTTGAATCCCTACTCTGCCATGGAAGCTCAGTGGGTGACCTGGGGCCAGTCACACATTCTCAGCTTAGCCTTATCTCAAAGGTTTGTGGTGACGATAAAGTGGAGGAGAGGGGAACATTGCAAGTGGCTTTGGGCCCCATTTGTGGAGAAAGGCCGGGTACAAATGCAATCAATTAAATAACAAAACTGAACATTCATTATTACTAATAGCCATTGATAGACCTCGCCTACACGAATTTGATTTTAGAACACAACAATCCACACATCTTGTGGTAATGAAGTCCATTCATTAATCATTAATTTAGTAAATAAATGCCTTCCTTCCCCCTGGTCCTGGTGGTAGACAGAATGTGAGTGTGGTTCATATTAAGCAAGGGAAATGGCAACACAGTCACACTCTACATGCCTTGGTGCTGCCTGACAGTGGCCTTCATGTCAACTTACATTTCTGGAATGTGTGGAGGTAGATGAAGCATCCAATATACTCATTATTTTAGATATTAGGGATTTGGCTTCCAAACCCGTCTGCCTTTCTGCCACGGAGTCACTTAAGCATAATTAGAAAATATTTCTTTCAACTAAAAGTCACATGTGCATACAATCAGGACTGTCATAACAGTGATTCACAGTGCTGTGTTGTGCCCTTAAATCATTTGCTGTTAGAAATATCACAAGGCAGCTGCAGTTCTGTAATGTCAGAGTAAGCCAATTCCCACCCACCCCCCAAAAGTTATTGATTATAAAAGGTAATAAGTTATTAGCACTGAAGATCATTTAGTTTGTTGTTTCAAAAATCAGCACAGTTAAGTGGTGTTGATCTGGGGTTGCACTGTATCCCTATGCAGCCTTGGGGAGAAATCATCTTCACAGAAATACCTACTTTAACTGACATTTGTCCCCCCCTCCATCTGTTGAACTTATCAACAACTAAAGCAATGATTGGCTTCAAACTAAAATCATTATTACTGGATTATACTTAAGACTGTAGACAGGGAAATTATTTGATTGAACACTTTCTTCCTCATGTAAACATTATGATGTACAAAGTAAACGAGATGAAAAGTGGTTTCATTTATTTATTTTAAATATGTACACATTGTTTTTCTGTCATACCTTCAAAGTTGTTCGTTTTCTGTGACCTCATCAACAGAAGTAGTAGATGGTATCTCTTGAGATAAGGAATGTCTTAACCCTCTCCCCTTTCAATTCCTACTCAATAAAAGGCTAGCATGTTAGGAAATAGGTCCTAGAACCATTCTCCCAGACATCTGGTATTGGTATGCTGGGATTATTTTTTTAATGAAGAAGCATTCAGTTTTGCGGGCTCTTGCAGTAAGAAGTGTTATAGCCTGGATCCAGATTTATTTGGGCTAAGTTTAGTGATACCTCTTTTAGTTCATGTAAATATTTACGGTCTCAAATGTGAAACAGAAATAACTTTACTTCATGACCTGCTGTTGGTGTATATTGATCCTGAGAAGGCAGACAACTGACAGTTGACAGTGTATGTCAGTGTTTATTCTTTCAAAGTGTCATTTCTAAATGCTTCTAAACAATGGTCCCAGAGTATACAAATAAGGGATATTTTCCTGCAAACCTAGGGGAGCCCACAGAGTTTGCTGAAAAATCCCAGAACAGTAACAAAAAAATTGGGGTTGTTTAAAATTCCTCCAAAATAGAGAATGCCAACTGAGATCTCAGGAAAGCATATGAGATCACGAATGGCATTCTGGGGTTGCTTAGTAACACTGCTGTGGGTAAGGAACAGACAATAGTGATTGGGGGGCCAAGAAAGGACCGAAAGCAGCAATCAGTGGGTGGGGAGATAAATTTATAATTTGCCTGTGGGAGTGACCTTTTTCAGGACCCCTTATCAGGGAGGGCCAGCACTGGTGTGTGAATTAGATATGTTGCCCATCCTTCTTTTCAAATGCTCCCAACAAGGGAAATGTTCCCATGGAAGCAGCAACTGCAGTAATAATAAGAGTTTCAGGGTACAGCCTTTTGAGAGTCAAAGCTCCTCTTGAAAGTTTGTACTCTTGTTGGTCTCTAAGGTGCTACTGGGCTTGAGTCTAACTGTTTTACTGTAGACCAACCGTGGCTACCCTCTGAAACTAAGCAGTACTAATGTAATGAAAGAATGGACCCTGAGGGGATCAGTTGATTTTCAATTATTCTTTATGTTCCACCTCAAAAACAGTTTTGCGAAGGAGCTCCAGAATGAGCTCCTTTCATCCGTGTTTGATTTCCCTCATTCCTCAGTGGTAGGATTTTTTAATGTGAGGATTAACAGTAAGATAACAGCAACGGAAAAGTAGCTCAACCCTTTACTGATCTTATTTCTCAGGAAGCTTTGTTTCCATGGAATTATTCCAGACTGCGTTGTTTGTCACTAAAGAAATCAACAGCTTGTCACAATGACTCAGCACAGCCTATTCCAATTAGTTTCAGTGTTAACTAATGGCACTGGCAGTTGATTAAATTACTATTGTATAGTCGGTTCCTATATTTTGAAAAATGTGCACAAGTTCCCTGCACAGAGATAACTGATATTTTCCCGAACATCTGTCTTTCACTTCTTCCATGTTTGTGATATGATTTATTTAAAATATTTTTTTGCCTTGGGGAAAAATCACTGGGCATTCAGCGTTTTCAAAAGCAAGTTGGTGTTCATCAACAGCAATTTTTATCAAAAGCAAGCTGCTTCTCCTTGAATAGTATAATATGGTGGTGTGTAATTCAAGGTTTCCTACCAAACTTTAGGACTTGGGGGTGGGGGAAGGATTCTTTGGAAGCTTATTGGGAATTCCTTAATGAGAAGAGCTATATTTCAGAATTTTGTATCCTGCCTTTCTATGGAAACATAGAAGAGCTAAAATCATAAAACCTCATTATGTAAAAATAGAATCATAAAATCATAGAGTTGGAAGGGACCTCCAGGGTTATAAGATCATATGCATGGGATAGAGCAGGTTGAGAAGGAAGTACTTTTCACCCTTTCTCACAATACAAGAACTTGTGGACACTCAATGAAATTGCTGAGCAGTTGGGTTAGAACAGATAAAAGGAAGTACTTCTTCACCCAAAGAGTGATTAACACATGGAATTCACTGCCACAGGAGGTGGTGGTGGCTACAAGCATGGACAGTTTCAAGAGGGAATTAGATAAACATATGGAGCAGAAGTCCATCAGTGGCTATTAGCCACAAGGTATAGATAGGAACTCTCAGTCTGGGGCAGGTGATGCACTCTATTCTTGGTGCCGGGGGGGGCGCAGCAGTGGGAGGGCTTCTAGTGTCCTGGCCCCACTGCTGGACCTCCTGATGGCACGTGGTATTTTTGGCCACTGTGTGACAGAGTGTTGGACTAGGTGGGCCATTGGCCTGATTCAACATTGGCTTCTCTTATGTTCTTATGTCATCTAGTCCAACCCCCTGCACAATGCAGGAAATTCACAAATATCTCCTCCACCCCAGTGACCCCTGCTCTATGCTCAGAAGAGGGCAGAATAACCCCCAAACCCTCCAGGATCCCTGCCCAACTGGCCTGGAGAAAAATGGCTTCCTGACCGCAAAGTGGGGACTAGCATTTCCCAGGGCAGGTAAGAAAGAGCCACAAGAATGAAGCACTGATGCAACCTTTCCTGTCCTCCCTTCTTTACCTATGTAGAAAATCTAAATCAAATCTAAAAACAGCGAACAGTTTGTATAAATAAAAAGTTCAAGGGGGAGGGGGTTGAAATCTAAATAATAAGCAACAGGTTCATATATCTGTTCAGCTCAAGGCATCAGAAGTATGGCTTGAATCTTAAGCCAAATGGGGAATGTGTGGAGCAGCACTAGAGTAATAGTTTCACCTGCCGTTCAGACTTCAGATTCCCCAGTAGCTCTCCTGTCTCTTCCCATGCCCATGACTGCAGCCTGATAACAAGACATTTTGGCAGTAGTGCCGTCCCTTTGGAACAGAAAAGCTTTTGATAGTTGTTAACCTGTATTCAACAATGTCTGATTTTTAGGTGGTGGTGATTACTGTGGATTCTAATTATTGCGATGTGACTTTTATCGTTGTGACTTTTATGATTTTGTTCTTTGCCTGTTTCTGGTGCATGCTGCTCTGTAAGCTGCATTGAGCCTCCTTGGATAGGGGAGAGGTATGATATTAATATTTCAGTAAATAAATACAGACTTTGGTGGTTACCCATTGGCAGCCACTGTATTTTGTACTAGTGGTAGTTTTTGAATGGTCTCCCTGTAGAGGGTGCACTAAAGAAAGGCACCCTGAATAGGGTTGCCAGGCATAGGTTTTTTTCCTGGAAGTGACATTATCCCATCAGCCTGACAGATCCCTCACCCCTGCTGGGGGATGGCAACTCCTAACCCTGGATGTTATGAGATTCATTTGACAGTGGCTAGATCCTGGAATGGTGTGGTTTGTGTGTGGTAGAGGCGCAGTATTCCAGGATCCCTTGTCATCCAGGGGGTTGGGCAAAATCCCACTGGATTAGAATGGCATAGCTGTTGTGATCAAATATTGTGAATGTATTTTTAAAATCTTCTATCGTTGTCCTGGAACTGGTTTAAATCTCAGTCAATATACAAACTGGAAATCATTAACATTAGCACCGTCTCAATTACTTAGCAATTTCTGGTCACACAGTCACAAAGTATCTGACTGGTACATTCATGAACCTTGTGGAAAATAAACCACTTCTCACTATTTTCATATCACTTCACTGAGCAGCACATACTATGTGGTGGCAGCAAATTGTTTGCAGTGGTTTTAAGCACAATCCTGGATCTAGTCCAGTCTTTGTTGTACTGGCAGTACCTGTTCCTTGATGAACATGGAACGAGTAGTTAATGGGTTCTACCTAATTGCTCTATATAACTTCCAACCCCCTGAGTGTTTTTCAAGGGGAAACGCTTCTTCATCTTACAAAATCAGGAAAAGGAACCTCCCAAGTTTTGCAGAGATATGATCCAATTTGTGAAATTACTCAGATTACCTAAAGGAGCATGATTTTAATTGGTTCTTATTTCCATTTTTATTCTTGTTTTACAGCAGTATGGAATTGTAACCAAGTGCAAAGTATTAATTATTTTAGTCATTTGAATAGAATGGACATAATTGTGCCATACAGCAGAGCTCTGTTATACTGACTTAGATCAGTGTGGTCATGCATCTTCTTTAATTAATGTCTAGTTTCAAAGAATCATTGATCAAAATCGTTTGGAAATAAACTATGAGATATATATGTGTGTGTGTATCTGTAATAATAGCAGTGTTATTTATCTTATTAATCCATTTTTGGAAGTGTGTATTATACCTTATTAATATAGATGGAAGCATTCCAAGAAGCTTACCTATTGAGAAAAACAAAGCCTGCCTTAATTATGCCAATGCAGTTCCATCGCTATAACTGGAGAAGGATTTTTTGTGTAGACCAAGGGTGTCAAACTCATTTGTTACGAGGGCTGGATTCGACATAAATGTCGCCCTGTTGGTCCAGGCCAAGTGTGTCATAAAACATAATGCCAGGTACCAGAGATATAAACTGTATAAAGGACAGCAGCTCATAAGCTCCAAGCTGGTGTATCCTCACTGCAAGGTGCCATGACCTGAGAGGGGGTGGAGGAAAACCCACCTGGACGGACTGGAGAGCCAGCAGTGCAGCACTCGGCAGATGCTCCCATGCTGCCTGACTGCTGCAGACAAGGTTGTTCCTCCGTGCTGAAGCCAGAATTGGAGTGGCTCCACCCACTCCCCTCCCCTAGCAGTTTTCTGTTCCCTCCCTTGCACCAGTTGTTCATGGGCCGCATGGGCTGGTTCTGGCTCCCGGGCCTTATGTTTGACATCCCTGGTGTAGACTGACACAGGCTTGCTAACTCTACCTTATCAGATGGTAGGTTACTATTACAGGGGTCCAGAACTAGCCAAAACAGAAAAAGAGCCTGCATCCTATCACTCTGCTATAAAGTGTGAAGATTTCCTTCAGTTTAAGAAAAGCAAAAAAAAAGTTGGAGGAAGACCTCTTAGTCTGGAAGAAGGCTCCTTAGCCTGGAGGAATTTCTTCCAGTCCAAGGCAGAATACTACCCAGTATCTTTATCTGGAATAACTAGCATCTGAAGGGATGGAAGTAATATTTCAGGTTATACTGCAGTCATTTTCAGGATAAATGTCAAGGAAGAAATTTAATATAATACATTTGACTGGATCTCATAAATTTTTCCACTAATAGAAAAGGGGGAAATTTTGCCAGAATTCCACTAGAGACTTCTGACTCCACCCTCAGGGAGTTCGCGGGAGTACCTTGTTCCCACTGAAAAGTATTTCAAGGATTATTTTGGGGTGAAGGAGGAAGGTGAAGGAGAAGTGCTGTTCCAATGATGGAAATTTATTCTATCAGCAGAGATTTACTGTGGGAGCTGTCCATTGCTCTGCCTAGTTATTGTACTTACCCAGCTTTCCCAGGCATGTTTGCAGCCTTTGGTGTGTCAAGCAAATAGCCTGACCTTGTGACCCAACTAAGATGGCTGCCATTATACTTCTTCCCACATGGACACAAAACCACACAGTTGCCATTTTGCCAAGATCAGACATTAGTTAGCAGGATGGATGCCTTTACTAGATTACAAAAACAGTCATGCTGACAATGTTTCAAGTCTGCTTACCACTTGGATGGCCCCAGTCATGTGGCCTTTGGGATGAAAACACATTTTTCACTCCTGAACCAATTCTACTTCTATCAGTCCTTCCTGTTTCCTGTTAGTCATATGGTATGTCCAACACCCAAGGGTATTCATTTACTAAATATTTGTACCCCACCTTTCCTCTTGGTATATATAGTATTGTAAACTATTGACATTTAATTTAGTTTAACACTAATTTTGATGGTTTTACTTCATGAGTATTGTGTGGGTGCTCAGTGGCCTTTTACCTTAAAAACAAGCAAAAAATAGAATTGAGCTGTTGAATCTGAGAAGTCCTTTTTATGAATGCTTATCCACAACTTAATAAGTTTCTCAACTTCAGCTTTGGAAATTCTTGGGAGATCTTGGGGAGGGGAAGGAGTTCTGTGGGATGTGTCACATTCTATGATATCATATCCAGGTCAAAGGACATCTCCAACTTCTCCCCTTCCTGTGAGGTCATGTCCTCCCAGCAAATTCCAAATTTTAAATTTAAGTTAATGGCTTCATATCACTGAACCTAAAAAAAACCCAACCCTCTAAAATTGCTTTCCATTTTTTTCTTGTTCAAATGTGTTCAAAAGTGTTCAAAAGACAAATCCATTCTGAAAACCATAGGGAGAGGCCTGCCAACAACAGTCCCATCTCTCTCTTAATCCCCAACTGGCCTCTATCCTTTGATGTCTTTACAGGCAGCTATCTATCAGTTTTACCTCATGGTATACCATAGAGTTTTACCCCTATGGTATACCATAGAGAAAAGAGAAATTCTAGAGCATCCACTCTTGTTGTCATTCTAGGACTTCAGTTTCTCTTAGATTCTGATTCCTCCAGTGGATTTGATCTCTGTAGTCTGGAAATCAGTTGTAATTCTAGGAGACCTCCAGGCCCTATATAGAGGTTGCCAGTCATATTCCTTAGACTTCCCAGTGTTGCATAAGAAGGTGTAATATGAGGCCACAGGATGATCTATCTCAGGCTAGCTTTCAGAGGCAGTGGCATTCCTGAAAGGATGAGCTGGTGGATTTTGTTGAGATTCTTGGTACAGCCATATAAAAGGAGAAGAAATGTGCTACGGAGAATTCACTTGTTTCCCTTAGAAAGATGCTCATACATTATGTAGGACTAATGTTAAGAGTATGCTAATGTCTTCATTGAAAACTCTAAATAAAATGATGATGCAAATGCAAATACTACTACAATTTAAAACATTTAGTTAAGACTTAATGAGAGCTAAAGACTTAATGAGAGCTACAATTTCAAACACTGTGAAGACAATGAGAGCTCAAATGGACTCTACACAAGTTGGATAGCGCATGGGGATGAGTTCTGTATGCATCTTTGAATTTCAGAGAAAAGGAGGTTCTTGGGTCTATGGATTCTGCTGATGCCATTAGAACTGAGTGCACTTGCACTTTAAAGATGCTGAAATGTTTATGACCAAGGCCATTTTGAAAAGTGTGCCAGAAGTGGGAGACCATCTGCAGAAGCAGAATTAAATCTCAGTAACCCCATCAAGATGAGAGTATGTTTAGCAGATAGGACCTGGGATCCCAAGTGGCCCATGTTGGGTCTTATTATGGCTGCACTGAAGCCATTGAGGCATATCATTCTGAGCAAGATGTTGCCTCAAGTCCCTATTAAATACACTTCTACACTTCTGCTTACCTATCTACCAACACCTCAGCTTCTTCATAAGTCCCCAGATTTTCATAATTACCTAGGCATGACATTTGCCTCAGTGGAGAACCAGCCAATCCACATACGGGACAGAATGTGTGGTGTGTGCATATTTTGTAACTTGGCTGAATGTGGTAGGACTCAGTGGTCTCCCAGTAGCTATTGGAAGCATGGCTCTGTAGAAATTTTCCTTACTGGAATGTGAGAATATGGGGAATATAGTTATTTTCTCTTTCGTGCACACATACAAGTATATGTTTGCCCGTCATCTGTAAATCAAATACAGAACAGTTGGAAACATCCATTCTGTAGGTGACTGCAGGGAACTTGTTAATCAGCTCTGAGCCCCTCTGATGCTTCAGAAGTCTTAGGATGTCTGCTGCTGATTTCATCCTCCTGATATGCAAAAAAAAAAAAAAAGAATGAACAACATGCCTCTGATATTCTACCACTGGAGGAGATTCCTGTCTGTAGGCAAATGTGCCTTCATTTTCCTTGTGCCTTTAATGAAGCTGTTGAAGCTGCAAGAACAATGCTTTGAAGCAGAAGGTCAGTCTGTGTGTAGAAATATCTTTAATCTCACATTTAGAGGCTGTGAGTTGTAGGCCTGAACGCTGCATGGAGGCCAGGCATCAGAGGTTTAGACTGGAGGCACAGAAAAGGAATGATGCCTTTGTTTGCCAACAAAAAGAAAAGGAAAGAAAGAAAAAAGTGTCAGCTGGCTGGATGACAGGTTTCATTATACCACTGGGCAGCAAATTAGATCCACATCTGAGGTATGTATAGTTGAAAATAAATTGCCAAAGAAGTGGTTAAACAGTATGCATGTGGGGAAGTGATGCATCTGCAGTTATGTGTCATAATCATTTCATAATATTGAAAAAGTTAAAGATATCTTTGGACAACTAGAAGAAGTGGTGGAGGGGGGGGGACACAGGTCGCCACATAAAATGATTGTTATTCTCTGTGTTGTCATGTCAACCAGCACTGCTTTATAAGGGGAAAACAGCTATGCCTGGCTCCCCCACAGTCCACACATCTCTTGTCATCATACCATGCTGCTTCCCTGCCCCTCAGAAGTAAACTAGAAATTGGATAATAGAAGGCTGAAATTAAAATTGCCTCATCCATGAGGTAAAATAGAGTCTCTGCCTAAAGTAGCAAGTGAGGGGGTCAGGGGGGTTTCCAGTCATCATCCACAGCCTCCCGCCACCAGCCTGTTCAGTCCTGTACAAATGGTTCCTTACTGCTCTGTTATTGATGGTGTTGGGGTGGGACTTGTAAAAGAAGAATGGTATTGACTGAAGGCACCAAAATCTGATGCTTAAGTATGTTGAGGTACAGCAGTGTAGTAACAAAACAGAATATAGATCTATTTTTCTATTTATGATCAAACTCCTTACAAAAATGCTGAAGCCACTGCAAGAAAGGAAAATAGACTGCAAAATGCAATGTTTGTGAATCTTTATGGTTCTGGCTATAAATCATGGAATGCACAGGGATTTTCTCCACATTTTCCAGTATACAAAGATCTGCAAATGTTAGGGTTGTACAACATCTGAGGCATAAATGATATCTTTATCTATACAGTCGCTCAGGAAGGGGCTGCGGGGGAAAGTGCCATATTGCACTTCTCTTGCCATGTACCGGCTTTAGGGTCACTTTGCCTACTTTCTAGTAGCCTTGCTGAGGAATCCTGAGCAGAGTTACAACTGTAATGGAATTAATGAGGGACTACAGTCCCCAGCAGCCCTGACTCTGGCCTAAGTAACAGTTGTCTTTGTCCTGAGGGGAGAAGGGAGAGGACAGAGGAAGAGAGGGAAAGGAGAGAATTGAGGCTTGAGGAGAAAACTGCAGGAGAGAGGGCCTGTGAGACCAGTGAGGCTTGTGGAAGCAGAGGATTTGGACTCCTTTTTAGGGATGGGCACAAATGTAAAAATTCCAGTTTGGGGCAGTCCTGAACTGAAACCCAAACTGAACTGAGCCAAAAATGCCTGAACTTAACCATCCAGTTCAGATCCCCCTTTCTCCTGGCTGTGGCAAGCCATGGCCTTGTGGGGAGGGGGATTGTCCCAGAAGGGTTAATGGCTGACAGCCATTTAACTTGTCTGTTTGTTTTACTTCCCCCCACTTCAGAGCAGGGGGAACAAAATGGAGGGGTTTAATGGCTTGCAACCATTTAAACCTAACAGCTGATGGGCACATCTGCTCCACTGTTAGATTTAAATGGCTGACAGCAATGCATTGGAAGCGGGGGAAATGAAATGGAGGCGCACTACTAATCTGTATTGTTATTATGCACCCAATGGACTTCAATGGGCTTAGTATACATTTCTCAGTACTTGATGCCTCAGAGCTGAACATATGAACTGACTCGGTTGAAAGCATAATGTTTTATTTTTTATTTTATTTTATTGGATTTATATCCCACCCTCCCCTTGACGAGCTAAGGGCGGATTCCAACGGTAAAAGTGCAATACAGTTAAAACCATTTTAAAACACTATGTAAAATAACATGTCATAACAACACTGCAGAATGCAGGGGGGTTGGACTAGATGACCTGCAAGGTCCCTTCCAACTCTAACATTCTATCCGGATCGGGGGCGCATCAAGCGGGCACAATCATACCTCAACATCTGGGAAGTGGAGCGCACCCGTCCTCGATCTGTCCCATCCTGGCAAAACCACACAGCAAAAAGGTAGCACCAAAACAGTGCTACCAACTGGTTGATGCACAGCAGGGGTGGGTGTCTGATTGCCGCCGTGCCCCTCTCCATGCAGCTTCCCGGGCCCTGTTGAACTGCGCATGCCTGGGCATGTCTAGCAGGCTCACCTCCGTCCCCTGTCCATGGCTTCCCCCCTAGCATCTGATCATGGCGGGGAGCAACTGCGTGGAGGCTCGGGGGATCCGTCTGATCCCGCTGCCGTGCATCTCTAAAAAGCCGCACTTCAGCCGTGCCTTTCCCCCCAGTGTGACTGGGGCCTTTGTTAGTCATCCAATGAGTTGTGACCCTCAGGTGGGTAACAGGGCTTTATCAGCTGGATTGTGAACTCCTATAAAGCTACCATCTGGGAGGACCTGTGGCTGGTCTACTGTCCTTTACTTTCTTTTTCTTCCTCCGCTCTACCAGGTTCAGCCACCTCACCTCTGCCAATCTGGTCTTTCAGTTGTGCTCGCAGCAAAGACACGCCCCCCCCCAGTTAGGTCATAACTCTGGCCTCTCCTCATCCTGTCTTGTGCCTGTCACATGACTTCCTGTGCCATGCTGGCATCTCAGTTGCCTCTTGGGTGTTGAAGCTGGGTCCTGAGTCAAGAAAAGTTAAAGTCCATTATACTAAGTTCGGTTAAAGTTCTTCCCTAAAAGTGTGCTGAGGACTGCAGCCTTACATGCATGGCATTAATGAAGCATGTGTGCCAAAATAAAACAGTAGAGCAATATAATTAATGAATGGTTTGTTTCTTTCCTTCTCCATTCAGTCTGTATTTTACCATGCAGCCATAAGCAGAGTTATACTCTTCTGAATCCACTGCAGTCAATAGACTTGGAAGGGTGCGTAACTCTGCTTAGAATTGCACTGTTGTTGTTGTTGTTATTTTAAACTGAAGTTTTGTTAAGATTTTATAGATTGATTCTGGAACTACATATATGTCACTTCACAAAGACTGTAATACAAAAATAAAATACATTTGGTATTAACATTAAATTCAAAGTTGCTTAAGAAACTTGTCTTTAACAACATGGTACACATCATAGTACTATTGTTAAACTGAGCCTACTCTGCGGGGAGGGCGGGGTATAAATCTCATAATAAATAAATAAATAAATAAATAAATAAACAAACAAACAAACAAACAAACAAACAAACTAGCTCTAACTTTTCCTTTAACAAACAACACATTCTTAACTTTTGGTATTATACATATAGCTACCATTAATGGGTTACTTTAAAACTAACCATTTTTATCTGCTCAGTGGAACAGCAGATGTCAGGTAGATAGCCTATTATATCACTACCCATATAACAGAATTTGAAAGTTAGCATCCATGATAGTTTCCCAGTCAAATCTGTCTATCTCCATTTTGTCTAATATTGGATTCCATTTGTCTAATGAATTAAGAAACTCACATTCTCATTCTCTTTCAATGATCTACATGTAGGGCGTGATTTTACCACATTATCGAGGTGTTCTAAGTGTTCCTCTACAATGATATGGATTATGTTGGGGCTTTTTAGCTTGGAGAAATGACGTTTGAGGGGTGTCATGATAGTGGTTTACAGAATTAGGCATGGGATAGAGAAGGCAGAGAAAGAAATACTTTTCTCCCTTTCACACAATACGAGAACTTGTGGGCACTTAATGAAGTTAAAGGATGTTCTAGACTGATCCTGCACTGGATTTTGTTTGCTAAAAATTGGAAATTAGAAAAAACACCACTAAGGGAAGAATTGTTTCTGAAGCTTCTAGAAATAGCTGAGATGGACAAGTTAACAATATTGTTACAGGGGAAAGGAGAAGAAATATTTGAAAAATGTATAGAAGTTGATTGGCGAAATAACAAAAAAGTAATTTTGTATGAATTAAAGCTTGACTAGGTAGGTTGATAGATGGAAGATTCTCTTGTAAATGAGAAATGCTTATAGCATGCAATATGGATATTTGGAAAACAAATAAAATAAAAAATTTTTTTAAAAACAAACTGATCCTGCACTGAGCAGGAGATTGGCCTAGATGGCCTGTAATGGCCCCTTCCAATTCTGTAATTCTATGATTCTATTATGTTCTTTACTCATGTACACCGAGAGGTTTTCTAGCAAAAAAAGTCCCACACCTTGTGTATCCACTGATTGATAGTAGGAGGACTATTAGTTTAGAATTGCACTATTAATAGCCATTATCTTTGCTACTAATGCATTGGTTCAAACTTTATCATGTTCCTCCATGAGAGTACCACTGAAAAGCCGATCCCTAAAGTGGCACTCTAAACAGAAGTGGTAAGACCTAAACGCCTCTTAGAATATGCATCTCTTGAAAGATATGGAGTGTTTGCACACCATCTCCACCAGCAGCTGTAGGAAAGAGTAATACCGGCATGTTTGTGAAAAAGGTTTTACTGCTGCTTCTCGGTGTGTGGATGTTGGGAAGAGCTATTGGACCTAGAAGGTTATAACTGTGCATAGGATTGCACTGTTAATCACACTCGACTCTTCTATTAGCATCTATGAAATGTGCTTTACTTTGGCTAGATCATTTTTTTGTTTTCTTAACTTTATATGCCATTTCTTCACTATGCTCTTGAAGCCATTCATAGAATAAGAACAGAAATGCAAAAATCACATTATAAAGCATCAAAAGATATACGCTGCCTTTTGCTGGCCAGAACATTGATCTAGGCAGCTCAGTATTGCCCACTCTGACTTGGCAGCTGCTCTCTATGGTATCAGCTCAGGCAGGGCCTGGTCACACTGCTGTTTTGATCAGGGTTCGCTGCTGTTCCCTTGCGCATGTCAATTTCACATTCACACGCACCAATCCACCTCCCGCCCCGAAGCAGGTTCACTTCCACAATGATGCCGGGTTTTCATGACCCCTGGAAAATCAAGTGTTTTCCTGGCACTTCTGCTTTGAATGTGCGATTTCGCCTGTCTGGACAGTCCATCTTTCGCAATGATTGCGATTAGGGCCATCTGAATGCTCTTTGTGCTTTTTTTTTTTAAAGCTTCTGGTTTGAGCGCTTGAGCAAACATGCGCATAATAAATCCATTTAATGTTTAATAATGGATTTATTAAGCGCATGTTTAGTCAAGCGCTCAAACCGGAAGCTTAAAAAAAACCAAAACGCACAAAGACGGCCCTGGAGGCGGGAACGAGAGGCAGGGGCTCCGGCAGCCTGGACGGGGGCCGGCAAGGAGGATGGTGGAGATGACGGAGTCTGTTTTCATGGGGCAATGGCGGCAGGAGCAGCAGGGGACCCCCCCCCAGTGGCGGCAGGAGCAGCAGCCACCCGAGCCTCCCCGTGGCTGGCAGGATCACCTGGAGGGACGGTGCAGCAGCAGGTGAGCGGGTGCTGGAAGAGAGGGGCCGGCTGCATCTAGTCAGGCCAATGCGAAGAAAAATGTTCCCGATTAAATTACAGCGGGAACAAAGCGCAATTAGCTTGCCGTGTGACCAGGGCCGCAAAGAAAGGTGTTTCCTGGCAGCTACTACCTACAACGGAGATGTCAGGGACTGCCCTGGTGACCTTCTGCATAGCTTGTGTTGTACCACTGAGTCCTAGCAACTGGGTGAACATAACTGTAAAATCAAAGGCAAGAATAAAAACATTTCTTTCAGATAAAAATACTGTTGCTGTATCTAAGATGAGTTAATTTTCAAAGACAAAATGTCCTCCATAACAAAGCTGTCACTGTCAGCTTTCTACAGATGGAAAGGAAAATGTCTCTGGGCAATTCATCCTTGTGCCACCACAAAGAAGGCCCTGGATCACTCAACCACCTGCCCCACCTCAGCTGAGCATGCACAGAAGGGCCTCTTCAGACAACCTTAGTACATCAGAAAAGATATGTAGGATGCTTCAACCCTAAGCACTTAACATGAAAGACTGGTGCTGTGTGGGACTGCCTGTCCGGTTTGGATCCCACAGAGGATTTCCAGGGACAGAGCGGGGGGTTGATTTTCAACAATCCCCTTGCTGTAGAACCCCCAGTATATTCAGTATTTGAAGGGGCACTGTGGGCTGCTGCAAGCTTGGGGATTAGGCAAAAATCACCTGCTCTTCTTTGTGCACATGAAATTTTAGGAAGGATCCCAGGCTCTCTCATTAAGTGCTTCAGCCACTATATTCCACGTTTCGTTTACTGTGCAAAGCCGTGCAGCTAAATGATAGCGAATTAATTTTTTTAGGAAGTCATGCACATTTCAACCTTTCTGCTTTTACTTATTATTGGGTTCTCTGGCCATAATGCCATAACGTTTTTCCTTCCTGAACTCTAAATACATTTTATCTTACTACCTGCTAAAGATCGTTTTATTGCTTGTGCCTACTGAAATGGCTTAAGTGGTGGTTATGGCATTTGCAGGCCAGGAACGATTACAGACTTATTTTGTGGCAAAACTCTGCAAGTTCAGCAGCAATCCATCAAATCTAAGGGACAGCAGTCTCATTTGCCTTCCACTAGGTTTATTTTACTTTGGAAGTAAATGTTTTGAAGGGCACATGATTTTCCCTTCATAAACAGAGGTTATATTCTTCTCAAGGGTGGACAATGGCCAGAAATTAACAAGCTTGATCTCTTACTGTGTTTTTGGCAGCAGCTTGATATAGTTTATTTATTTATTTATTATTTTATTTATTTAATTTGCATCCCACCCTCCCCGCCATGGCAGGCTCAGGGCGCCTTACAGAATATATATAAATGATATGTTAAGACACAAAAGTTAAATTAAAACCATAGCATATAAAGTTTAGATTTCAAGGAACATAAATATTAATAAAAGATGGTGACGTTCTCTCAGCATTCGGTGGTCAACTACCACCATACTCTGGGTTCTTGCCGGGCTGCTAGTTATTAAGTTAGTGCTGATGTTGGGGCCAGGGCCATGATATTAAAAGGCGGCACCCTAATTGAAATACAGGTGTGTGTGGGTGTGAAGTGCCATCGAGTTGCTTCCAAATTATGGTGACCCTATGAATTAATGACCTCCAAAACATCCTTTTGTTAACAATCTTGCAGAGGGCTGTGGTTTCCTTGATTGAGTCAATCCATCTTGTGTTGGGTCTTCCTCTTTTCTTGCTGCCTTCCACTTTTCCTAGCATTATTGTCTTTTCCAGTGAGGTTTGTTTTCTCATAATGTGACCAAAGTGTGATAGCTTTAGTTTGGTCATTTTAGCTTCTAGGGAGAGTTTAGGCTTGATTTGATCTAGCACCCACTTATTTGTCTTTCTTGCTGTCCATGGTATCCATAAAACTCTCCTCCAACACCACATTTCAAATTAATCAACTTTCTTCCTTTCACCCCCATACATAGTAATGGGGGATGACCAACTTGATCTTGGTCGCCAGCAACACATTCCTATGCTTAAGGAACTTTTCTAGCTCCTTCATGGCTGCCGTCCCCAGACTCAGTCTCCTTCTGATTTCTTGGCTGCAGTCTCCCTTTTGGATGAAGATGGAGCCAAGGGATAGAAAACCTTCAACAATAACACAACTATTAGTTGTGTAATTCCTTAGTAGTTATTATTTTTGTCATCTTGAAGTTCAGCTGTAATCCTGCATTGGCACCTTTCGCTTTAACCTTCATCAATAGTTATACCAGACCGTAAGAGACATTATTAGTAGGTGATAAATATTTATCACCATGTTGTAAAAAGTTTCACTTACTAATGTTGG
Organism: Gekko gecko; assembly: GCA_029375565.1. Classification (NCBI taxonomy): domain Eukaryota; kingdom Metazoa; phylum Chordata; class Lepidosauria; order Squamata; family Gekkonidae; genus Gekko; species Gekko gecko. The sequence continues at coordinate 35,647,111 of JAPDNY010000004.1, read as the reverse complement.
TGCATAAAGATGTTTCCGAGCTATGAAGTGCAGTTGAAATGGCTACTCTGTGCTTTGATCTTAGCAGAGGCCTATATCTATATTTAAAGTCCATGGCCATTTTTTTTTGCCAAATTAAACCACATACAATCTGCCTGCACACTTTGAGCTTTCCAAGGATGCTGGATGGTATAGAAAGCTTAAGTGGCTTCAGAATCTTTCAGTGAAATTTCATTGGCCACAGCCAGAGGACTCTTGCTGTTTCTAGTATAAAATGATTGAGTGTCATTGAACAGTCCTAAATTAAATGAAAGGCCACAAAACTAGCACTGCAGTTCTGTGTGGAGTTACAGTCTTCTAAGCTCGTTGACTTCAACAGAAGGATGTCACTCTGTTTAGGATTGTAATGTAGGAATGCTTCATGTTGCCAGCCAGGCTTCAAGACTGAAGAAGAAGACGAAGAAGAGATTGGATTTATACCCCATCCTTCACTACCCACAGGAGTCTCAGAGCGGCTTACAATCTTTTTCCCCTTTCCCACAACAGACACTCTGTGAGGTAGGTGGGGCTGAGAGAGCTCTCTTGAGAACTGCCCTTGTGAGAACAGCTCTGAAAGAACTTATGACTGACCCAAGGTCACACCAGCAGCTGCAAGTGGAGGAGTGGGGAATCAAACCTGGTTCTCCCAAGGTTAGAGTCTGCACCAAACTGGCTCTCACCAGACTAGTTATAACTCACCTTTGCTGCTGTAAAAATATTCAGCTGGCTTTTTTTTTTTGCAATTTATTTTCACAAGACTATAGCTATTCTTTAGCTCCAAAACAGAAGGATTTGTGGAATTTGCAAAGCAAGTTACTTTTTAAATAAAGAGTTCTACCAAGAACTCAAGTTTGGCAAAACTTCTCAAGTGCCAAGAGTGGAACTTGTCAGAGCAAATGACAATGCATTGCATATTACATCACAACGTAACTTTTTGTAAAATTTGGAGAAGACTTTAGATATGTAGGGAGTAGATTTTGTTCTATAAGCTTCCATTGCCAGTCAAATTATTTAAAATCTACAATGAATCACTCCCAGGTAAGATAATTATTAATACTGAGCTCATTTTCTGGGGGAGGGGGAATGGAAATAAACTTGAACATATTTTAAAATCTTGACGTAATTGGAAACAGCACATGTGCCAATAATATTTATGTTTGTTTATTTAAAACTCTATACCCATCTTTCTTTCATGCATCCTAGGACCCAATGATGATTACCACATCAACATTTATTAAAGAACCGTATTTCCATAGTTCATATTCATATATCAGAAAGAAAGGGCTGTGGCTCAGTGGAAGAGCCTCTTCTTTGCATGCAGAAGGTCCCAAGTTCAATCCCTGGCACTTCCAGTTCAAGGGACCAGGCAGTACATGATATTAAATACCTCTACCTGAGACCCTGGAGAGCTGCTGCCAGTCTGAGTAGACGATACTGACCTTGATAGACCAATTGTCTGATAGCTCCATGTGTGTTCAAAAGATGGGACATTCTCCTTTGTGATACTAATTTTGAACATGGTGAGGGCTTGGAGTACAACAGCAAGGAGGCAGAAGTGGTCAATATGTGTTCCGTAAACTGGGTGAGCAGTCTCTGGATCTAAAATCTGTGTCCTTCTAGCCCCATTTTAAGCTCAAGAATGTAAGAAGAGCCCTGCTGGATGAGAGCTGCGGTCCATTTAGTCCTGCATCCAGTTTCACACAGTGACCAACCAGTTGCTCTGGAGGGCCAACAAGCAGAACATAGAGGCTAAGGTTGCCTTTAAAAGGTCCAGGAGCTGAATGTTCACTTGATGCCCCCCTTCTTTCACACTATACTCTGTGAAAATGTCATATTTCCCAGGGGGGATATATGTAACTTTTAAGAGGATACAAAAACCCTATTAGATTCTCTAGTGAAGCCAAATATTTCTTCTGCAAATGGGATCCTGCAAATTGTTTACTAGTTTCTTGGACCTTAAGTTAGTAGGTATCTTTAAAAATATATCAACCAAAAACTTGCCTTCCTCAAGCACTACTCCTCATGTTGCTTAGGATATAAGCCCTTGTGTACTGGCTGACATATAAACTTCCAACTTCTGGCACTCTGTAAGCCTTCCAGTATTCCCAACTAGAAACATCTGGCTTTATGTCAGACTCAGGTCAGCCAAATCAGGTTGCTCAGGTCTTCAGTAACTATTATATGAATAATATGGCAAATGATCATATGCAGATGCCATATGCATCTTTCTCATCCAACCTTTACATCTTAATCTGTCAAATGGGGAGGAGCGGTTCAGTGCTAGCATCTGATCCTGGGTGCACATACACACAGAATTGCTGACTTTTAATTTAAGAGACTGAGGCCATAGTTGGGTGGATGGTGACAGTACAAACAAAACCAAGGTGAAATCTGGCAGGTCAGAGGTAAGATGAAACTCGTATTAAATGGATCCCACAGAAATTTTCTACAAACAAAAGAAGAAGAGATTGGATTTATACCCCACCCTTCACTACCTGAAGGAGTCTCAGAGCAGTTAACAATCTCCTTTCCCTTCCTCTTCCCACAACAGACACCCTGGGAGGTGGGGCTGAGAGAGCTCTTTTGAGAACTACTCTTTCCAGAACATCTCTGAGAGAACTTATGACTGACCCAGCATGTTGAAGAGCAGGGAATCAAACCTGATTCTCCCACATTAGAGTCTGTGCTCCTAACCCCTACACCAAACTGGCTCTCAAAGAAGAAGAATAGTGTGTGTGTGATTTTTTGCTGATTCCATCCACTCACTGCAGATCTCTTGATTCTCCCCTCATTGTGTTTGGGTGTGTATATGTGTTCTCATTTGGGGCATGGGTACTTTAACTTGCAGTGGATTGGAAGTTGAGAAAAATATGCTTCTTTGATGGAAATCCCTTATGTCAAAAGCCATGATCCGCAGCCATTGATGGAACTTGGTAAAATCTGATGGTTCATACCAAGAGGCCAATGGAGTTTAATTTAATTGGCCGTTCAGTCCTCAGGCCTGGTTACATGAGTGAACATAGTAACCTAAGCAAGTTTCACAGTTGTGGAAATATTTGAGCTAGGAGTTCACACTGTTGGCAACTGAGCTGCATAGTTTCTCTGCTGTTTCACTGTTTGCTGCCAAAGCAGCTCATGTGATCAAGCTCCCCTCCCCCTAAGCTTTTACTTGGTATCTCCTCTTTCTTCCCTTCCTGCTTCTCCTGCCAGCACGGGACCCTGCCCAGGGGTGGCCCCAGGTGTCTAGGCGCCCTAGGCAGGCCAGCCTGTGGTGCCCACCCCACCACAGATGCCAACCTCCCGGTGGGGCCTGGAGACCAGGGGGGGCAGCCCAAGTGGCAAGACAGCGCCCAGTTACCCCTGCTCCTTCCTTCCCAGCGCCGGCTTGCCTGGGCGCTCCGCAGCTGCGGGGTCTCCAGGAAAGCCAGGGAAGAGGCAAGGGTTACCCCCGCCCCTTTCCTCGGAGTGCGGGCTTTCCTGGGCACTCCGCAGCTGTGGGGTGTCCAGGAAAGCCAGGGAAGAGGTGGGGTTTAAACCCCCGCCTCTTGCCTTTGAGTGCCCGCCGGGGCACTCTTCGCTGGCAGTGCCGCCCCTGCCTTCTCTCCCCCCCAGAGGGGAGGGGGAGGGTAGGCAAGCTCTGCCACCACCTCCTGAGCCCCGGCGGGGCGCTCTTTGCTGGCGGCGGAGGCAGCGGTGGCAAAGGCGGCGGTGGCGGGGGGCTAGCTCGCCTAGTGGGCGAGCCAGCCCTGACCCTGCCTCACCTTTTTTTGAGTCTGTCTTCTTTGTTCCTCCCCTTTTAACTGCCTTTTCCTACCTAGCCTCTCTGTGATATCAGAGTATCTCAGCCAATTACTCTCAGTTCTGCATGACCACAGAATACCTTATTCATTACAATATAGATTTTGATATTTAAAAATAACAAAACTGGTCTGTCCCTGTTTATAATGTCTCAATAGTCATTTAATGTGCTTTGAGGCTTTCAACCTTGGGACACTTAAGTATTGTCATATTGGATGATAGCCAGACTTATACTTACTTAGTTCTTTTAATTTCCTCTGCAATCAATTTATGTGGTCCTCCAGTTATTTTTGTAGTTTTTCTTTCCGTTTTGCCAGTATGTATATTGTAAGGGATTTTGTGGTGACAGCAGTGATGAGGCATCAGTTGGCTGTGGTGAAGTGATGTTATGGAATATTTGCAAACATTTTAACTTCTGCAGGAAGTTGTTACCAATAGAATATTTGTAGCGGTTCACTTCCACAACTTGATCTGATCAATCATTGAATCACAAAAGCACACATACTAAAAGGTTCAGAATGGTCAGAAGACTGAGGACTGCAAAGTTCAGGGCCAGAGCAAACAATATCCCAAATGTGCACCTGCTACTGAAAATGACTAATTCTCCACCAATACCATTACCACCACACTGTAATGTCTAATGGAACTTGCTCATGCCGTCATTTTGTGACATTGCTATACCACAGTGTACTGTGGATGGTAGAGGTGGAAAAATGTAGAGTATTGTGATGTCATGGCATGAGGTAACTCCTGCTTACTGTGCAGTTGCCATTTTTTTGTGTGACAGGCACATTTAAAGTAATGTCTCACTGGTCTGTCAGTTATAGGGATACCATTCCCCCAGGTGGGGGTGGGGAATCCACTGCTTTTGTGGGTTTCTGGCCACCACCGGCCAGCTGGCTGGCGAGAGGAAATTCCCCCCACCCTGATGCCATACTCAACGTACTGATGTCACCCAGAAGTGACGTCGGGGGGGACACTGCTTTTTGGGCAAAAGTCTATGGTTTGAGGCTGTTTTTACCATTGAGTTTTGACCAAAAAAGCATAGTGTCGCCCCTGACATTGCCAACGCATTGATGTCACTTCCAGGTGATGTCCGTGTGTCACGCAACATCACCATCCACCCTCAGAACACCCCCAAATCCCCCTGCTGGTGCAACAAAGGGACCTGGCAACCCTAGTCAGTTAAGCAGAGGAGTTAGTGGGAAGGGAGTCAAGAGACAGAGTTGCTAGAGAAAGGAGTCCAAGCTGATAATAGTCTACAAACCAAATCCTTTAAGGAAGGAAGACTGGATGGAGACCTGAGAAGAGAAGAGAAGAGAAGAGAAGAGAAGAGAAGAGAAGAGAAGAGAAGAGAAGAGAAGAGAAGAGAAGAGAAGAGAAGAGAAGAGAAGAGAAGAGAAGAGAAGAGAAGAGAAGAGAAGAGAAGAGAATAAAGGGAATTGAGGGAAGCTGGAGCTAAGGAAGCAGGGTGGGAACACAGCTGCAGTAAAATCTTACTGGGCCTAAGAGCAAATATGATTGAGAGGAAGAAACAGTAGATGTAACATGCACTGAAAAGTACCCGAAGAATGCTGAGGAAGGAAGTAGCTAAGGTGGACATGGAGCTAATGAGAAAGCAGGCAAGGACAAAACCTCAGTAGGGACAAGAGAAGAGGCTGTTCTCCTATCTTCAGAGATGAGGCAGGTGGCTTCCGGGAAGAGGGACTTAATCCGTGGTGGCATCTGTTTTATGGAATTCGCTCCCTAGTCAAATTTGCCAGGCACCTACTTTTATTTGTTAACTTTATTTAATTCATAGCCTGCCTTTCTTGCTGAGATTTAAGGCAGGTGACAGAATATAACATAATACAATCAGAACAGCATAAGACATCCAGTGAAGAACTAGGATTACAGAATTGGTAGACACCGCAAACAGCAAACTCTCTAAGAGAAAGTACAAGACAAACGATGCAGAAAGTGCAGTAAAAGTAAGATGATATCTACAATAATCATTGTGATTAACTACAGTCTTATTCCATTGTAAAGGCACCCTCCTGATCTTTGTCATTTTTTAGGTCCCAGGTAAACCTCATCTGGTTTTCCTTTGATGTTAACACTATCTTCTTCTAAGGGGAAAACCCCCCACTATATTGTATATTAGTGCTGGTTCTGTTTGTTCTTAATTTTATTTCTTTGTTTTATGTTGCTTTTAGGTTCTCACATTTGCCTTGAAGGCTATTTTTAGCATAAGGGGAGGGTAGAAATATCTAAATGAACAAATAAGCTCATGGTAAGAAAGAAGTGGCTTCCTAGCTCTATGTCCTGGGAAACTTTGGTACTGTTAAGAGCTTCCTGGAAGGGAAAACTTTGCCTGAGATGGTTCATCCTTTTGTGGCAGTATAGTGATAAGAAGGAGGAGGAGGAGGAGGAGTTTGGATGTATTCCCCGCCCTTCACTGCCCAAAGGCGTCTCAGAGCGGCTTACAAACTCCTTTCCCTTTCCTTCCCCACAACAGACACCCTGTGAGGTAGGTGGGGCTGAGAGAACTTCTGACAGAAACTGTCCTTGAGAGAACAGCTGTGCCAGAGCTTGTGACTGACCCAAGGTCACATCAGCAGGTGCAAGTGGAGGAGTGGGGAATCAAACCCGGTTCTCCCAGATAAGAGTCTGCACACTTAACCACTACACCAAACTGGCTCTCACCAATAGTGAAATTTCTTCTTTTAAGAAGCACACAGAGGGAGCCTGGACTGGATCTGCTAAGGGAGGAGAGAGCCCTGAGAGGCGGCCAGTTGTATCCCACAGCTGCATTTGACCCAGCCAGCCACTGCTGAGAGTGGGAAAAGAGGCAAACTGGGGGCTGGGTAGCTTCAGGCAGACTCAGTTCGCGTAGCAGCCTTGCCTCTTCAGTTCCCACAGTGGCTGGGAGGCAAAGTGAACCCTGCAGTGTTCCAATGCAAAAGCAAGAGGGACTCTTTTCTTTTAATAGTATCTGGGATTGCAGAAGGTACAGCTTGCCAGAAAGGCATGGGCCTGCTGACATTTCCTGTTTTACACCACTTTGAAAAGTACTTTATGATTTTATGGTTAATGTATCCCCCTGCTTTTCTCCCCAATGGGGACCCAAAGTGGCTTATCACATCATTCTCCCCTCTTCTACATTAGACTCCCAAGAGCAACCCTCTGAGGTAGGTTACACTGAGTAAGGGCCTAAACTCACTCAGTGAGCTTTCATGAAAGATTAGGAGTTCAAAACCTGCTTCTCGCAGGTCCTAGTCTTAATACTCTAAACCCAGAGTGCAGGGGTCTTTTCCTCTGAGGTGTATGGCCATCCCAGTGAAGTTCAGTGCCACCTTTACAATTCTTTCTGTCATTCCATAGAAGCGATCAGTTTTCACTTGTATATTTTGTTGGGTTTCTGTTATAAAAACATGAGATGAAGTGATGTGCCTAATGGTTGGGGAACTCTCAGACCTTTTCCGCATCTCAGTTTTGCTACTGTTTACCGGTGAGTTGAACCCCCCAGCTGAAGCTCTGACTATGCAGCACCCCTTCTGCAAAAGGGCATTTATTTGGGGGTATTTTTTCTTGAATTTGGATCAGACCATCCCCATGTGTTCTTCACTTCCTTTGAAAAAGGTTGTGTGGCCATGTCTTTATGTACTTCATCAGCGACGGAACCTCTCTTTTTTTGTGCATATGCAGTAATATTATAACGGATGTACTGTAGGAAACAGCATTGTTGCTGCCATTTCAAAGGTCCCCCACTCCTCCTTAGTCGCTAACTAAGAAAATGACTGGTGATCGCCGAACTGGATACACCAACTCATAACAGTGTTATTCTATAATTATGAAGCACGCTAAATGGAAACACTGCACATGTTGAGTCTCCATAATTATGAAATGAATTATATAGTTCCATTATTTTTAGAAGTTTAAAATACTGAATTGTCATCAAAAACACACCGGAAGTTATAGAGGGGTGGGTGGGGGGGAATGAAGAAACAATACACGTGTGAGGCAACAAAACCTACCCACCGAAAAGGAAAGGAAAGGAACTTCAGGGATGGGTAATTGCACAGAGAAGGCTACATGAAACCTCACTGCCCATTTTGTCCCAACGTTATAATGTTGCTATATTATAATGGGGGGAAATCTGCATTGTAACACAATCAACATTACGCTTTAAAAAATTAGTGGCTCGCTCAGGGGATGACCTGAGTGTCAAGGTCTGGAGCACAGGAAGAGGGAAGTCCGAGTTCAATCCAGGGTCTGGAGCCAAAAGGGTGAAGCAGGAGCTGAGAGTGAAAGTCCAGAGCGCAAGCCAGAAGCAAGGTCGTTCAAGCCAGAGTCAGAAGCCGGAGGAAGTGAGCAGGAGTCATGAGCTACAGTCCAAATCACAAACCAGGAGCAGGGTTGATCGAGCCAGGGTCAGAATGAGGTCTTGGAACCAGGGGATGGAGAGCAGCAAGGCGTCAGGGAGTAATGACGAGTTTGCATCCACAAACGAAGCCGGCTTAGCCTGAAACTAAATAGCCCTCTGCTGCTGTTTCCAATTAGCGCAGCGGCAGCGGTAGCGGTGACTCAGCATTTGTTAATACTCGGGACTGACAGCTCAACTGTTTCTCAGCAGAGCTGAGTGTCGCCTTGCTGCTAAGTCTTGCCGGAGTCTATTTTGCAAGCGAGCCACCCTTGGGGGCGAATCGGGAGGGCTGTCTATCTGTGTCTGCTATTCGTCAGCCATCTCTGAGCCAGGTGCCAGTGCAGGCTGTGATGGTAAATTGCTGATTTCTGCAGCTTCAGAGGGGCCAGCTGTGGGTTCAGCTAGAGCTGGCAACGGCCCTTCCTCTGCACCCATGACACTGAGGGGGAAGGGAGGCAGGGTGAACACACGACACTGATGATGCAAAAGAGTGGCAGGAAACAAAATTCAAAATCGGGAATTCCTCACTGGAAAACTGCAAGTTCAGATCTGAAGGGAAAAAATTGTGGGAAAAGTAGATTTAGAAAACGTGGGTGTAACGGGGCACTAAATTCAGATCTACTCCTGGGGAAGCAAAAAGTTGTGTAGAAAGTTTTATGAACTTTGATTATTTAAGAATGCCAATGTGGAGGTTTGCACTTGTGCAGAAATGGTCTCAGTCCCTGCTGCTGGGAAACGTCTGTTCCTTTTGATGGGTTTTATGCGAGGCACCACAGATCCCTCCTCTGAAAGGAATGGAGATAGAACCCCAGAACTTGCTGGATGACAGATTTCCTGACCTGTGCTGTTGTGTTTCTCTGGTATTGTCAGTGTTCAAATAGATGCTTTCTTAACAAAGGACTGCAAGAAGAGCCCTTTGCATGTCATCTCTTTCTAATAATAACCCTTTCATTCATCAGGCGGATTGTTTTTGCCATTGTAATTTGCAGTTAGTGCAATGTTAGATCATAGTGTGTTGCACTTATAATTTAGCCTTTTGTTACCAGTTTTCACTGGGGGTCCACAAAAGGACAAATGGTCAGGTTGTTCAAAGACAGCCAGCATGGTTCCAAAATAACCCTGCTGCTAGAGAAGTCAGCAAAGTCATCTAGAACTCTTTTGATATACATGACAAAACAGACTTGTAAGAAATATTTGCTTCAAGCTGCCCACATTTCTCTCACATCTCTAAACTTCACCAAGTGAACAAAGGCAGTATTCAAAAGTTAGTTTATAAGATCCTAAAACAATTTGGTATCCTCTTGAATTGGATCTTCTGATTTGGAATGTGGAACTGCTGTTTGTTTGTTTTTCCAGAGGGTAGCCAAGACCATGTATACAACAAATTGCAAGGCAAGAAAACATAAATACTGTGCTCAAAGTACAATATGAATGTGACATACTTTCACCTGGAGTGGCCCTGACCCATTAAAACATGCAGGGAGATCTGAGTTGGATGTGTGAAAGTGTGTCTGTATGGGGGGATGTGTCCCCATGTATAGAAGAAGAGGAGATTGGATTTATAAACCGCCCTTATCTCGGAGTCTCAGAGTGGCTTACAAACTCCTTTCTCTTCCCCTCCCCACAACAGACACCCTGTGAGGTAGGCGGGGCTGAGAGAGCTCTTTCCAGAGTGACTTACAAACTCCTTTCTCTTCCCCTCCCCACAACAGACACCCTGTGAGGTAGGCGGGGCTGAGAGAGCTCTTTCCAGATGTCCTTGAGAGAACAGCTCTGACAGAACCATGGCTTGCCCAAGGTCATCCAGCAGCCGCAAGTGGAGGAGTGGGGAATCACATCCAGTTCTCCCAGATTAGAGTCCATGCACTTAACCACATAGCAATGTACGGGTATTGTTTTAGCACTCTTGACCAAATTAGATGTGACAATGACCAAAGGCACAATGCTTCTGTCTAGAGAAGAAGGATGAACAGAATGGAAACTGTTCATAAGAACATAAGAGAAGCCAATGTTGAATCAGGCCAATGGCCCATCCATTCCATCACTCTGTCACACAGTGGACAAAAATAGCAGTTGCCATCAGGAGGCCCAGCAGTGGGGGCTAAGTTAGAGGATGCAATGGTGGATCCATTGGGTTGCATCCAGCTTGTCCCCTGGAAGAGAGGGCCCTTTTATCATCAAAAAAACTATACTGGGGGTCATGGGACCTGCATGAACAAAAGGCATGTGTGATGGGGGCTGGAGTAAAGAGAAGAATGAGATGAGATGGAGTGAAAAAGTTGGCTGGATCCAATCCATGGGGGGGGGGAATCCTAATCAATGTGTGACTTTCCTTTTGTCATTTAAGACTGACTTGAATGTCACTCACTCAGAGGAGAGCTTCGTAACAGAACCGCTGAGACTAAGGAATACATTATATTCTCATTTCAAAACATTTTTATTGTTCATTCTTTAGGAAACATCTTTACTTAACTTAGGTAGTGAAACACATCTTATGATTTATGTAGCCATTATATCATAACTTCCAGATTTATAGATTTCTAAAGAAACATGGACAATACAATAAAAGGCTTTTCAGTGTCAACTTCTATTTACAAGCTCCATAATTTCAGGGATATGAAATGTCATTTAGGACCCAATTTCAAGGGGAAATATATATACATGCACTTATCTAGCAAAACAGTAACTTCACTATGAATTTGGTCTGAGGCTTCCACGGTGCAAATACATTTAATGTTGGTCTTCACATAGATAGTTTTGACCTTATCTGCTCATGATTGTCTATGGCCTTAACAGTGATGACCCGCTGGGTGAACTTTGTATATGCAGAAAAGCTTCTCAGACCTCCTGTTCCAAAAGGAACCTGCTGCATCACTGATATGGCACCGCCCAAAACTCGTAGGAACATCAGGAGTTGTCTCTGATTCAGTTCATGGAGCACTGTAAGTAAAAAAAATAATGAAACAAAACTAGAAAAAAAATATCCTTGCCCAAGGATTTGTTTGGGTCCCAGTCAGCATCTCTCTGAACAACAGCTATAGAATTAACCATTTCTTCAAATCAACAAGGCTGAATGTGTTATCAACCCTGCTTTCCTCTATAGAGGGGTCTAGCAAGGTCCTTTACCTTTAAAAATAGTAGGTCTGATCAGTGGGACGGGCTTTGCATAAGGTCCCACGTTCAGCCCTTGGTATCTCCTGTGGTTAGATCTTAGGCAGCTGTGCTTAGGAAAACCCATCTGAGACACTGGAAAGCAGAGTCTGGAGTACTGGTGAGCAGATATAAGGCAGCTGCATAATGTGGTACAGGTGCCTTGCTTGTTGTCAGTGGCCCTCTAGTGCAGCAACTCACTGGGAAATTTCCCTGTAAATCCACTTCTGGATCATCTCTACCCAGATGGGCCTATTTAGCAGCTCTGGTCATCAGACTAAGGATTATTAGCTGCTCCTCCACTCTGCCAGTGAGAACTGTTTCTGCTCCAGCTTGCTTAGTAGAATCTCCTGTTCTGGGGAACACTCTCCCTGAGGAGGTGAGGAAGGCCCTAGCAATGCAGAGGTTCCAGAGGCTCTGTAGAGCAAGAGCTTTTCTGGATGTGCTTCTGACAACCCTTGTGTGGAGGTCAGCCAGTGTCATGGGCAACAAGGTCTGTAGAATGTGAGAAAAGTGGTCTGTAAGGTCTGTAGAATGTGAGAAAAGTGGTATACATAATAAAACAAGCATTTCTTTTATCCTGTTGTTGTCTGTAGTTGAATGGGTTTGCAAGGTTTTGAAAGGATATAAAAACCTGCAAAATCTGTTTATCAGGAGTAAAAATATGACTGTAGACATCATGAGCATTTCCTTTACCTCTGGGGAAAAACCTGTCTTTCTCCATCCTTTATAATATCATTACTATTTACATTATCAATTTTATCCTCTTTATTGCCTCTCCAGTTTTTTAAAATTTCTCTTTGATATCCGCTTATACCTTTCCCCCCACTTTTTCACTTCTTCTTGGTATTGCATACTTTATTCTTTATAAACTTTTCACACTCTGTTATAATCAACTCTAGCCTAGATGGCCCAGGCTAGCCCAGTCTCCTCAGATCCTGGAAGCTAAGCAGGGTCGGCCCTGGCTAGAATGTTGATGGGAGACCTCCAAGGAATATCAGGATCCTGACCTGGAGGCAGGCAATGGCAAACCACCTGTGAACATCTCTTGCCTTGAAAACCCTACAGGGTCACCGTAGGTTGGCTGTGATTTAACGGCACTTTTCACCACCATTATTATAATCAATGGGAACTTTCGTTTGCATTTCAAAAAATCTTTGGTATGGCCCTGGGCTAAACAATAATGTTTTTGATTGGTTGATTCATGCAGAGATCAAAGATGTTTGTCTAAAGTTGTTTGGTGACTCTGTAGCAGAGATAGATCTTGACCCTAAGATTCCTACATGGGGGGGTGGGGAGAGCATATTGTATGCCCCCTGGACCCACACGTTCTAAGCTTTGATGGGCTCTGTCCAAAATTCACTGAAGTCAGTATAGTATGTGGACAAGCTCTTAGTGACCCAACAGTGACTCAAGAAATTAATTACTTTGCACACGTGCCAAAGAGAGCTTTAGCTAAAGTAGCAGGGTTTAAAGAAGAAAATAAGAGCTTTATAATGCAATTGATATCTTGCTTACTCCGACCTGTTGCCTGAGGTGTGCCTATTCCTTTGACAATTTATTCTTATTTTAAAGATCTGAATGTGCCCCCAAGTGCTGTATGTGATTTTAAGGAACTGATGTTATTTGATTATGAACGTGAGTCACTTTGTACGGTCACCTTATGCTGCAGTTCATGACCTTATGGATCTCACTGATGTGGTTTTTCTTTTTGATATTTGGGAGAAGGGGCTCTTGCTTCTACGCCGTGGGGTATATTGTTTTCTCTTCTCCTGTGAAACATGCTCTGCCCACAGTCTCTCATTCAGTGTTTCTATTAAGTTTTAACCCTTCCCTGGATTCATATGCTACCCTTGCCCCCCCTTCTCCAGTGCAGTGTAGTGGTTAGAGTGCAGAACTAGGATCTGGGAAACCCAGTTTCAAATCCCCACTCGACTGCAGAAACTTGAAGGGTGACCTTGGGCCAGGCACACATGGGGTTATTGTGAGGATAAAATGAACATAAGGACTTAAGAGGAGCCTTGCTGGATCAGAGCAGTGTCCTTCTAGCAAGGACAAAGAAGTCACAGAGACCAAGGCCTTCCCTTGCCTCCTGAGTCCTGGCTCTGGGTTTTCAGAGGTTTGCTGCCTCTGAATGTGGAGGTTTCCTTTACTCAGCATGGCTAGTAGCCATTGGTGGACATACCCTGCACAAATCTGTCTAACCCCATTGTAAAGCCATCTGTGCTTTAATTAAAGTCTACAATTTAATTATTCACTGAGTTAATTAATCATTGAGTAAATAGAGGAGAGGAGAGAACAAAGTAAGCTGCTTTTGGTCCCATTAAGAGGGAATGTGAGGTATCAATGAAGTAAGGAAATACATAAATAACGTACAGAGGTTTGTACCACCTTAAAGGCAGAGAGCAAAGGCAGAGCAGAGAGATGGCATCTTCCCATACTTCAGTAGAAACACCAATATGCAAACATACCAATCTTTCCTACACAATCCATCCCAGAGAGTGTTCTTGGAAGGAGAAGCAGAGCTGTGACTATTTCAACCACAATTTTTTTAAAAAACCACAATGGGAAAGCATTTGCACATTCTTGCTATGTGTGTAACGTGCAGTTAATGAGTTTCAGCCAACTTATGGCAAACCCAGCAAGGGGCCTTGAAGGCAAGTGAGAAGCAGAAGTGGTTTGCCATTGCCTTCCTTTGCAAATTCTTCCTCAGTGGTCTCCCTTCCAAGTACCGACCCTGCCTTAGCTTTTGAGATCTAAGGAGAATGGGCTGTACCATACCACCTTCCCTCCCTTGCACATTCTTACCAGGTGAAAATAAGGAAATCTGCTGATAAATCTAAAAGTGTGGTGGCTCTTAGTGAGATTAGTGACAGCCATTATAGTGCTGAGGTCTGCTGAGTTTTTTCCTGACAGAGCCTCTGTTAAAAAGTTTTTCCCCACCATGGAGCTATAGTGATGGGGGAAGCTAAATTTGCTGAAGTTAGAAAAAAGAGAGAGAGAAGACCTCATAAAGATGTCTCTATAAAATTTCCAAATGTATTTAAGAGGGAGGAAATAAAAGATTAAAAGCCTTCGCAAATGTGAAGGAGAGGGTTTTGAATAATAGCAGGAACTGCCAAATGCTTGTCCAGTAAAATCACTGTCAGCACAGAGGGGACATGGCAATAAAATGGGGCCCTCTTTTGATAGGTACCAATCTTTACATAGAAAAATGGCTGTAGGATTTGCAAGTTGGGAAACGGTGTGGTATTTACAGTTTGGAAGCAATTGGGGGGGGGTATGTTATTAAATGTAACAATTCCAGTATCATGTAATAATTCCTGTTGGACAGTTGTCTGAATCAGCTCTCCAAGCATTCTGTTCAGAATTATCACATGGTACAGCACTTCTGGGATTCTGTGAAATCAAAATAAATGTTTGGGAGCGCATGCTTGAGTGCAGCTCCTTTGTTTTGCACAGAGAAGCATTTGAACATGGGATATCCTACCTGCATTTTGAATCAGTCATACGAGACTGGTATCATACAGTCGTGCATGAGCTGGACCACATTATATGTCCTAAAGTGTGTTTTGGATACAGTTCTGAAAGGACACTAATAATAGGTTTATTGGAATCAGTTAAGTATTGGGCTGACTTTCCTGTGAACGATCCTATGTGTGTCTATCTGTCTGTCTATATCTATCGATCTGCATACCTGCTTACCTACGTACCTATCCACCTACCATAACAATACTTAGTAGGGTTGCCAGGTCCCCCATGGCAACTGGAAGGGGATGGGGGGAGGGTTGCCAGATCCAGGTCAGGAATTTCCTGGAGATTTGGGGACGGAGCCTGGGGTAGACAGGGACCTCAGTGGGGTACAATGCCAGAGAGTCTCCCCTCCACAGCATCCATGTTCTCCAGGAGGACTGATCTCTGTAGTTTGGAGATGTGCTGTAATTCTGGGGGGTCCCCAGGTCCCACCTGGAGGCTGCCATCCTTAATACTTAACCATATTTTAGAGTGTTCAAGGACAATACTTACCCGTATTTTTAGAGCATGCAAGGTACATCTCTCTTTTGATGATCTTTACAGCAGCTCTCATGGTAGGCCAATATACTTATCCCCACCTTGCTATAGTGGCTTGTTAAGGCTACCACTGAGTTCAGGTGGAGGAGAGATTTTGGAGATATTCAGACAGTAGGCTGTCCCTCGTGTCCACTACAATAAACCAGTATTCGTACAGAGGAACTGAGTCATGTGTTAGGGTTGCCATCTCCAGGTTGGGAAATACCTGGAGATTTGGGGGGTAGAGAAGGTGACATTTGGGGGGACTTCAGTGGGGTGTAATCCCATAGAGTCCACTTTCCAAAGTGGCCATTTTCCCCAGGTGAACTGATCCCTGCCCCCTGGAGATCAGCTTAATCCCTGGGGATCTCCAGCTACCATCTGGAGGTTAACTAACATTGATTTAAGGAAACTGATGAGTAAATATAAATCATGTATGACTTAACATCACATAAGGCTCCAAATATTTCTCAAACATACAATAGTATTCAATACAAGAAGTACGATAGATAGGCTGGAGATTAAAAGCAATATCTAACATTTACTCTTTGACACTCCCAAAAGCAAATTTCATTCTCAGCTTTGCTTTATGGACGTTTCATGTTTCTCAGTCCATTGAAACTGTGAAATTTGCTTTTGGGAGTGTCAAAGAGTAAATGTTAGATATTGCTTTTAATCTCCAGCCTATCTATTGTATTTCTTGTATTTCATGTACTGAATACTACTGTATGTTTGAGAAATATTTGGAGCCTTATGTGATGTTAAGTCATACATGACCATCTGGAGGCTGGCAACCGTATGTCCCTGGGGGGGGGGGGCAGACTCTTTAGCTGGACCCTCAAGAAGAAGGGTTTGCCGGTCATTCTTTGGGCTGTGACCTCTCTCTCGTTTCATTTGCCTCTGGTTTGAGTCTAAAAGAGAAACTCTGGGCGAATCCTGCTTCCTCCACAAACGCATATATTGTAGGAGCTGTTCCCTCTCAGCTTTGTCGTCCCCGTCCCCCCCCGCCGCCGCCGCCGTGGCTGAGATCCCCTTTTCCACTGGGATCTTGCATTATTCATCAGTTATTCTTTTAGCTGAAGATTAGGGTGGAGGCTTCCCGGGGAGGAACAAACAAAACAATCGCTCCGATCCACCCTGTTCCCTCTTCGCCTCTGCATTCTGCCTTCCTTGCTAGTTTCTTGGGCCCTTTCGACTATTTATCCTTCGGCCCCGGATAAGCCCGGCACGTGTGTCTCCTGCACCCCCAACCCCTCCGCCCTGCAAACGAAATCCGTTGTCGCATCTCCGTTATCGAGGCTCTCCTCCGGTCTCCTGCCGCCGCCGCCGCCGCCAATCAATAAGTGGGTGGACTTGAAGCTCGTAGTGACGGGCCTGGAGGGAGTGTCGCCTGGCGCCGCTGGCCTGACTTTGATTATTGTTTATTATTCGCTGCCTGCGCGAGCGCCAGGCCAGGTCTGCGCCTCCCTTCCGCTCCCGCGTTCTCTCCCCCTCGCGGCCAGCCGGGCTTTCCGGCGTGCTGCTGGTCTTGCACGCGCACCCACTCCCTCGCTCACTCCCAGGCGCGCACGCACAGGGCTGGGCTGGGCTGGGCTGGGCTGGGCTGGGCAGCAACACTGAGGTTGCAGCTCTTGCTGGGGTGCCTCCTTCCTCGGGTCCGCTGGTCGAGGCGCGGGCGCTGCGGGGGGTGGGGGTGGCGGCGCTCGATAAAATGCACGGCGGGATGGTTGCATCGGGCACAGTCTCCTCCGGGTCCTCTCTCCGTCTCTCTCTGCTCCCTCTGACTCTTTCTGAGCACTGATTTCCCCCCTCCCTCTTTCTGCCCCCTCGGCTGCTGCTGCTGCTCTGCAGGACCCCTTTGCCCCCCTTCGGGCTACAAGAAGGCGGACGATGAGATGTCCGGGGCCATGTCCTCTGTGGACCACGAGGAGGCAGCAGCCCGCACCATTTACTTGAACCAGCCCCAGCCCAGCAAGTTCCATGACAACCGGGTCAGGTAAGTGCCAGCAAGGGGGAGGCAGGCAAGGGGTGAGGGGGGATCACTGTACAAGGACCAGCAGGAATGTCCCCTGGAAGTGGATTCCCCGGGTTTATTTTTCAGAGTGTTTTAGACACACACACACTCATTTGAGTGGAGGGCTGCTTTGGGAGGATGCATGAAACTGCCTGTTTCTGCATCAGACCCTGGTCCATCAGAGTCAGTACAGTCCAGTCAGAGTGGCATCCGCTCTCCGGGGTCTCAGGCAGAGATCTTTCACATCACCTACTACCTAATTCATTTACCTGGAGTTGCCAGGGATTGAATCGGGGACCTTCCGCTTACCAAGCAGATGCTCTCCGGCTGAGCCGTGGCAACTTCCCCTTGCTCTGAGTGATGTGTGGAGGCCCAAGTCCCCAGAGTTATCCAAGAGTCTTGCTAGCTTGCCTCAGACTTACTTCCTCCATGTTATCTTTTGTCTCTGAGCTGGAAACTGGCAGTATAGCTAAGGGGCCAGATTTGGCCCAGGGGTTTCCAGTTGCTGAGCTGCCTGCCCCAACCTAGTACAGATTTTTAACGTGGGGTTAATGAGATTTCACCATAATCTACGAATGCTTGATTAGCAACCTTGAGGAAGACAGAACCTCATAGGTGTCCACACCAAGCTGATTTCTGTTCTTCTTGTTCCTCTTATTGCTGGAAAGGATTCCCCCCCCTTCCCAGTTGTCTCTGGCCTGTGATGAAGCCTTGCCCTCTTGAGCAAGAGCAGTAATAGGGTAAAATCAGTTGATTGACAAGCATTGCCAGGCAAGAACCCAGCGTGCTTCTCCTGATCAGAGCAGCTAACACAAAAGGGTAAGGTCAATGGCAGGTGATGGATAATAGACTCTTATTTGCAGAAGAATACTGTGAGAGTCGGTAACAGGTGGGGCACAATAGCGAGAGATCAGTTACCAGAGACTGTACACTGGCTCTCTCAGCAAAACAATTATGAGAGCTAATAACAGACGGCACTGTTTGGCTGTTCCCATAACAAGAAGCAGTGGGAGAAAAGGAGGCACAGAGAGATATTCATCCTGATGTCCAGCTCTTAAATGGCTGGTGTGATATATTATGTTTACGCAGTGGGTAAATGCCAAACTCTCCCGGAAGTCTCTCAGTCCCTTGCCACTGTGTGATGTGGAAAGGCCTGTTCCCAAGATCAGACAAGCAAAAGCAGATATTAAGAAAATGCCAACATTTATTCAAGTTTTGGAAGCACCAGTTCTGAAATGCTGCAAACTGTCCAAATCTGTGTAGCCTTAGTTCACTTAAGGAATTCATTTCTTTAGGTGAAGAACACACCCATGACTATTCATGAATGTTATGAACTGAGTTGTACATGTTGTGTAAGCTTGTTTGGTGAAGATAGGAATCAAAATTTACATTTACGGGACGGGCGGGATATAAATGTGAAAAAATAAATAAATAATAAATAAAATGGTGTTGGAAGTTTTTACTGGATGGCTGTGAGTCTTTAAGGCTGGCCAAGACTGTACGAGTTGAGTATGGTTACTTTCCGTATTGGTTCCGTTTGGCCCCTTTTAACTGGTTGATAGATTTTAATTGGACCACTGTATTCTGTATATTGAGCACAGCTGATTAAAAAGAAGTTACTTGTATCAACTGTTTTTGGTTACTGTGTTTGGTTGGGGGGTTCTATTCCCTTATTTTTCATGGTATTGGTCGGGAAGTCCCAGATAAGCTTTGTACAGTTTTCCTTAGTGACTGACACATGTTTAGTGCTTAGGTTCTGAAGAAACTCTGAGGATGAAGGTTGCCTAGATGTACTTTTGCCATGTAAATCCATGCCCATCTTCTCAGATGTGTGGAAGCTGGTATTACTCAGTGGTGTATACACCCTCCAGGGCATGTTTCAGGGATGAGCCCTGGTTTTGAAGACAAGTTCTGCAGATACATTGGCAAATCTGGCTCAGACTCAGATCTGCATGGACTACGTCCTAATGTATGACAGCTCAGACACAGGCACATGTTTCGTGGCATAGTTGCAATTTGGAAGGGAGCCCGCGGAGCACTGAAAGTGGCTCCAGCAAAGTCAGTAATGGTAGATGGTCTTTTTAGACAGGCTAGAATCAGAGCTATTGCCCTCCGGTTATCTCTCGCCTTCCACCTTGCTGCTGCATTTGGTGATAAATATGTTAATTTACATTTTGGAATACAAGCCCTACAACAGAATAAAACTTGCAATGGATAGCAAGTTGTAAAAAAAAAATTCAATTAGGACAGTGTTGCTAACAAAGGATGTTTCTACATTTGGTTGAAGACATTAATAACCCTAATAAACAGAGAGGCTTTGGGCAGCAGGGTTGTGGTGCCTTTGATATAATAGCATCCATTAAAAGAGGTCAACAATGTCATACAGTGATGCAAAATATTTTATATAGTGTCGCAAGGAAGATTAAATGCAGGGTGAATGGTCTTTAAGCATACACAAAGACTGCCCAAGTATTGGATTATGCATATGAAATAGCAGTGAGGGACAGCAAGGGGCTCTTGGAGGCATGGACTACATCCAGAGAACTGTGCCCGAGCATCTCACTGTTGCCTTTTTACACATGCTTGCTCTTGGTTAAGTTTCCGATTGGTTGGTTCCTAATGTTTGTGCATTACTGAGAATTACTTTGTTTAGCAAAGCTACATTTTATGATGGTTACCTATTATGTAGGGGCTTTTTAAAAAAATCTCTCTGAAAATAGCATACACCCTCTGCTTCCCAGATGGAAGAAAAATATGTCTAAGTATATAGCACCTTATCCAGTTTTTAATTCTACAGAACTCCTTGAATAGATGTACTCCCACACAAATACTGGGGGGTGGGTGTTGCCTATTTTGTACCTATTTTGTACCCTGAGCCAGACTTGCTGGGCAGGTGGGGTAAAAATCTAATGAAATAAATAAATAAAATAAAACTGTATACTGAATTTTACTTTCCAATTTTGTCTTATCTGTTGAACAGCTTTTGGTTTTCCACCGCTTTTCTGGGTTTCACTTATTCCACTTGCTACATGCCGGTTTATGGGATCAGAAGACACCTCACTGTTTTAGCTGCTCGTTACAATAATTTTTGTGTCTCCATTCAGTGTACAAAGTGCTTTGCAGAACTCATGTCATGGTCCCAACCTTCTTGGGCGGGTTGGAAGAATTATGTATGTATGTGTTGTTTCTCTCTGTGTGTGAAATGAAAGACGTCTGCCTGAGACCCTGGAGAGTTTTGGTCAGTCCGAGCAGACAATACTGACCTTGATAGACCTTGATAGCAACTTCATATGTACATGTGAAATAGCCTTATTGGCTTGAACTTAGGTCCACACTGCATGTCATGGCACCTGTAAGTTCAGCCCTTGGCCGTCAGTGCCATTTTAGAGAAAAATTTAGCTATTTAAAAATTGCTGCTGCATTGTGGTGGCACCAAACAATCTTGTTTTCCCCCCCTCCTTGAAAAGGCACAGGAGGGGAACAAGGGATCAGGTCCTTGCAGCAATAAATTTCCCTCTGAAATGTTTGTAATGTGTAGTTTGGCTCTGCGTGCGTGGACTTTATAGTGTCTATGATATGAGTCTCAGTCATAGAGCTCTCTCTCTTTCTTTCGTCCTGAATGTATCAGCAACTGAGAGGAGAGAGGGACCACTCAAAAGATGCCATGTGCAAGCTTTAGGAGGACTTTGCATTGGAGAGGCAGATGGAAGGCAGAAGAAGTAAGATTGTGGATGTTGAAGGTTCCCAAAGTTCTGGTCCATGGCATTCTTTTATCATGGCTGTGGTGGCTTCTACTAGGAGGCTTCCCTGCCTTCCAGAATGGTAGCCTTGCTAATCTGTTCTAACAAAATTAACAAAGAGCAGTTTTGTAGTTCTTTATTGTATTATTTACTTTTTTATATAGCTTTCTTTTCTTACTGAGACTCAAGGCAGGTAACACAGTGGAAAACAGTGCAGTCAAATAGCCTGCGACATCCAGCAATGCAATAGGACCAGAATCACAAAAATTAGAAACACTGCAAAAAATAAAATGTATCAGACAAAACTTGCTCCAGAGCAAACTAATTTATGCAGTAGCCGAATCGCTCACTCACAACTTTCATGCCAGTAGCTCACAAAGGAGAATTTTTGCTCACAAGACTCCATGGCTTAGAGGGAACGTTGGTTGCCGTTGCCTGCCTCTACAGCGCCTTCCTTACCAACCCTAAGTAGCTTCCAGAATCTGGCAATATCAGACTATATCATACCATTCCACATCCCCAAGACAAAGTATATACATACAATAAACAGAAGGAAAGACTGCTGTCATGTTCCTCTATAAAAGCATCCTCCATTCTGTTATACTGCGGCCTTATTCCCTTTATAGAAATGCCCTCCTGAACAAGTCTGTTTTACCCAGTTTGCAGGATGATTTTTAAATATTAAGAGATTTATTACAACATGAAAACAGCCAAGACAGGTTTTGCTTTTCTTTGGTAAAACAAGAAGGAGATGCTCTCTGGAAACCATGCTTCAGGAATAAGCACTTCCTCAAATTATTTTTTTTTTTTACTGTAAAGAGGCAGCTGCCTTTAAAGAAACAGATTTATTGTAGTATAAATGTTGGTGGGTTAAAATCCTCTTCATTTCATCTACATACAGATTGTTCTACCCCATAAGATTTTATAGAACAATATTTACTTAAAGTCCCACAAGACTTATTTTAGTTAAAAAAGTATTTATTATATTTGTATTAATTTATACCCCACTTTTTCTCTCCAATGCAGAGTCAAAGCAGCTTACAACATCATTTTCCCTTCCACCATTTGATCTGCAATAATAACTAAGTGAGGTAGGTTGGGTTTAGAGAGGAAGAGACTGGTCCAAAAGTTTAATCTGAAGAAATGTTGATTCCTTTACACTGGATTTCTGCAGAGTATCTCCTCTTTGTTTTACCAAGCTAAAATAAAATCTGTCTTGGCTGTTTCAATTATTGATTTAAAAGGTTTACTGGCTCAAGAGACGCTGAGAGTAAAAACACATCTCAAGCTCAGACAAGCCCAGGGAACAGCAAAATGGATGCTGTACATCCATGCTGGTTGAAAGTTAGATAGCGCTGGGTGGATTAATGTTGCAAGCTAAATCATGACTTATGATATTGGATCTGCAGTGATCATTAAGGTAACAAGCCCCTTGGTGAGTCCAAATAACTAATAAATATTTGGAGCTATAGTTATAGGTATTATGTTTTTAGCTTTGTGGAATGGATACTTCTTGATAATATAGAGGTAAGAGCGTATGAAGCTCACTGGGTGATATGGAGCTGGTAATTATCAGTGCAGTACCCAGCAGAGTTGTGTGTGTGGGTGTGTATTAAGTGTTGTAAAGGCGCTTCTGACTTATGGCGACACTATGAATTAATGAGGCCCAAAATGTCCTGTTGTTAACAGCCTTGCTTAGATCGTTCAAACTGAGGGCTGTGGCTTTCCTGACTGAGTCAGTCCATCTAATGTTGGGTCTTCCTCTTTTCCTGCTGTCTTCAATTTTTCCCAGCATTATTGTCTTTTCCAGTGACTCTTGTATTCTCATAATGTGACCAAAGTTCAGTAGCCTTGGCTCAGCCATTTTGGCTTCTAGGGAGAGTTCAGGCTTGATTTGATCTAGAACCCACTTATCTGTCTTTCTGGCAGACCATGATATCCATAAAACTCTCCTCCAGCACCACATTTCAAATGAATCAACTTTTTTCCTATCAGCTTTCTTCATTGTCCAACTTTCACACCCATACATAGTAATGGGGAATACCTAAATCCATTAATCTCTGGGCTTGGAAGGATATAACTGTTTAGGATTTCAGTGTATGTCTCAGGCAGCTAACCTACATTGCAAGGATAAAGTGAGAGGAGCCCTGTGTAAGAGCCCTTTAGAAGGAGAAATTAATAACGCCATTGAATAAATGTTGCACACTTCATTACCACAACTCAGTCTATCAATAGGATTGGTACAAGCTCTACTGCTTGGGGGACGTATAGTAAGATGTGGAGTTTCCCCCCAAGTTGCAGTACTGATAGCAAAGGTGTCATGTGAAAAGTCTGCTGTGGTCAGGGTAGAAAGCAGGCTGAGACACTTTGTGCCCAGCGCTGTGAAAAAGTGACCTCTCCTCACCATCTCAAAGTCTTGCCTGTTGTGACAAAAAACATGCTGCCAAGCCATATGCTCCAAACAGAAGAAAATCTGCTGGAACCCCTCTCCCCCCATTCCTTGCTTCATCCTGTCCTCGTTTGGTACTTCTATGTACTTCCTAGTCTGCCTAACTTACCTTAGAGATCCAACAAGAGTTTTGGTCTATAAGCTTTCCTTCATCAGACACAACGAGAGTAAAATCTTGTACCTGGTGAAGGGAGCTTTGACTCTTGAAAGCTGATACCCTGAAACTCTTGCTGGGCTCTGAGGTGCTCCTGGACACTAACTGTTTAAAAACTTATACTGAGTTAATAAAAATGATCTAAAATGTACCTCAGATTTTAATACTGCATAGTGACAACTGCTTTCTCTGTCAGCACAGGTTAGTATTTACATGGGAAGTTGAAATCCAGGGGTGATGAAACAGGTTTTTTTAAAAAAATTTCATGCCTGCTCAAATCTAGAATTAACAGAAGTTATCAATATATCTAGTCCATTTGTTGAATCATGAGAATTTTTTTAAAAAATTATGCCAGAATAATTCACCTTAAAAAAGCTGTGATATAAAATACAATATACCGCTAGGTTTAGAGAAAGACTAGCACAATCAGGGACATTAATTCAGTATAGACATGAGGGGTACATATCTGTGTGACAGATGAGAAGGAGAATAGTTGAGATGAAATTAATGCTCCAGGTAGGCTTGCCAAGAACTTACTGCATGCCGGCGGGGGATGGATACGTCCTCGCAGGACCATCCCCAGGGGAAGGACAGGTGTGGAGCACCATGCCGTCACCAGGAAGGGACGCTAGGCAACGCTCTGGCAATGCGGCTGGAAACTTGATGGTACCATTGAGTTTTCAGCCCATTGCCAGAGCATCGCCTGGTGTCACTTCCTGGCAATGGCATGGTGCGTTACCAGGAGGACTGGTCCAGCCGGGGAGCATGCGTCCCCCGCTCCCAGGCAGTAAGTACTTGGGAACCCTAGCTCCGGGCAACTTTTGCAACAGCTTGTGGTCTGTGCTTCAAACCAAGATTGGAGCCATCTTGTCCATAGTCATGGCCTATTATAGACTGATAGATTTTATTTATTTAAATTTGTATGTTTTAATTTGTTCACTGCCTTGGTAGACTTATGAGGGCAGAAAGGCAGAGTAAGAATCTTGTCAAACAAACAAAAAAAATCTGGCAGTTGTGAGGTTCGAGTTAATCTGTAGTTGGAAATGCATTTAAAAAGCAAATTGCCATAATCAAGCAACATTGATTTTGATGCATGAACACATTCTCTTTTTGGACTTTGCCCCATGGCTGCATCCAGAACTTGGAGAAGAGGGTTTAAGGTTTAAGTGGCAGATTTTGGGACACCCTTCAAAGAAAACAAATGATCAATTGTTCAGGTTACCTCCAAGGTGAGGGCAGCATTTGAATTTTGTACCTTGGGAACTAATAAGTCTTGGGCTGTCCTTATATCTGTAGATGTGTGTGTGATGTCAGAGACCCCATGTGCTGTAGTGCGTCGAGTGTCAGACTGAGTTCTGGGAGATTCAGCTTTGAATCTTCATTCCGCCACTCTTTCTCTCTGCCTTGTGTTCCGTATGTCACAGGTTGTTGTTGTAAGGATAAAATGGAGAAGGGGAGGACAATGTTGTAAATTGCTTTGAATCCCCATTGGGCTGTAAAGCAGAGTATAAATTTTTGAATGAATGAATGAATGAATGTGCTGCTCCATGGTGCACAACCACATAGGCAGTCAGCATTATCATTGCTGACTGTGGATGTGGGTGGGATGGGGACTAATTCCAGGCCCTCCATTCCCCCATTCATCCCTTTTGAGGAAAATACTGAGAGTGTAGGGACATCTGATCAGCAGGAGAGCTGTGTGCACACAGCCTACGCCTGCAAGACCCTTTGAATCGTGGCCAGTATGTGTAATACTTTCTATAATGGAGACCATCCCTTCTCTGAAAGTGTTAGCATGTATTGAGGAGACCACTTTGCACTTCCAAAACAAATGTGTTGGCTGCTGTACTGCTTCTGGAAGGAAACTGAATAATGTGAAATACGGCTTATGGGTCCAGCTTATGAAACACTGGAATGCAGGACAACTTGGTAGATGTTTGTTTTTTCTTACAGGTCATTTGATACAGGGATTAGTGGAAAAAGAATGACCTTATGTTGCCTTGGATTTTGACAAGTAACCCAGTATTTATTTCTTGGGCCATAATCTTATGAATTCTCCCCCCCTCCCCAGTTTCCTGTATAACTCTTTTATGCAGAACGTTTGCTTACAACCAGTGTCCATCATTCAAGGGGCTAAAATTCAGAGCAGTGTCTGTCAAGATTCAGAGGGCATCATGGGAGCCTAGGCACATGAGTACATAAAGCAGGAATAGACAACTGGAAGTCTAGGGGCCAAAATCCAGCTGCACTATCCCATCCCCAGGAGAGCCCTTGATGCTAAAGGCCGTGAAATAGACACACCAGCCACTTTCTCATAAACTGACTCAGTTTGCATCCACACTTCGTTGGATATAGCACCATGGTTGTGCTGTAATAGTCATTCACTACTGGCTTTCCTTGTGCATTTAAGACAGTCTAGGAGCTGAAGAATTGCTATAACATAACAACAGCATCATTTCCAGTGATGTGTGTGTGGGTGTCCAGTAGTCTTTTTCACCCTCTCTCCTGTAATTCAAACGGCCAGAAAGGCATTGGTAGAAGCCCTGCTCTTAGATATTCCATTTCTGCTTACTCAAACAATAGTTAAGTTACTATGGCCAGGTGATCTTTATTTCCTTATTATCTTGCAAAAGTTGCTAAGCTGGTCCTGAATAGTTCTGTTGAAAGACTAATTCCCCAATGGATGTTTTAACAGTGGCTTTGTGTCATGATGGCTGTTTCCTGCCATAGGGCAAACAATGTTGTGTTCTTTGCTAACTCATGCCATGGTTGTTCTGCTTCACGAACCTCTTAACTGGCTGTCAATTTGTAACGGAAGATATTACTCAACAATCTGTCACTTTTTCTAGAGGGTTTCTCTAACAGAAAGGACAAACAACTAGTACTTCCTCTATTGTTTGTGTGACAGATTTGTTAGAATTTACATGGTCCAGTGCTCTATTGCTAGGTCATTACAGTCATTTGCGGGGGGTGGGAATGGCCATCCATTTCAATGAGCAATGAAAATAACCCAGATCGGTTTGTGTCAATCATATAAAAATTAACCAGAGAAAGGTTATCCACACACACTGCGTGAGGAAGGCAGAATAACATCGGGTTACTTTATATAAGGACCTCTGTTTTTTGGTGTCTGTCCTCTTTTGGGCTCTTTTTTTAAAAAAATCTGATGAAAATGTCCTCTTTTTGGGTTGGAAGGTTAGGAATATTCGTAGTTAGTAGCAAGTAGTAGGGGTATCTAAATAGTAGGGGTATTTAAAATAAGATTTGCCATAGTAATCACTTGTTTGAAGTAGTTAGTCAGGAAAGATGTCCACTTTTTTGCTTTTTGAAATATGGTAACCTTACTTTATAATAAAATGCCTGTGAACTGATTAATTGGAGAAACAAAGGTGAATAAAGATCATTGGAATTTGGAGTTAAAGATTTCCAGGTGTGCATACCTACCAACGTACAATGCCTTACAAATGAAGCTGTTACTGAAAGTAAATAACTGCTGTTTGAGAGGGTAAGTATAAATTCAGTCCTGGGTATGTGGGGGCATTGACTGTCTAAGACTTCACAGGGACAGAAGAACTGTACAGGATTTTCTTTTTCTTAACAATATGTGAAGCTGCCTTATACAAAATTGGAGCACTGTCTGGCCAGGCCAGTATTGTTCGTTCCAGCAGCATTTCTTTGGGGTGTCATGCAGAAGTCTTTCCAAAGCCTGCTACACCTGGGATCCTTTTCCCTTGAGATGCCAGGAAATGAACTCAGGATATTATGGGTACAAAGTATACCCTCAACCAGTGTTCTCTCTAAGCTGAGTTAGTGTGAGCTAGCTCACAGTTTTTTAGCCTCCAGCTCACACATTTTTGTCTTAGCTCAGGAAGGATGGCTCCAGAACAAACTGATTTATGCAGTAGCCAAACTGCTCACTCACAAGTTAATGCCAGTAGCTCACTAAGTAGAATATTTGCTCACAAGACTCCACGGCTTAGAGGGAGCATTGCCCTCAACTACTGACTGAGTCTTGTGGCACTTTAAAAGGCTAACACTGTTATTGTAGCATAAGAGTCCCCTTGGTTGAATGCATGGTTCGGTGAGCAGAGAGAGATACATTCCCCAAAGCTAAAAGAAACAGAAAGCTGTGGGGATGGGGAGTAGATACACAGGTGCCAGAAGACGCAGTTTCCCAGGAAAAGGAGTCTGATATCACATTGCAGAGCACAGATGGGGAAACTGTTCAAAGAGCAGACAAAGCACTCAGTGTGAGTGTGGTCCACTCCCAACTGCTGATAATTTAGCAAAGTAAGATATGTCTGATCCTGAAAGAAAAAGCAACAGGATGTGGTGACAGATGGAATATGCTGGACCAAAGGGAGAGAGGAGAGTCAAAGATTAAAACTGAGGATATGTGTTGTTCTACAGAGTAGATGGAGCCATTGTCAATAGAGGTGAAGAATTTCCAGAAAGGTTTAAGTTTACGCAAGAGGAAGTGGGAAATTATGATTAAAAGGTGTTAACTATATATTTCATTATAATAGAGGACTGAGGTCTGAAAGCATGAGATCAGAATGTTTAAACAGAATCCTGCATCTGGTAGAAATCAGAGACTCTAACCCTGTATGTACCTTCTAGTTGTGCACACATTTGGCCTTGTCCCCACCTTTGTGCGATCGCAAGTTGGTGATCCTGGGGAGGGGCTGTGGCTCATCAGAAGAGCCTCTGCACAAAGTCCCAGGTTCACCTGCAGTTAAAAAGGACCAGGCAGTAGGTGATATGGAAGACCCTTTACTGAGACCCTGGAAAGCTGCTGCCAGTCTAAGCAGGTAGTACTGACCTTGATGGACTGAGGGTCTGATTCAATATACAGCATAAGGACATAAGAGAAACCAATATTGGATCAGGCCGATGCCCCATCCAGTCCAACACTCTGTCACATTGTGGCTAAAAATACCAGGTGCCATCAGGAGGTCCACCAGTGGGGCCAGGAGACTAGAAGCCCTCCCACTGTTGCCCCCCCTCCAAGCACCAAGAATACAGTGCATCACTTGCCCCAGAGTTCCTATCTATACCTTGAGGCTAATAGCCACTGATGGACCTCTGCTCCATATGTTTATTCAATTCCCTCTTGAAGCTGTCCATGCTTGTAGCCGCTGACACCTCCTGTGGCAGTGAATTCCATGTGTTAATCACTCTTTGGATGAAGAAGTACTTTCTTTTATCCATTCTAACCCGACTGCTCAGGAATTTCATTGAGTGCCCACGAGTTCTTGTATTGTGAGAAAGGGAGAAAAGTACTTCTTTCCCTACCTGCTCTATCCCATGCATAATCTTGTAAACCTCAATCATGTCACCCGATAGTCATCGTTTCTCCAAGTTAAAGAGCCCCAAGCGCTTTAACCTTTCTTCATAGGGAAAGTGTTCTAACCTTTTTAATGTGGATGTTGAGATGGGCCAGCACACTCCTAAAAGTTGCACCCATTAGTCAAACACACAATAAGAAGGTATGTACAAGGCTAGAATAACTGAATAATGGATGCCAGGTACCTTTAACAGGGGCAGGCAGTTACCTTTGTGTCCTCCTTAAGATTTGTTGAGAGCATCTGTATGACTGGTGCTGGATTAGATGTACCTTGCTCTGATCCAAGAGGGCTGTTTGAGGGGGTGAACAAATATGTGGACAAGGATGACCAGTAGCTGTTGTTTACCTAGACTTACAGAAAGCTTTTGATAAAGTTCCTCATCAAAGGCTCCTAAGTAAACTCAGCAGTCACAGGATAAGAGGACAAGTCCTGTTGTGGATTAAAAACTGGTTAATTAACAGGAAACAGAGAGTGAGTATAAATGGACAGTTTGCACAGTGAAAGGTGGTAACGTAGCAGTGGGGTACTGCAGGGCTTGGTACTAGGTCTGGTGTTTTGTAACTTGTTCATTAATGATTTGGAGTTGGGAGTAAGCAGTGAAGTGGCTAAGTTTGCGGATGACACCACATTGTTCAGAGTGGTGAGAAATAGGGAGGACTGTGAGACACTCCAGAGGGATCTGTTGAGGCTGGGCGAGTGGGCGCCAACGTGGCAAATGAGGTTCAGTGTGGGCGAGTACAAGGTAATGCACATTGGAGTTCAAAATCCTAACTCTATGTCAATGGGGTTCGAACTGGCAGTAACTGACCAAGAGAGAGATCTTAGAGTCATGGCAGATAACTCACTGAAGATGTTAGCTTAGTGTGTGATTGCAATAAGAAAGGCAAATGCTGTGCAGGAGTTTATTAGGAATGGAATTGAAAACAGTATCATAATATTCCTGTATAAATCGATGGTGCAACCTCATTTGGAATACTTTGTACAGTTCTGGTCAGCACACCTCAAAAAGCATTGGGAAAAGTGCAGAAAAGGGTAACTAAAGTGGTTAAGGGGATGGAACACCTTCCCTATTAAGAAAGTTTAAAGAGTTTAGGGCTCTTTAGTTTGCAGAAACAACAATTGAGGGATGATGTGATAGAGGTTTACAAAATGATGCATGGGATAGAGTCCTTTTCTCCCTTTCTCACAATACAAGAACTCAAGGGCGCTCAGTGAAATTAATGAGCAGTAGGCTTGGAACATATAAAAGGAAGTATTTCTTCTCTCAAAGAGCAATTAACACGTGGAATTCACTGCTGCAGGAAGTGGTGGCAGCAGGCAGCTTCCAGAGGGGATCCATCAGAAGTCCATCAATGGCTATTGGCCATAATGTATAGATGGAACACTTCACATACCTACATGAATATGCCAGTAATGGTTACTGCCATTGCTAGATGTGGGGTAATGATATGCAAAGCTGCAGCATTATGCTATACAGAGAGAGAGAGAATATAAACAACACCATATGCCTACCTTATATTGGTAGGCAGGGCTGTCCTGTTCCCAGGGAATGTGGGAAAATACAGAGTGCAGACCCAGTTGTCAGCTTTGTGAAAGTCTCCACTTTTCCATAAACCAAGTTTCAAGTCCTTACAGTTTCAAGAATATCCTTGAAAGCACAGGGGGAATGTCAAAATCAAAATAAGGGCTTGGATAAGATTTCTGATGGCTGCATATAGAGTTTAAGTGCTGTGCATAGTTAACTGCTGTGCTGTAAGAAGATAAGGATAAACTATGCTAAACAGCAAGAAATTCAGAAAAAAAGAAATTATGCAACCTGGTCAGTTTTTATAACTTTTAATGGGCACAGAATGATTTTAGTACAGTGCTTACATAGCCCTGTTTGTAGGACTGGATGTCAGCTTGGTTTGCTTATAAATGACTCTGAAATGTCAGTTCAGAATTATATGATACAAGTGTTGGCCTGCGAGACTTGCATGGGGGGGAATCCTATCCCCCCACTTTCTCGTTGGGCCCGTCACGACTCCCAACTTCTCCTGCACCTGCCACCAGGTGTGTCATGGCTCCCAGGTTGTCTAGCAGGCTTTCCATGGTTCCCAGGCAGCTTCACTGCTGCTGGGCCTGCTGTGGCTTCTGGGTGGCTTTGCCACCACTGAGTAGCTTTGCCCATTGTGTCTCCCAGGTTTTTTCCCCTCTGCCATTGCCAGGTCCACTGCAGGTCCTGGGCTCCACCATGCTGAAGGGGAGATTTAAACCCTCCAGTGTATTTTTTAAAAAGATTTCAGATTTTCCTGCAAACTAAGGGGGGGGTCACCCAGGTTTGCTGGAAAATCTGTCTAGTGCAAACAAGCCCCCAGTTTGTGGATTTAGACATCCACAGATGGGGGCCACACTTGAGAAATAGATAGATACCTACTGTGCTTCCACAAATGCCATACTTATGTGGTTGAAATTTTTTGTTTGCTTTTTGGGGCAAGGCTTATAGATTTAGGCTTTAAAACCAGGTTTTAGCTTTTTCTGCAGCGGGGAGAATATTTGTTTCCTCGCATAGCTTTTCTGAACTCTCCCTTTTTAACAAATCACACTTTGTCAAAAGATTAGCTGCTCAGTGGCATGCTTTGTAACCGAAGAAAAATCCTGTGGATTTTAGAAGGGAGATTTCCTTGTGCAAGCTAATGCGTAAGAGGATTGTAAACCTACAAGGTTTGGCGGTGGACCAAATCAGCCTGACAAGACTCTGCATGTTTCAGGTGTCTTCCTAGCTGCATTCTTGGAACAATCGGTTTGTGTCACCAGTGGAAACAGAACCAGTGGACTGGAAGGGGCCGGCCATATGATTACTGGGTGGGGGGAGATGACAAATATAGCATCAGAGTGGCTATTACTTGCAGTGTGTGCTCCCGTGGTGAGAAAATGGCAGTTATTTGCTACTCCATGGGAAACTAGTTTTTCTCCATCCAATGTTACATGCTGGGTGTCATCAAGTGAGAATGCATTAAGACGTTGGCACCCGAAATTGACATTTTTATATTATTTAGTTAGAATATTTGTATGCCACGTTTATCCTGGACCATAGGGTTCAAAGTGGCTTACAGATTTTAAAGTTACAAACCATTTAAAACAATAGCATAATCACTCAAAATCCAAACACATGGAGAGGTCCGTTAGTCACACCCCGATTATTGCAGAACTCAAACTGGCATGGAGCCCTACGAAGTTCGAGTCCAATCGCACCTTTAAGACCAACAGAGTTTTATTCAAGGTATATGCTTTTATGCACATGCACACTTCTTCAGATGCATGGAGCCCATTCTTGACAACACTCAGATCTCGCAACCTTCTTCCAACCATTGCAAAAAAATCTCTAGAACAGCCATTAATCTTTGGGGGGGGGGATTTTTCCCTCTTAAAAAAAATTGAAACTCTGTATTGGCTGTATGTTAATAGCAGTAGCAGCAGATTTGGTAAAGCCACTTTTTGGTGAGCATACTTCATATGAATTTGAGGATCAGACTTCATTATTGCCATGGGAAAACACTGCTCTACAGAACAATAGTGTTTGATTTATACAGACCTGTTAAGGGACAATATTCAGTTGCTATGTTTTAGGGCTGGCTGTGCCTCAACAGGACTACTCCTGCCATGTCCATGGAATCAGAGGCAGAGGCCCACTTCATTCATAAAATCCCTGCAAAGGAGGCAACAGCCATGCAGGAAGTAATACGTGTGTAAATTGTCACATGAGATGCGTAAATCTTACATACGAGCTTACAGACATGCGAAAGCTATCTAGAAGAAGAAGAGGAGATTGGATTTATATCTCACCCTTCACTTGGAATCTCAGAGTGGCTTACAATCTCCTTTCCCTTCCCCGCCCCATAACTGACACCCTGTGAGGTAGGTGGGGCTGAGAGAGCTCTGACAGCAACTGCTCGTGAGAGAACAGCTCTGACAGAATTTGCAACTGACCCAAAGTCATACTAGCGGCTGCACGTGGAGGAGAGGGGAATCAAACCTGGTTCTCCCAGATTAGAGTCCATGCTCTTAACCACTACACTAAAGGCCCTATCATGTATAACCACTGTCAAGAGGTTCAGTTTGTGGCCACACCCAGCAGGGTCTTTTCAGTGATGGTACCAGTGGTACAGAAGCCTGTGAGGCACATCTAGCATTATCCTGCTTCCCTTTTAGAAGTATAGTTACAGCCAGTGTTCCCTCTAAGCTGAGTTAGTGTGAGCTAGCTCACAGTTTTTTAACCTCCGGCTCACACATTTTTGCTCAGGAAGGAGGGCTCCAGAGCAAACTAACTTATGCAGTAGCCAAATCACTTGCTCACAACTTTAATGCCAGTTGTTCACAAAGTAGAATTTTTGCTCACAAGAATCCACAGCTTAGAGGGAGCTCCTTTTCCTTGCCAGGCTTTTTGTTAACTAATCAGCTCTTGAGGTTGATTGGCTTTAGTTATCCTGAGCTGCTGTGGCTCTTTCAAAAGTTATTTTTTAAAATATTCCATTTTGATTGCTGTTTTGCTGTTTTTAAATGTTTTCCAGACCATCCTTCCCTCAACTCATTTTCAGCTTTGATTCTGCACCACTTCCACTCACAGAGCTGATGCTACAGAGAGACCATCCATCCCCTGCTTTGCGATACTTTGTGTCCAAGGGAGAAAAGAAGGGCTATCTTGGGTGCCTAGAAATCGTTTTTGGACTGTAATCATTTTACTTTAAAAGTTCAAAAGCAAAAAATGCAGGGCCAGCATTACCCAAAGATGGTAATAAAGCTCAGTGCCAGAAAAAGGCCTTAAAATCACATCTTTATTGCTTAGGTTTTGGTTCCATTGAAGGTTCAAAAAACACCACATAGTGCCTTTTATTAACATACTTTCCTAAATAGAAATGGGGGGTGGGGATTGATTTTCACCAGAGTTGCTTTGTACGCTGTTCAAAGCAATTGCAGTCCTTCGCAAAGTGCACACTTGGAATATGGAGGCAGCAGTTTTTAAAGCCACCTCTTCTTTTCATTCTCTTGCTTTGATATATGAAATACGAAAGTGCTTTTCCGTCTCATAGTTCTGCAAACTTTGCACTTTTAAAATCCTCTAAACATTAAAATTTATGTTTTTATTTATTTTTTGTTTGGGGATAGGGCATGCATAACAGACCAGATAAAGCTTTTTAGCATGAAACTCTGTAGCTAGGATGGCAGGACTGAAGACATTTTCATCACTTGCGCCCTCCGATATTGATGACTTAAAGCTGAGAGTCATTTTAGATCCAGAGTGAGGCAGTTGATTGATGTGCTAGAATTCTAGACTGCATCACTCCAGGTGTGTGTTCATATGCTTGAAAACTCTCAGGTGATTTTTTTTTAAATAAAGCATGACCATCCCTGCATGCAGTAAGCCAGTGAATAAGGGACAGGAGTTTGGTACACTTTTCCTTTGAGGCGCTAATTTATTGCATGTGGGATTAAAAAAAAAATATTACTTTGGTTTGCGTGAGTATTCAAAAATATGGCTGTTTCCCCAACCTGAATTTTCAAGTCTACCATATTAATCTACCATATTATTACATGTAATATTCCTTGAACCAGATCTCATGGTACCCGCTCCTAGGATTTTCCACATGGCAGCAGTTAAAATTATGGGCTTTTTCTGTGGTGGATCCAGTCCTTCAGAATTACCTACCAGAGTGAGTGTAGGGGGCTGCATTTTGGAAGGCATGGCTGACAGTTTTATTTTTGAGAGTATTGGATGGAGAATAAATGGGTTTGACAGATTTGTCTGCACTTTTAACATTGCACTTTTAACTTGTGTGTTGTTTTTGCCTTGTTGATGGAATGTTGAGCTGTTTTTGTGTCCCCTGCACACTTGTTGCTTTGCCAGCTGCTCTGAGTCTGAGGAAATAATGTAAAAGGAAAATATTTTACCAGGCTAGATTTATATAGGTGGCAGAATGAAGCAGAGAATAGAGCGGATGATATCACTTTAAACAGTAGGTGAGGAATTATGTTTTTAATGACCCCACATATTAAAAAAATTACCTTGTCAGTGTAAAACCAGTACAACAGGAAGCAGTGTAGGTCTAGTACTCTTCTCCCTGACAAGCTAGCTTTGTACCTGCAGGGATTGTTAAAAAAATGTATGGGTCAAGCCTAAACACATGAACTGATAAAGTGTGCATGCCCATGAAAGCTCATACCTTGCATAAACCTTCGTTGGTCTTAAAGGTGCCATCGGACTCTTTGTTCCTCTGGAAAATGTTATGTTTACCAGTTACCACTCCATGATGCTTTCATCAAGTGATGGCTATATGTGCTAGAACCAGACCCAACTTGCTAGTTTAAAGCTGAAGTTGACTTATTAGAAAACCAGTCCCATTTGAATCAGAAGGATTTGCTTCCAGGTAACTTTTTTAGGGACGGTCGCCAAACCCAAAGGTGTTGTCCTGGAGGGAAGGGCCGCTTCAGAGGGCACCCTGAGACCTCCCACTCCTGCTGAGCTCCTTCCTTTCCCCCCAGACTCCATTCTCTTCAGCCTCTACCTCAGAATATCCAAGTATTTCCATTCTGGAGCTTTCAACTCTAATTTGCTGGACTCTTAGGGCTTGATTACACAGTGTTATTGCCACATGATAGCCCCATATGGCAAGCTGTTTATTATTTAGAAAATTATTTCTGTGTCTGCCTTTCCAAAGAACTTACTTGAGGCCATTGACAATGGAAAATGTCTATATACTGATAGCTAAGGGTTCCCTGTGTGTGTGGATACTTATTTCCCATGATCTGGGGCACATGGAGGGTAAAGAGGTTTTTCTGCACCCCAAATATTAAAAAGTTTTTAAAAATACACAGCGGAGGTTAAAACTCCCCAAATTAAAAAAAAGAGTTGTCTGTGCTTACGCAGTCTGGACTTGTGGTCCCCCTGAACTGGACGTGGAGCTTCGCTCGGCAGCCAGCCTCCACATAGCCTTTGGGGAGGGCGGAATATGAATCCAAATAATAAATAAATAAATAAATAGCCAGCCAGTCATCCCTCAAGCCATGGGGCAGGGGATGCCACCGTCACTGTGTCTCTCCCAAGTGAGCAACCTGCCTGCAGCCAGTAAGTCGGCCCTGGAGCCGCAGGGCAGGGATCACCACCGTCGGGTTTCTCCCAGGTGAGCGGCCTCCCTGCAGCTAGCCAGCCATCCCTGGAGCTGTGAGGCCGGGGATGCCACCGCCACCAGGTCTCTCCCAAGTGAGCAACCTGCCTGCAGCCAGTAAGTCGGCCCTGGAGCCGCAGGGCAGGGATCACCACCACCGGGTTTCTCCCAGGTGAGCGGCCTCCCTGCAGCTAGCCAGCCATCCCTGGAGCTGTGAGGCCGGGGATGCCACCGCCACCAGGTCTCTCCCAAGTGAGCAGCCTCCCTGCAGCCAGCAAGTCGGCCCTGGAGGTGTGGATCAGGGGCCGCCACCATTGCTGGGTGTCTTCCAGGTGAGTGGCCTCCCCACACCCAGAAAAACAAAACAACAAATAAGTTGTAGAAAGGAAGGCAGAAGAGCGGGGAGTTTGTTGGGGAGGAGGAGAAATAAGGGGGAGAAGGGCAGACTGAGAAGGGGTGTGGGAAGAGGGGTGAGACATACAAGGGGAGAGAGGAGATGGGGGTTAAGAAAGGATTCCTAGAGAAGGGGGCGGGGAGGAAAGTTAACACAGAAGGAGTGAGAGGATAAGGAGAGGGGAGGTGAGGTGAGGGAAGACTGACAGATAAGACAGGAGAGAACTTCGACAGAGAAGGGGTGAGAGGGAAGCAAAGGTGGGGGAAATGCCCCCTCCCCAGAAGCTTCTTGTGGGTCTCCCCTTGGATACAATAATAACACAGCACAAAAATTATTGCATAAAACATTAAAATTAACAACCATTAAAAGCCCAGCCAATAAAAAGACAAAAAGCATGGAACAGCATAAAAATCCAGCAAATAAAACATTCAGCAGCCTAAGTAAAAAGCATGTTGTCAGGAGCGGACTTTGTTTTGTGCCCTTTTAAGATGGCATGGAAAAATCAGCTCCCTCCCCCCATGCAATAAGCTCCTGTGCATAAAACTCTCGCCATATGGTAGCAGCTGCTGCACGAGCAATTCTGCAAGATTTATGCCAGATTTATTCACAAATAGTCCTGGGATGAAATTGTCTATTCAGCAAGATATTTAGGAGACTGTTTTCTTTGGCTGATCATTAAATATATATATGTGTTCACACATTGTTATGTCACTGGTCTGCAGTGTAGTGTATCTTGCAAATGACTCAGTGCTGAAAATATGTCAACAATATTTTGCTTATTTCCCACCCTCTCTGCAATCATCTGTTAAACAGCCGAGATTAAAAACTGTCTTGCTATTCACATGCATTGCAGATGAATTGGCAACAGTCTGAAATGGGAAGTGATGATAATCCTTTACAGATATAAGTAAGATGATTATTTAAAACAGAGATGGCAGTCTGCTGGCCTGCAGACTGCATCTGGGCCCAACCTGATTTTATTGAGCCCTCTCCCCACTGCCCTCTATAAGACTGGTGGCACAAATGACTGCTTCTTACCTAGCAAGTGGCCTCCTGGTTTCCCAGTGAGAGAGGCATGGAATTCAACCTAGGGAATCAGACTTTTCCATGATCATAGAATCATAGAGTTGGAAGAGACCTCCAGGGTCATCTAGTCCAACCCCCTGCACAATGCAGGAAATTCACAAATACCTCCCCCTCTACACCCACAGTGACCAATGTTCCATGCCCAGAAGATGACAAAAAACCCTCCAGGATTGCCTGACCCCAAAGTGGCAATCAGCATTTCCCTGGGTGTGTAAAAAAGGGCCGCAAGAACTAAGCACTGAGGCAATCCTTCCTGCCCTCCCTTCTCATGATCTGCCGAAGTTCACACAATCCCCATTGCTGTCAGGTGGCCATCTAGCCTCTGTTTGAAAACCTCCGAAGAAGGAGAGTCCACCACTTTCCGAGGAAGCCTGTTCCACTGAGGAACCACTCTGTCAGGAAGTTCTTCCTAATGTTTAGCCGAAAACTCTTCTGATTTAATTTCAACCTGTTCTGGTCCGACCTTCTTTGGTACACTGGCTCCCAATTCATTTGGCTGGAGAAAGACCAGCTCCTGAGAATGAAGGTTTGCTTCTAACAGACATTTCAGCAATTTTAGAGCTCTGTAACAATGGCTTTGCTTAAAACTAAGAACAGGTTTGTATTATGGAGATCAGAGATAAACATGAATCATCTTTAAGTCATCTTAGAACTATACCCACTCAATGCGGTGTCACCCCCATCTAGCTCTCTTACCTTCTTTGACAATGCTTTTAGCTACTAGGACAGAAAAAGATACTTCACCTGTGGTTATAGACACAACCAGCTACAACTCCAAGACAGAAGGTCAAGCTTAGAATGAATAAGATGATGTTACCAAACTAATGCCAAGATCTCCGTCTTTTGGGGGTGTAAATAATTTTTATAGTTAACCCATGCAGCTGTGAAGTAGTACTGAGAATCAAGTCCAAAAATCAGTTTATTTGTGGCAGGTTCTTTGATGACATTTTCAGTGTTTTAAATCTGAGGATCTGGTTTGTAGAAAGGCAGCAGGCTTTTTCTGTGGTAGGTCCAGTTCTTTGGAACAGCCTACCGGAGAGTCAACAACCATTGCTAAACTAAGGATAGTAAAATAGCTGAAAAGATTTATGTACCTATTCATATGCAGCACTCTGAGTCAAACTGACTTCTGGCTACTTCCAAATTTACGTTAGTGCAATGAAGCAGGACAAGGCAATTAAAGCAACCGTCAATAACATTAGATTATTAACCAACATTAGATTATTAAAATGATAATTAAATCAGTCACTGAATAAACGCAGTGTTGGAATAACAAATCAGTGGCATAAACCTTAAAACAGAGCAGTTGTTACCATAAATAATTAAACATTCTGCAAACCTGTGGTTGACTCTCTTATCTTACACTGACTATTGTAAACTCTCTTGTAATTGTACACTGTTGTTGTTTTCCCATCAAGTCGCAGCTGACTTATGGCAACCCCATGGGGTTTTCAAGGCAAGAGATGGTCAGAGGTGGTTTGCCATTGCCTTCCTCTGTATCTCCCCTCTGGAATTCCTTGGTGGTCTCCTATCCAAATACTAACCAGGGCTGAACCTTCTTAGCTTCCAGTATCTGGTGAAATCTGGCTAGCCTGGACTATCCAGGTCAGGACAGTTGTACACTCATCTTGGCCAAATTAAGACCATTAAAACTGTGAAGCTTGCACATTTTGGGGGGGTCATTTGGTTGGGGCCTAAATATAAGATCATGTGACTTTTGAATTTTGGACCTGCAACCTGTTTGAACCTTTGCAAACTTATGAAAATAAGAAAGAAATAATTGGACTGGAGTAATTTTTGGCTGATAACTTTCTGGGATACTTGAGACTGGAAACTGGAAACATACTCTGACTTCAAAAATGTTAAGGTGTGTAAGAGGGATGAAAGGCAGCATGGTATAGCCCGATCTCATCAGACTTCAGAAACTAAGCTCATGGGTACTTGGAAGGGAGACCGCCAAGGAAGACTCTGCAGAGGAAGGCAATGTCAAACTATCTCTGTTTCTCACTTGCTTTGAAAACCCCTTGCTGGGATCTCCATAAGTCAGCTGTGATTTGGCCACACTTTGCATGCGCACGTGCACGTGCACACACACACAAGTGTATAAGGCCCAAACACCACTGGAGATCCCAGAGTGCCTGCATGACAGAAGAAGCGGGCTTAAGCCATTTTTCTCATAAGGATCATTCCTCCTTTTTGGAGACATCAAGGTTTTCACACAGGGACAAGTTCTTCTTCAACCCCTGTAGTTAAAAGTCTTACACAGTTGGCAATGTTACCCCTTCCCTCCTCCTGTATCTGGTTACAGTCTACCCCACAGACCACCACTAGTGTACTTCTCCACTCTATGTATTCCACTGTGCTGATACCATGTCTGTCTAGGATGGCACTCACCTGTTTGTTGTTTATAGAAGATACCATAGATTTGTTAGTGCTGTTTGGCAAACATGAGAACTATAGAGACGGACAGTCTTTACGCTCCAGTTTCTTTCAGGCTTTGTTCATATGAGATGGTCATAGAGCTTTCCCATTGTCAAGGGTGTCTATTCAATGTGGGGCCAATGGGGGCTTCAGTGCAGAGTTAGGTGGCTGAATCCAGTGAAGAAATAACAGGCACATACTCCTGGTGCATACACTGTGTGCTGTATTGTATTGTATTGAACTTCCAATGGTCCGGAGTATAAATCTCACATTGAAGCTGAGCAAGATGAAATTGATTCTGGTCAAGCCTGACAAATGCGCAAGTGTTTGCAGGGAGTAATAAAAGCCTGCATAAATCCACATTCGTATTACAGTATTATACCACATACGATTAACTCCAAATTAGCTTTTCATCGATTTCTGTGAAAGTGTTCTAGAAGAAGCTTGCATGGCACAGCCAACAGGGGGTAGTTCATAAAGAGTAAAGATTTCTCATTACTGTTTATCATGCCAGCCATAATGAGGGAATGTGTTAATATGAAGCAGAAGTGAAATCATCGATTTTTTTTTTTAAGCTCCAGATTTTGAGCCTTGGTTTGTCAACATGAATGTAATGTAGACATTGGAAATACTTGATTTGCTGGGTTTGGGGTCCACTAGATGGTCTGTATCCTACCATGTGACTATGCAAAGCTGAAGCCTTCTTCCAGCTTAAGAAGCCTTCTGGAAGGATCCCTTTAGTTGGAGGAAGGCTGTTCATGATGGACGAATTTCCCCTAACCTAAGGTAGGCTACCACCACAATGGCATTTAATCTGATTGTGCTGGAACCAGAACATCATGATTAGCAGGGAAACAACTACTAGCAGCATTCTGCAAAAGCATGCACAGGAATTCATGCTGTGCCATGGCAGGTAGGTTCTCCTGCTATTCTCCTGCTTCTGCTTGTGGGGACCTTTATGCAAGGAAAATAAATTTTTAATATAGTTTCACTGTCCCTATTTATTTTAAAATCAGTTTACCCTGCCTTTCTCCTGCAGAGCAGGGCCCATGGATTATGACAAAAGATACTCTAAGCAGATATAACAGTTTAATGTGGTGCCATCAAGTCACAGCCGACTTGTGGCAGCCTGGTAGGATTTTCAAGGCAAGAGATGTTCAGAGGTGGCTTGACATTGCCTGCCTCTGTGTAGAGACCCTGGACTTCCTTGGTGGTCTCCCACCCAAATACTGACCAGGGCTGACCCTGCTTAGCTTGTGAGATCTGATGAGATCGGGCTAGCCTGGTCCATCTGGGTCAGGACTGAACAGTATAATGAGCCACACTAAAAATTTCATATGACGCGGCTCAGGTCATAGTCCTTTTCCCAAGGCACAAGTCCTTGGAGGGCTTCATGCACAGAGTAGGGTGAGGATGAGCAGCTGGTCTCTTTGCCCTTGCTGGGACTCTGTACTCTGGTTGTTTCTGCCATGCAATAACACAGTGAATGTAAGATATCTTCTGCATGCAGGGGATGACTGACTCTATCATCACATTCACATATACTCATATATATAGCAGTGTGGTGTTTAAGAGTGTGGGAGTAGTATCTGGGAGACCCAGGTTTGAATCCCCACTTGTGCCATGGAAGCTTGCTGGGTGGCCTTGGGCCAGTCAGACTTTCTCAGCCTAACCTACCTCACAGGGTTGTTCTGAGGATAAAATGGAGAATGATGTAAGCTGCTTTGGGTCTCCATTAGGGAGAGAGGCAGGATATAAATGAGTTCAATCAATCTATCAATGTAAGGATGCAATGATTTCCACCTGTTCCCCCCTCAGGACTTGCAAGGGACCCCCAAAAGGTGCTGAAACTCCTTAACGATGAGTACTGTCACAAAAAAGCCCTGCCAAGTTCATTTTTGAGTGATGAAAAATGTCTCCCATTTCTGGCAAATTTTAAAAACATTGCGTGCATTCCTATTTTTGAGATTTCAAAGCTCTTTGGTGACCTTTTGTTGCGTCTTCTCGGAGCCATTTGTTTTCTTCTTTGCCCTCGCTGGCATTTAATCTGATTGTCTGTCACAACCCAACCCATGTGATTTTGCTGAAGATGTAATAGCACTAGATCTGATCTGATATTGTGGGGAATGGTAGACAGAATCAGTTGGGTCAGTGTAGCCAGTAGGATTAAATGGGAAGGTGGGCAAAGCAAACCAATGGCATTGAGGGCACAGATGACAGGAAAGGACACTGAGAAGAAGTAGCCGCCAGCAGAGCAAAAAGGTGCTGATCAAACATCACAACAGTGCAAATATTTGGTAAGACAAGTCTTTTCTTTTAGTATTCATCTGCATCAGATGTGATTATTTCAGAGCAAATTTTTGTCTAAACGAACATTTGTTTGATTAGGTAATGTATACTTCATTCTTTTTCAAAAAGGAATCCAAGATACCTTAAAATCATAAAATAGTCCATGCAAAATAAACCATCAACAAAGAGTTTTTAAAAAGAACACTGTAAGAACAAACAACAGGACTGGAGGTGCAAATCATGATCTAAAATGAACAGACCGGGTAGCCAACAAATCACATCTTTTTTTTTTTTTTTTTTAGCAGTGGTGGTCTTCTGTGCCCACTGGTCTAACTTTAGATAACAACTTCATGGGGTTTTTTTAACTCATGTATTGGACAGGGAAGAAATCCAGGTATATTTTATAATAGTGGAAATGGACAAGGACCCATAGATTTTCAAAATAGCTTAGATGACATTATGAGAAGACTGGCATGTTGTCATGCTTGGTACATAATAATAATTATTATTATTTGGCTGTTATTTTAGGAGAGTTATGCTGTACATTGAAGGGCTGCATATTTGTTCCCTCACCGTGTATTCTTACTGCATCTAATACTGTAAATTCATATTGTGTATGCCACACATTGAATTCTCCCCCATAACATACAGAAATATTCCTGTGGTGAAGTGATACAAATCAGATGAATTTTCTGATTTCCACCTCTTGGCATGATGTCATCTCACAGGATGACTGTTCCTACATAGTCTGGAGCACAAGACTTTGACTGAGGGATGCTGTTTTCCACAGTTGTGCAGATAAAATGCAGCTGAGAGCAGATAAAATGCTGGAGAGAGCTGTCCATGGTCCTGAAATTTATCTTGTAAATTTACAGTACTTTGTTATGGTTTTGTTGAACAAGCAAATAATGGTTTGTTAGTTGCAGTGACTGGGACACCAAGCTTTAAGATGTCCTGTAGGGTTTGTCTTGAGGGAGAGAGAGAATTATGTTGTTTATTTTCTAGTGCAAAAATATAAACTTCATCCTCAGTTCTTTAATATTTCCTCAAAACAATTTGGAAATACTGGGGATAATGTTATGGCTCTTTACAAAAACTATATGGTATCACAGTAAGGGGTTTTGTGTTGGTGGCAGTGATGACGCCTCTGGCAGTGATTGGCTGAGCAGCCTGCATGTAATGGATGGGCTGGGCAGTTTGAAGGATCATGGGCTGCCATTGGCTGAGCTGCTTGGGTCTTTAAAAAGGGGGAGAGGAAGAAACCTCTCACACTAAAGGCACACTGCTTGTCTTTGCAAACAGCAAGGATAACTTCTTGCTAATGACTGAGCTGCTCTCATCCCACCTGTCATAGGCTGAAAGAATTGGGGTAGGTGGGATGGGCTTATTGAAGGACAGAGATATCAGGCAGGATCCATGAGTCAGTAGTGAAGCATCAGCATTGCTTTTGAAAAGGAAAGGATCAGGCAGTAGGGGATGTAGAAACCTCTGCCCAAGAACTTGGAGAGCTGCTGCCTGTCAGAATAGACAATACTGAGCTTGGTAGTCTGATGGTCTCACTCAGTATAAGGGAGCTTCATGTGACCCTTATTTGGATCATAAGAAATCCACAGGCTAATGGAAGAAGGGCAAGGAGTGGAGGGACCAATTAAAGAAATACTGGAACATGGATGGAAGCAATAGGGAGAGGAGAGCATAGTGGCTGAAGTTAGCTACATGCCATCTGTCTGTAAGGAGTTCTTAGAAGGTAAATGAAAGATGACCGTTGCTGATTCAACATAGGCTCTGTACTGAATGTTAACACTTCCTGGCTGAATCTTACCTGAAGTTTTAAAATATAAGATTGTGATTTAGAATAAGTATTTGAATTGTGTGTTCTTTTAATCTAGGTTACAGTACAGTCCAAAACAGAGTTACATGTTAAGTTAAATGGACTTAGAACAGTGTAACTCTCTTAGGATTGCACAGTTATGTCTTATGAGCTTTTGGATTTATGCATATCACAAATAAATCAAATATTTAATGAAAAATGGGCACACATTGCAGAGCTGAAGGTGTTCTGAAGTTCACATATATTAATTTAAAACGCCCAGTTGACCTTGAGCTGCAGGCCACTAGTTTAATTTAATATCGAATGACTGGCT
Source organism: Gekko gecko (assembly GCA_029375565.1). Lineage (NCBI taxonomy): Eukaryota > Metazoa > Chordata > Lepidosauria > Squamata > Gekkonidae > Gekko > Gekko gecko. The sequence continues at coordinate 35,602,509 of JAPDNY010000004.1, read as the reverse complement.
CCACTTTTCTTCTTATTGACCTTTAACTAAGTCTTCTTTTTTCATTTCTGCAAACCTACAGCACAGCCAAGTACAGTGTGGTGACATTTCTACCTCGATTCTTGTATGAGCAGATCAGAAAGGCTGCTAATGCTTTCTTCCTTTTCATTGCCTTATTGCAGGTATGCCTCTGTCACTTAAGCACATTAAACTAAAATGTTATGCCTCTCTTTAACACAATTACAATCGCAAATGGGCTGGAAGAGTGCCATTCTTTCATGTTGGCTTTAGTCTTGCTGGCACCGGTGAGGCTTAAAGGCATACATGACAGTTGTGTTCCGCTCCCTCCCCTAGGAGGGTGCATGCAAGTACATGTGTGTGTACTTGTATTGATATGAGGGGGTCCTGCATTCATGGATGTACAGTGCCAAGGTCACCCTGAAAACCTGGAGCAAGTCTTGAGTGTGGGCCTCATATAAAACCTGGAGATGCATTAGTGAGCTCGGTTTAAGATAGGGGGTATAACTGCCCTGGAGAACTCTATAGACGCAGCATTTCTTGGTCGGGGGTGTTTTTCACCAGGAAAACAAACAAATGTGGCATCATCATGGTTGTTATAGATACCTTAATTTACAATCTAAAAGTCATTTCTTGGGAAAAGAAGCCCTGGAAAGAAAATTTCTGAGCTTGAAAATTCCTTGGTCTTTTATTTTCAACTTAGAAATATTTATTGTATTGCAGGTTTTATTAAAGTCAACAGAAGGGCAGATACTGAATTTGAATAACTGGTACTTGCTCCTGATCTTGCAGATAAAGGCATTATTTCAAAACTGTGCTCTGTTAACTGAGACCATTCATAAGAATAGAGTAACAGTTATGGATACATGGGAAAGAGACCTTTGGGTTTCCTTAACTGATAATGACTGGCATGAGGTCTGGATGCATTCACCTCAGGGGCACTAAATATTCAAAATTTATCTTTCAAAATTTGGTCAAGATGATATCTTACCCCACAAAAATGGCATCATTTCTGTGGAAAGATCCCAAATGTAGGTTGTGAAAAATGTGAACAGGTGGGATCTTTCTATCATTATTGGTGGCAATGCCCATCCATTCAAGGGTTTTGGAACAAAGTACTTACTGTGATTCATAATATCTGTAATGTAAAGTTAGAGCTAGATCCCGAATGGCTATTATTGGATTTACCTTCTCATAAGGATGTTGATGAGATGGTTAGACAGTGTCATCGATGCAACGAACATGAAATTGAGCAAACTTCAGCGGACAGCGGAAGACAGGAGGGCCTGGCGTAATCTGGTCCATGGGGTCGCGAAGAGTCGGACTCGACTGTGCGACTGAACAACAACAAAGGATGTTGATACATCAAAGCTTAAGCTTATTTCAGCCTTATTGGTGATGCCATGTTTGTGTATTGCAACTAACTAGAAGAAGGATAAATCTCCATTTTTAACATTGTGGAAGGTTAAAACTTGGGATCTTATGGTTATGGAGAAGATCTCTTTAATGGTTAACTCTACAGATTCAGGCTGTGTGGAAGCTGGGCAAGTAGACGCCTATTATTTCTCATTTGGAGGGAATGAGATGTCACTCAAACACAGGCTCCTTTTTCATGATTGTTCAATCTATATTTCCTGAAACACTGTGTTTTAATGTGCACAGGACTTAACAACATGTCCATAGTTTTCGCTCCATTATATTTGTTGTGTTCTACTTGATTTTATGTATGTTGGAATTCATTGTGTTGTTACAATATTTGAATTTTTTTTTAAAGTATGGGGTGTAACAGCTAGGCAATTAATAGCATGGACACTCTTAGTGATTCTGGGGCCCTGGGAAAAGGTCCAGGATGGGGCTACAGAATCACTGCCTCCCTCTCCAGGCTCTAGTAAGGGACAGCCCTTGTACTGTGCAAGGAAGGTGGGTGGGCATGGGAGCCCAGCTGGCCAACTGGTGCCTGAGCCACAGAGAGAACAGATGAGTGTGGTGGACACCAAACTGGCTGCTGCTGGAGCCTCAGGAGGGACATGCGTGCATGGTGGCTGCTGATGCTGAGCCAGCTCCCCAAGAGCCAGAAGGGCTGAGCGGGATCTTACCTGCTCTTCCTCTTCATTTCCCTTCCATTGGGGGAGGGGCCATGAACACCTGGGAGTTCCCCCACAGCCCAGGGTAGCTGCCCTTGATGCCTTCTGGCTGATTGCCCCTGATTAGTAGTTCTGCTTTGAGCTTGTTCTTATATGAATACTCTTAGAGCCAGACTAGGGTGCATCATGTACTGTTGTGTTGCGGAAGCAAAGTCACAAAGCCACACTGCTAATATTTATACCAGGCCTGACCAATCGAGACTTTAACTCTGGCTCCCAATCACAGGAGTCAATGTTCTATGTCCCTCTTCCTTTCTGCATGTAAAGCTGGCCTCTGTAGCTTCCTCGGTTCAATCTGTATCTATAACTAACACAGAAGTTTTTGAAAAAAACAATGCAGCATTTAAAATGGAGATGTAGTGTACATGTGGGAGGGATTCTTGACTCTTTTACCACCTGCTGCTTCTTGGCTCTATATTATTCTACCAAGGCAGATCTTCATTATTCTCAAAGCCCCATTGAAGAACAGCGAAAGGGGGGCAATTTGGAACAGAGAAGCAGCAGAAAATGGAAGGGTTAAGAACTAACCACCCCCCCAAAGCACGCTCTCTCTCTCTTTTAACATTTTAATATGTTCATTTACTTTTCAATTCATTCGCAGTATAAGAACTATTTTGGCATAACCATGCTGCTCTGTAACCTTTATTTCTAACTTCTTTTTTTGTTCCTTTTCAGCAAATTCCAGATGTCTCTCCAACTGGAAGATATACCACCTTGGTGCCATTGCTATTTATTCTAACTGTCGCTGGCATCAAAGAGATTATAGAAGACTATGTGAGTCTGTCTAAGGCACTTGGGGGAAATAGGCCACTATTCTCTTCCAGGTCTGCAGCTCAGCTCGGATTAGCTCTGCTGTGCAATGCAAGAAGCTGGGGGCAGGGAGTGTGGCTGGGCAGATGGAGGCAAGGCCTTGTTAGATACCTGGCATGATATGCAAAGGAGTGTTGCTGTGGCCCATTTATGAGACCCATTATGTCTGGGAACTATTCAATATGTATTTATTTCTATGGTGTTTTAAAATGTTGTGTTTCCTTCCACAGGACAACTCCTTATAAAACTGTCCCAACTACAAAAAACAAACATAGAACAATGAATATAATAAAATGTATAATTATTTATTAAAACAGTTATACCTCACCTTTCCTCTTGGCTAAGTTCTGTCACCCACTTGAAGACATTGTAGTCAGTATGAATTTCAGTTAATGGATTGATTAACTCTACATTTATTTGATTTAAGGTTGACAGCTACCTAGAGAAAAATGTCCCATCTCTTTTAATAGAGGTTTGATGTGATGTTATTTACCTCCATACTATTAAAAGTTTTGGCTGCCTATTTCCACACACTAAGCCTCTGTTAAAGAGACCAGGCAGCCACCCCACCGAGAGGGGCTTTGGGTCAGTGGAAGAGCCTCTGCTTTGCATGCAGAAGGTCCCAGGTTGAATCCATGGAATTGTCAGCTAAAAGAAACAAGCAATAGGTGATGTGAAAGACCTCTGCATGAGACCCTGGAGAGCTGCTGCCAGTCAGAGGAGACAGTACTGACCTTGATGGACCAATGGTCTGATTCAGTATAAGGCAGCTTCGTGTGTGTTACACAATGTCTTGTGGATGTTGGGATATTTTCATTGGAGGATATAGATCTAGCAGTGACTATTAGCCATGGTGACTCAAGGGAATTTGATGACTAAAGGGAACCAGCACATTCAGAGGCAGTAAACCCCTGCATCCCAGTGCCAGGAGGCACCACTGGGGAAGGTCTCAGCTTCTGTTCCCTGTTGTTGGACCTGGAACTGGTTGGCCACTGTGTGAGACAGGGTGTTGGACTAGATGGACCCCTGGTCTGATCCAGCATGGCTCTTCTTATGCTCTTATGACACTTTTCAGTTTTCTCCAGGCCTGTTGTTAACTCTAATTTGTATATGAATAAAGCAATCATTCTGAAGAGAAATGCAGTGTTTCTTTCCAGACAGACATGCAAATGTTGACCAGCAACCATCATAGAAGAGGCATTCCTTCTTGCAAGAGAGAAATGCTTCTTCTAAGAAGGCACACCTACTGAGCTGAATCCAGGTTTTGTATTCAAAGTATTTAACAGCTAAATCTAATCTGCTTCCCAGTTAATTAGGCAATTCTCTTTAGTTGGTCAAAAATATTGAATCAGTTAATCTAATGTAATTCTTTGTACAGTTACTCCTGCCCAAACCTATTGAAATCAGTGGATTACAGTGTAAAATATGCAGCTTTAATAGAACTACAGCAGCATACTATAGTTGTCTAATAAACAGAACTTCCCGTGTAAAACCCAGGATGGAATTAAGCCCATAGATTTTTTGGGCCACCACAAATAAGGCCCTGCCCCTTGTGGATGTCAACTTAACTTCTATAACAAAAATACCTGGTGTAGAGCCCATCTTGAAGATCTCATTTCAGAGGAAGGTTTATGGTATTATTACAAACTTCCAGAAGTTTAAATGACCAGGAAGGCAAAACTAAATCATGCCAAAGTTGTCGCTTTATTTGCCATAGTGGGAGGCCTAAAGGCATTTGGTAATTGTAATGCTGAAGCTAAGCTATCTGATCAGCTGGTTTTATAAGCTGCCTAGAAAAGTAGGAATCTAAGAATCACACTTAAACAATTATTTGAAGGAAGAGAATAAGTGCATCAAACAATAAATCTGTTTGTGTTGGTGCAAATGGAGGAGCTCATGGGATTCAGGCAGTGCCTATAACCATGCTGTGAGGTTTGCATGGTCAGCATTTTTTTTTGCAAGAGAGTAGCCTTCCTTAAGAGCTGCATCCTTCTTGGAGTGGAAATGCAAATGCCTTCTGGCCATGCTTGGCTGTGCCTACTCCATTCGCTGTATGCATCCATTGGTGCCTCCCACTTCCCCCCTTCCAACTACAATGCTTTATATTGTATTAGAAACCACTCCTAAAGATCCCTGGAGTTTTGGGAAGGGCATGTGGGGTTTCTTTGCAAAGAGAAGTCTAGAAGAAACTGCTGTGTGGGCAAAAATTCTCCACGGGCCCCTTTGGATCCCGGCCTAATTCATCTGGTATCTATTTGCAAACAGAACCTCTTGTGTTTGCCTTTAAGGTCTGATCTTTATTGAATAGAAGTGATGTCACTAAAAGACTTTGGGATATTTTTGCTAAGAGCTCCACTGTGTCTGCACAGCCTTGGAGTTACCGGCACAATCTTGTATTTTTGTTTTTGTTTTTTTGCCTCTGAAATGCATTGGGAACACAATACAGAGTATGTTAAATGTGGCTCAGACCTTCTACTTCAATTCTGTGGCTTGTAGAGCTAAACTGGGAAATGTTTTGCGTGCTATGCAGAGAGCCAGAAATGAACTGCAGTGCTCCCATGGGTTAGCTGTTGGATTTAGGAACGGGGAGATGATGCTGATTTGATTTATCATCCTCATCATATGCTCATCACAGATGTCTTAGGGTAAAACTAGACATTACAAAGGATACCAGTGGTCAGATTTCCAAGTGCTTTATTTTATATGAACAGTGGGAAGGTGGCTGAATCACTGTTGTGGTGCTGTACTTTTAGGTACCAGTCAACTTCTTCCCTACTGTGGCTGGATGGGGAGAAAAGAGCAAGTGTCCAGGAGCACCTTAAAGACTAACAAAATGTGTGGCAGGGGATGAACGTTTTTGAGTCCCCGCTCTCTTCTTCAGATACCACGACTCACAAAAGCTTCTCCCCTGCCACATATTTTGTGAGTCTTTAAGGTGCTACTGGACACTTGTTCTTCTCTACTGCTACGGACGGGCTGCGGTCACACACTAAATAATCCACTTTCAATCCACTTTCAGTGCAGTTTCTGACTGGATTTTACTGTGTGAACCGGCAAAATCCAGTTGGAAAGTGCATTGAAAGTGGATTATTTAGTGTGCGTGACCACAGCCTCAGACTAACACGGCTACCCATCTTGATCTGTCTGGATGGGCAGAGGCAGTTTTTGGGAGGGGGAGGGAAGGGGTTAAACATATGATTTGGTATCACACCCCTGCTCTAGATTGCAGCTCCCCCCTGTGGCTGTGTTTAACATTAAAGAAAACATCTGGAGATCCGATCGTGGATCTCCCATGTAACATGTAGTTTGACCCTCAGTTTGCATCTATAAACTAGCAATATTAATGACCTATCTCCCTTCCCTCTGTTGGGTGAGCCCAGTCTGGGGCCTGGCCCAACCCTTTTCCTCTTTCCTTCCATCACATTTTGCCTTGCTTGACAATGGTGAGAGGGTGAGGAGGCAGGCAGCTGCTTCCTACCACCCTGCATCATATGGGGCAAGGAGGATGAGTACCTTGGACTGGACTTGGTTACTTTATTTAACCTTGTTACAATTGACAATTTTCTGCCTATTGTACACAAAAGAAAATGGCATTCCTTTAAAGAACAGTTGTACCTGTCTTGTCTTTGAGTCCTCCTGCTTTGCTCTGACCTTTTGGCGCAGCAGTCACTTATTCCAAATCTAACAAAATGTTCTTCTGTTTCCTTATAGAAAAGACACAAGGCTGACAGTACAGTGAACAAAAAGAAAACAATTGGTAAGGTCATAATTTTAAATTCTTTCAAAACAAACAAACAAACCCCTACACTCAGTGTAACTGGAAAGAAAAGACTTACCCATAGAATAATCATTTTATTCTTTGTTTAGGTATTAAAAATTAGAAAACTATGACTAAATTCCAAGAATGTGCTTTTTAAAAACCTTGGTTGACATGTGCTAATATTAATGAACTATAAATGATAGAGGTCGCAGATTGATAGTAAATACCCAGTTCTTTCAATGCAACAAGGGCGGTGATTAGTCATCACTGGAGATTTTATCCTTTGTCTAGTCATCCTAAAGATCTGTACCCTACTACTTCACCAAGCAAAGTTGGAAGCCTTATTCCAATCTAAGGAGCCTTCCTTCAGTTTAAGAGTCACCAATAAAAAAAGAGAGAGAAACCTTTAATGGCATAATGGTACAACAGTTCAAAAAACTAGACTCCAATAAATATATGTATACACGTACTAAAAGTCTCCACCAAACAGAACCCATTTGGAATTAATAAAAAGGAGAGAAAAAAGGTAAATCTAAATATTTCAACTTCCATACACATAATAGGAACTCAGCAACAACTGCACTAATTTTAGGAGATTTGTCAGATAACAAAAAAACTAGGTCATTTTTGGGCATACATTTTGCAGAAGAAAGGAGGGGATGGATCAAGGAATGACATAACAAAGAGTAATGAGAGCAGTGAAAAAGAATATGTTGCACAGTGTCAGGTTCATTGTAAAGACAGGTACAGACTCTTTCTTTATAAAGAATACCCTCATATCTGCCTGCCGAAACAGCCGAAGGGAAGAGATTGAACCTGGCAAGCATGAAAGCTCTAGGGTGTGAGGGGTTTACCAGATTAGAAAAGTACTGGGCCATAGAATCTTGTGTGGTGAAAAGACCAATAAAACATGGAGAACAGTCTCCAGAGCTACCAGCATTAATAACTTGATCTTCAATGTCCCAAATACTCCTTCAGACAATCCGAAGAATATCCATTTCACCAGAATTGCCCCAAAAATCCAGATCAATACCAATGGATTTGATTTTAGACACTATGAATGGGGACCAGACTGCTGGCAGGGGGGCTAAAATGGAGATGAAGCCAAAACTTAAGTTTAAGAGTCTTTTCCTCCAACAGAAGAGCAAGGTATTGGAGGAAGGCTTTTTAGGCTGGTGGAAATTCCTTCAACCTGAAGTAGGATACCATCCACTGAAATGTGCTGTGGGATTATTAATCTTACCAGCTCACCTAAGTCTACATGATCCATTGGCAACAGGAGCATTCTGTGGATGGAACAGCCTGTTACACCAATGGAACACACCCAATGATGATGGAGTGTATCCTGTGTCAGGTTCAAAAGCAAGTAGATCCAAGCATTCTTAGGAGTAAGAAGGGCTTTATTGGACTACAGTGCTAAAACCCACAGTGTAGAGGTTATTGTCAGGAATGGCGGGACAAGCTACTCAAGCATGGTTATAGTGTGATGCAAAAAGGCGACTAGCAAATGACTTGCAAGCGCACGTGCGCGGGAAACTCCCGGTGGGAGAATTACTTAATGGGTGGGAGACAACTCCCTCCTCCCCTCGTCTTCACAGGAATGGAAAATTCTCATACAAAAAAGAATAGCCCAAAGCCTGCACTCAAGGCCACCGTGATAAGACCAAGCGGCAGAGAAGAAGCTCCCACGTTACAGCAAGCATACCTACGCAAGCGCAGAAGCAGGGACGAGATAGGGAACACAGCACAATGGATACAGTGTGAAACAATAAAGAACCATTACTGACATCCTGAGCCAATGAAATATGCTGTTGTTCGAGTGTCATGGCAGGATACAATCCATGATCTGACTATACAGTGCCTTACAACTTGTTTTATGCTGTTTTAATCATTTGGTTTTTCTCTGTATTTATTGCTCCTTTTTATTTGCTGTCTTGGATGATGGCTGATTTGATTCTGAATAAATGCAATGAGAAGTGATTGCTACTGGCAGTAGATGTGCAGCTTTGCACGATTAAGTCACACAAGCTACAAATGAGCATTAGTTATATTGGAAAAATCAAAAGTGGAGGGGAGAATGCTTGTCTGCAATATTCCACCCTTTTGAAATATATATATATATATAATTCCCTTTCGTATTGGCCATTTCCAGCTCTCCCATTGGCTGTGCAGTGTGCCCCATCAACTTGTGTGCAGTGTTCCCTCTAAGCTGAGTTAGTGTGAGCTAGCTCACAGTTTTTTAGCCTCCAGCTCACACATTTTTGTCTTAGCTCAGGAAGGGTGGCTCCAGAGCAAACTAATTAATGCAGTAGCCAAATTGCTCACTCACAACTTTAATGCCAGTAGCTCACAAAGTAGAATTTTTGCTCACAAGACTCCTCAGCTTAGAGGGAGCATTGCTTGTGTGCTATTGGCTGGGTGCTGGGTCTGCTCCTCTCCCCTGCCCACTGCCAGCCTGGACACTCTTCACTCACAGAAAAAACCCTGCCAAAATGGCTGTCTTTCCTGATGAAGACACTTCTCCTGCAGGACTAATTTTTCCCTTGCTGCTAGGCAACCAAACTTGGTTCTGTCAGTAAAAAGACAAAGGAAGGAAGCCATTTCCAAGCCTTTGTGGGAAACTCATTGGGGCCAGTCCTGTCTAGGGTTGCTGGCTCCAGGTTGGGAAATTCCTGGATATTCTGTGGTGGAGTTTGGGGAGGAAAGAGGCCTCAGCTGAATAGAATGCCATAGAGCCCACCATCCAAAGCAGTTATTTTCTCCAACAGGGGAGAGAGATCGGTTGTCTGGAATTCAGTTGTGATACCCAGCGATCTTCAGGCTCCACCTGGAGTTTGGCTACCCTAGGTGTAGCAGTTAGCGCTTCAGAGTAGGGTCTGCTAGACCCAGGTTCTTGCTGTGGAAACTGAGTGGGTGATTTGGGACCAGTCACAGACTTTCAGGGTAATCTACCTCACAGGGTTGTTGTGCAGATCAAAAGGGGGAGAAGAGAATGATGAATGTTGTAAGCTGCTTTGGTCTCCACTGTGGAGAAAGACTGTACTTTTCCTCCTGGGGAACCATTGCTGCCAATCTTCAGATGAGGGCTGGAGATCATTCAGAAGTAAAACTGCTTTCCAGATCAGGGGCAAATAACAGTAGGTCAATGATTGGCTGGGAAGAAGATAGGGCTGCCAACTCCAGGTTGGGACATTCTTGGATATTTGAGGGGTGGAGCCTGAAGAGAGTGGGATTTGAGGAGGGGTGGGACCTCAGGTACAATGCCATAGACTCCACCCTCCAAACCAGCTATTTCCTCCTGGGGGACCATTGTTGCTGATCTTCAAGTGAGGGCTGGAGATCACTCAGAATTAAAACTGCTCTCCAGGTGGTAGAGCTCAGTTCCTCTGGAGAAAACAGCTGCTTTGCAGGGTGGACTCTCTGTCATTATACCCTGCTGAAGTCGCTTCCCTCCTGTTTGGGTCCTCACTGTGGAGAAAGATTGTAGTTTTCTTAGGCAGAGGCTGCCGGGGTTCGGGGGAGAGAGATGGAAAACTGAAGTCAGACGGGCAGATAAAGATAGGTTGGTGGTTGGCTGGGAAGGAGATAGGGTTGCTACCTCCAAAACAGGTACAATACCATAGACTCTACCCTCCAAACCAGCCAGTTCCTCCTGGGAACCATTGTTGCCAATCTCCAGGGGAGGACTGGAGATCACTCAGAATTACAACTGCTCTTCAGATGTCAGAGATCAGTTCCCCTGGAGAAAACGGTAAACTCTGTGTCATTATTCCCTGCTGAGGTCACCACAGCAAATTGACACTGCGTGCCCAAGTCCAGGGCATCCACCCAGAGCCTCTTTCTAGAGCTTGTTGTATTTATTTCCACAACGGGCCTTATTCCTAGTATAGAATAAATCACATTAGACATACTTTGGAAATGAGCTAAATCAGTACCTGAGGTTCAGTTCCCTTATATGATTTTAAGCAAAGGCAATCAATATCAGAGATAATAATTACATTAATGTATACAATTACTGTGAACTTCCATTTTTATGTGTTCTTGAATTCACTGCTGGTTGCGTAAGAAGGGTTTTTTGTTTCCTGATATGCATCTGAAGACAACATTCAGCTCAAGTTTCACTTTTTTTTGCTAGACACTAATCTTATATCTGGATAAGAGTACATTTTCACTACTTCAAATAAGTAGAATAATGTAGGATGAAATCAACAGCAGTTGTGTGGATCAGTCTGCCCTGCCATCCACCAAGGCACCTAAGGAAAGAAGAAAACCATTGGCTGTAGCAAGCTTGCTGGTAGAATACTGTGGGGAGAGGCAGACTGGCTTTTGCTTGCCCACCCACACTTCCCCCCCTTTATTGGTCCTTCAGCAAAACCAGTTGCCAGCCAGTAATGCGGGAATGGATATGTTCATTATTTGATAATAATCTCTGGAAAAGTTAAACAAGATGTGTGTTTTTTGTTTTTCAGTTTTAAGAAATGGGATGTGGCAAAACATTATGTGGAAAGAGGTAAGAACTATTTTAACATATGCTCTACAAATTAGTTACTTTTTGAGGGGGTACTTGATGAATTGATATGCTATGGAGTTGGGGTACCAAAATGGATGCTGAATGTTCTCTGATGCCACATCATGTAAGAGCATTCAAGAACATCTCAGGACCTGTTCTGTTTTTTCCTCTTACTAGTATTGATTAATAATGCAGATATGCAACGTCCATTGTAGTATTTATTTATTTAATAATTTCATTGAAATATTTATATCCTGCCTTTCCATAATCAAAGAGGGTTAGGGTTGCCAGCTCTTAGTTGGGAAATACCTGGAGATTTTGGGGGTGGAGCCTGGGGAGGGCAGGGATTGGGGAGGGGAGGGACTTCAGTAGGGTATAGTGCCATAGAGTCCACCCTCCAAAGCTGCCATTTTCTCCAGGTGCAGTGATCTGTGTCACCTGGAGGATCAGTTATACTTCCAGGAGATTTCCTGCCACCACTCGGGGACTTGCAAACCTAGAGAGGGTTCAGCGTTCCTTACAAACTGCATCTGCCAAAAGAAGACACAGTGCAAAAACAATTACGAACCAAGACATTAAAATGTCAGTGACAACAGCATATCCCATGATTACCAAACTGCTGAGAAAAGTGATCACGAGTCAGCACAGATTAGCTTCCTAAACCATGCTGCTTTGCAAAGCTTCCTATAGCTTGGCTTCTTTGGAAGGCTGTTCTACTGGGAAGGAGATTATTGTTGAAAATGCCTGATTGCAATGCAGGCAAATGTTGTAGCAGAGGAGACAGAGGAGTGGATGAACAGGCATGTATCAGGAGATCCTGTCTTTGGCTATAGAAGTGGAGAGAGCCAGGGCCACATATAATGAGACTTCTGCATCTATTCAAGCAAGCTCAAATAGCTATAATTTCCGTTCCAACAAGCAATGAATAATGCATTTCCTTAAACCTTTTTTGCAAAAGAGAGTCACTAAACCATTGCATGAACCTAATTATATAAAATGCCATTTACACAATGGCGAGGAAATAATAAAAATCCTGCAAGCCTGGAAAGATGATGCCACAGCTACAATTAATCTCTTAGCTCATGTGGATGCCTCTTGTTTTATTCTGCAGGGAAGACTAGTAGAAATGCACAGAATAGAAACATTCCATTTAGTTTCACATCGGCATAGCAGTCCGTACAGTATGGCTACCTGTTTAACAGTGTGCAAATTTGTAAGACTCATGAAGAGATTTTGCAAACGAATATGTTGATAAAAAATGGATGAGAAAGAAGCCTTGAACTGTCTCGGCCAGAGAGAAATTGTTTTGCCTTTTGAAAAACAAAACATGCTTCAGAATCTCAAAGCAAACTGAATTTGCAAGTGTAAAGAGCTTCTGCAGTACCTCTGTCAGACAACTGACAAGTTATAAAAATGTTCAGAAAAGTAGAATAGGACTTTTATTTGTTCAGACCACTTAAATGTTATCACACTCCATTGTGTTTCAGTAGATTGATTTGTGCTTAGGTTTGCAGTCTGACATGCTGCACCAGCAAGGAGTGGAGCTGCATGTTTGTAAACCTGCAAGAGGGACATGGGGCATACTTATCGAATATTCCCCCCCCCAAATCAAAGTCATACACTTCTCATTTATGCTTGCCCCTGCAAACACCAGTTTACACTTGCTGTGTCAGGCGTCAGTCATTGGTGGCTCTGGAGTAGCGCCATCATCAGAAGGTTTGTTGCACAGGAGAAAGACAAGGAAAGAGCAGAGCTGGTTAAGCAGTTCTGAGCTCTGACTGTTCCTGTATGGTACACGTTGACTCTCTGCCCCCGCCACTCTCCGTTTCCCCTCTTGATGCCCAGGATCCTTTTTTTCTGAGGATACCTTTTCTGATGTAATTGCATCTGGATCCACTCTGCTTCTTCCAGTCATGCAGCTAGGCTGGTTGGTAAGGAGCATGGAACCCAGTGTCATACCTCTGCAGTAAAAGATCGCAAGAACTGTGAATATCCATTAAGATACACCATTGTTTCCCTCTCTGGGGCTGGAAGAGTGGCTAAATAACAGTGTGGGTGGATTCTCTCTCTCTCTCTTTCTCTCTCTCTGTATTAATTTTCTCTTTTCACGCTGCTGCACTCCTGCCCCCTGAATCATTAGGTGGCAGTGGGAGATATTGTCAAGGTCACCAATGGGCAACACCTCCCAGCAGACATGATCATTTTGTCTACCAGGTCAGATATACTGAGTGGGTGTGCCATGATGGTTCTGCTAAACTGAGGCTCTGGAAAAAGATCACTGTTTTTGTTGTTGTTAACAGATCATGATAACTGGGAATATTGCTTTTTAATTGACTGTTCTGAGCTTGCCTCCACTTAATTCCTGTCTTTTGTTCTCCTCCCTTGGAAATATAAACTTTTGTTGAATTGGGATGCAGGGGAATTGTAAGGACGGGTGCCCATTTGGTGATTAATATGAGGGGTTTCCCCCCCCAAGTGCTCAGCAGGGCTGTTTTAAAAACATTGTTTCCCAGGTTGAGGCTGAGAGGATTCACTCTATCACTAGATCCCACAGTACTGTGAGAGCCAGTTTGGTGTAGTGGTTAAGAGCAACAGACTCTGATTTGGAGAACCAGGTTTGATTCCCCACTCCTCCATGTTCAGGCAGCTGGGTGACCTTGGGTCACTCACAGTTCTCTCAGAGTTGTTCTCTCAAGAGCAGGGCTCTCACAGAGGGTGTCTGTTGTGGGGACTGGAAGGGAAGGAGATTGTAAACCACTCTGGGACTCCAAGTAAGGGTGGGGTATAAAAATTCAACTTCTACTCCTCCTTCTTCCCCCCAATTTCCCTTTTAGCTCTTTGTGCTGTTTTGGATTGCTTTTTTAGTAATGTTGCATCATTATGTACTTAAGACATTGTAGAAATGTTTATGTTTTTGCAACAAAAGCCTCAGTTCACCAGAGCCCGCATGCTCTCAATGTGGTGTGTTTCCTAATTCTGGATAAAGCATTTATCGTCTTAATTTGTTTTTGTCTGCGTGCGTATTTAAAAAAAGATCATTGGCTGGCAAGCCCCTTGTGGTACAAAAATAAACATCAAATTAAATTAATGGTTTGTGTGGGAAAAAATCAATTGTCCTGTTTTGGAAATCTGGTGTGCATTTATTGTTAATTCGTTCATTTGGCAGGCTTCTTTTTGCAATAAGTTGTTGTTAGAGCATGGTGCCAAATAATGGTGTGGTTGATAGATAAATAAAATGTTGTTGTACTTTTACAGTGAACCTCAGGCCATGTGCTATATTGAAACATCTAATCTTGATGGGGAGACAAATCTTAAAATTCGACAGGTAAATCCTAATTGCTTTCTTTCCATTTTTGAAAGCTTGTGAGATGACAGAGAGGGATAGCCGAGGGTCTTGTGCTGTTAGTCAAGAAGAGGCGCACAGCTAAATGCCTGAATGCTGGTTTTTCTATTCAAGTAGCACTGTAAACTTATCCTACTTGCCTTCCTTGGCATGGCAGAAAAGCCTGTGAGAAAATGAGAAGGGGGGCAAGGAGGGATGTTCCTGAGTATGTTTGTATTGAGTTGATTTGTTTTTATTTTTACTTGCTTCTACTATACTTCTTCTAATTTTTATTTTTACTTGCTTCTTCTAATTGTGAGCTGTCTAACATTCCCCCCCCCACACTAAATGGATAATACCTTCCTCTCCAGGATTATAGCCACAACCTTAGAATATGCATCTTCTTTGAAAGATGAGAACACAGAACTGAGCAGAGTTTGGTTCCCCAGACCTGAGCTGCAATTGAGCAGCTACTGCTGCTGACCTCCTCTTTCATCACTCTTAGGAAACTGTTAATAAAACTGAGGGCAGCTGTGTAGTAGTGGTTTTACATGTGAACAGGGCTCTGGGATGAGCGTTTTGTCTTCCTGCACATTATGCAAAACCCCTGGTTTTCACCACAACCCTGTTTTTCAGATTTCTTGGTGGTAAAGTGAATATTGGAATCTAGCACGGTCCAGGGTTCCAGGAAATGCCTGATCTCACTAGGCCTCCTGAAGTTTGATTCTAGTATCATTGATTTGGTTATTTATTGAGGACTACTCTTTGTCACAATCTCCATAACATATTCAAAGTAGATAACAAAAATAAAATTCAAAACATTTATCAAAATGAAGGCAAAAGTATGAAATCTAAAACAAAACTGATAAAACAGCAAAAAAGGAGACATAATTTTTTTTAAAAAGTGGTTCAGGAAGAAGTGAAATTTATTTTAAAAAGAAGCAGAAAGCAACAGCACTAAAATTAACCCAAGTGCCTCAGCAAAAGAAGAAGAATATGTCTTCCCCTGGTACCTAAAGCTAAACAGACCAGGTGAGCAGGTGTGGGGAAGGCCTTCTACGTGAGCTGTACCACAGAAAACTCCCTCTTTAAAGTTACCCCCCCCCCTTTACTGGGGAAGGGGCTCTGATGCTGCTCTTAGCTGATGGGCAGGTTATACAAGCTACCTGCAAGTACTCTAATTCCAGGCCATTTAGGTTTCAAAAGGGAAGGACCAGTCCTTTGAACTGTGTCTAGAAACAAACCAGCAACCAGTAAAGTTCTATACAAACTTGCAGGATGCAAATTCTATGGCCCACAGCAGTTAGCGGCCTTGGTGCCACATTTTGTGCCATTTTTTCCCAAACCAGATAATGAGGGCAAAACTAGATGATATGTTTGACAGGAGTCAGACCCTTGTCCAATTTGCTCTATCATATGGGCTCTAACGTTCCAAGTATGCCTGGGCCCAATTCGGCTGAGGAGCACAGTACAGGTTGAAGAGGGGCTTCAGCCTCCTCTCCTGTGCTGTTCTCCTGAACTGAAATGGCCATGTTGTGGTGCTGCACATTTATTGACTGCAGCACGTGGAGCCGCAGAGCAGGGCAAACAGAGGTACCCATAGCTGTTTCAGCTTGGGAAAATGGCGTGAGAGGAGGATGGTTGAAGCCTCTCCTTCCATTCTGCTGTCCCAAGCTGAATCAGGCCCTGACATGCTTTGGAATTTTAGTTCCCCGATGGTGGATACAGCTGTAGGTTGGGTCAGGGGAAGCCTGACCAGACTCATGTCAAACAGATCATCTAGTTTGGTCCTTAGAATCCCATAGGACTGGCTTCTAAACCTGAAGAGTAGATATACACGAGGCCTGGTAGAATTCTGTCTGACTGCAGGGTTTCAGGTGCCTATCTGATTATTACCTGTGTGCTGAATTCACAGTAAGTCAAACTTCTGTCCATTTACCGGCCAAGAGGAATGTACATTTAGAAACAGCCCAAAATGAAGATGGGGTCTGTTATGCTCCAATGCCACTAGCCAGAAGCATGCTGAGCAATCTAGACTGTAAATGGATGAAGCTCCAATGGGTGTGTGTTGACAGAGTATACCTGTGTACATGTTGTGCATCCTTCCTCCGTATGGACTGTGCCACCCTGGATAAACATATGATTCCTATAATGTGTCATAGGGACAAATGTCAAATGAATATGTGCTGATTTAACTGGCTCATCAGAGCCCTGAGAGAGAAAATCCCACAACTCAAGTAGGAGAGCAGATTCTTTGTATATCAAAGGTTCAAGGTTTTGCTGACAGCTTCTTTGTATCTCAAGTAGTTTGAGAACCTGAGATGTTGGTTAGCTGCTGTCATTTAGAGCAGATCATTAGGGAATATAGACCAGTATTTTGATTCAGTATAACATGCTGTTACATACTAATATGCTTTTCTATAAGGCATTATGAAATAAACAAATAATGATTTGATGGCCCTGGTTCCTTGCAGGGCTTGACACAGACTGCTAGTCTCCAATCAAGAGAAGAGTTGATTAAAGTGTCTGGGAGGATAGAGTGTGAAGGACCCAACCGCCATCTTTATGACTTCACTGGAAACCTGCGTTTCGATGGCCAAAGGTATTTATTTGAGAACCACTTTGGCCACTTTTTCAAAAACGATGTGTGAGGGCAGGCATAAATCATGCACTTGCCCAGGGCCACATGCACACTTGGGGCCAACAGCAACCAGGGTGGGGGTCTTCCCTCCATGTGGTGCCCCTCTCCTCTGGACTTCTTACTTGGAACTCTGTCTTTAATTATGGCACCACAGTGCCCGTGGTACAGGCTTTCCCTGGTAGTTACTTCACCCCCTGCCTTTGGCAGCTGCCTTCCCTTGCTCCTCTCCTGATGACCAACCCCAGCTATGCTGTACCACAGCCTGAAGGGCCCACTTAGCCCAGAGTCCTCATAGTCTGAGCAGCACCACTCCAGTGCCAAGGGCCACTGAGACAGCTAGCCACCCTTTTCCCACTGCCTTGGCCCCGGCCCAACTCACCCCAATGTCTGGTTGGCAGCCTCTGTCCTCTTCATGCTTTATGTCTCCAGATTTCTTCCTGGTCTGTAGCCCATCCCATGCAGAAAGGCAGAGACCTCCATGTCCCCCTGCCACTCTGTGCTTGAGTTTTATTCTGGAATCTTAGAACAGTGTGTTACTACAGATGCAAATTGCTTCAGATGCAGATGGTGGCTGAGGAAAGGTGGCTTGTGTAAAGCGACCTAGTAAGTTTGGGGTAGTGGTAGCATTTGAATCCAGACCCACCCACAGTGCAGATCATTTTCTTAGGCAGTATACTACACCAGCCTCAGACTGTCACTCTGCAAAGTGCCATGTATGTCTACAGTAATAGCACAGCTCTTTCCTTTCATTCATTCACTCACTCACTCACTCACTTCTCCACTGAATTAGCTTCAGAGGGTAGTTGTGTTTGTCTGCAGTAGAACAGCCAGATTTGCATTTAGTAGCACCTTAAGAGACCAAGAAGATTTTGGGGGTATATGGTTTTATGAGTCAAAGCTGGTGTCTGATGAAGGGAGCTTTTGCCTCTCGAAAGCTTCTATCCCCAAAAATGTTGCTTGTCCTTAAGGTGCTGCTGGACTTGCATCTAGCTGTTCCCTTGAATTAATTAAACTCTTGTTTTACTGGCTGGACGATGCCTATTTATTTTAAATTTTCAGGAGATCTTTTTGTAAGGCTACATTTTTGACATTACAGTTTTTTTGCCTTTCAGTCCAGTTCCCGTTGGACCTGATCAGATCTTACTAAGAGGTGCGCAGATAAGAAACACACAATGGGTTTTAGGAATAGTCGTCTATACAGGACACGATACAAAACTTATGCAGGTAAAGTAGCTTTTTTTATCAACAGTATTGATTTATTTGTTTACTTACTCCCATTCTTAGTCCTCCTTGCCCGCTGAGATCGAAGCTGGATTATATAGTCAAGGACAATACAAAACACATGACCAACAGTGAGGAAATCTGGATGACAAAATTAGAGAACAATGCACTAGGAACAGCGTATTGCATACAATGCAACAATATAATGTGATGAAATAGTGCAATGGGACTGAAATGCACAACTGGAAAATGGTGCAATAAAAACTAAGTAACATATACAAGGAACAAAGCAATGAAAACTGCCCAGTGTTCACAGACTTTAAAGAAAACCTTATTTCCTATTATAAAAATGCTCTTAGTACTTACACTTTTTCCTCATGGGGAAATGCAGCATTTTTTGACAGTCGTTTTTATTTCAGCAAAGTGTTTGGTTGGCCAGGTTTTCAACTGCTGTTTGTTGCTGTACCTTTAACATAGACTCAATATGCATGAATTAGGAAGCAAAACATTCCATATCAGAGATAAGTGTTACCATATGGTGATTGCTACAGACCAGTGTTCTGCTAAAGATACAGCTTCAGAGTTCATTGGCAAAGTCTGCAGCCCTGCTGAAAAGTGACGATTAAAAGACCATCCTTTACTCTTTTTTATTGACATCAATACTTAATGACCACAGTAGCACCTAATTTAAAATGCTGCTGGGAACAGTGAGGTGGAATCAGGCATGCTAGCTTCCATCTCTGCCCCTAAACTAGAAGACTGCACAATCTTGGTCAAAATGTCAGCACAAAACAGGATGGGTTCCTCTTGTGGAGAAGTATATAAGGTTGCCATGTTTTTTTCCCCCTGGCAGGGCTCCTAGGCCTTTTAGAAGGAAATGACAGGTAAACTTCAGGTTGTGTAGCTGTTTCAGATGCAGCGATGGGGGAAATTGCACCTTCTGAGTTTTTGGAAGCAATGCATGATTAAAAGCTCTGGAGCACTGCTAGGAAGATAACAGGCACCACACTTATTTTTTTAGCACTGCAGACATTTGTATGATGAATGCTCTGCAAGCACTTGCTAATTAAAAAAATCCACTGGGGGAGGATTGCCATCCCTACTGCCACCCTTGGCAGCTATTTTGAAAAGGTGCCTCATCTTAATTTCCTTTGTATTTATACCCATGTATGTGAGTTGCTAGAATAATCACTGCTTAAAATTGGTCTCGGTGACATGGCAACCTGTAGTAGCGATGCACTTGTATTGGAAGTGGAGCCAGCGCATCCTGTTGATGCAGCAGCATGACCTGGTCAGTGCAAATCAACCAGCGCTGGATGTACGGTACGGCACAACCACATTGCCCCCAGAGCTGTGATGCAGCATAGATACTGGCAGGGATGAGGGCATGAAGGGGCAGAAAGACGATGGGTCTGAGGCTGGGTTTGATGTTATGGGAGACACAGGCTGCTGTCAAAAACAGCAGCCCTGCCAGTCCAATCCTCAGCAGAGTTACTCCAGTAAAAGTCCATTAATTCCATTAGGCTTAGGCTACATTAATTCTACATAGGATTGCACTTGTACATCTTGCTTCCTTTCCCATTACCAGTAATGTCCAATGATACTGGAGATGGGGAAATGCCTTGTGAATTGCTAGAGATTACATGGAAGAGAAGAGAAACATGAGATGTTTTTGTTTTCAGCAGTAGCCATGAATTTGTTAAAATGCCTAGTTCCACCCTGAGGATTTCCATATAAAGCAGCTGCTTCTGTCCTTTATAATGAGTTTAGTTAATGATTCTTGATTTATTTAAGAAGATTTCAAAACCTGTGTTTCTCCCCCAAATTGTGCTTACATTTTCGTTCCTTTGCAGAATTCAACCAAAGCTCCCTTGAAGAGATCAAATGTGGAAAAAGTGACCAATATGCAGATCCTTATTTTGTTTTGCATCCTTGTTGTCATGGCTCTCGTGAGTTCTGTGGGTGCCTTATTATGGAACAGAACCCATGGCAAAGTCGTCTGGTACCTTGGCTCAAATGGTAAGCAGGAGTACGATTGCATGATGCTAGTATTCACTGTTAGAGGTGCCTTGCCAAAAAACAGGGAGAAGAGTAAGTAAAAGCAGTGAGCTTAGAAACAACAATAGATGTCTGAACATACATTTTGTCTGATCATTTACAGACTGTGGTCTGTGGATCATAGGGCTTCATGGGAAGAGTTTCTAAACAGAGATCAGCAATGGCAGACAACTGTTCCTGAGGAACACCATGTGTGCTACTGGCCAGTCTGATCCTGCAGTGCTCAGCCGCAGAGTGGGTTGCAGGACACATGTTCCATCAATGTGGGCTGAGAACAAAAGATCAAAAGTGTGTCCTGTTTAGACTGAGCCCGTGCTTCACAATCCTCTGCAGTATTGCAGGTGTTCTATGGCAGGCAGTTAGATTGTCTTTGGAGTACAAGGCAATGTGGGAAAGTGATTGGTGATGGTGGAAAGTTTGGAAACTGTCACACCATAGATCTTCCTCCTCCAGCTAGGGGCTGTAGTGAAATGAATCCACAACTGGGATGACGGATTCACCATTTTAAGTGCATGAAGAGCACGCAGTCACAGGAGCTAAGCAGCAGGTCCCATTGGAGCCTCTGCTTTATTTGCCAACAAGTGCAAATAAAGTACAAAATGTGTAATTACGTACAATTACAAGCGGGACATAAACCCTGCTGAAATACAATCTTGAAGGGACTAAGCCATCTTTTTTGTGCTGTAAGGACCAAGAAAACCATTCACTATAACAGCCAAAGATAAGTCCCTTGTAGCATGAAGACTTCAAGGTTGGTACACACGACATGTTTCGAATCGATATCTTTGTCAAGTTGTTAAGTCTTCATAAGGCTCGTGGGACTTCCATTAACAATAAGAATGAAAATACAAGGTGCATAATTGCTAGAACAATTCTCTGTGTTTACAGCATAAAGAAGATGGCTTAGTTCCTTTAAGATTGTATTTCAGCAGGGTATATGTCCTGCTTGTAATTGTACGTTATTACACATTTTGTGCTTTAGTTGCACTTTACTGAATAGCTTATTTTATAATACTATAAATATTTTTGCAAAAAACAGATTTTGTTTACACTTTTCAAGGCTGCTTTTGTATGTTTGGTTGATCTCATTACTGGCAGCCTTCTCCCTGCTTGTTTGCTTATTCGCCAACAAGGCGATGGGGCTCACCTCCCTCTTAGTTGCCACTGTGGGGTTGCTGTTGGCTTCTTCCTGCCGTGATGTGTTGAGGTGCTGCTGCTACCATCGATATAATTGCTCAGGAGCAGTGATGACAGGTTGACTGAAACACAGTGATGAGGAAACGCTTTCTCTGCTTTTCTTAAATGGAGCCCCTGGGCTGCTGGACAGATACCTGTTCTGCAGTGGAACTGAGGATATTTTGGTTGCAGAGGTCCTCACAGTGCTTTGTGGAGCTTACTGATTATATTTTATGTCAAGTGAAAATGTAGGCGGGAGGTTCTTAAAAAGCTTTCTGGATGCTATCAGGTGAGGCAGACGTACAAACAACAAATGAATGCCTCTGAAAGAGTGCGGTGAATGCCTGACTGATAGCCGGAGCCATTGTGAGCTCTTTTTCTCTGCTGCTGATCTAGATGCCTTTGCCAGTTGTGTCGGTCTCTTGACAAAACTCTAATCTCCTCGGGGGGCAGCAGCTCTCCTAGGAGGCTTGTAGGGCTGTAGGAACATCCCGCCTGGAACGGGCTTCAATTATAGCTTCTGGGCAGAACGCTCTTTTCCTGCCTAATGGTGTCTTGCTGCTAATTCTTCTTTCTCTTAAAAATAGTTGTGCCAAAATTAGAACAAGAACAAAACAAAACAAAAGGTTAGACGATAAATTTACTTAAAATGGGATGGGGAGAAATTTAGAGGGAGGCAGTGGTGAAAGGGGAGGGGAGGCGGCATGTTAGAGTCCGATTTCAACAGATATTGAAAGCAAAGCTGGATCAGTGCTTGGATGGGAGACCCCTGAGCAGGCCCATAGCTACAGTGGGGCATCTCGGGGCTAGGCCCCCTGACTTGCTGGCAAGGCCCCCCGACTCCCCATCCAGGCCAGGGAGTCACAGCCTTCTCCCCTGGATTAATTTGATTAGCCAGTGCCCCCTAAGGAATTCAAATGCCCCCTGACTTAAAAAATCCCAGCTACGGGCCTGCCCCTGAGGAAGTCTCTGCAGAGGAAGGCAATGGCAAACTGCCTCTGCTTCTCATTCACCTTGAAAGCCCCTTGCTGGGGTGACCATAAGTTGGTTGTGACTTGATGACACGGAAGTACATACATAGTGATGAAGCGGCTGCCAGGAGAACCAATGGTCCTCAACGGTTTGTGTCCTCAACATTTGTGTCCTCAACGGTTGGTGACCAAGTTATCTGAAAGATATATGAACCTGTCAGACTGTTGAGATCTAGGTATTCTCCCCCCCCCAGTTTCCTTGGTGATTGCAGATGGGACTGTTTCCCAAAGCAAAGCACCACCCCCACCCCCAAATTATAACTTGCCCTGCAGAGGAAAAATATAAAGTTGCCTCAAATCTTTTCCCCGGAAAAGGCAAATAGCAGCTTTGATGCAGGAAGGAAGAGTCAACAGCATGCTCCTTTCCTGTCAACAGCAGGGTCACATGCGTATGTATGTGAGGGAGAGGCAGGTGGGAAAGGGGACGGGTGCTGTCATTTCCCCACCCTAGAATCATAGAGTTGGGAGGGACCTACAGGGTCATCTAGTCCAACCCCCTGCACAATGCAGGAAATTCTCAAAATACGCACCCCCAAACACACACCCAGAAGATGTCAAGAAACCTCCAGGATCTCCAGCCAAACTGGCCTGGAGAAGAACTGCTTCCTGACCCCAAAGTGGCGATCAGCATTTCCCTGGGCGTGTAAGGAAGGGCCACAAACACTAAGCACTGAGGCAACCCTTCCTGCCCTCCCCCTCATGATCTGCCTCAGTTCACAGCATCAGCATTGCTGTCAGTTGACTGTCTAACCTCTGTTTAAAAACCTCCAAAGAAGGAGAGCCCACCACCTCCCGAGGAAGCCTTTGCAGGAAAGAGAAGGAGGAGGGAAGCTGCTGCAGTCGCGTTAAAGAGAAGGATTACAGCAGCAGTTGTGGAGGGGCAGAGAATGGGAGATGTGCTGCTAAGGGAGGAGGGAGCTGGTTGCCAGCTGGTTCTCTGCCCTTCCATCTTTTCAGTTGTAGAGGCCCATTGTTTTCTGTGGGAAGACCTGGCTTCCAGACTCTACCACCCCTAGAAAATGATGGCATTTTAAGGCTGAAAAAGTGGAAGTGCTGCAAATTGTTTGTGGTCTGGGGCGTGCTTCTGCTGCCTGCCTCGGGGGGTGGGGGAGTGCTTCAAAATAGTTGTTTTAAAAGGGTGTTGATTATTGTTTCCACTGGTAAAATAAGCAGCATTCTCAATATTTTATAAGAACGATGATCATGTCCTTCTTGACTTTCTGATAATGGAATTGAGAGAACGATTTTGAAAGCGCACACCCTTAGCCAGAGAGCTACTTTTAAGTGCTTGGAGAGTGGCTGGTCACTCCCGAGTGACCTTCTGCCCATCCTGGTGGTAGAGGACAGGTTAAAACTGTT
This sequence comes from Gekko gecko, assembly GCA_029375565.1. NCBI lineage: Eukaryota > Metazoa > Chordata > Lepidosauria > Squamata > Gekkonidae > Gekko > Gekko gecko. The sequence goes on along the minus strand of JAPDNY010000004.1, from coordinate 35,578,480 downwards.
TTATTTGCTTTGGGTGATTCTGTTTGAGGACTTCTTGTTGACTTATTGCTGCTTTGGACTCCATATTACATCCAGGAAAATCTGACTTGTAGTTATGGTATTTCACAAAGAAAATGTGGGTTTTCAAAGCCCACTTTATTTCTTTGGATTTACAAAGCTTTGTGGCAGCCATTTATTGGACTGAGCTTGTAAATGTCACAGCTGAGATGGTTTGCTATGATTTTACTGGGTTTTTTTTTTTTGCTATTTTGGCTCTGTGTTAAAGTGAAAGGATTTGATTTCACACGTTAAGATTTGATCAGTTCTGTCGTTGTCAATAGTATTAGGTTTCTGTGATTCAGTTTCCAGTTTGATTTTAGTTATCTCTGTGTTATTTTTGTGGGTTTAATATTGCTGGGGCAGGGTTATCACAGGTCCTGGGATTCAGAATGATATGGGATAAAAGTGTTTAAAACTTTCTTAAAAATGCAAGTGGAACTAGATGGAACTATGTCTTACATCCCCATGTTCACCTTGTATTTCTAATCTGTGGGTGGCATTTGCTGGGGAGAATGAGTGAAAAAAGGTGTTGAAGACTTTCTCTGCTAGAGAGTTTGCCCCAGAACACCTTTCCTTGATCATTCAACCCTCTCAAGCCAGCTCTGATACTGGAGATAAACCTTCCAAGAGGAAGAACAAGTTTGGAAGGAGCAGCTACAAGAGAGTGAAGGGAACACTATTAGCTGCTTTGGTGGTCCTGATGAGGGCAGAAAGGCGAGATACAAATTTTGCGAATATATAAAGTTATTCACTCCCCCCTACTAATTTTTCCTGCAAATCACTGTACTCCCTCACAATAATGTGAGCCAGCAAACATATAGGAGAAATATCTGTTTGCTAAGGTAATGTCTATTTCCACTTTGCAATTTTCATATAGATGCAAACTGTGATTTGTAATTTCTCATAAACCAGGAACGCTGATGTTTAAATTACCTGAGATTCATTGATGTCAAACAGGAGCAACTGAAGTTGTCATATAATTGTGTTTTGGGCCTTCTGTTTGCACAGCTTCTTAACTGGAATCAGCTGCATTGCATTTTGCATACATGATCAAAGGCCAGCACAAGAAGCAAGGGGGAGGAAAACCTGGTGGCTTTACCTGTCTTAGCAGTTATCAGGGTTGCCTGGTTGTTTCACATAGTTGTCAATCTGAACAGGATTGCAGTTTGCAAGTTAAAAGTGGGACATGGTTAATAGTTCTAGAACAATAGTTCTAGGCTGCTTGGCTCAGCTTCCGTGACCTTTGCTCCCGGCCCCCCAGTGACTGATGGAAGCTGGACTTCTGACAGTTTAAAGTACAGAGGTGCTTACATTCAGGAATTCTCTTTAGCAAAGGCAGAACACTGGGCCCTTTGGGAAATACCTGGATTCAAATTTGTAAAATACCAAGTGTGTTTATATCAGGCTTCTGGCCCCTTTTCTTCATCTCATTCTGCCCCTTCTGGAACCCTCATGTTGAGCGGTGCCTATATTTCACTACATGCAGATTATGAAGTTGATAACTTCAAACCACTACTAGATCTATGATAGTCAAAAGCCTGTTCTTACACATTGAAAATATGACATTTGGGGCAAGTGCTTAATTTGATTTGGGCTCTGTTCAGCTTTGCTATGATGGGCTTCTCTATTACCACTGTTGTCGTGTTGAGACAAAGGACTAGGGAGAGGTATTGTGTTATGGAGAATGTTCAGAATGAGTGAGGCCATGCTGAATTTCTGTTCAGAAAAAAAATCCAGAACAAGAGCGGCTGGTTTTAGGTGCAAAATGTTGTTCAACGTTCTTTTTGTTGTTCAGCCATCTTTTTGTTCTGTTTGTGTTGAAATTTGCATATATATTTTTTTGGCCAAATCAGGGGCATCTTCCTGATGCGATCCCAGCCAGTCAGGAATTATAGAGGCAGTATGATGAAGTCATGTCTTTACACTGTCAATCTTCTTTGAGTAAATGACGATGTCACAAAGCGAGATCAGAGAGGGGACACTTATTCCTGCCTTCGTATGGAATGGGCGAATGCTGTTGCTGCATTGCGCTGATTCTTCCTGAGCAATCCCTGAAATGACGCATGTGTTTTATGTTCCCCCCTCATATTTGTTGAATGTGGACACACACATTTGAATGCCAAAAGACCCTGATGTATTTTGTGAATGCTCTGGTGTAGATTACCCTACTTTCAGACATACACAAATGAACACTGATCACTTTTAAGGGATCACCAATTCTTGTGTGCTTTTGTTTGCTTAAATTCACAAAAATTGGCAAATCTAGTATTATTCACTGTAACACAATCCATGTATTGTGGCAACTCTGGGGAGTAGCATATCTATAGATTTTTAAAGTGCTGAAGATGGTATGAGAGAGACATTGTTGTCCATATGGTATAATTATACCAATGTTGCCTGTCATTAAAATAAAAAGCTTTTCAGGGTTCAAAAACCTGCAAAACCTTTTTGATCAAGGGTGGCAGCAGTACAAAAGAGATGTGGGTGTGCAACAAAGTCAGTTGTTGTGTCGCCAACCTAGAGCAAACATTTAAGGTTTCTGTACTTCCAAGCTAGCATGGCTCCCAAGCATGTATGTTCTTTTTCTCAAACAATATAAATCTCAACTTATTCCACACATCTGTTTCCCCAAGTAGCACATGTGGGTTTCTAGACTTTTTTATGCCTCTTTCCAGATTCAGAAATGTATTGCTAAAAAGGTAAGGGATTCAGTCCCCCTGAAATAGGGTCCTCATACAGCATCCTTGGGTGCTGAGGGTTTTCCAAGAGACAGCCCATTTAGAATCATTTCCTCCTTCTTCTGTCCTGCCCAGCCAGATTTCCCCTTGAGACTGCATGTTCTTCAGATCTTGTCATGTCCTTGGTAACCTGAACATGTAGGTTCTTCTTGCAGGTTCAACAATGGGCGATGGTTTAGCTGTTGCTTCAGTGCAGAGAGTTAAGTAAACTGTTGCCTTCTAATCCTGCATTTCTAAGGATACTTTGATCTTCCAACCCACTAAGATGATGCTCACGTGGGGCTAACTGCTTTCCTTTTTCAACTTATATCCCTCCTATATTGTAGAGTCTGATCCTTGTTTGCATGTTCCTCTTTTTTGAAGCCTAAGTAGCTTGTGGAGAGTGTGGTTAAGTATGTCCAAGCACTTGCCCCTCTAGTGACTCTGTTGTCCACGTTGGCCCACAGAAGCGCTGTCAGTCAACTTTGGATATAACCTGCTCACCTTCATAATCTTGTACAACAACCTCATTCCCATCAGTCTGCTGGTGACTCTGGAAGTAGTGAAGTTTACTCAGGCTCTTTTTATAAACTGGGTGAGTACAAGGAACTTAATGGGAGGGACACATATCAAATAATGCTAAAAAATGGGCAGCAAAGCTAAGCTGTGAATATGCAGTGCAGTGAATATGCAGTTCTGGCTGCCAGTCATAGCTACAGGGTTTTTTGTTTGCTTTTGAGGCAAATTTTTAATATGGGAAAGAAGATCCTTCTATGTACACAGTGAATTCAGATTTCTTGACTCCATGGAGAGACCAAAGTTAATCAGAGCCGATTTCAATATACAGAAATAGCACATGGCACATTTCTTCTTAGACTGTACCATTTCTAGATATGAGTGAAGCAACTGCATGTTTGATCTTTCCGTCATGGAAAAAACATCCTATATATGGACAGCTAGCATGTATGTGATAAAATTTCCAGCCTAGCTTTCTCGCTGACAAGCAAAATTCTCATGTGTAAAAAAACCCCTTTTGATCCAGTTGAGTATTCAAACATGAGATTCTCCACCTGTATTCCAGGAAAAGTTTTCACATCCTTGACTCAACCCTCATTGCTTTTTGACCACCTTTGTACAGGTTTTTTTAACCTATGCCTGTCTATATCTGCCTAATGAGGACATACTTCATGCCTATGATGAAGTGGTCTGTAGTCTGCAAAAACTTATACAGTAATAACAAAGTCTGTAAGAGGCCACAAGACTCTTCTAAAAGAAGTTTTTTAAAAAATATTTATTTTATTAAATTGGATTTAATAGGCCGCCCTTCCCTGCAAGCAGGGCTCTGGGTGGCTTACAACAATATTAACATTCACATCCAACTACACTAAAGCAGTTCAATAAATAACCACAGTAAAATTAGGATACAATAACACTTAAGGTGGCGGAAAAACCTAACTCCTTGGTCTACCTGAGGGGTGGGGCCTAGAGGAATGAGGAACCACATGTGAGTGCCAGAAGAGGTCTCATCGCTGTCCTCAACCAAAATCCTGGTGGAACATCTCTGCCTTGCATGTCCTGCAGAAAGGTAGCAGCTCCTGCAGGGCACGGATGTCTTCTGGCAGAGTGTTCCACCAGGCAGGGGCCAGGGCTGAAAAGTGCCATGTGATTGTGGAAGCCCTGTGAAAGAAATAATTCCATTTCATTGTCAGGATTTAGATTTGTTTTTGTGCTTCCAGTATCATCTCCTATGAATACACAGTATTTATATTTAATTGATATAGAATGCTCCACTGCCCTGATTCTTTCAGTTACTGCCCTGGAATAGCCTAAACCCAGCTTGACACCATAGTATGTAACACTGTGCGGGCATCAGAGCCTGGTCCAGACTAGGCAACAGTGTTCGTCAGCCAGGTTCACTGTGAAAGGGTGAAGGTACATTAGTGGTATCAGAAGGGTGCCCTTGTGAGCACTGGGGTTGGAGGAACCCCCACGTATGTGGCTTCCTTGATACCATGAGTGGTGCTTCTGTCATGCCTCATGGAAGGCAATGGGTTGGGGATTGCACATTGCACATGACATGCTGTATTTCCACAATGGGTGAAGTTTATCTGTAAGACTGACTGGACCATCAGTGGAATGAACTTTGTTCTGTCTCTGCTTTCTAGCAGAGAACTCTTTGAAAGAACTGGGGCAAACTGGAATGGAATATACTATGAAAACCGCCACAGATTCAAATGTAAACTTTTGCTTGCTTTCACCCTTCTTTCAGGACATAGATATGTATTATAATGAAACAGACACACCTGCAATGGCCAGAACTTCAAATCTTAATGAGGAGCTTGGCCAGGTGAGATCGTGAATGTGTGCTGCTGTACTGGAGTGCTTGCATGAAAAAAGAATTAAGGCATCTAGAACTTGGTTGTTCAACTCTCGCAATCTGTGAATGTGCTTGGGGTGTCCGGGAGGCCAGCACCTGAGCTGTAGATTCCCCCCACCTCACAACAATGAGCCACAAGATACCATTGTCACCATTTGTGAAGGCACACCTTCGAAAGCTTTAGATTACTGTGGACAGTTGCTCAGTAGGGGGATGCCTAGTACAGTATGTCATGGTACTTTTAGCTTCTTGGGTGGCATTTGTGTGATCCTATGAACAATGTCATATTTCCTGTACTCTTCATGTTCAGTTGAAGTCTCCACTAAGAGGAAGTTTTACATTTTCAGCCATTCCTTGATGTGACTAGAAACTCTGTTTGGAAGCCGCAGTACAAGGCAAAAGCCGTTGCTCAGTGATAGAGCACATGCTTTGCAGGCGGAAGATAGCTGTCTCAGTTGCCAGCATGGGAATTCAGGGAATAACCTTTGCTTGAGAACTTGGAAAGTCTACTGCTTCAAACAGAACTGGGATTCAGTCCCAGTTGCTAGACCATTGGTATCAGTTGATATAAAGCAGACTCATATTCTAAATACTTTACCTGTCCATGTTTTTCTTTCCCAGTCTTGCAGCTGATACTTGAACACAGGAAGCTGCCATTTAGTGAGTCTGTTGATGTCACTGTGGTCTGCTTGGATTGGCAGAAGCTCTCTAGGGTCTCAAAAGGAGGTCTTTCACATTGCCTGCTACCCGATCCTCTTAAATGGAGATGTTAGGAATTGAACCTGGAACCTTCTGCATGCAAAGCAGATGCTATCAAGCCAGAGTCTGTTCCTTTCTGGACTGGGGACATGGCCTCTCCTGCAAATGTGCAGTGATATTGGCAACAGGGGAACCATTGTTTGTCGATAATGTTGGTATAGTCATCAAAAAAAAAGTGAAAAATGTGGAACCACCGGTTGATGATATACACATATTTTTAGTGCATAATAAATTTGTCCAATGTTTATGATGGTTTGGATCCTGCAGTGAGTGAGAAGTTTCCTCTAACGGAAGGAGTCCTCCTGTGGAGAAAGTTGTCTTCCATCAGAAGAAGACTGTTCACTTGCAGCAGGAGATTGTTGGATCCAACCCTGTGATGACTGAGTCCTCCTAACTGTGCAAAAAGCAAAAGAAAAATGAATAACAGTTCAAGGTCACATTTTGGGCAATATTAAACCATCTTGAAACAAATCAAAGAGATTTAAGCATGTGCTTAACTCTTCTCTGAAATCATTGTTGTCTAAAAGTGCTAAACTTTGCTTGTATTGCGGCTTCGCTGTTCAATATACATTATCTTTATGATGTTGACAGTTCTGGTGCCAGGGAATGGGCTATTGTCACGTAATGCCATTCTGCTAGTCTGCGTAACCTTAAAAGCATAGCACATAAATATCTGGTACTTCAGCTGAGCTATTTTTTTTTGTCACTTACCTTATTTAAGTGCTTGAAAGGGAATCTGTCCCTTTCTGGCCAATTATGCCTATTTTTGTTTCCTGTGATTTCCTTGATTGATACTCATGCATTATACTTCACTGCATTTCATTTGTATTCTAGGTAAAATACCTGTTTTCTGATAAAACAGGCACCTTAACATGCAATATCATGAACTTTAAGAAATGTAGTATTGCTGGAGTTACATATGGGTATGTATCTTTGCAGTCTATGCTGTAGTAGCTTATTGATCTAGTGGTATTACAGTGACAGATTCTTTAGTTTTACAGAATACATAGTTTACGCTGTTAAATTTTGAGGGGGGGATACTTTTTTCCTTCAGATGAGACTGTAAAGATGTGTTCTTCTCAACTGGATTTTGCAAGCAACCCAAATGTTAATGATAGCAGAATATGATGGCTAAAATACATCTCTATGGACTCCGATGGTGATAATGTAGTCCCATGGCCATAAGTCATGGCTGATCTGAGGAATGTGAGAAAGCTCCTTTCTGTATTCTATAAGCTTCCATTCTATTCAAAGCAAGTTGTATGTTTTAAGATTTTCTAAATGGTAAATTCTGGGGTTGTTTCCAATTTGAAACCATCTGGCTACCCATTTGTGCTTCTGGTGTGTCATTCTGTTTTTAGTATGAGCACAAATAATTACAGTAGGCACGTCTATATTTCACTGCACTTCAGGTCATGAGTCTCTCTCAGATAAAACAGAGACTACTCAGTTGTCAGAGTTCACTGACTAAAAATGGAAGCCTTGCCTGACGGACCTTAAAGGTAGATAGAGTGAGGGCAGGTGGTGGAAATGCCCCTGATATTAACATGGCCATATTTTAGTACTCCTCAGCATTATCAGTGGAGGCACAGGGCTGCTTATTGGGAAAGAGGAGGGCATGTGGCAATTCTGGAACACTTCGGTCTTAATGAACCATATTTTAAAAACAGGGAGGAATCAAGGAGGAGCTCCATAGAGAAACCAGTCTTTATAAACCCTTTTTCGTAATGTTCTTTGATGCTGTTATCACATTGGAGACTTTTAATCTATGTTACTGGGAAGGAAGACCATGAAGTCCTTGCAAGTGGCAGGGTTTGAGTTCCTTGGATGGATGCATTTCAGACTGCAGGTTTCCAGTCCTAGATTCACTTGGCCTTGTCTTTCTTGTTCTCCTTCTCATTCAGAGGCTCCATTGTAGTTAGATGAAGCTTTGCCGCTTTCAGGATGTCCTCTTTTCTTTTGGCCAGATGGTTAATTGGTTGTGCTTATTCCCTTTTAGTCACTTTCCAGAACTGGCCAGAGAATGTTCATCAGAAGATTTCAGGTAGGTAAACAATCACTGGCAATAGTTTGAAATTATTTAGTAGGGAATTCCTCTTATTACGAACCTGAATTGTCATGGGCAAGTGTTCAGATGGCAGACCTCTGGCACAATTATTTCTGGCAACAGCAAAACAAGTTTAGGAAATGCAGCCAGAAGAAAGGAAGCCAAGGAAAGATGTACACTTCATTACATCTGCAGCTGAGCTAAAGGCATTATGTTAACTGGAAACACATTTATCCTTCCTTTCCACAGTTTATTCCACAAGTGGTCTACAGCAGATAAGACTCCAGGATATAATCAGATTTAGGCGTGAATGCCAAATAAACTCTATTCCATGGAATCTTCAAGGATGCCCTGCCTTCCCAGGGTCTCCAGACAGCAATATTTTAGATTTATTTTGACTTATGCTAAGTTGTACCATTCACAATAATTTATTTATTTATTTATCACTTAGGGGGCTGTGGGGGAGGGAGGAGCTTCTGTCTTTACTCCTGTACCCTTTTCCCTAGTGGAAATGGCTGCAGGAGGGATCCTGTTGGCCTCTTCCTTGGGCTTGATGTGTCCTTAACTACATGATTCCAGGACACATGGACCCTGAGGAAGGGGCCAACAGCCTCTCCATGGCTTGAGAATGAGAAGTATGCTTATTCTAACAAGACCTTGTGATTAATTTGGCTGCTGTTTTCTAAGTCAGTTCAAGTTACCAAATATTCTTCAAAGTCATATTTGTGCATAGGGAGGTGTATACAACCACCTGCAGACTTTGCAGAAATTTCCCCCCTCTCCCGCTGCTGTCCACTGAACACTCTCCCCAAAAATATTGTTCTTGAGGATCAGCACTGGGGGCAAAGTAAAGGTCTGTAGTGGAAAGGGGGAATTGTCAAAAATCGTTCCCCGCCTTTTCCAAAGATCTTCAGAACTGCATGGTTGGATACATGTCAGTGTGCATTAGAAAGAATATTTCATCTTCTCTTTTTTCAGAACTGCACCCCCAGCAAAAGGCAGCTAAAAATATTCCTTAAAAAGCTTTGCTGGCAGAGAGCCAAAGTTAAATTGTAGAGCGTGAACTTTACATTTCAAGTACCAAGATAGTAGGATATTTGGTTAATATAGCAAGAGTTTTGGCCATAGAACCATGACACTGAGTTCAGTAAATAGATCTCCCAAGAATTATATGGCAAAAGAGGTAAACTTATAGTTACTCAGGTACATCCCTGTTTACATTCAGTTTGCAGTCAAAGGAGAGAAAGAAGTCTAATCTAAAGAGCACGTTTCCTATCACAAGTGGCCAGCTTGTCTGGCATCGTGTGTGTGGGAGTATGTGGGCATTGTCTCTACAGGAGAGAGACCTGCAGAGGCATCTGTCTCCATGGAAGGCCATGTGAAGTGAGAGAGGAGGGTTCAAAGAGCAACTCCCAGGGTAAAACATCCCATTCAAGGAGATAACACCTATACACACTTAGAGTGATGTAGCACCCCACAATGTCCTGGCATGCTGAGTCACTCACTCCCAACACTAGACTCATTCCCTGACATTTGTGGTTAGAAGACCTTAGGGACCAAGACTTAGGAAAGACTTTTTCTTCCTGGGACTCTGGAATGCTGCTACCAATCAGAGGAGATAACTATGAGCTGCAATTGACCAATAAAGATTAAAACAGGGATGTTTGTGTTTGATAATTCTGTAATATTTCATTTTTGTGTGTATTACTAATTGAAACACATTTTTAAAGGGAATTATAATGCTGCTTTTTATTGTTTTTGTAGCCAGCTGGCTCCTTCCACCAGCGAATCTTGTGAATTCGATGACCCAAGACTGTTGCAAAATATCGAGAGCGATCATGTGAGTCTGCTTTTCCGTTACAGATGGTTCTGCCATCTCCTGCTAGATAGCCTTTCTTTTTGGGTTGAGTATTAGTTTAAGCCACTGGGCTGGAGCGCAATTAGAGTAGCCCCTGGTGTGAACAGTTCAGGAGCAGGTGAGGATTGTGGCCGAGCTCTGCTCATGAGAAGGTGCCATTTGTTGTAACTGTGGGCTGCATGTCGGGGCTGAGATGCAGTTAGAGACCTTTGTGGGACTGGTTCTCTGTTGTTCCTCACACACAGCACAGTTCTGTATCCCGCCCTTTTCCGAAGAGCTCATGGTGTAGTGCAAGGCTCTCCACCCCTCTGTTTCCCCCATCATTAACCACCCTGTGAGTTTGGTTAGGCTAAGAGAGAATTATAAGCTGAAGGTCACCCAGTGAGCTTCGTGGATAACATTTATCTGTCTGTCTGTCTGTCTGTCTGTCTGTCTGTCTGTCTATTCATACCCTGTCCTTCCCTGTCCTGAGGCAGGCTCAGGGCAGCTTACATAAAATGCATATAAATACAATTAAAATCAATCATAAAAACAGCCATAAACAAATCAGTTATCAGTTATCCTAAGGTGCTGGAGCAATATTCGAATAAAGTGCGAGAGCAAAGATTTCTAGATTGAACAATACTACTTAGGTGACAGTCATGATGATATTCTCACATCATTTCAGTTTGGTCGACTAATGTATGTGGCAAGACAGGCTGAAGGTGGTAAAGCCAGGGTACAGGGTCACTCCTCTGTGTTTGAAGCAGCTCCTAGCCAAAGGCCTGGTGGAAGAGTTCCGTCCTGCAAGCCCTGCAGAACTGTAAGAGGTCCTGCAGGGCCCTGATCTCTTCCAGGAGCTCATTCCACCAATATGGAGCCACCACTGAGAAGGCCCTGGCCCTGGTTATCACCAGCCTGGTGTCTTTGGGGCCTGGGAGGGCCAGCTGGTTTTGGGGACCTGAACACAGTGCTCTCTGGGGAACATATAGGGACAGGCGATCCTTTAGGTATGCTGGACCCTGACCATAAAGGGCTTTAAAGGTCAAAAACAGCACCTTGAAGTGAATCTGGATGCTGTTGGCAGCCAGTGCAGTGCTCCTGCGTAGAGAGGCCCATCAACAGCCTGGCTGCAGCATTCTGCACCAGCTGCAGCTTCTGGATTTGGAAGAGAACCAACTGCCTAATCAACCGAAGATGGTAAAAGGCTGACTTGGCAGTGGCTGCTATCTTGGCCTCCATTGTTAAAGAGGTATTCAAGAGTACTCCCAGACTCTTAACCTCCAGCGCTGGCCAAGGTTTTGAGTGGGGTCCCTGCCCTCGGGCCACCCCAACTCAGGGACAGGACCTCTGTCTTCATCGAATTCAGTTTCAGTCGACTCAGTCTAAGCCAACCAGCCATGGCTTGTAACATCTGGTCCAGATCTTCCAGTGTAGAATCAGACTGGCTATCCAACAACAGATAGAGCTGGGTGTCATCCACATATTGGTGACACCCCAGCCCATGCCTCCGAGCAATCTGGGCAAGAGGGCGCATATAGATGTTGTACAGCATTGGGGAAATACTGTCACTTGGGGCACTCCACAGATCAGTGGATGCCTTTGGGACAGCTGTTCCCCTAGTCCCTTTGTCCCTGACCCTGGAGGAAGAATGCGAGCCATTGCAAGGCAAGCACCTGAACTCCAGAGCTGGCGAGGCAGTGGATCAGTAGCTGATAGTCGACTGTGTTAAACGCTGCCGACAGGTCCAATAACAACAGCACTGCTGATCTGCCTCAATCCAGATGTCTCCAGAGGTCATCAATGAGGGCAACCAGTGCTGTCTCTGCCCCATGTCCTGGGTGAAAACCAGACTGGAAGAGGTCTAGAGTGGAAGTGTCACCCAAAAAGTTCTGTAACCGGACTACCACAGCCGTCTTGATTAACTTGCCCAAATAGGGCAAGTTGGAAACCAGCCGGTAGTTAGCCAATTCGTCTGGATCCAAGGGTGGTTTTTTCAAGGGGGGACAGACCACGGTCACCTTAAGTGTCCCGGGGAACTGACCATCCAAGAGGGATTTGTTGACAATCTCCCCTAAGGCACCTCAAAACCCAGCAGGACCAGCTTTAACTAGCCACGATGGGCTTGGATCAAGGAGACACGTGATGGGGTATACAGTTAAGAGCAGTTTGTCAACTTCCTCTAGACTGAGTGGACTGAAATGGCCCATAACCCGACTAGAAGATGTGGATGGAGCCTCAAGTTCACTCACTGTCTCAACTGTGGCAGGGAGGTCACGGCAGAGTGACAAGACTTTGTCTGCGAAATAACTCGCAAAAGCCTCACAGGCAGTGTCCAATTCCCTACCATTTGACCTGCCTTGTGGCAGAGTCGTCATGGACTGAATTGTTCTAAACAGTTGGGCTGGGCGTGAGCTCACAGGTACAATCAAAGCTGCGTTGTACTCTTTCTTTGCAGCTTTGACTGCCATCTCATAGTATCTCATAAATGCCCTACAGGATGTTCTTGTAGCTTTGTTGTGGGCAAAGTTTGAGGGCATGAGTTTGGTGATGACCCCTGAAGGTTCCCAATGGCCTTGTGTTATCCATACCTGTCTTTTGAGAGAATGAGAGTTCTAATCCTAAATGCTTTTAAATCCAGCCAACGTGATTACTGGGAACTTCTGCTTTCTTCTACTGCTCATTTTGGCTCTCTTTCCATGGCAAGTGAGATCATTTACAAATCTGGTCAGTTATTCAGGAGCCTGCGTGAGTCATGTGGTCCATCTGCTGCAAATCAAGAATCACATGATCTAAAAAAGACAAGTGGGCAGTACAAACCGGGAGGTCATGTAAATGGACCATGGCTGCAAGTAATAGTCGAACAGATACCATGACAATATGCGCAGAATATATCAAGGAAATATATTCAAACAATTTTCAAATAAGCTTTTTTCTATTTTTAGTTACTTATAGTAATTTAAGCAAACAGTTGTCTTAAAGAACAATGACAAAGAGGCTTTTTTAACAATACTAAGTACAAACAAAACTTGCAACTCAAGTACAGCTGTTTTCCCTTTCTCTTTTTCTCACGGTACAAGAACTCATGGGCACTCAATGAAATTGCTGAGCAGTCGGGTTAGAACAGATAAAAGGAAGTACTTTTTCACCCAAAGAGTGATTAACACATAGAATTCACTGCCACTGAAGGTAGTGACGGCTACAAGCATGGATGGCTTCAAGAGGGAATTGGATAAACATATGGAGCAGAGGTCCATCAGTGGCTATTAGCCACAAGGTATAGATAGGAACTCTCAGTCTGGGGGAAGTGATACACTCTATTTTTGGTGCTGGAGTGGGCAGCAGTGGGAGGGCTTCTAGTGTCCTGGTCCCACTGGTGGACCTCCTGATGGCACCTGGTATTTTTGGCCACTATGTGACGGAGTGTTGGGCTGGATGGGCCATTGGCATGATCCAACATTGGCTTCTCTTATGTTCTTATGTTCTATGTGTAGAAGCACTTGGATGCCTAAATGCAGGGGTCTTTGGGGGGGGGGGAGCGCACTGGAGCACAGCTCCGGGAGCTCAGGAGCCAAGCCTCGCCCCCAGCCGACGTCCCAGGAAGTCTTTCAGGCAGCCGAATGTCAATTTCAGCTCCATTATATCCTATGGGCCATTGAAGTAAATGGTGAAAACATAGGGTATATTCTGGGGGCTGGAGGGGAGGGGGTTTGAGGGAGAGGCTCCAAACTCACAGGGTAGCTGATGGAGCCTCTCCCCAAGATACCCACCATGTTTCAAGAACATTGGACCAGGGGGTCCAATTCTATGGGCCCCCAAACAGGTTGCCCCTATTCCCTCCATTGTTCTCTGGTGATGTCAGGGGCGTGGCATATGCTAATAGCCTAATAGAATATGCTAATGAGCTCCTGCAGCTGTTTTTCTATGAAAAGACCCCTGCCTAAATGTGCAGTAGTATAAACTTCTCAATGAAAAAAGTTCAAAGGCTTGCTTTAAAAGTATAAAAATGAAACTATTAATGTTGAGCTTAAAATTATTCTGACAAAGATTCCAGATATTTTCTCTTTGTTTCAAAGTATTCCTTCTTCAAAAGTAACAGTTTTTAACAAACACAAAATATAATTCAATAAGATTACAATAATCATTAGTGTTCCTAATATGACCTCTCTTGTGTGAAGCAATGAAATCAACATGTATTATTCAGTCCTATTAGTATAGGAATCCTTTTAGTATAGTATAGTATTAGTATTAGTATTAGTATTAGTATAGTATAGTATAGTATAGTATAGTATAGTATAGTATAGTATAGTATAGTAATCCTTTCAGTATAGGAATTTTTTTTTCATTGTTATCTTTAGGATTGCTATACTAAAAGGATTGAATAGTAAGTAAGAGAGCCAGTTTGGTGTAGTGGTTAAGTGCGTGGACTCTTATCTGGGAGAACCGGGTTTGATTCCCCACTCCTCCACTTGCACCTGCTGATGTGACCTTGGGTCAGTCACAAACTCTGGCACAGCTGTTCTCTCAAGGACAGTTTCTGTCAGAAGCTTTCTCAGCCCCACCTACCTCACAGGGTGTCTGTTGTGGGGAGGGGAAGGGAAAGGAGTTTGTAAGCCGCTCTGAGACGCCTTTGGGCAGTGAAGGACGGGGTATAAATCCAATCTCTTCTTCTTCTTCTTCTAAGTGTCAATTTCATGCAACCTGGTGACCTAGAATAGTGCCCGGAGAGCAGATCTAGAGGAACCATGGATTCCATTTGGAACGGGGTCACTGGCATTGTAATTTATGATCTACTTTCTTCGTTTAAAGGGGAACGTGATGCATGCAACATCTCTGTGTGCTCATGGGAGCGTATACGGGGCTCTGAGTGTGGGTATTGTGATCAAGACAACAGGATGACAAGTACGCAAGAACTTCTGTGCATCACCTTTGAGACAATCAAGAAATGTTCTGTGCCAGGGAAAACTGGCTGTGATCCAGAAAATGGGACAATTACACATGCTTGGTTAGAACATGAGAATATAAGAAAGTCTGTTGGATCAAACCTTTGGGCCATCCAGTCCAGCATCCTGTTTCACACAGCAGCCAAACAATTACCCTGCTGGGCTGACAAACAGAACACAGAGACCAAGACCTTCTCCTAGCATTGATATTCAGCTGAATTTTATCTTTGTTTCAGAGAATCAGATTTTTTTTTTTAATTTGCATGATAGCCAGTGTGGCATAATGCTTAGAAAGCTAGATTAGGACTGGGAAAAACCCGGACTGAAGTCCCTCACTCTACCAGGAAACCCTCTGAGTGGGTCAGTCATCAGCTCTCTAACCTTCTATGCAGGATTGTTGAAAAGATCGAAGTAGAGGGGGAAGATGGACCATATACTTTGTCTTGTATTCCTTGGAGAAAAGGGGGGATGACAGTAATCTAAACTAATAAGTGATATTATATTAGACTCACTTCATGCATTATTTGTGTGGTGCAGGATACCTTGAGATTTCATGTTGGGGCAGCAAAATAAGTATTCAGTATTAACCCAAATCCAGTAGACAAAGTGCAGGTTAAAATTATTTGCCCCAGTTTGGGTTAGTCAGTGGGAAATAAGGCAACCTGTACCATCCACAAATATCAGGACATTGACTGTTATCTCTGAGGCAGTGTTTTGAACATTTTCTTTTGGCATTAAGCAGTGGAATAAATTCAGCACCGCTGGTGACACTGTATGTCAAAGAGAGAACAATGGTTGTGTGGTGGAGCTGATGTGATAAGGCAGCCCTCATTGTTGTTATAGAATCAGGTGGGTGGAATCTATTGTATGCTGTGAAAATGGAAGGACAAAAACAGACTGAATAATTGATTCCATACAGGGAGATGATGGGGTGCCCCCTCTCCCTCTCCAATGCTAAAGAAAGCTAGATTGTTCTCTGTTGGCTGATGGAGTTTGAGGTGAAGGTGTGTACTTGGACAGATGATAACAGCTGTCATACAAACAATAAGAGCCCTCAGTGATTGGCCAAGAACTGAGATTGGTCCATTGGTCTGATCCAGTGAGGCTGTACTTTCATTCATGGATGCAGTAAATCTCTTCATTTTGGTTCTGGTGTCTGCTGGCCCATAGCCACGAAGAGGAATGAGTACACGGCGGGCGGGGTAGCTCATCCCAAACCCTGAGACCTACAATTGGCTTAGGGAATGACAGTTTAGGGAAAAGTGCTTTCCTTATAATCATGCTGGGAGCCCTTTGTTGATTTATTAGTGTACCTATATTTTTCCTTTAAGAGATGTTGCAGAGCATAAGGCAGGGAGGAGTGGTTTAAAACAGTGCTGAGAAGGCTAAGATGTGGGGGGGGAGGTAGCAATGAATCAGTGCTTTAATGTTAAAATGGGAGGTTCCTGAATGACATCTGCCTGCAGATTACTCCCTCCAGCCTAGAAATTACCTTGTGATGCCAGACAGGTTGATCTGTGTGGTTATTGTGTAGTGAGGAGAAAGCACTCTGCACATGTGCAGAGAGTTTGCAGTCTTTCTCCATTCATAGAATGTATGATTCTTGAGCTCAGGTTTACTAAGATTCTCCCATATACCTTATTACAATATACTGTTAGGTTCTGGGTTTAAGTGTAGTTGAGAATTATGCCTCTACCGTCCTTTTGCCCTAATCCCAGATTTGGGGGGAGGAGAGGACAGGGGACTTGACACGGGCTGTTCGTTGGGGGTTCAGCACATGTTCAGAGGTGCACGTTCCTTCACACAGGCAAGGCCAGGGTGCAGCAAGGTGACTTTCAATGAATGATTCTAAACAGGAACTGGACATACATATTTTTTTTGCTTCTTTCCCACTTGCCTTGGGTGCCCCATCGACTCCTGAGAGCCAAGTTGATGTGGCAGTTAGAATACTGAACCCAGGAATTTGGGAGACCCAGGCTTGAAGCTCTACTCTAGACCTCTACAAAGCGTAAACAAATTGGTAACCTTGCATAAATCTAATGTTTATGTGTAATTTTTATGTCAAAAACACAAAAATCCACTTTAAATACACATAGGGGTATACGAACATGAAGATTGTGTCAGTAGCATAAGAGGAGCTCCCGGATACTGTGCATTTCGAAAAATGATCTTCTTCAGTTAGTTCTAAACTTTGCCATTAATTGGCTCTGTTTTGCCACATAAATCTTGAATAAATATTAATCAGAAGCATTTGTAGTTGTGGTAATGGGCAGAGTCTATCTTAGCAGATAACCTTTCTCAGAACTGTAGTCTTCAGTGCATTAGAACAAACTAAAGAAGATCATTTTTTAAAAAATGAGTAGTATATGGGAGTACTTCTCACATAAGTACTTCTCTTATGTAAGTTCATGTTTGTATACTGCCTATGTGTATTTAAAGTGAGCTTTGGATATTGTCACATTTTATGTATGGCATTGTTCCCTTGGATTTTTGTGTTTTTCACATTATATTTATGCATGGTTATCAATTTGTTTATGCTCTGTAGAGGTCTTTACTGTGTAGTTTCTTTTTTGTTTGTCTTTGTACTGAGACCTCTCTCCCCTTTTTTCTATCTCCCCCCTCCGAATCTCTGCTCTGCCTTGGAAGCTGGCTGGGTGACCTTGGGCTACTCACACACTCTGAGCCTAAGCTACCTCACAGGGTTGTTGTGAGGATAACACAGAGGAGAGAAGAATGATGTAAGCCCCTTCAAGTCCCCATTGGGGAGAAAAGTGGGATATAAATGAAGCAAATAAAATAAATTATCTGCTGTCAACAGAGGAGGCAATCCCAGAAGAATATAAACGTTACTTAAGCTTTCTTCTCAGTGTTCTATGCACTCGTCACCCTTGACATTAAAGGGGAGAGAAACAAACGAGCAAGAGTCAAAGGGGGCCCAGGGAGAAAAAAGGATGGGACTGAGTAGAGAAGAATGAATTTCTTAAGCAATTAACTGGCTCAGTTCAAGCCTTCTTTCAGGGCCCCCCCCCCGACAATCTGGACAAAAACTGCTTGTCCATTTGCCCTTATATTGTCACAATGAAAAAGGCTGGAGACTTAATTTTTCCTTCAAAGGAAGCGGGAATGCAGAAGGAGAGGCTCCTGTATGGCCTGTGTATTTGAAAGGAACTTAGAAAGGTAAAGTGACTACAAAGTAGTTAAGAAGAGCACCAGTAGCCATCATTTTCTTGCTCCTTGTAGTGGTAAGGGGTTTAGAAGCTCTCTATGGCGTGGCTCCTCGGGTGTAATTGGGTCTCGTGTTGTAGCCCACAGCTGCTCACATCCGAGAATTCCTCAGGCTCTTGGCTGTGTGTCACACCGTAGTTCCTGAAAGAGACGGAAACAAGATAATCTACCAGGCTTCTTCTCCAGGTTGGTCCTTGACTCTTTCTTTTGTGGGAATAGAGAGCCCTTACAAAGATTCAATTTAACAAGTGCATTGATCCCAGCCCAGTTAAGAAAATGTCCTTTACTTGTGAGAAAGCCCTCAGAGGGCACTTCACCACCAAAAGGGCATGTTCTTTCCTTCAAAAATGCTGTTCTTGTGTGCTGTCTATTTTGGCTAGTTTGCACAGAGCAGAGCCGTGCCTTGGTCATTATACAAGATTCAGCCCTGTCTTCTTGGTATTGTGAAGAAGGTGGTGGAAAGGGCTATCTGGTTGCAGCCAACCTCTATAATATGTGGTTTAGTTAAAACTATATAAGATGTATTAAGATGGAGAAATAATTCTGAATATACTTCAGCTTTATATATATATATACACACACACACACACACTCTTTATTGATTGTACTTGTTACCTGTAAAAAACCATTCCCCCCTCCTTTTTTCTGTACCTACATTCCTTTTTTGAAAATAAAAAAAATATTTTAAAAAGGTTACAGCCAACCTTTGGCACTACCATCTGACTGACTAGCAAAGCGCTCACCCTGGGTTGACACATCACAATAATCTGTGTTTAAGGATAAACTTCCAAGGTACCCCCAAGTTCTGTGCAACACACTTTGAAAATGACTAATGTAACAAATACTGCAACCTTAGCAAAAACAGTTATAGGTTATGGTTACCTGGACGGTCCTGGAGTGAGGCCGTAACTCTGGTGGAGCATCTGCTTGGCATGCAGAAAGTCTCTGTTTCAATCCTCAGCATCTCCAGTTAAAGAAATCAGGCAGCAGGCAATGTGAGAGATCCCTACCTGAGACCCGAGGGAGTACTGCCAGTCAAAGTAGATGATACTGACCTTGATAGATCAGTGGTATAAGTCAGCTTCACAAGTTAGTGCTAGCCTAGACGTAAAGCTCTCAGACTCAAGAAGCTCAAGTTAATTACAGTTTGCAGTTGTGCTTAACAAATGCATACTCAACTGTAGGGGCAAAACAAGGAAGAAAGTCCTATGCCTCCTAACCAGACCACCAGTGATACAATTGCTTATGAATACTTGTGTGACCACACAGTGAATGATCTTTTAAAAAATATTTTTAAAATGCTTTCCATAAAGGCAGACTCTCTTTATTGACAGATGAAGGAGCCTTAGTCAAAGGAGCAAAGAAGCTTGGCTATGTTTTCACTGGAAGGACTCCAGATTCCGTTATCATTGATGCGGTAAGAACACATCCAAAGGGTTAGGGCAAAGCAGTGCATTTTGGGAAGAGAGCACACAAAGGGATGAGGAGAGTCACAGAGAAGCAGATGGAGCAAGGAATGTTGATTGGTGTGAGGTGTGGCTGGGGTGGAGAAATGTCCTATAGACAGGAAATTGGCAAGCACAAAGCAAGAAGAAGAAAAACATGGTGTCATGGTGACCCCTCCTAGGCAAGATAAAGCACAGGTGGTCTCCCATCCAAGCACTTACTGTGGCTGACCCTGCTGAGCTCCCAAGCTCTGATAAGCTTAGGTTAAACTGAGCTATTGGGGCAACTAACATAAAGCAAACATTCTGGAAATCTACTGTGAGCTTGAAGACTAAAATATGATTTGCATAATTACATGTAATTAACATAAATTACATGCCAGCTTCATTAAGGCAGCAGTTGAGAGGTTTGGTACTGCAATACTTAGCAAAGTTATGCCCTTCTGTGTCTGTTCAATTTAGTGGCTTTAGAAGGGTACAACTCTGTTTGGGATCACATTGGAAATTGTGGAACTGAAATGAGTGTCTTTTAAGCAGAACAGCCAACCCTGCAATTTGAGTGGGAGGCTCTGTGGAAGCTTCATAATGAAGTCCCAGAAACTATGGTTCAGCAGCGGGCTGCGCTTGAGGAATTACAATGAAATACATGGATAAACAGGACTAAGGGAAGGATTGATAAGGACATGGTTTTAGGCAGCAGAGGGTGCTGTCTGCACATATTTCGTTGCATGCGCTTGGAAACAGAATGGTTCCCCCTACATCTTCCCATTGCTCGTTGTAGTTCTTCCCTATTAAAGTTCTGCTTTCCACCTCATGTTTTGCAGCTAGGTGAAGAGGAGACATTTGAGATCCTTAATGTGTTGGAATTTTCAAGGTAATTTCCTTTCGAAACTATTCCAGTACCTAAGCAAAGATAAATAGGAGGGAAAAACTCCCAGTTATTTTCTAGAAGTACCCTAGGTTCAGCGGCTTCCTATTATAGCCATAATTTAATTACATTAAGTTTGAGCCTCATCAGAATTAAACAGGGTACAAAGGTTGTCTATTAATGGTCTAGAACGTGTTCCAAAAGGCCCCTCTTTCCAAGTGATAAAGCCTTCCACTAGGAAGCAGTTCACCCGTTCACTGTTTTCTGCTTGATTTTGACAGCGTCAGGTATTCCCTTTGCTAAAATTTAAAAAGGTTCCATTTTCTCAGAGAAGTTTACAGTAGAAACAAGCATCATGAATTTAGCCTTGGGCTTCCCTGGCTGCTTTTCCCTAGTAAAACTGATCATTCTCTAAGTCTTGAGAGACGCACCAAGACAAAGCCTTCATCCATCCTTTGTATCTGTGTGCGTGAAACTAAATAAGAAAACTAAGAAAGCACAGAGGAAATAAAACAAAAGAGCCACTTGTCAAATTATGTTAGATGTGCGCTTAAGTTGTTTTAAGTATACAGCTAAATCCGTAAAATAGCTCTGTAAACACATGAGGCCGCCTTGTAGTGTATCAGACCATTAGTCCATTAAGGTCAGTATTGAAAGGTGGTATAAAGTCATAACATTCCTTTTCTACCTGTGTCCTTGCAGTATAATCAGGGCTATTTTGGGGCAGGAAGGCACAGGAATGGAGTTCCGGCTGGCTTCCAAGTTGGCCATGCCTACAGCCTCCCCCCCCCTTGGGTTCCCCATGCACCCCACAAGCCGTGGGGCACCTGGGGAATCCGCTCCTGGGAGGGAGCTGCGCTGTCAGGGGTGTGGCCTAATATGCTAATGAGTTTCTTCTGTTGGGTGTGGTCTATTATGCTAATGAGTTCCTGTTGGGCTTTTTCTACAAAAAAAGCCCTGAGTATAATTATGTTTAAAATAGGTGCACTTACTCATAATCACAAATTTTCGTTCTATATTATTTAAAGTCTCTCTCTGTCCCTCTCGCTCATTATAATTGAGTTATTATCTGGGTTTTGTGACATTAATTTAATCCTTAAAGAGGCACACATATATGTAAGTGAAGTAATTTTTAAAAAATCTTTTTTTCTTTTTCATTTTTTAGCCAACTGCTGATAATCCCCCCCCTCCCAAATTCACCAATAGTTTTCTAGAGTTTGATGGACACACAAAACACAGTTTTCCTTCACTGGCTAAAAGCACTATTGGTGGGATCTTCCATTTAATCTAATAAAGAATGAGAGAAGGAATCCTTTCATTTAAAAATAATGAAATGCAGTTAATTTGTATAGACAAGATTAGGAAGAGCGGGTCAAGTTTCCCTTGTTGAGGCTTTGCAGTTCTCAAAGGACCCAGCACACGTTTGTGGCATAATTGCTTCCACCCATAAGTTTTCCTTGTATGTATCTTTAGTGTTTTCATAGTGACCTTTACAATGACATTTCTTTTAGTACTTTCAGTAGTATTTGTTTCAGCCACAAAATGCTCTATGCTGTCTCACCTTAATAATATGTAAAATTAGACAGAGGGAATCTCAAAGCTGCCATCTGATACCAGATATATAGACTACCAGATATATAGTCAGTCCCATTAAGCTCGGTAGGACAGACTTCCAAACAAGCACAGTTAGGATCATTGTTAGGAACTTTGTGCTCCTACCATCTTACAATTGTACATCCCAGTACACTGAATTGTATATTTCCCTGGTAATTTGATATTAATGTGGGTGATCACAAACCCCATTCTATGGGAAACTGCTTCCAGAACCTGATTAGGACACTCTTCCTGACTCTGCAGTTTTACCTATTAGTCATATTTATATGTCTTTCGAGAACTGTAAACTGTTCATTCTTCCTTGTTGGGTCAAAGGCTCCATGCTGTAGGTCTTTTCCTTTCCCATCGAGGTTTTAACATTTACTGTTAGTCTCATAGCCCCTATTTTACTCCCTCTAATTCTCCTTCTCCCCTTATGAGTTCTGATAAACAGATTTTTTTCTCATTTTTGAAATACAGAAGTGCTGGTGACATTGTTTTCCAGTGATCATGTTGTGTTGAGGATTTCACATGTTCTGTCACTCATGTGCTCGTATTGTACACATACACATAATACACAAGTCCATGTATAATGTCTTCAGGCCTGTTACAGCTTTGCAACATGGGCCCCTCTCCTCAATCCCATCCCATACATAGAGTCTCATGATTCATTTCAGTCCAGGTTGGGCCCCAGGAAAGTGTATCCACAGCTTGGGTTGAGTGCATGTACATACGCACATGTTTACATTTCCCCCTCACTTTGGGCTTCCCAGATCACTCCTTTAGGTATTAGCCATGGGATTTAGATGTGCCTCTTGAACTATGGGAAGGTGATATATAAGAGACATCAATCATTCCTTTCTGGATATTCCTTTAATGTGCTGCACCTCCCATGATTTTTTTTAAGTCTGTCTTTCTTCTGCTCCTAAATTGCTTTGCCAGCCTGGGTGAGAGAAGCACAGCCTGAAATCTGACAATGGCTGCATCCACACGGGGAATTTATCCCTGGATGAAACACAGCTTTCTCCTCTTTTGTTGGGGAGTTTCTGCACAATGCCGTGCTCCTTCCAAGCACAACTCATGGGGCTCCTGGGGTTTTGCCTCTTGGCAGTGGAAAGAGCTGTTAAGTCACAGCTGACTTATGGCGACCCCTGGTGGGGTTTCCAAGGCAAGAGACCTTCGTAAGTGGTTTGCATTGCCTGCCTCTGCATCATGACCCTGGTATTCTGTGGAGGTCTCCCATCCAAATACTAGCCAGGGCTGAGATCTAACAAGGTCAGGCTAGGCTGGGCTATCCAGGTCCAGGTATTTGCCTCTTAAGGTTAGGTGTGTAGACTCCAATCTGGGAGAGCCGGGTTTGATTCCCCACTCTTCCACTTGCAGCTGCTGGATGACCTTGGACAAGCCATAGTTCTGACCAATGTTCCCTCTAAGCTATGCAGTCTTGTGAGCAGGAATTCCACTTTGTGAGCTGTTGGCATTAAAGTTGTGAGAGAGCAATTTGCCTACTGCATAAATTAGTTTGCTCTGGAGCCTTCCTTCCTGAGCTGAGACAAAAATGTGTGATCCGGAGGCTAAAAACCTGTGAGCTAGCTCAGACTAACTCCTCTTAGAGGGAGCACTGGTTCTGACAGAGCTGTCCTTGAAAGGGCAGTTCTTGAAAGAGCTCTCTCAGCCCGCACCTACCTCACAGGGTGTCTGTTGTGGGGAGGGGAAGGGAAAGGAGTTTGTAAGCCACTCTGAGACTCCAGGTGAAGGGCAGGGTATAAATCCAATCTCCCCTTCCTCCTCCTCCTTAAGATGGAGCAACAACAACAACCACCTTCTCCTTTGTTCTGACTTAAAAGGAGTTATGGTGTTTCCACTGCAGGCACAGATTCCGAATAAAAGCTCTGATCGCAGCGATAACTCTTCTTATAGCTTAATTTATTTAATGGTCTTAATCTAGAATGTTGCCTTTTACAAATATCATGAGCTGCTTTGTGGACTCTGCCCCAAAAGTGATCAGTCAAGACAATTGTTTTCTACTCTCACATCTTTGCATGCCTCATACTACCAATACATCTCACATTGCCATGAAACAAAAGAGTTAGGAAGAATGTGAGCAACAAGCAGTGTGGATACCCTATACATGTTCCCACCCATTGGAGGGCATTGTGCTAATTATTCATAATAATTAAAAACGTTACAGTGAAGTCATTTTTTCTCCTTCTTCCCAGTAATAGAAAGAGAATGTCCGTCATTGTTCGGACTCCAGCAGGACAGCTGCGTCTCTACTGCAAAGGAGCTGTAAGTGTCCCGTTTCTGTCGGAGAGACAATTGTCACCGTGATTTCTGTTACAGTACCGATAGTTTGTTTTTCATAAATCAGTATTCTGTGTAACACTGCTCACATCAGGGCACGGAAAATTTAGGGTTTCAGTTGAATAGTATTATCACTAAGGCACAACCCTAAGCATAAATGGGACTTTAGGAGGGCAGGCAGAGTCCTGCTTTCAGGATTGAAGTTATGTGATCAGAATCAAACCAGTGGCCATTTCTGTCAGTTGTGACGATGCCAGTCATCTGCTTAGGACTGCGTCTCAGTTGATCGGGGGTGGGTGGGTGGAGTGCAGTTTTTTGCCAAATGTCCATCCACGCGTGCGGTTTTGTGACTTGACTCCTTATCTTCCTTGCATATAATAAACACCTGCCATATCTTTTTTGGAAAGGCAGGGTAGAAATGCTTCAATTAAAATATAAAATTAAATCATAAAGTATAAAGAGTTTGTGTACACACTGTTCATTTATTTACTTTCTTATTGGCAGGATAATGTCATTTTTGAGAGGCTTTCCAAAGATTCCCAGTACATGGAACAAACAATGTGCCATCTTGAATATTTTGCCACTGAAGGTAGGCAGAATCCTTTATGCTGAATTTCAGGCTCTTTCTATAGAAAAACAGAACAACGTGCTGTTTAAGGCCAATGACAGGCACTGGCGTCCAAGTGTTGAAATCGGCATGATAGAAAAATTGTTGCCTGTGGTGTATACACTTCCACTTTTTGCCTTTCTTAAAAAAGGGTTTTGTGAGTTTAAGAGCTCTGCTGGATCAGACTGATGGTACATGTAGCCTAGCAACCTGTTTTCACACAGGAGGAGGAGAGGAGAGGAGATTGGATTTATACCCCGCCCTTCACTGCCCAAAGGCGTCTCAGAGTGGCTTACAAACTCCTTTCCCTTCCTCTCCCCACAGCAGACACCCTGTGAGGTAGGTGGGGCTAAGAGAACTTCTGACAGAAACTGTCCTTGAGAGAACAGCTGTGCCAGAGCTTGTGACTGACCCAAGGTCACATCAGCAGGTGCAAGTGGAGGAGTGGGGAATCAAACCCGGTTCTCCCAGATAAGAGTCCACACACTTAACCACTACACCACTACACCAAACCACTACACACACTTAACCACTACACCAAACCACTACACCAAACCACAGCCACCAACCAGTTGCACTGGAGGACAAACAAACACGGCATAGAGGCCAGGGCCTTCCCCTGATGCTGCCTCACCCACACCAGTTCCTCCCTCTGACTGTGGAGGCTCCCTAGAGCCACAGTGGCTAGTAGACATTGATAGGGAAATGGCAGAACAAGGGAGAGTGTGTATACACTAAAGGGAACAGTGCATCTCATATCATTTTTAACCCTCTTAATGCTATAATTTGTCTCTCACCAAAAAAAAGGGCTGAAGTGTGGCTTAGCAGCATCACAGGCATCCTGCTTAAGCCAACAGTGAAACTTTGCTAGGCAAAAGGACAAGGTCTGTATTGTACTCACTTGAAAGAAGGGCAAACTAATAGATGTGGCATGACTGAACCTCTTAGCTGGAACTAGTTGTGGGGGGGAGATCAGAAATCGGCATGTGGGGAATAAAACAAAGGGAACTGAAGAGCAAATGAAATATATAGTAGCTGGATTGTAAAAGCTTAAGAAAAAAGGTGGAAGAAATTGCGTTAAACCTTATGCTCCCACTGGCTTCCCTTAAGATAAAGTACCTATGAGTTTTATATGAAATCATATATACTGATCTCTTATTTCAGTGGCTAAAGCACAACAACTTGGGGAATAGGCTGTGTTCCCTTTATTAGCAACCATTTTTGGAACCAAATTGGAGCAAGAACCTTATGTCTTCCCAGAACTGAAACATTCCTTCCCCCCCACTTTTTGTCCCGGGAACTCCCACATCCTCAATAATAAAGTATTTTATATGGCCTACTCTCTCCTTTCCTGGTTGATTTGTGCCAGAAGAGGAATCATTACTTTTATAAATGTTGAATTCCATCAGTGGCCCAATAAAATATCGTTTTGTTCACATTCCATGTGGATTTGTCCTTCAGATCATTGTGCATGGTTAGGCCATGTCAACATCAGTGTGAATTACATGTGTCCCGTTAGACGGAAATACCAAGCAGTATGCTATTTGCAGTTGGACTATAATGTGGAGCTATTCACTTACCTCATGTCATGGTTCTGTGACTTGCAATTTAATTTCAAATATGTTACAGTCAAGTATTCCCCCCCATCAGAAAGCTTCATGAAAGTACTGTTGTTGTTCCTGGATTGCTAAGATGACAAAAATTGGGTTATTGTAATATTGAAGAACATTCAAGATGGCACGGCTTATACCCCCAAATATAAGGTGTAGATGTACCCTTGCAAAAAAGTGATCAGATTTCGTTTATTCTATTCCATTGGTATTCACATGTCTGTTCCACACAGTGTTCCTTCATTCCAGTTTAACTAGGATCGTGCCCAAAAATGGATTCTAGAGTTGCAGCATGTGTACTTGGCTGCCATTTTCACTCCCTTTGGCTCATTTGCCTCTTTCGTCTTTTTGACGTTACTAGTGCACATGTTGGCATTGCTAAACACTGCAGCAAAAAAAGGACACACTAATGAAATATGCACAGTTAAGATTGAAAGAGAATTAGAGAAGAGCGTGTGGTTTCCTTTAGCAACTCTTTACACCTTCTAGGTGATCATCACTTACACATAGACCAGGTTTCTTTTTAGCATACACATCACATTATATGCTAATCTTTTTGGACCAATCACATTGGTGCCATTTTCATTGCCTCAGCCCCCCTATGCAACCAGCCTCTTCCTTTGTGCCACTGGAGATATTTTTTAGTACTTTTTTTTTTTTAAATCTTAATAGCTATAACTTTATAGTCCTAAATGGCTGGGGGCTACGGTACTTGAAAGATCACCTTTTCCCATCTTATTCCACTGTTCCTTGAGTACATAAAGGGTGTCAAGGAGGCCTTTACCAAGTAGGGCTTTGGGGTTTCCAACCTGTGGCTATTATCCGACATCTTCAGTACATTCCTAAGGAGGGTTGTACCCTTCTAAGTCTACTGAAGTCAATGAGATTATTAGAATAAAACTCTGTTTAGGATTGTACTGCAGGCTACTGAAGCATAAAAGCCCCTTTTAGAGCATTTTAGTTAGCTTTAAAAGGGGATTAGACAGATTTGTGGAGGATAGATCTGTCAGTGACTAGTAGCCATGGTGACTAAAGGGAACCTTCACATTCAGAGGCAGCAAACCTCTGAACACCAGTGATGGGAGGCAACTTGGGGTGGGGGAGGCCTTGGCCTCTGTGCCTTCTTTGTTGGCCCTCCATGGCAAGTGGTTTGCCACTGGGTGATACAGGATACTGGACTAGATGGACCACGGATGATCAAGCAGTGCTCTTTGACATAAAAGGAAGATTATGTTTTCCCCCCCACATATGCCATCAAGAAAGAGAGGGTGTCTTAAATTTTCATACAGGTTACAGTTGTGCACATTAATAACCTTTTATGTATAATTGCTTCTTAAAGGGATTTTCTTACATTCAGTGTCATCGTCCTTTTGAATAAATGCAGTAGCTTATGTTTTCACAGAAGACTTTGGACTTGATCCTGCCCAAAATGTCTATGCCTGCCTCATGTTATTCTTGGGGGGTGATGGAAATCCCCAGGAGCAGCAAGTGGGGGGGTTGTAGAGCTGCTGCAGGAGGGGGAAATTGCTAGACGCCCCCCCCCCTGCATATGTGGATGTTTTGATGGGGCCCAACACACTGGGGTCTGCATGTGTTTCACTGGCAATTTTCTCTTATTTGTCCCCTTTTAAACACACAGACTCACTCACACACAAATGTTTTGTCATGTTATTTGGAGGCTGATATCCAAACCCTTCTGAGTGTGCAATTCATTGTTCATTTCTCCCAGACTGTAATTTGCATTGCTCTGTCTGCGTAATGACTGAGGAGCGTTCCATATGATAAGGTGTGTTGTGTTTTCCTTTTTAGGTTTGAGGACTCTGTGCATTGCATATGCAGACCTCTCAGAAAACTCTTACCGGGATTGGTTGAATGCTTATAATGAAGCCAGCACCATCTTGAAAGACAGGGCTCAGAAGCTGGAGGAATGCTATGAGATCATTGAAAAGGTAATGAATGACGGAAGATTTTTTGCTGCTAACAGCTGAATCCTCGTCCATTTGCATTCACTATTCTTTCAACTGGCATTAAGCATGGCTTTATTCAGATAAAGTAATCAGCTTAAAGACAACATGCTGTTCCATTATAAGCCCTACATAGAGGACTTACTTTGTTGGCTTGATTGGAAGCAACGCCACATGTGTTAATTTCAGAACTCTCAACCAGTGTGCTTTAACAAATGGTTTCTCCATTCCTTTAAAAAGTACAGTAATTTCATAATTAACAGTATATCATTTTGACAGGAAAAAAATCACAGCATTTCAGCATATTGGTCCATCAAAGTATCGTCTACTCAGAGTGGCAGTGGCTCTCCAGGGTCTCAGGCAGAGGTCTTTCACATCACCTAATATCCGGTCCATAACTGAAGATGCTGAGGATTGAACCTGGGACTTCCTGCAGGCCAAGCAGCTGCTTTGCCACTGAGCCATGACCCCTCCCCAGTCTTGCTGTACTGTGGGATTGCTGGGTTGCTGCTGGTAGGGAAATAAAACCACTATTGTAAGAACTGCTTCCAAAAGCAAGATTTAAAAAATACCATTTGCCTGTACCCAGCTAAACATTTGAATGCCGAACATGAAATATACATGTAGCTGACAATTGCTGAATGCCTGTATATTCCACTTGAGAGTATGACTGTTCCTGTTCTGCAGCTATGGCATCAATCTAAAAAAATTCTTGGTATATCTTGATAGTCCTGAATGGCTTGAGCTCAGGGTACCTGAAAGACTGCCCCTTCCCGTATTGTCCAGCCTACCAGTTAAGACCTGCCTTACAAACTCTGTTCTGTTTGTTCCCACCTTCAGAGGTGAGGTGGGTGGAAATCAAAGGTGGGGCTTTTTCAGTAGTTGTGCCTCCCCTGTGGCATGTCCTTCCCCTTCAGGTTCACCTGGCCACCTACACTGCTTTCTTTTAGGTACCAGGCCAAAAAGTTTCTGTTCACCTGGGGTTGATCTTTTAATTCTTTTTTAGTCTGGAGACTGTTATTTTAAGCTGTTTTTATGGTCCATGTGTTTATGCTGGGTTGGGTTTTTAATGCTGGATTTTAAACAGTTTCTTTTAGTGTTTTGTTTTCATTGTTTTTATTCTGTAAGTTGCCTTTTTTTCTAAATAAATAAATATAGAGTGTTAACACTACAGTGGTATAGTAATGATCACATTTTTAAAAAGTGACCCCCACCCCCAAATCCCTCTGGTGTTGCAGGGGAGGGGAATGGTGACTGTTAGGGGCTAAGGCAAGGAAAGTGCAGGGGAAACGGCTATGTGTATGTTCCTTTGCTAGTGTAAATGCTTCTGTATCCAGCGTGGCAGTGAGAGATACACGGGGTATCGGCCCTGTGTGGAAGCAACCCTAGTCTGATGCTAAAAACAGTCTTTTGAAGCTCTTGGTGGGCACAAGGCTGCAGCAGTGTCTGGAGCTCTCTGTCACTCCTATGGGGTTTCGAATGGAGCTCTAAATATAGCTTGGAAGTTGAGCACATAGTTTGCTTATGGGGAGTTTGGGTTCAGTCCCTGTTCCTGGGGAGTACTGAATATCAAGGCAGAAGGGGGCTTTGCCTGGGACCATGGAGGGTTGCGAGAAGGCTGTACTAGGCTAGATGTTAACTAGAATGATTAGACTAAATTTAAAAATAGGGTTCTAGCTGTAGGCAGTGAACCCTTGTTTGTAATCATCTGTTATCTGAAAAAGGTGGAAGGGGCCCCTAGCATTGATGGGATCAGCTGAATGCCAGACCCTGTGCTCTGCTGCTTGCAAGTTTCAGCAACTTACATTACATCATGCAGCCCGATGTTAAGCATTTTTACTGAAAAGTAAGCCCTTCGAAGTTCGGTTGGACTTTATGCCTAAATAGGTGTGTGTAGGATTTAAGTCACCTTTCTTTTTTTTAAGTCAGTAGGTTTATATGAGATGTACATAGATTGATAAATGATTGTTTCATTTACGTGTGTGCAAAGCGGTTAAGTCAAGTGATAGCTTAATTTTGAATGATTTGCATCTAGTTCATATTTACATTTTGAGAGCAGGAAGTATATTTAACGACACGATGCCATGCCATCTCTGTTTTCAGAACTTAAGAAATACACCAATTAAAGCTGTTAAGGACGTTGCCATGGCAATCTGGTCCATGCACGGCTACATGCCTTTCTCCACTGGCTATCGTTTAAAGTTGCAATTATCATTAATTGCTTTTGAAACATTGCCCTCCTTCTGATCAAAGCTCTCGCTTCTCTGATGGTCCTCTGAAATGTTCAATTTTCTTCCAGAAGGAACAACGAAAGTTAACTACTTTGTACATCTCTTGTCAGAGGGCAGTAGAAAGGACATGGCACCAGCTGCTGTCATTAATTTGGTTTTTTTGAGCACAGTCCAAGCAGAAATTGGTCTGAGGAGAACAAACACTCCCAATACTTTTGTCTCCCACCCATTTCAGGATTTACTGCTTCTTGGAGCGACGGCCATTGAAGACCGCCTTCAAGCGGGTGTCCCAGAAACCATATCCACATTAATGAAAGCAGAGATCAAGATTTGGATTCTGACGGGGGACAAACAAGAAACAGCTCTGAACATAGGTAACATCCCTTCAACTTTTCCAGTAAAGTTGTCCTATTCAGACCAGGCACACAGCAGAAATGTTTGGTGGATTGAACATGTGTGCTTCCAAAAAAGGTCATTGACTTCACTGATTCAGCCTATTTGATCACTGAACTAGGTAAGAGGGGAAACCCTTTGTGGAAAATGGACTGCTAACTGTGTGCAGTGTTCCATTTTTGCCTATACAGAGATCTGGCATGCTGTAGAAGGAGAAGAGTAGGTTTTTATACACCTCTTTTCTCTGCATTAAGGAATCTCAAAGTGGCTTACAGTTGCCTTCCCTTCCCCTCCCCACAACAGGGTGTGGCTAAGAGAGCTCAGAGAGCTGTGACTGGCCCAAGGTCACCCAGTTGGTTTTCTGTGCAGGAGTGGGAAATCAAACCTAGTTCTCCAGATTAGAGTCTGCCGGTCTTAACCATTACAACATGCTGGCTCGCCACTGGTTAGAAGGTTGGTCTAGGACCTGGGATAGCCAGGTTCAGATCCTCACTCTGGAAGCTCATTGAGTGACCTTGTGCCCCTCACAGTCACTCAGCCTAACCTACCTCACAGCTTTGGTGTCATGAGGATAGAGTGGAGGAGAGGAGAATGATGTGATAAGCTGCTTTGTGTTCCCACAAAGGAGAAAAGCCAGATATAAATTAAAAAATTAAATTAAACTACTAATGCATCTTCCCCATCCAGCCATTCTCCTGACCCAGCTAAACACCAGTCCTATAAAAACATTACTATAATGCCACCATGCAGTGTTACACCCTTAAATTCTTTAGATGAGCAGAGACCCTCTGTATAATCTCCCATTATACAAATGGTAATGGCTGTGATCTATCAGGCCTCTGTGGCACTCACTGGATGCTTTGTTAGCCAGAGCCCCAGTTCTGAATGTGTGTACCCAAAGCTAGGGACTCGGGATAGAATGGGGATTGTATTGCTGTACTGCCTAGCCTGCTGCCCGGCAGTCTCCTTGCCTGAGCTGATGGACACAATCTTGGTTTTGGCGCTTTATCCCTGATGGCAGTCGGTCATTAGGAGGATCTCTGGTACTATGGAATGCTGGGGGCTGCTGCATCGTTCTAGAAAACTGCAGCCTGTTTATAACACACCCCATAGAATTCTCTGTTAGGGGTGTGCATTTTGATCTTCCCAAGTTGAAAATTTCTGAATAATCCTGGATCCGAATACTTCGCTGGTATTGGGATCTGGGCTTTTTTGGAAATCCTGAATTTTTGGGGGGTCCAATAGACCTGAACTGAAAAGAGGGGAGAAAATGCACACCCCTATTCTCTTAGTTTTGTATATATTCATTAATAGTATTTTTTACTTCTTTTAATTTTTTAATTTCTTTGTCTCTTTTACATTAGTTTGTACACCAAGTTCTTTGGAATCCTCAAGACAGTACATATGAAATCCTGTGGGATTTGCAGTTAATTTAAGGCTAGCTTTGAATGCCAAAATTCTGGTGTTCTGTGACATCACTTGCATTACCTCAGTGAAGTTTTGGACAGCCAGTAATTCTTTTTATTTTCATTTTTAAAAGATTGCTCTTACTTAGAAGTAAAATTTTAGATGCAGCCTCCATAAATCATATAGGCTTTGCTTTTTGCCCCTGTAGAGAAAAAGATTTTTAATGTATTTTTTGTTGTAGGACAAAACAAATCAAGGAGGGTATTCTGAATTGATCTTGATAGAATAATGTAATGTGGCTGTCATTTTGAAGGTCCAAATTGTTACGACATCTGGCTTCAATACTACATAAAGTCAGGTTCATAGATTTTGTTTGCAAACTCAACACACCGTCGCTTACACATGCATTTCATGGAAGTCCACGAGGGAAAAACATTCATCCCTTAATTTGAATTTTGATAGTGTGATTGGAGCTGTGAGGTGAAAGTGGGGAACTACAAAATGCTTACAAAGTCCCCAGTTCAGGTCCTCTAGCAACTTACAATATGACCATTCATCATAGATGTGGACTGAAAAGCAACCAGTTTCTGAACAGGCTCAAAACAAGTACAAATATTAAAGTGGAAAGCACCTATCACTGAATGCTACATGATTTCAGAATCCTTGCTAATAGTTGAGAAATCCAGTAGAACTGCCTTTTTCGTTGCTGCTCAGGACTCCATCCTCCAGCCTCAGTTGTCAAATGGCGCCTTTGCGTGATTTGAAAGATGTAAAATAAAACAGCAAGCAGCAGCTTAGAAATTACTGTTCATTGTTGCAGCTGTTGTTCCAGTCAAAAACTACCAGAAAATCCCTTTGAATTAGTTATACCGAATTTGTAACACTTTAGAGCTGCAGTTGTTCCCTGGGGAAAAGATTGTGACTGACACGGAGAGACATGGTTGAAGCTGTACATTTCTTTTCTTTTTCTTTTTTTTCCAGTGAAATTTTAAAATAAAGATTAGCTCTTAGTACATGGCCTGGTTTATAAATCCTAAGTATTTAAATATAATTCAGTATGTTGAATTTTATTTTTTAGTAGAGGTTTAAAGAATCGGAATGGGGTTTTTTGGTCAAAATTTACTCTTTCCTTATACGTGTACTAAATCTTTGGAATAAATCTTTGGAAAGCAGTAAGTCTTTTAAACTTACTGAGCAGAAAAACAGGCCCTGAAGAAAATAGGAGTTTGGTTCTGTGTGTATGCATGTATGAATACAAAGCAACAACCTTGACTTGAATAAGTGACTGGAACTTTCCAGAAAAAAGGCCTAGTAGTTATTGGGTTGAACAGTGTTTCTTAATGACATGTAAAGTAAATATCCATGCTGTCCAGTTGACATAATCCATCCTTTGAGTGATAACAAATAGAATATTGGGTTGTTCTTATAATATTTGACCTCAAAAGTCAGAAGTTTGTGTTTGCTACATGGAGATAGAAAAGGCTTGAAGTCGTGGTGTTTAACAGAGGGTCATGGATCCAGTTTTAAAAGTGTATACTTTAATATGATTGTATTACATTATGGTATTTAGATGTGGGGAACACTTTATCCAGTTTGAACTGCTTCCATCCAGTCTAGATCAGAACCAGGTAGTGGCCACCACAACCAGAAAAGTACCAGTTATTGGAATTTTCCCCGTATAATACTGGAAGAGATGGTCTCTGGCCCACCTCAGCTGATTGGGTGTGAGTGTGAATGTGTGTGATATAGATCAGGTTCACCCTTCCTGGCTTCTGATCCCTCCCCTCCCTTCCTATTGGGTTTCTGTCTCACTAGAGACTGAGATGTCTGTCAGGATGTTTGTTCTTGCATAGCCTCAGTGATCTGTGAGCTTAAGTGGCAGGAGTCATTTCTGCAATGAATTCACTCTCCCCCAGGATCAGGTGCATAGAATTTTTTTAACCCTGTTTTTTAAGGTGTATGCTAGAGTTCTGTTTGTTTTTGTGTGGTTTTGGATAATTTATATATATTATCCTACCACTGCCACTACTACATAACTTAGGTTGCAGTACATAGTCTTACTGCTCCATTCTGTCCTCACAATATCTTTGTGAGACAGGATAGGCTGAGATGCCTAACTCAATGCCCTTTGTGGCAGGCTGGGGATTTGAACCTAGGTTTGTCCTATGCTAGTTCTATCCTCTAACCACTTCATCACACTGGCTCTCACCATGGTGGTCCCAGATGGAATGGACTTTGTCCATTCTTCCCTCTCTGTCATTCCTCATGAATTTTAACAAGCTGAACTGCTGGATGCTTTTTTATTTAATAGGCCTCTTCACCTGATTGATAGTGTACTCCTTTTTATTTTATTGTTGATTTTTAACTTTGTGGTTACGATTGCAAAAGAGAAAGTATTGTAGCTATTGTGAGCAGCTTTATCCTTTATTGCACTGCTTAGTCTGTCTGTCTGTTGGTATCTCCATAGGCTACTCCTGCCGTTTAGTGTCTCAGAGTATGTCTCTCATCCTTGTGAATGAAGATTCTTTGGATGTAAGTAAATGGTTGTCATTACTCCTCTTGATCTAAACAAACCAGTGATACCAAATGAAATGATGTGACTGAACATGAATTCATGCTCTTGTTAAGCTTCAGGCAACTTTGGAGTAGGATGCTTCCATTAGAGGGAAGGAGGTGTTCAGTGCTTTGTCACTGTTCTTTTGTCATGGAGGTCAAAAGCAGATAGCATGAGAGTTTGACCTGAGCCTAAATGTGTCCTACTAATTGTTAGTGGTTTAGTATATCTTCAGTACAGTTAGTATATCTTCAGTACAGTACAGTACAGTACAGTTCATATTATAAGCAGGAAAGATAGGTCTGCAAATCAATAGAATCAATATTATCCCAGAAATTATTGCTTGTTTATTTGCCTGTTTATAGTTCAGACCAAATATCTTTCATGGGCTGCCTTATGTTGGAGGAGAGGGGGAGCATTGATCAAGACATGGGCTTGAATCCTACTAGCTTTTCCATTAGCAGGAGGAGGAGGAGGGTGCTCCTTTTGATTACCAAAAAGGCCATGCTGGGGATAGAAATTTGAAGGCCCAAGAAAGATAGTAAAAAATTAGGGGGGGGCCTTTTCTTCTGTTGTTTTTCCCCCCAAGGAGGGTTTCTCCCTCCCCCCAATTTTTCCAACTGAAAAATTGGGAAATTTGAGTCAGCACTGAGAAAGTAGCACCTATGAGATATTTTTCTCTTTTGGAATCAGTGAAATGCTTCCTAAGTGAAAGTTTTTCTCATTAAAATGTATTGTATTAATCAGTCCTCAGTTCATGAACATCGCTTCGTGAACCACGAACTGGCCAAAATTTGTGATGAACTTCAGTTCGTCACTTGGTCAGTGCCCATCCCTAGTCCCTATACCATATAGCAGCTCAGCCGTGAATTCACTAGATGAATGTAGGCAAACTGTGGTCCATCTCATCAGATCTACCTTATCAGCTTGTTGTAAGGACCATTGAGATAATGTGTGAGAAATGCTTTGCGCACTTAGGAAAAATAATTAGATAGGGTTATTAGTGATAGGCCAGCTCTCCTTAGCTCAGTTTGAAACTAGCTTGCTATTAGTGAGTTTTTGCAGAATAACTTTCAGTCTGAGGACTGAAAGTTGGGTAACTTTGTGTTCTGAATGAGATAATTATGAATTCTGGCAACACCTCTTAATGCCTTTATACTACCTCAGTACTGGACAGCTCATGCATGTTTACAAATCAAATACAGCTGGATGGGAAAAGTTTCATTATATGGTAAACAACTGGTCCTTATTCAGTTGAGGCCACGTATATAACAGGTTGTTGATACTTATGAAATTGTACTAGGCCACAAATACAAAAGGGAATAAAAGTTATCAGAAGTATTTGGTATACCCCAGAACTAATGGAAGCCTTGAAAATGTTGAAACCCATAAAGGGAGAGAAACCAAGAAAGATCCTGTTGCTTGTCAGACCATCAGAGAACTGGTTGATTTATATCTATTGTCCTCCTGAGTCTAGACAATTGGCGATTACATGGTCTGCTTTGAGAGATGCTTGAACTTCTGGGATGTTTTTCCTTTCCACCATAAAAAACCCCCAGCCCTATCTTATCAAGGACTTATTTGGTCTAGTCAGTGTTTTTATTAACCATATCAGTAGCTCATAAGGCAAGAAGCCTTTGGTGGCCCTATCATTCAAAGGATTATTGCCTCTGAATATGGAGTAATTGCTAATAGCCATTGTTAGACCTATCTGCCATGAATTTGCCTAATTCTTTTAAAAGCCATCTAAGCTAGTAGCTCTCACTATGGCTTCTCAAGTGAGTTATGCACTGTATAAGAATGCTGTTGGCTTCGACGTGTGGTATCCCATTTATGGAAGAATGCCAGTTACCTGGAAGTGTCTATTCAGCACAATCTCTCTCTGTGTTACATCATAAATGCAGAAAGGCTTATCAAAAATGCATCAAAGCCTGTCTGTTCTAAGTCCAGACACGCAGGAAAAGTGCATAAAGGCAATAAGCTAACTGTTCACAGGAGCAGCCTACTTGTGTAAGCTATTTATTGAAAGTCTGAGCTCACGCAAGAACACTCTTCTCTTAGAAAATCATGTTGTAGTTTTCCTATTCCTGTTTCTACATTGCTCTCTGCATGAGGCTGCCCTTGAAAAGTGTTTGGAAACTTCAGTTGGTTCAAAATGCTGCAGCCAGGATGTTGATTGGAGTGGGTCGTAGAGAACATATCACTCCAGTTTTGGCCCATCTACACTGGCTCTGTTTCTGGTCATAATTCAAGGTGCTGGTGTTGACCTGTAAAGCCCCGCATAGTTTGGGGACAGCATACTTAAAGTACACCTACTCCCTTATGAACTTACCCAACCACTGTGGTTATTTTTGGAGGCCCCCATCTTTTGAGATTAGGTGGGTGGCAAGCAACCCAGGAGATGACCTTCTTGGTCTTCGCACCAAAACTCTGGAACTCTCTCCCCAGGGAGAGTCTTCTCTTTCTGTTGCCATCTTCAGGGTTCATTGACCTGGTTAGTTGGTCTGACCTACTGGATACTTGCTTGACCTCTGAAATTTGGATATGACTCATCATACTGACATAGTTGTTTCTAAGTTGCATTCACCCATCACTGGATATTGAGCTGTAATTATACCATAGATGTAATATCAAATCAACCACTAGAGGGAGTGAAAAACATGTGGAAAAGGGGGGGGGGAGCCCCAAAGCAGTAGTGACATACAAGCAAGGAACATGGGAATGCGGAAGAGCCCAGATAGACTTTCCATTGCCTCCTGGACCCACACACTTGCCAGCCATGTTCAAGATAAGCCATTGAGGTTTTGTCTCCACTGCTTCCTCCCAGTCTCTCTGGCTGAGTACGATCAACATCTCTCCTCCACGCTGACTTGCCAGCACACCAACATCTTCACAGGTAGATGTGCTTTTTTTCCAGCACTCAGCCCAAAAAAGTTGTCTACACGTAAGCTATCCCTTGTTATTTTTCACTAGCATCAGGTAAGCAGAAGTGTCCAACCTGAAAATTCTAGTCATAGCTATTACGACGACAGTAATCAGTATACTGCATTGGAAATCATAGATACTCAGCATTAACTATGAAAGGATTCTAGACAGACTCATAGTGGGAAAATGATTTTATGTCTCCCCTTGTGTAATTCTCCTTTATGCTTGAGTAAGTTCAGGTGGTATCAAATTACTGATTTTGTTTTAGTGTCTAGAAGTTGCTGCTTTTTAAAAATTAAAACACATCATGTGAGCAAGGAGAAATCCATTTTGTTACTTTTTACACACTTTTTTAAAAATTGCATGATTTAAGTGAATTCTGAACATTGATCTTTATGTGTTACTCTTTTATTGTATAAACAGTAAATATGGGTACTTAAGATCACGCCTTTTCATTTCTTTTTAAATAATATAAGAGTGCTATACAAAAATGACATAGGGATTTCCAGTGCAAGAGAATAGTTTTCCTATTACCATGTCGAGCTTGTGAAAGGAGAAGAAATGAGAAGGATAAAGCTTTGGCGGTGTATGTAATGTTAAGAATGACCTAGGGATTTCCAGTGCCATGGGAGTGCTAGTAGGATCAGTGATGGAGGCCTTGATGTACTTGGATTTCGAGTTGTCTTATTGTTCTAGATTGTTTGTGCCTTTAAAGTTTGAGGCCGCTTTGGGTCTTATGCTCCAGAATAAAAGTGGCATATAAGTCTTCTGAATGAATAAGAAAGATGAAAATTAAAAATTATGTTCAAAAAGACACTATATAAGATATTGAAATGTAATTACAGTATCTGAATACTGAGGATCGCTTCTCGTGTTAAAGCAGAAGCATTTATACTTTCAATCGTTTATTGGGTGCCTTGCTCTGTCTTGTGTTGTCTGAGGCAGCTATTCATCTTTCATTTTATTTGTATGCTTCAAAAACTC
This sequence comes from Gekko gecko, assembly GCA_029375565.1. Lineage (NCBI taxonomy): Eukaryota > Metazoa > Chordata > Lepidosauria > Squamata > Gekkonidae > Gekko > Gekko gecko. Next base: position 35,539,651 of record JAPDNY010000004.1, on the reverse strand, counting down.
ATGTTGGGCAATCATGGCACTCCCAGCTTTTTCACTGCAAACATGTAAACGTACGTGCATGCTGCGCAGTTCTCAAACGCTGTGGCTCAAATCCCTGTACTGTCATCGTAGTCATTGGATTACATTGGGCCAGTTACATCTCGCTTACTCCTGGTGTTTCTTGGAGAAGGAAGAACCATGTGCATTACTAAGAACTTTCTGGAAGAAGAGTGGGCTAAAGATATAATCGACAGAAGTTACACACATATAAATAACGTCATCTGTGCAGAAACTCTCAGATCTTTCACAGTGGCTGGGGGGGGCATTGTGTGAGAAATATGGACTACAATCATTAACTGTTTTGCTTTCCAATCTCTTATCCATGCCCTTCTAAGACTGTAATAAACTTCACCCCATAGGTAAGCCACAGGATCTGTATGGCTACTGGCTGTGCTACAATTATAGAACTCCTTTTTAAAATTCTGTTTATAGTCTGTCTTTTTCCCTGAGACTCAATGCCGTTTACACAATGTAAGTCAATACAATCAGTAGGATGAGGTATATCTAATAAGCAATGCAATAGGAATATGACTCCATATTTGAAACAAAGCAAAAAGCATTAGATGTGATATCAAACAACAATATCAAAAATGGTATTACAAAAGTGGAAAGCAATGCAGTAAGAGCAGGATAATGCAAACAGGCAGGTAGTGTGTACTATACACAGTGGCACAGTCCACTTCCTTTAATAAAAACGCCTTCCCAAAGTTCTGTTCTACATAATTTTACATACTTTGCGTCATGACAGAAGTACGGGAGCCCCCCTGCCCTTCTCAGGCAGCCTGATCCACAAGGCGGGGGCCACAACAGAGAATGCGTGTGTTATTGGTAGTTGTTGGATCTTAACCATTTGTAGGATGGCACCTACAGGAGTCTTTGCCCAGGTGGATTATGCTGTAATGGGGGAGTATGGGATGAAGGGCACTCTTGCAGATAAGAGGATCCAGTGCCATGAAGGGTTTTATATGGGATAACCAGTACCTGGAACTGAATGATTGTATTGCATCTAGTATTGATGATATCATTGTGACATGGATCCAGGTGGCGAGGTTGGCCAAGTGGAAGTAAGGGGCCATCTTCCAGGCTAAATGAAGATGGAAGAAAGGGTTTTTTTTTGCAGCTTCACCAACCTGCTTCTCCAGCAGTAATGTTGGTTCCCTAGACTCGTAAGTGAGTCAGCAATGTTCAGCTGAACCCCACTGAAGATGGGAAGCACACTGTCCTTCAAGACCTCTCAGTCTTCCCAACCAGCATTCCCTCTGTCTTTTCAGGAGTCAGTTTCAAGTTGTTCAATCTGACTGTGCTATGTTATAACCAGCATCCAAATCTGAATGTATTTAAGAGATTTTATCAGCAAAAAACTTTGCAAAATCATCACAACTAATCACCTGTTCCTGAGAAAATAAGGGCTCATATTTAGAAGAAGAAGAAGAAGAGGAGATTGGATTTATACCCCATCCTTCACTACCTGAAGGAGTCTCAGAGCGGCTTACAATCTCCTTTCCTCTCCACACAACAGACACCCGATAAGGTAGGTGGGGCTGAGAGAGCTCTTTCAAGGACTGCTCTTGAGAGAACCGCTCTGAGAGAACTTGTGGCTGACCCAAGGTCACATCAGCAGCTGCATGGGGAAGATTGGGGAATCAAACCCAGCTCTCCCAGATTAGAGTCTGCAGTCCTAACCACTACACCAAACTGCTCTTAGGAGTCAGCTGGAGCAAAAATACTTGGGCTGGTTGCTAACTAGTTGATGTAGTGATAGCAAAGAAGTAACATTTCCTTTACTATGCAGAATCCAAATACAAAAGTCATGTGATACCTTTTGTATAAGACCCACTAAAATAAAACAAGAGTGCAAACTTGCAAGATCCCTAGAACCCTTCATCAGACTGGATGTTAAACAATCAAAGCAAAAGAAGGGGGGATCTTTCAAGTCATGGTCTTGAAGCCTCTTCATGAACATCCTGTGTAGTATCCTTTGCTGACTTCAGTGGGCACAGTGGGTGCAATTTTGCCATTTAAGGAAGAAAAACAAAAAAAAATGAAACCACCCTATTGAAAGCAGAACTACCAAGAGAAGATCAGCTGTCTCTCTGACACCAAGTGAAATAACAGGTCCCTTAAAGGTCCAAGAATAAAGGGGGAAAGCATAGTGCTATTAATATTAACAACACTTGCAGTTAATTTTAGTTGGAGTGAGTGAAAAGTCAGTGTAAGCCAAACTGTGGTAATATTACCTAGTGAGACTTGCCAGGTTAATTTTCTTCCTTTCGAATTGTCCTTTTGCTTAGCAGCTAAATCCCAGTCTTCCCAAACTAGATGGGTACCTAGTTGGGTCTCTTCGACTGGAAGATGAAGACCAAAGAATCTGTCTTTCTGTAACAGATGCTTGAGTTGACAGAGGCTCTGCTTGTATAGCAGCCAGTGGCCGCACCTTAGACAGCCAGATTGCCCATTCCCCAAACCCATGGGACCTGGGAGTGGTCTCTGGTGCGGTGAGAGGAGCTGCAGCTGGAAATTGAAAACAGAGAAGCCACAGTGCACACCCTCAAGTGCTTACACATGTCTAAGCCACACTTTGGATCCCAGCCATAATCACTGTTTCGCATATGCAGTTTATGGCATAATGTGTACTTTAATCAAAACAATTTGAAAATATTTTGCCAAAACATTACTGAAGGCAAGATTATATAACCCAAAGTCAATTATTTCAGGCTTAAAACTCGTTTGCTGTTTATTTCAATTACATTCAAAGTGGAGTTAAGTGAGTATGAAAAGTTTTTAAATGATCAAGTGTTGTGTAGTAAAAGATACTATAAAATCAGGTTTTTAAAAATACATCTTTGTGTGTAAAAATCAAATGCTTCCAGTTTCCAAGGACCATTAGAAGTAGGTGCTTTGAAATTTATTACAAGTTATTTAATTTTATTATTTAGAGATTGAGTGTTTTATTTGTTAATTTTTATTTCCCTGTCCCCTTGGTCCAGATAAGGAGACTTTTGTGCAAAACCGAGCCTCTGTATTCGTATTGGTTGCTGGATACTGGCTCATCTGCATCAGGCCCATAAAAAGCAAAACACTCTGCTGTATTTTTTTAAACGCATCAACCACCACTGCTAGATTTAAAGACTTTCTAAACAAAATGTTACTGCCATCCTCCTGATAGCTCTGTAGAGGACTGATCAAATGGGCCTTCTTTTGGTGAGTAAAATGGTATCCTAATTCTGGAACAGTAGCTGTATTAGTCTATTGTCGCAGAATAAAACTGAAGTCCAGTGGCACCTTAAAGGTTATTAGCTTTTAAGGAGCCAATGGACTTTTTAGGGGCCAGTGGACTGTCAGCCTCATCCACAGAACTCTGACACCCCCAAAACAAAGCCTCTTGCAAAGATCTGAAGACTTCAGCTGCGGGGAGGGGCATGGGGCTGGGCAGCTCATGTGATTTGTTTTCATATAATGATTGGGTTAGGTCTGGATGAGCCCAGAGGGGTTATTTGTCCAAGGGCCTGTGGTGGCTTTTGGCAACCCTGTTCTATCCTCAGACAGAGGGTTCCTTAAGGTCTGCTTTACAGTGAGAAGTGAGGGTGTCTGATGGTTTACCTGTAGGCTATTGTTGCCCATACACTCAAGCTTTTCTGATTTTTTTTTTAATTCATGATTTGTGGTTTGTGAAATTAGGGAAGTTCTGTCCACCTCCTTCTACTCTTCCTTTGTTGGTCATCTTCACAAACCCAAGCCCCTTGCCAGCTTAGGACGTTGCATGAAGTAGCACGTTAATGCTGGTTTCATGTGTTTGGCATATAAGAAACAAATAAAGGGATTTTTCTCTCATTCTGTAATCAGCAGAGTAATTTCAGTATGCAAAGAGAGTAGGTTGGAAAGTGGTAGGATAAATATATAACAGGGTTTTTTTTAAAAAAACAACAACCCTAAACAGGGTTTAAGACTCAGCAGTTTTGCAGATCTTGGGCTCTTGTCCTGAGGGAGGCAGCTCTGCTGTTCATATAATATCTGGGGAAGGAGCACAGTTGTCTTAATCACCAGCTATGCTAGAGCAGCAATTGGTTATTGCTGGCGCTAGTGGGACTTAGCAAAGGAGACTAATTAGAAAAAATGGAGGAGAGAATACATGAGGGGGGTCAACTTCGCTGTCAGTTTTTATTACTTGCAGATTTTTCCATTTTTCCTTAATCTTATCGAGACGCCGAGCCATTAGGTTAAGGACCAAGTTGCACACAAGGAACTGCATCCATCAAATGAAACCACAAGAAATGTGGTTAAATGGATGGAAACCTTGTCTCTCACCGTCTCTCTGGGAGGAACAAATGCAGACTTGCAGAGTGTTAATTAGACAGTCAATAGCATGTAGAACAAGGCAGCAGTGCAAATGTGAAATAAAATATACAGTTCCCCACATCAAAACAGAAAAGAAGTTCCTTTCCAGTCTTGAAATCATTGTCTGCAATTACAAGCAGAAGTCTGGCGATTGAATTCCAGGTGCTGGCTAATTGGGCCTCCAGGTTTAAATACACAGTGATCTGGATAATTCAAGTATTACTGAATTACCATTTCTTTGAGGATATGAGCTATGAGCAGTGTATGGTTTGGAATATATATATTGGAGATAAGAGTGTCTGCTCATTCACCCTTCCCTTGTTTGACACTGTGTGGTAACTGCTGTGGTCTTGCTGCAAGATGGCAGCATAACCTTCAGCATCACAGCAGGCACATGCTTCAGTTTCTGCTGATAATGGGGAGTGCAGTAGATCAGAAGCCTCAGTGAGGCTTGCAGTTCAAAAGTTAGTTCTATGAAGAATCTTGATTTCTGTAGTGGGCAATTCCTGCAAAACACCAAAAGTAAAATAAATGCACCAACAGAGGAATCTTTGCAGTTCATTTTCCATTGCTTCAGTTTGGACTTTAGTGATCGAACAGAGCAAAAGGATTGTTCCCCCCCCTCACTGTTTGCCCTGACTCGATGCCACAGATTTTTGTCTGAATCAAACAGAGGCCCAAGGAAGCTCTGGTCCCAGCCATTCCTGAGCTGAATGATTGAACTGGATCATGAAAAATAAATAGAAATGAATAGTTGGCATTGTATAAATTCCATGAGAGATCTAAGCGCCCACGCTTCTCTGTGGAACCTGATATGCCCGAGCCCGTTAATTTATGGGGATGTCTGAGGAAAGAAATACCCAGTTCTTTTTTTTTTCCTGCAGGAGAAATGCATATGATCTTGATACCCATGAAGGCTTATCCTTAGTAAATTAATTGGGGCCTTAGCAAAGGTTAGTTTCGCTTGGCGTAAGGAGGAAGGATGGTAGAACATTTATGGGAAATTCTTTCTACTGACTGGAAAGAAGTAGACAAATAATACAAGTTTAGCGTCTTATAACAATTCTCAAGTATGAATATCAATAATTATGGAGGATAATGGACGCTCAGTCATCAGTCACCCATTTCATCCATACTGGTAAAGTCTGTGGCAACACTATGGGTAATACATAGCCAGTTTGGTGTAGTGATTAGTTGTGCAGACTTTAATCTGGTGATTCTCCACTCCTCCACATACAGCTGCTGGTGAGACCTCGGGTCAGTCATAAATTCTTTCAGAGTTGTTCTCTCAAGGGCAGTTCTTGAGAGAGCTCTCTCAGCCCCACCTACCTCACAGGGTGTCTGTTGTGGGGAGGGGAAGGGAAAGGAATTGTAAGCCACTCTGAGACTCTTTTGAGTAGTGAAGGGTGGGGTATAAATTTTCTCTCTTCTCTGCAATAACATTGCCACTATGGAGTAACAATGGATACTCCAGGCATCTAATGAAGTGAGCTCTTGCTCATAGAAACTTATGCTGGAATAAATTTTGTTAATCTTTATGGTGTTACAGGATTCTTGTTTAATAGTGCAGCTAATATGGAACTGGTGCTCAACAAAGAGACCCATGAGGTACCATGTAAGATGGCAGGGGGAATGATCAGTGGATCTGTAAGTGTACCTTCCTGGACCTGCGTAACAGCTGTTAAGTCACAGCTCTGTATGTCTGCAGGAGAAGGGCACAGTCATAGCCTAGTAATACTGGTGACTGCCTCTTTAGCATCTGACTCAAGGTGCTGAGATCCTAGCATCCAATTCCATGAGCTGCTATGCTTCCATAAAAGCCCAATTGTTTGCACTGGCAGAGCATCTGCTGATATGTGATTCTCTCAGTGATTACTAGGAAATTTGGGGTCATCCCAACACATCTTCATGTCCATGTGTGTAGCTGGCCATATATTTGCTTTAATGTTCTGTACTGAATAAATGTTAAGTGGTCTGATGGGAGGATATTCAAATTATTTGCTTCTCATGGACTGGCTGTTACCTAGTGAAGTTTCAGTTCACAGACTCAGAGTCTCCACAGTGGTGAACATCTATGGGGAATTTCACATTACCCTTTTTAAGCCGGTTTTAAGCCGTTGTTGATGTGTCTTGGAGTAAACCAGTACAGGGCTGCCATTTCACACAAGCCTTTCCCCTACTGGTAAAGAGCCGTCTCTGAAGCGGTTTGGCATTTGAGACTGCACCACTTCTTCCTGCCCTTTTTCACCCACATGGGCAATCTCCGTCTTTTTTTTTTTGGAATGTTAGAGTGCTATAGCACTATAACACAACACCAGAACGGTACCATAGCAACCCCATTGGAATGCTATGTATCCCAGTGGAGTCCAGGCATTCCAGTGGGGATGCTATGGTGCTGTGTTGGTGTTGTGTTATAGTGGTATAGCGCTATAGCACTCTAAAATGAACGTTAAAAAAAAAAGACAGAAATTGCCCACATGGGCAAGGTGAAAAAGGGTGGGAAATTGCGCTTCAGAAACTGTACAAGAAATTGAAGACTGCTTGGAAGCAGTTTACAGGTAAAACAGTTCAGCCACGTTTCCTGAACAGGTCTGAAAGTTAAAATATATTCCGGTAAGGAACCGTTACTAAGATGGTTCTGTCTGAAATGTCAGACGAGAAACCGTTAGGGAACCGTTCCTGTACCAGAATATATGGGCTGTCTGAAATTCCTCCATATGTTTGCCCCCAGGGCTCATTATCCAGGCTGGTATAACTGTTGGATCCTTGGTAGACCTCTGGAACTTGGATATGACTCAGCATGTTGATGCAGTTGCCTCTAGGTTCCATCCACCCATCATTGGATATTGTGTTATCATTATGCTACCATTTACAGTCGGGCTGGCTTTGTCCACAAAGGATAATCCAGTTGCAAAGGAGTGCTATAGCCCACTGACAGTGCAATGTCCAGTGATGTATGAATGCAGCCTTAGATTCTCACTGTCTTCTAGCACAGCTATTTAGCTCCTTGGTTTACTGAGGTGCAGAGAAGCTTAGAGTGCACATGGAAGAAAACAGCCTCATGGTAACAGGTATGGTTCCCTCCACTCCTGATTTATGTTGATTTGGGGTTATGCAGTGGTAGCTAAGGTAGAAAAGCACTTCCTCCTATGCCATGTTTCCTGGATTCCAAGAGTATGGAAAGCAGTTCCATAGCAAATTACAGGGTTGCCAACTCTGGGTTGGGAAATACCTAGATTTGAGGGGTAGAGCCTGGAGAGGGCAGGGTTTGGGGTGTGGAGGGACCTCAGCAGGGTATAATGACATAGAATGCATTGCCCAAAGCAGCCATTCTCTCCAGGAGAACTGATCTTGGAGATCTCCATGTGCTGCCTGGAGGCTGGCAATACCAAGAGGAGGGCCAGACCTGTAGATCTGAGGGGCAGAGCCTGGGGAGGGCAGGGTTTGGGGTGCAGAGGGACTTCAACAGGGTATAATGCCATAGAGTGCACTGCCCAAAGCAGCCATTGCAATAGCTGGGAAATTTTCTGTAGGGGAAATGATGTGCTGTGGCTGGGGAACACGGTGATTTCTGGGAGATCTCCAGGCCCCACAGGGAGATTGGCAACTCCAGTGACCATTTAAGGGAAGATTGAGATATGTATTTTGGCAACTCCAGTGACCATTTAAGGGAAGATTGGGATATGTATTTTACCTCAGGATACATTCAATGACTCCCAACAGCAACAGCAAACTGTTTAGAATGTTGGAGGCAAAGGTCAATCAAGCCGTATATGTAAATGACCTCTGTGTTCCGACTGGCTATTGGGGGGAGAGGAACAGCAAAATTGTTTAGAATATTGGAGGCGAGACTCAGGCAATGCAGCCAGTGAATAGGGACAGTTTCTGAGTGACAGATCAGGGAGCCAACTGATTTGGGAGCGTGCGCAATGTTCAGGAGAGTCCATGACCAAAACAGAATTATTATATAGAGAGATTCCTTCAATTTATATTCTGCCCTCTCCACAAGTGGGCTCAGGGTGTATTTCAGCAGCAATTCCATGATAACAATTAAAACAGGTATACCAAATAAATAGTTAAGACAATTAAAAACAAGTAACTATAAGTTGAGAGCAGATGGCACTGTAGATTACAAATACAGCAGGCCTACTTAATGGAAATGATGATGGCAATGCATGATTACTCTTCTGTTGTCGTTGCACTTTGGTAAAGTTGTCCAATGGAAATTTTGAATGGTGAGCAGCTTGTTTTATCTGACACTGTAAGAGGAAAATGTGGATCATTTGGAAGTCTGCTGTGACTTCTTTGTGAGACACTTTGCAGATGAATATTCCTCTCATTCTCCTTGATTTCAGCATACCGTTCTCATGGGACAGTCACATAAAGATATTGGAGTGCTGTCTGGCCATAATTGCTTGAATAAAATTTTATTTTTTTTCTGGCCTGAGGAAACAAAGAAGTTACTTGGAGAAGTTTTACTATGATCTCTCAACTTTTGCTATAGTTATTTAAGATTGCCCCCTCTCCAGAGACCTGTTTGACTCAATTTGCAATACTTTCTTTGGTAGTATGAATTTATTGCTTGATGGCCAGGTCTGTGATATTTGATATGCACCAGAGTGTTAATATTATCAAGCTCCATAGACCTGTGTGGCCATGTCTTTGGTAGACAGAGTGCTATATTAACTCACTAGAGATAGCTAGCTGGATTACTAAATATTAAAAGAGAAAGCTATTTCTTTTGGCCTTCAGCGAAATGCCTTGAGAAGTTTAATTCTTAAAAAAAGTTATTTGATAGTGATTGGTGTGTATTTTTTTTCTTTCTACAATTATTTTTCCATAATGATTAGATTAGTAATTTGATAAACTTTAATAACTTTTCAGAAAGACATCCACGTCTAGTGTGCCTGATGGGGAATAAATTTTCCTCATCTCTTAAATTTTATTGTATATTGTGCTATGTAAGAATGGTTGTGAGCAGTCCACTAAGTTTGTGAGTACTGAATCAGTAATTCCAGAATAGACCTACTGACAGTGTTTAGATTACTCTGTCAGTTATTCTGAGAACTGTAGGTTTCACTTGCCAAGATAACAATAATTATTATTATTCTATCGCAGTGGGTGTAATATAACCAGGAGATCCAAAGATTGTCTGGCTGCCTGAAACTCTAGCTTGTTTTTATTTTGGGGGCTGAGAGAACTGTGACTGACCCAAGGTCACCCAGCTGGCTTCAAGTGGAGGAGTAGGGAATTGAACTTGGTTCTCCAGATTAGAGTCCACCGCTCTTAACCACTACACCAAATTTGCCAAGAACAACGGGTGGTATCCTGCCTTAGTCTGGAGGATGTTCTTCTGCCATTGGAGGAAGAGCCGTTTAAGTTGGAGGAAGGCTTCATATTTTCCTTAGTGGTATAGTACAATACAGGCCAGTAAGTTAAAATTTTCAGGGGTACTTTCAAAAATTAGCAAAGATGTCTGTTTTCTTGAACACCGCATGAATATCTGTGAAATGGAAAGCTAGGTCCTCTTGTAAAGATAAGTGGCTATGGCCTTAACCTGGATAGCACAGGATAGCCCAGTCTCACCAGATCTCAGAAGTTAAGCAGGTCGGCCCTGGCTAGTATTTGGATGGGAGTCCTTCAGGGAATACCAGGGTAGCAATGCAGAAGCAGGCAATGGCGAACCACCTCTGAACATCTCTTGCCTATGGAGTGGCATAAGTCAGCTGCGACTTGATGGCACTTTCCACCACCAAGGGGCTGAAGGCAAATGTCAGCATGCAGCAGCAATGCCATTGCTGAGTACATCTGGCATGATTTTGTTTGGCCAATGACATGGTGGGCTCATTTGATTTCATGTGTGATTGGTTCAGTACATACAGGAAATTAGAAAAGTGGCATTTGGAAGAATCTGTATGCTGCCACAGATTAACCCATGTAAGCAAGCAAAGGTGGTTTTTTTGCTGTTCTGACTGAACGTGTGTGTTGAACTCCAGTGAACTGCTTTCTGAGAACCATCCTGCACAGTAAAATGAGGTGAAATTAAGGTGTGGAGGTAGAGCAGAGAAGGTACCAGGCTGCAGAAATCCTTTGAGCAGCTCTGCTATGATGTGACAAGTGGCTACTTCTTAAATTCCTCCTTCTGCCTAACTGTGAGATGTCCCATCTAGCCATAAACCCAAATTAAGAACACATTACTGCTTGTTATTCAAAATAACGGCAACCATTCAAAAAAGCAGAATGAAGGTAGAAATTATTTCTAATAATCAATAAATTTTACATTAAAACGAGAAGGCAGAAGTAGCATTTTTAAAAGACTTCCTACATATATAAAAGACAGTTTAAAGTAGTCACATTTTTTTCCATGAAAGTGAGTGTTAAAAATGAAGATTTTTAACTTAACCTCAATGTATGGCTAATTGGTTTCAATGGAACTAACATCACAGTAAATGTACTCAGGCCTGCAATTTAAATCAGGCAAATTATAGTGTGATTTTAACACTCTGGATTAGTCAGGGCTGGGGCTGCGAAGAACGATGGCTGAAAATTTGGAAGCAAAGCTTTAGACTCTCTGTTGCTACCTAATAAATGTACTTTCAATAGGACACCTGCCTACTGGATTTCTATGAACAGCACTGGCTACCTACAATATACACTTTCCCATTAAGCAGCTTTGGAATACAGACTTGCTTTATGAGCAAAGGTTAATTAGGGCCTGAAGGGAGCCTGGGGCAGAAAAGTACAGATGCAGGAACCGCAGAAATGAGGTCCACTGGCCAATTTCCCTGATTATAGAGCTGTTACGTTTCATTTAAGGCCAGGAGAACTGCTCTCTGCCCTTTTCAGGCCTGGGACCTTCCAAAAGTCAATGTTCTGCAACAGATAATCTGCATGCCCAATGTACAACTGAATCCCTAATTCCCAGCAGATAGCATTTCAGTTCTTGTAGTTTGAACAGGCAGCCTGAATTATTTAAAGGGGAGGACGGTGATCTTGAGCTCATTATCGGGGGTGGGGCATATGTATGAGCCCATTGCCAAATCCAGCGCTTGCAGAATGCAGTCTTCAAATGGTGGGGTACACGTCATCCTGCCTAATGATCCTTCACAAGGAGAGCAGTAAGAGAAGATGTGATCCATACAGCCAGGACATTGGTCCATAATAGCATTCTAGTGGCTGGTTATTGATGGATCCATAGGCATTGTGTAGCTGAGAATCAATAGGCAATCCAAAGAGGTTCCAACAAGAGAAGGGTAGACCCCAGGAGATTTATTCCTTTACATTTTCTATCTCAGCTCAGGCAGAAGGTGAGTAACAAAAGCTGAAAGGGGGGGGGAAACAGACTAAAATGTCATCCGCTTACAATGCACTGACATTTCCTCATTGTTTTCTGACTGAACTCCAGGACCTAAAGCCCAGCCCTAACATGCAGGTCTTACATTGTAATCGCACTGAGCACAAAGGGTGAAGTATGGCAGTATCTTGGCAGCAAGTGCCATGCAAATGGGGAGAAGAGGCGAAGAAAATTGGTAGCAAGGAGGCCAAAGCGAAGTTGAATAATTGCCTGGGGGGATATTTGCATGGACTGCAATCCACTGAAAATATCTCTAGTCTTAAGGTCTCTAATTGTAATTACATTATGCACAGAGACAGGTGTGATATTCCTTAACCATCTGCTGAAGACAGGAAACTGCTTGTGACAACTTGGCTGCATCCCAGCCTTTTTATGGAAGATATATCCCATGTCAGCAGTGGGACTGGCTTCTGTGGGATGTGTAAGCAGGAAAATTAGCCAAGTTTATATCCCCGTTTTGCTTTAAAGTCGCAAAATCCCAGTCTTCCCATTCCAGAAAAGAAGGTCTGAATGTGGAAGGGGGCCTCCACATGTGCAGCTGGTGCACATCTCCATGTATGTACACACACTGCAGTGTTAGTCTAGACCTCAATTGAATTAAGTAAGATGCATCTTTAAATGGAGATGGAGGTGTGCATCCCCTTCTGTGATTTATGGTAGTTATGTGGGAGTAGTTTTGCACGACTAGAGCTGGACTGGAGCCAAATGAGCATTTTTTTTGGAATTTTAAATTATTTACAGTGTAATCCTAAACACTGTTATGCCCTAGTAAAACTATTTAATTTAAGGAAATTAGAAAGGTAGAACTTAGTTTAGGATTGCAGCATCAGTGTGGTCTTTTAATGATTGTGTTAGACTGTATTTAGGCCAGATTTTAAAGTTGCCTGGTCATAAACAAGGATTGAGGAAGTTGTTTCCATAAGATACTGCAGGTTATTAAGGGTATTGTATAATAATTATAATTTAGCAAGAGGGATATATGTAAGACCATACTTATGTGGTTTTCTAAATTACAGCCATTATGTTACAAATCCCCCTGCCGGTATTAGAAGCTCAAAGATATATGTGCGGACAGAGAATATAGTCTTACCCCAAAGTGTTTATAGTCTTAATTTTCCAGTAAGTGATCACATGTGGAATTTCCTGTTCTTAATTGATATCATTCACATTTTCTGGCCTTATAAATGCAATAAGTTACATTTTGAATGTGAAGATGAGGAATAAGTTCTGATGGAACTTCTTCATCCTTGGAATGGCTTTTTTAAAAATTATTTATTAATCATATTTATACCCCGCCCTCCCCACAATGCAGGCTCAGGGCGGCTCACAGTCAGTACATAAAATACAGTTAAAAAAACATAAAATCATATAAAACAATTCCATTATTATCCTGAATTCACTCTCAGCAAAACCTTTTGTATGAATCATCTATACAGTTGGCCAAACTGAAGCTCACAAAAAAAGTTCTAGGCAGCCACCTTTTATATGGAGGAAGTCCTCTTTCAGTTTGTCAGTGCAATCCTAAACAAAGTGGCACGTTTCCTAGCCCACTGATGTCAGTAGACTGAGAAGAGTATAACTGTTTAGAATTACACTGGATGTAACTGGGAGGTGGCCAAGGAGGAGGTGGGATGAAGCCTAATATGTACGGGTGTTTTCCCTTGCTTTCATCATGCATGTCCTTTAGGTTTTCTTCATCATTCTGCATTGATTTCCCACCCTTTAGTGCTCAATTCACTTTCTGGTTGCTGTTTACCTGGGTTTCCTGAGAGTGCTTTTGTTGCAATTTCCCCATTGTTTCACTTCCAAGCTGAATGTAATTCAAAAGCATATAGATTCCCTCAGATTTCTCCCTGGCCTTTTTGCTGCCCCTTGACGGTCACTCTCCCACCCATGTCATGGTCATTCCACCCACTCTGCACCTCCTGCCATTCTTCCCCCTTCATTGGTGTACAAGCTCCATTTTCCCCTTGTTGTCACTTTTTTACAAGAGGCATGAGTTTAGCGATCATTAGTCTTGGATCGTGGAATGAAAAAATTAAAAGGGGGGGTTAAAAAGAGCTGTGCAAGGTTTAGTTCCCCGCTGGTATTGACCTGAAAGGGGGATCAGAGGCAAACAGAAATGTCCTCAGTGCATGCAAAAAATAAAAAAAAAAGGATTGCAATGCTACATGCAAACAAAATAAAGGGGGGGGTATGGTCAGTGAAGAATGAAGTTGACATAAGATGTAAAGAGAGACACTGGGATGGGAAGCCTAAACCTTTGAAAACATTTTTCCCTTTAAAGGTTTAGTGAACAAAGCGGGGGGGAACTATTTTGGTAGACTCCAGAAGACAAATATTAAAATGGTGAAACAACAGAGAGATCACAGGAAGGATGCAGTCAATAACAAAAACAACTGTGATGTTGTATTATGAAAAATTATTTAGGCTTCAGTTCTGCAGTGAATATATTTCTTCATCACATTATGAAAACATACGCATACACACAACAGAAAATGCATATAAACTGTTTCACATAACAGCTTTTTCTGAGTGTGCTGCGTGAATGACGCTTGTTTACATATCAACAATAGTAATCCATGAGTTAACACATAGCATTCTTCTGCTTCACTGAGACAAATTCACTGCAGAACTGAAGCCTAATAATTTTTCGTAATACAACATCACAGTTGTTTTTGTTATTGACTGTAACATTAAAATGATGGCTGAGCCACATGAACCTTCTGCAAATCACCAAACTTAAGAATCGCTTGGGATCTATCCATTTGGAGAACAGAGTACAGTCCTCACAGGACAGGCTCTAACAACTCCCGAGATCATGACCAGTGTGCAGGATCAAATTAGAGAATCACAAAGAGAAAACCATGCAAATTTGCACAGAAGGGCAAGAAATTAGTATTATTATGCAGCTGCACTAAGGCATTGGCACCTTGCCAGAGGCACAAGCCTCTGGCATGAACCGAAGGGCTCTTTGCCTGTTACTCTTAGCCTAGGGACTCTGTAAGAAGCCCAGGAAGAGCCAGAAAGCCAAGGCCCTAGTCTCCTTGTGTTCCCAGTAAGGTAAGTAGACTTCTACAAGGAGAGCCACATAAATACAAAGGGTTTTTAAAAAGGGATTCTATTTAATTATTTTAAAAGCAATTTTGAAGCCAGAATGCCAGCAGGGGGTTGGGGGCTATCCAGTGTTTTGCATGGAGTATCACATATATTATCTGCCCACTGGACAGAAGTCTTGGGTGTGTGCCCAGTGCAAGGAGCTCCTGGTTCTCAGGGAACGAGTTTGCTCCCTTGAGGCCAAGGTGGCTGACCTGGAGAAGCAGAGACACAGTTAGGCACACAGAGAAGACTCTCGGGGACATATCTCCCACTCTGGATCTGGCAGCCCCACTGCAGTCAGGGAGCATGAGGGTCAAGGGGAAATAGGGCACCATGCTGAGGATAAGGGGAATGTGCCCTCAGAAGGGACCTCTTCTTCAGCTGGTGAACGGGTATCCTTTCACACCAAGGAACCATCCCTGGGCAGGGTGGGAGGGGGGTTCTTGGTAGTTGGTGATTCGATCCTTAGGCAGGTAGACAGCTGGGTGGCGAACCTGCGTACTGACTGTATAGTGACTTGCCTACCTGGTGTGAAGGTAGCAGACGTTATGCGTATTTTAGACAGGTTGATAGATAGTGCTGGGGAGGAGCCAATGGTCGTGGTGCATGTCGGCACCAACCATGTGGGGAAATGCAGTTGTGAGGTCCTGGAGGAGAAATTTAGGCTGCTGGGCAGGAAACTCAAGGCCAGGACCTCCAAGGTAGCCTTCTCAGAAGTGCTACCTGTTCCACGAGCAGGGCCAGAGAGACAGGCACAGATGAGGAGTCTCAATGCGTGGATGAGATGATGATTTAGGGAGGAAAGTTTCAAGGTTGTTAGGTACTGGAATGCTTTTTGGAACAAGAGGAAGCTATACAAAAGAGACAGTCTCCACTTGTCCCGAGAAGGAACCAGACTGCTGGTGCTTAAAATCAAAAAGGTGGCAGAGCAGTTTTTAAACTAAATATTGGGGGAAAGCTGACAGGAGATGAAAAGTCTCTGGTTTGGGATGGCTCATCTTGGAGAGATGAGGGGGTAGCTGTTGCTTTTCCACCCGGAGGTGGATTGGAATTGTCCACTGAGACTGTGGCTAGTGATATGGACTCCCTGACAAGGTCTCGAGGCAGCAAGAGGAAGGTTGAAGGCTTAACATGCATGGGAAATTATAGGTATTTCTATACAAATACTAGAAGTGTCCGAGGTAAAATCAGGGAGTTGGAGCACTTGGTGTTGGGGGGAAAAATAGACATTGTGGGTATTTCAGAAACTTGGTGGGATGAGGAGAATCAGAGGGATACGGTGATTCCCAGTTAGATATTATATCGCAAGGATGGGGGGAAGAGTTGGAGGTGGGGTGGTTCTCTGTGTCAGAGAGGGTAAGAGAATTGGATTCACTTCTGGAAATGCTATGGGTTGAAATAGTGGGCCCAAAAGGAAACTTAACACTAGGAGTTTGTTATTGCCCACCAGATCAAAAGATAGAGGAGGATTATAAAATGATGAATGAATTAAAGATAGCACCTAGACAAAAAAACTGTGTCGTAATAGGTGAGTTTAACTACTCACACATTGAATGGGTCAATATGTGTTCGAGTTGGGAAAAAGAGATTGAGTTTCTAGATACTCTTAATGGCTGTGCTATGGAGCAGATGGTCACGGAACCTACCAGGGGATCCTGGAGTTGGTCCTAAGTAATGCCCAAGACTTGGTGAGAGATGTAAAAGTGGATGCACCGCTTGGGAACAATGACCATAATGTTATTGAGTTCAACATTTGTATAAATAGGGAATTGGCCAAAAAGACTGAAACAACCACTTTTAACTTTAAAAGGGGAAACTTCTCTGATATGAGGGAACATGTGTGGAGGAAACTGAAAGGAAAAGTAGAAAGGGTCAAAACCATTGGGGAAGCTTGGAGACTATTTAAAACTACAATCCTAGAAGCTCAGAAAAAATATATACCTCAGGTTAGGAAAGACACAAATAGGTATAGAAAAAAGCCTGCATGGTTAACAAAAATGTAATGGAAGCTGTAAAAGGTAAAAAGGATTCCTTTAAACGGTGGAAAGCTAGTCTCAGGTTGATAAAAGGGAACACAGGCTGTGCCAAACAAAATGCAAGTCTGTGATCAGGCAGGCAAAAAGGGAATATGAGGAAAATATAGCGAATAACATAAAGACCAACAATAAAACTTTCTTCAAATACATTAGAAGCAGGAAACCAGCCAGGAAGGCAGTGGGGCCCTTGGATGACCAAGGGGTAAAAGGAGTAGTGAAGGATGATGAGGAAATGGCTGAGAAGCTGAATGCATTTTTTGCCTCTGTCTTCACTGTGGAAGATGAGAAGTGCTTGCCCACTCCAGAACCGCTGATTTCGGGAGGGGTGTTGAAAGACCTGAGTCAGATTGAGGTGACAAGAGAGGAGGTCCTATGACTGATAGACAACTTAAAAACTGATAAATCACCAGGCACGGATGGCATATATCCAAGAGTTCTGAAAGAACTCAAATGTGAACTTGTGGCTCTCCTTACAAAAATATGTAATCTTTCTTTAAAATCTGCCTCCATTCCTGAGGACTGGAAGGTAGCTAATGCCACTCCCATCTTTAAAAAGGGTTCCAGAGGAGATCTGGGAAATTACAGGCCAGTCAGTCTGACATCGATACCGGGTAAATTGGTGGAAACTGTTATTAAGGAAAGAATTAGTAGGCACATTGATGAACAAAAACTATTGAGGCAGACTTAGCATGGGTTCTGTAAGGGAAGATCTTGTCTCACTAACCTGTTAGTGTTCTTTGAGGGGGTGAACAAACATGTGGACAAGGGAGACCCAATAGATATTGTTTACCTTGTCATCCAGAAAGTTTTTGAGAAAGTTCCTCATCAAAGGCTCCTAAATTAGTTTAAAAATCACAGGATAAAAGGACAAGTCCTTTTGTGGATCAAAAACTGGGTAATTAATAGGAAACAGAGAATGAATATAAATGGGCAATTTTCTCAGTGGAGGGTGGTAAGCAGTGGGGTACCACAGGGATCAGTACTCGGTTTGATGCTTTTTAACTTGTTCATTAATGATTTGGAGTTGAGAGTAAGCAGTGAAGTGGCTAAATTTGTGGATAATATGACATAGTTCAGGGTGGTGAGAACCAGAGAGGGTTGTGAGGCACTCCAAAGGGATCTGTTGAGGATGGGCGAGTGGGCATTAACGTGGCAAATGAGGTTCAGTGTGGCCAAGGTGATGCACATTGGAGTCAAAAATCATAACTATAAATACACGTTGATGGGGACCGAACTGGCAGTGTGCAACTGCAATAAAAAAAATGCAAATGCTATGCTGGGAATTATTATGAAGGGTATTGAAAACAAGTCAGCCAATATCATAATGCCCCTATATAAATCAATGGTGCAACCTCATTTGGAATACTGTGTACAGTTCTGGTCACCACACCGTAAAAAGGATATTATAGCATTGGAAAAAGTGCAGAAGAGGGCAACTAGTATGATAAAAGGATTCAAACACTTTCCCTATGAAGAAAGATTAAAACACTTGGGGCTCTTTAGCTTGAGAAACGACGGTTGTGGGGAGATGATGCATGGGATAGAGCAGGTAGAGAAAGAGGTACTTTTCTCCCTTTCTCACAATAAAAGAACTAGTGGGTACTCTGTGAAATTGCTGAGCAGTCGGGTTAGAACGGATAAAAGGAAGTACTTCTTCACCCAAAGAGTGATTAACACATGGAATTCACTGCCACAGGAGGTGGTGGCAGCTACAAGCATAGACAGCGTCAAGAGGGAATTAAATAAACATATGGAGCAGAAGTCCATCAGTGGCTATTAGCCACAAGGTATAGATAGGAACTCTGGGGCAAGTGATGCCCTGTATTCTTGGTGCTTAGGGGGAGCAACAGTGGGAGGGTTTCTAGTGTTCTGGCCCCACTGGTGGTCCTCCTGATGGCACCTGGTCTTTTTGGCCACTGTGTGACAGAGCGTTGGACTGGATGGGCCATTGGCCTTATCCAACATGGGCTTCTCTTATGTTCTTATACCCCCCCCCCTTTTCAATTTAATGAAATAAGATTAAAAAAACTCTCCAGAGCTTCTGCCAAAGGACTTCCCCCATACAAATTGCAGCCCAGTGCAAAGCGTGGTGGAGTTGCAGACTTTGCACAGGCGCGCGCGCACACACACACACACACACACACACTGGTAAGATTAAAGAACAGTAAAAGCATTTTCCCCTTCAGACATATGGAACATTTCTAAAATGGTTTATTAAATAATGCCTATTCAAATGTAAACACATCACGAATTCCATCTCATTAACTAATAAATATAATTTCCTCTCAGCTACTATAGTAACACTTTTATAATTGTATGAAAAAAATTAGCTATTCTGGAATAAGCATCTACGAAATTCTTATTCTATGGCTGGAATCATAAATAGATGTTTTCAAGCTGCAAGTAAATATTCAGAGCTGGGGATATATTGTGTCAGGGCCAGGTCAGGACTGGGGGCAGCAATACTTGATCTAGTAAGCCTGGAGGATCTCCCACTCAGTGACCCTGAGGTCACTGATTTGAGCAGCAGAAGCTAGAAATACTCCAAACAAATGGCATGGCTCTGATGGCCAGCAAAGGCCAGACTTCTAATATGTATACCAAAGCTTCATTCTGTCTGCTGAGGACAGCAGACAGTCTTACAACAACCTTTGTGCTTTTCTGTGCCTGAAGTTGGACTTGATGGTTGAATTCACACAATACAGGGTTGTTTACTACTATATGCAGGTTTCCCAGGTGTAACCCTATTGAATAACACTTGTTCATTTACCTAATAATCCTAAAATTGTTGACTGTGACATATGAGACACTTTTTAATGTTAATACTGAATGTGGCTAAAACCCATATCTCGTTTATGATTGCTGCTTAACAAAGTTTTGTGCCAAAATTGTAAATGTCAATATTTTGTATTTCACAAAATAAACTGGGGAAAGTTGTAAAAAAAGAAGAAGAAAGAAAATGTATATTCTTCCTCTTCAGAGACCTTCTCAAGGTGGCTTACAACTAAGAAGATAAATCAAAACCATTAAAGCATAGCCATTAAAAGCCAAAGCCATTAAAACAAGCGTGACAATGGCATAAAATACTCGCTGAGCAGCCTAAAAATGTGTAGATGAAATTATCCTTGGGACAGAAGCAGACCATAAAAGATTTAAAAAGATAAAATACCTTTGTTAAAAGGAGTTTTATCCTAGCATGTTAAAGAAAGCAAGGCAGGCACCAGGCGAGCCTCAGAGTGAAAGGGAATTCTCAAGGTGAGGTGCCGTCACGGAGAAAGCCCGATCTAACACAGGATTGACTTCTGAGTAGACCTACTTATGATTGCTCATGAAGTCCCAGGCTTCAGGAAATCCAATGTGTGCTGAAGTCTTTGTTCGCTTTCAGTTTTTTTATAGCAGTTAAAAAGAAGTATCAGTGCATGAATGTCTCTCCCTCTCTCCCCTCAACACACTTGAGAAACTGGACCATTCATTGCCTAAGTCTTTTTCATGCCAGTTTGATTTGGGTTTTAGCCACATACTCTCACACACAGAGAGAGATAATTTCATAACTTGGTTATCCCATCTTTCCATCTCCAATACAAACTCCCTTTGGCCAGATCTCCTTACCGGTCTCTGAGGTACAGGAATTAGGCAGCTTTGACTGAAACGGTCTTTTCCAAACAGATGGTGATTTCCCCCCTCCCCTATGTCCCCCAGGTCATAGCTAAGGTACACTGGAAAATTTGCATCAGCTTTGACTGCAAAATGTCTGTTTGACTATGTTCTGCAGCTAGATATGCTCTGTTTTCCTCAGTTCTTTGTGACGTATTCAGTTTGAGAAAAAAGATCGAACTCACTTCATCTTTCCAGTAAACAAAAAACTATTTTATCTTAGGTAGATGCTTGTATTACTCCAATGAATAAAGAACAATGGCAAAAGCAGTAAAAAAAATAGATTTTTCATACAGATACATGGTCATGAAATGCTGATAGCTTATAAACAGTTGTGCTGCTTAACTCCCATTAAAGTTAAAGGGATTTAAACTCCATGGCTGTGTACAGAATTTACATACTTAGTTTTGTTTCCCACTTTTTGGCACAGTAGAAACACAAAGTAGCTTATGACACCCTTCTCCCCTTGTCCCATTTTATCCTCAGACCGACTACTCTGTGAAGTAGTTTAGGCTGAGTGTCTAGTGGTCACCCAGTGGGCTTGGCAGAGTGGAGATTCAAACCTGACTCTTCCAGATCCTAGTCCTATACCCTAACCACGCTGACTATCTAGGAATTGTAATCATATGCCTGGACCCAACAAACCATTCTACTTATTTTGCATATCTAATCCAGTTGCATCATTACGGACAGCGCTATTCATACTTGTCTTCTGTTCTTCCCTAGTAGCTAACTGAGTACCTTCCCACCTGAGGGTCCTGTCTTCCGGCACTATATCTCCTTTCATTGTGGGTTATCTCATCATAGGGTTTTCAAGGTATGAGATGATCACAAGTGGTTTACCATTGCCTGCTTCTGTATGGTGCTAACCAGGGTTAGCTGGAATATCTCTGCCATAGTGTCCTTTGCCATTGCCATCTTTCACCACTGCAGCTGCCCAGTAGCTACCCTTCAATTCCTCTACCCTCATCACCATGGGAACTGGCGGTTCTCTTCTGCTGCTATGACTGTTGATTCCTGAACTTAGTGTCCAGCTTAGTGGCACTTAATGGCAGAGTGGGGACTTGAATTTGGGCCTGCCTAGTCTTACACAAGACCTCTTTTGAGGTGGACAGAATTCTCCAAAGTTGTGTGTGATAGGGCACTGGAGGCTGCCGTCCAAAGGACAAAAAGTGATGAGTCTGCCTGAGCATGCCGAAGCCTTAGATCCAGCTGTAACAGAAGAGGGACCCAGGTTGGCTGGCCTGAGCTCCTTTGAAGGGCAGGATTAAAAAATTTAATGAGTACATAGAAAACTCTGAACCACTGAGATTTTCACAGTACATACAACCCCGACATTATTAGGAAAGTGCAGAGGAGGCCTAGAAAATTGAGACATTTGTTTATGTTTGAAAGACATCCAATTTATAGCAGTGTAACTGTCGGAATGCTATGCAGTAGTCATATTTTATGAGATGTACTGGTCAAATGAGCCTTAGAACAAGGGAAAAAATTCACCTATTGCAAAAAGTGTTTTTTACAAGAAGCACACTCTTTCAGAGGCGATGGTGGCGGTGGCTGGGGTCAGGGTGACACAGGGCTTTTGGCAGGGGGTGCAGTTCGGCGCCCTCATGATCGGCCCGCCCTAGGTGAAAGTCTAGTTCGCCTAGTGGGTGGGCTGGCCCTGGGTCAGGCTGATGGTGGTGCCTGGCTGAAACTTGTGCAAGATGAAACAAGGCAGATGGTGGCATTCAGCTCAGCTGAGCTCCACAGGAGGCAAGACAGATGACAATGCCTGGCCTAGCTGAGCCTTGCAGGAGGCAAGGCAGACAGCAGTGCCTGGCCTGGCAGGACCCTGTGCAAGACAAGGTAGAGGATGACACCCAGCTGTGGCCCACAAAAGGCAAGGCCCTGTCGAGCCCCACATGAGATGTGGGAAGTAGCACCTGACCTGCCTGAGGCCTTAAACAAAGAAGGCAGCACCTGTCCAATTGGTTTGGTAGGCTGCCCTTTCCTCCCCACTTCCTTTGGGAAGGAGGGTCAGGATCAGACAGACTGCCTCTCCCTCTCTCCCATGGGGGCAGGGCCCAGGCTGACTAGCAGAGGGGCCCTTTCCCAGGGTTTTTCACTCCCAGTCCACCCCTGCTCACAGAGTTGTACTGAGGGTAAAACAGAGAAGGGGAGAATGAATTAAGGTGCTTTGAGTCCCCATTGTGGAGAAAGTGGACTGTAAATGAAATGAAATAAATAATACATATAGCCAAAAATGTAGGGGCAGATAAAAGGTTAATGGGTGGGTAGGAAGGTGAGCAGGAAACAGAATATTGAGGATATGGGGGTTATCAGTTGGAGGGGAAGAGGAAATAGTGTGGGGAAGCTGAAATGTGGGAAATGGGTGCCCTTCACAAGACCTTGCTGGTTCCCCACTATTCAGTTGGGCCTCCTCGGCAACTGGCACTTCAGACCTGGATCATAGTTTCCCTGGGGTACAGAAGGGTGGAAAACTGGAGATGGGAAGGAAATAAAGGTAGGCTAGCTGGTGAATGGGAAGGAGAGGAGGCAGGAAAGGGGGAGAGGCTATGGGGTCTTTCAAGGAAGGGAAAGAGAAAATAATAGGGGAAAGGGAAGTGCACCCCTCAAGTCCTTCTGGGATCCCACTTGTTAAGCTAGATCCCCCTCCTGAGCGCTGTGCTTAGTGCTTGCTCCTACAGAAGGGCTGCGTCTAGTCAGTGCAACTTAGCAAGAGAACAACAATGCCTCTCCTCTTACCTTTTAACACCCTTAATGTGGTCCTATGAAATATCAATGGGTCTGATTTTTGTTGTTCAGTTGCTAAGTTCCACTGACTAGACTCAGTTCTGCCATACAGCTTTGGAAAGTGATAAAACACAAAGTCACCCCAAGGGTTCTTGCAGAACTGCAGGATGTGATCCTGAGAGCAGACCTCCCATGTGTTGTTCTTCAGGATATTCTAATTCTCAGTCTGTCAACAAATTACGCCCTCTGCTTTAAGATTTCTACCAGTTACCCTACTGTTCATCAACATGAAATCCTCTGGAGAACAGAATAAAATTTATACAGGTCACCAGAGTCAGAAAGTTTGTGTTTTTGTAAACAAAAATTATATGTGAACAATGTCTTAATGATTGCCAGGAGCCTTGTGGTTATGCTCCCACAGCTTTTCGAACTGACAGATGAGAAAGTTAAAGTACTTAAGTTTAAAATATTTTTAGGGTAAAGTTATAGTGGGGAGGAGTGGCCACATGTTGCATTTGCCATGCTTTGGGTTGGTTAGTAGAGGGCAACAAGCAGGCCTTTAGGGTGTAGAATTTTCCCTGAGTTTATTCACTGTTTTCTCTGTAATGCTTCACAGTATCAATCAAAACAATGCCGTTTTAGGGGCAGTTTCTGTCATGTTTTTCAGTTATAAGGTTATACTACAGGGGGCATATCTTAGTAACTGTGACCAGTTTGATGTAGTGGTTAAATGCATGGACTCTAATCTGGCAGAACTGGGTTTGATTCCCCACTCCTCCACTTGCAACTGCTGGATGACCTTGGGCAAGCCATAGTTCTGATAAGAGCTGTTCTTGAAAAAAGAACGGTTTCTGTCAGAGCTCTCTCAGCCCCACCTACCTCACAGGGTGTCTGTTGTGGGGAGGGGAAGGGAAAGGAGTTCGTAAGCAGCTCTGAGACACCTTTGGGTGGTGAAGGGCGGGGTATAAATCCAATCTCTTCTTCTTCTTCTTCTAAAAACATCATGGAATTTAGGAGTTATGTCGGCTCCTAAACTGTCCAAAGCGAAATCCTGGAACAAGCCATGGTCTCACAGATCCTCCTTTAAGTCGACCCCAGAAGCACAATGGCAACACTCCCCCACTGTGTCTTCCCGTCCATATGGACACAAACCAAAATTCTCACCTGTCGCTCAACCGAGGGCTTAGACTGCCAAAGATCCTAAGCAGAGCCTTTGACTCCTGTCATCTCACCCCCACCTGCCTGCCTCCCTACCCGACTGCCTATAACATATCGGTGGGTACTCTCCATTGTCGAGAAGGGGTACCTCATAGAATTCATCCATATACCTGAGGCCCCCAACTTCATACCTACCCCACCATCCAATACGCTCCTGGAAGAGATCCAGAACCTTCTTCAAAAGGATCCTATAGAGTCGGTCCTGGCAATGCAACATCAACATGGGGTTTACTCCCATTACTTTACGGTCCCCAAAAAAGATGGAGGTGTCCGTCCTGTTATGGACCTCAGGGGACTCAATTGGTTTATCTCATACCGGAAGTTCCAAATGATGACATTACAAAGTATTCTTCCCCTTCTCAATGAAGGTGTCTGGATGGTAACCCTGGACTTGCAAGATGCATATTTTCATATAACTATCTACCCACCCCACAGGAAGTTTTTGTGTTTGCTGTAATGGAGGACCATTTTCAGTACGAAGCCCTCCCTTTTGGACTCTCAACAGCACCCAGAGTCCTTACAAAAATGACAATTGTCATTGTGGCATACCTTCGCCTTCAGGACATGTGAATTTTTCCATACATAGATGATTGGTTATTGATAGTAAGCTCCAGGGAGACTCTGCTCAACCATATTGATTTAACACTGGCCACCCTAAATGGGTTGGGTCTAAAGGTGAACTTAAAGAAGTCCTTCCTTGAGAGTTCAATTTATTGGAGCAATTCTGGATTCCACTGTCTGTCGAGCCTTTCTTCCTCCCAGGAGGGCGAGCAACATTATGACTCTCATCAGCCTAATGAGGGCACAGAGAGATGCATCTGCAAGGCAGATACAGTGGCTCTTGGGTCTGATGGCACTGCCACAGTGGTACTCGTCTTCGCCAGACTACAGATGAGACCACTTCAGCTGTGGTTCCTCAAATGTTTCCATCCACAGTGGCAGCCCCAATCTCAATGGTTCATGCTCCCTGTGCAAGTGCTGAATTCCCTACAGTGGTGGGAAAGTCTGGAAAATCTCCTTTAAGGAGCCCCATTTCGTGCACCCAGCCCCGAAATGACCCTGACCATGGATGCCTCCTTATGGGGATGGGGAGCTCATCTCCAAGGTGTATGTGTGGGCACAAAATGGGAACCTCATTTGGTCACAACCACATCAGTTTCCTGGAGCTGCTCACCATTCAGTATGCCCTGAGATCGTTTCGCCACTTCGTAGCTCACCGCACAGTGGCAGTCCTGATGGACAACATCACCATGCTGTGCTACCTGAACAGGCAAGGTGGGATGGTGTCCAGGGGACTTTGTCAACTGGCCCTGGAGATTTGGGCTGAATGTCAATCCTGGGGCGTATTCATCATTACTGCTCACCTGCCCGGATCGCTCAACGTGCATGCAGATTTTCTGAGCAGGAGAGGCTCATCCCTTCACGAGTGGGAACTCAACTGGACTTACCTCCAACCAATCTTTCACAGATGGGGTGGCCCAGAAATAGATGTGTTTGCAACACATCAGAATGTGAAGTGTTGTCTGTTTTGTACCAGGGCAGTAGAGGACCCCCTATCTCTGGAGGACAGCCTCCTTCTTCTATGGTCCCACAAGTATGTGTACCTGTTCCCACCAATTCCTCTTCTTACCAAAGTGATTAGCAAAATCATGAAGGAACACCCTCAGTGCATCCTCGTGGCGCCTTGGTGGCCATGTCAACACTGGTTTCCGACTCTACTCCACATGTCCCGTGACACCTACACACATCTCCCCCGGCACCAGATCTCCTCCTGGCTCAGGAGGGCTGAGTGCTTCACCATGATGTACCACATCACAAACTCATGGCATGGAAGATCCCCTAGCATAGCTTAAAAGCAGGATAGACCTTGTCCTGTTGAACTGTCGTAAGCCAACTACACGCACTTCCTACAAAGGAAAGTGGAAGAAATTCTTGTCTTACCTTGAGTCACTGGGTTTGCCACTGCCCCCTATGGACTTGAGAGCAATCTTCGGTTTCCTGTTGACCCGCTTGGACTTGGGTCTTAGTTGTTCCTCCTTAAGAGTCTATTTAGCTGCCATCTCCACCAATCATCCTGCAGTAGATGGCTATTCCATTTTTTCTCACCCTCAAATGAAATAATTTCTGAAGGGCCTTACTCGTCTCTTTCCTCCAGCTCGTGGGCCAACTCCCTCCTGGGGCTTACTTTTAGTGCTGTCCAGACTAATGGGCAAACCATTCGAACCCGTGGCCACGTCTAGTCTGCATCTTTTCTCATGGAAGAGTGCCTTCCTGGTAGCCATTACCTCAGCAAGACAAGTGAGCAAATTGTCTGCACTTCATCGCGACTCTCTGTATTTGATTTTTCACCATGATGGTGTCACCTTGGCCCTGGATGTCTCTTTCCTGCCCAAGGTTGTTTCCGAGTTTCATTTGCAAGCTGACATTGCTCTCCTGACATTTTCCCCATCTCCTACGAACGACAAGGAACACTGTCCATACTTTAGATGTCAAGAGAGCCATACTCTTCTACCTTGATAGAACAAGGTCATTCTGGTAGTCACTGGCCTTGTTTGTCTCCTATAGCACACCTGTGCGAGGGAAGAAACTATCTTCACAGTGTCTATCCAAGTGGATTGTGGAAACCATTAAACTGTGCTACTTATTGGCCAAAAGGCCACTTTGGGGCCCACTCTGAGTGCATTCCACCCGGGCAGTAGCCACGTCCACAGCCTTCCTGAGAGGTTTGTCGCTCACTGACATCTGTCAAGCAGCAACCTGGGCTACCCCCCACACATTTGTGAAGCATTACGCCCTGGATGTGTGTCTTCATCAACGTTCCATGGTGGAACGGGCAGTGTTGCAGGTGGCACAAGTTTAGGAACATCAGCTCCCTCCTCCAGGTAGGCTTGTTGTTTTTTGCTTGCTAATCTCCCAGAGGTGTGATGCACCAAGACCACGAAGAAGATAAACAGCTTGCTTACCTGTAACTGATGATCTTTGAGTGGTCCTCTGTGCATTCACACCACCGACCCTCCTTCCCCTCTGCTTTCGGTCCTCTCCTCTTTTTACTCTGAGACTGATGGCAGAGGTCAGAAGGAACTGGTGAGATTGTAGTGCCCCTCCCTTAGTCATGCGCAGTGGGGCTGGCGTGTGACGAGAGAGTGGGCGCAAAAATCCCTTTTGCTTTCAAAAGGAACCGATCGAGGTCAGCGCAGGCACACTATATCCCAGAGGTGTGAATGCACAGTTGACCACTTGAAGATCATCAGTTACAGGTAAGCAACCTGTTTTTTCTAAAACTGTAATACTTTCTCTAGAACAGAATTACCAACTTTTTTTCTTGCAGGACTGCTGTGCCTTTACCAACTACAGGTCAACAGGAAAATGTGTCAGGAGAAGTTTTCTCTGTTACTTACATCATGGGGGAATGCTTCACCTGCTACCTGTTTTACTACTGTTAAAAGCACAGATGACCTTTACAAGAAGAAAAGTGGAAGTGATATGTGGCATAGTGAAAATTCTTATGGTCAAAACTAATCTCTGTCCTTGCCATTGTTTACTTAAGTGATCTGTGGTCTTCAGAAAGCAAGCCCTGTTCCATTACATACATTGAATTGTTATAAATGGTTGTATAATTGTCTGTTGTAATTCAGTAGAACTCTACAAAGTAGCTAATCTCTCTCCAAGATGTGCCCTTATTTCTCTTGCATTGGACTTGTTGCAGTTGTAACAAGTTTGCCGTTCCCTAGTGGCCAGCTAGTGAGTGGACCATAAGCAAATGGTATCTCAAGGACCGTGGCTAATTACTTGCTGTCATACAGGGGAAGTTTGTTTGCTCAGCAATAGCATGGAAGAAAGCAATAAGGCAGATCCTTTAAATCCTTCCCCAGCTGGGAAGTCCCTTTACACTAGGATGTAATAAAGAATAGCACATCATTTTTGAATTAAATAAAATTAGCCCAATCTGTGGGCTTGGTCCAAATTTAATATTTGTGCTACAGCTCCAGTTCACCATGCTTGTTCCCCAAGAGATCTGTTACTAATACTGGCTTCCCTTCCTCTGCTTGCCCTCTAATAGACCTATTTTGTTGCCTTTCTGGTAGAGATGTGAAGGCCTAGGAAAATTCAAGAGCAGGAAATGGTTTTCTTTTTGGATTTTTGAATGCCTCCCCCCTTTTTTTCTAGTGGGGAAACATGGAAATTTTGAGGATATAGATCTATATATCTATATCTAGCTATAGCTATATATAAAATAATCTGCAGGGCTAAATAATGATAATTGTTTGCAGTGTATTTTCAAATGTATATTTGTAGACAACATTAGCACAGTATTGAAGAATTCAGTGCCTTTAGTATTTTATAGTTTAACTTGATTTTCAAATGTATTGCTACTCCTGTTAGGTCTTTTTGAGAGTGCTTCTGCTCAGGTAAAACATCCTTTCTCCCTTTTCTTCCATCACTTCCAAATATCTGGAAGCTTTATATCTCTACTTGCTTTGTTAGGCACCATAGGATCTTGCAAGCAGCCCTAATAAATCTTTGTCTTTTAACAATCTCATTCAGCATCTTGTCTCTGAGCCCCACTCACCAGTAGGGTTACCACTTTCCAATTCATCCCCTTTGGTTTGCTAAACCTTTAAGATGGTGTGCTTATTTGAGAATAAGGACTAGTTTTTGAGTGAATAGACATACATAGGCTTGAAATGCAGATTCTCAGAGGCTCCTGGATCTAGTTTTCTCCCCTTCCCTTATATCGATGTTTCAGCAAGCAGAGCATCTGCTAGCATTGCCAGCAGATCTGTAAAATAAAACAAGCCTTGCTCTTGTGCTTTTCAATAGCAGCTTGATGGGGGCGGAATTCACTTAGACCTTCACCTGTATATCCAGCTGCTGTTGGAAGCTCATCTACAGAGAGGGTGGCTCTGCTCAGCTTCCTGTTTCGTTTGATGTTTATGTTTGGTTGGGTTCCATACATGGGTTACTGTGGTGCCTTATCAACTGACCTGTTGAGTTATTCTGGTTGTACTGACAGAAATGTACATGAGCTGCATTCCAAGAGCCCTGTTCATACTATGTATTTGTAGGGGAACATGTCAAGTCTGGCTTAATAGGATATTTTTTATCAGGTGATGTTGTGAACCTCCCTGCCATGAAGAGTTTTCAGCTGCCCTTTTCCACACACTAAGAGAAGGTTAAAGGGATAGAACACTTTTTAAAGGCCTGCTGGGAAAACTCTATGCACATGGGAAATTTGTATTTGTTTTTGCACTTTGGTCTGTAAAACAATGAGTGGGAGAAAGGATGTGGAGTAAGCATTCCTCTTTAAAGAGTTTCTGTGTTCAGCTTTATGTCAGTTTACTGTGCAAATGGAATCCATGAACCTTCTCAGGGTCTTTTCTGTGACATGCGACCAAGTTAGGACACATGTTGAAAGGAGATGCTGCCCTTTTTATGATGGGGGGACTGAAGCTGCAGGGGTACAAGAAGTACCATGTGCTGTAGTGCATTTGCATTTGCTATGAAGATGAACACGTGAAGCTGTTTTATACTGAGTCAGACCAGTAAGGTCAGTATTGTCTCCTCTCGTGGGCAGTGTCTGTCCAGGGTCTCACGTCAAGGTCTTTCACGTCACCCATACCTGAACCCTTTAACTGGAGATGCTGGGGATTGATCTGCATACAAAATAATAACCTGTCATTGAGCTATGGCCCTTCTCCAAGGGTTGTTCACATCATAGAGGCTTTGCACTGTTGTTATACATGCTCATGTGTACATCTGTATCCCTACTACTAAAATGAATTTGGGATTGCTTTACCATTACAGCCTTGTATACTTACCTGGCAGGGGAGACACCTTGATCACTACGGCCTTGTGCCACATCTTGCCTTTCAAATATGCTTGACTGATCCAGCATATAGCAGCTGTCATTTGTAATTTTGTATGACTCCCACAATTTATTGGCACAACTTCTTCCTTAGGATTTTCATTTACAGCATAAGGGCTCTGGAGAGCTATGTGGTAGGGAATGCATTGCAATATAAATACAATTATAAGATGTGTTTGAAAACAAAACATGGAAGATATTATTCTGAAATGCTTGCATTAGTCTGTTAGAAAACACCTGCATTTCTTCTTTTTAAAGGAGCATTTCCAGTTGTGTTCAGTAGCTCATCAGATGGAATGTTATGGCTCACCCAGCTGTACCCTGACAGTTGTGTAGAAATGAAGATAAACATACTGGAAACAGATTAACTAGCTCATGCTTTGGAGGACGCCTTGTTAACAGATAATCCTTTTGGTAACAGCACTCTAAGAGCAAGGCGTTAAGTTTCTGGCTAACATTAATATGTCATCCGTGCTGTTTACTTCCAAGATGTTAGCAGGACGTGGTTCATGCTCAGACTCTGTTGCAGTTGTTGTTGAAGGTAAACTACGTGATATTTTTCCAAAGGAGTTTTATTTTTTTCTCTTCAGGACCAGTGAATATAGTGCTGCTACGATAGTTCCTAGGTTAGAAGAGGAGTCCTACTGGGTCAGACTGGGAGCTCACAGTGGCCAACCAGATGCTTCTAAAACGCTCACAAGAGGGCATGGTGTTGTGGGCAGAGTTGGGCTAGGGTTCCAGCAGCCTGGGCTTGAATCTCTCCTCTGCCATGGAAGCATCTTGGGTGACTTTAAGCCAGTCACTCTTAGCCTACTCTATTTCACAGGGAGGCTGTCGTGAGGATAAAATGGAAGAGGGAGAAGAATGTAAGCTGCTTAAGTCCCTGGTGGTTAGAAGACAGGGATATAAAAATCTAAATAGAAATACGATATACAGTAGATCCCCCCCATCAAAGGATATTGTGATGTCTTTTCCACTCACATGGAGTACTTACCACACTCCACAACCTCTCTGTCTCAAGTTCAGGGTTACAAGTAGGTCAGGCCCATCACATGTCACTCCCCTTCTTGTCTCTTTTAAAATCTCTAGAAAGCCATGACCATTTCACTTTTCAAGTTCTCTTTCTCACTCACAGAGACATCAGCAGACAAGGTAGCCCAGCCCTCTTTAATAAAAGGCCCTCACTCAAACACTTCACTGGATTATTGGTGTTGTGGGCTCATACACTGTTCCATTCACACACTGCCACCATTTATTCATCTCCTAAAACATATATAGACCAAGATCCTCACTGGCATGTGTGTGTGTATGTTTCTTTCCCTGAGACACACAGCTTGTTAAACAAACAAGGAGTTAACTTTTATTTAAAGTCAGGTAGAGGTTACAAAGTTTCTTTTTCTACTGAACAATTTCCCTATTCCAGCATTTAGGATCTTCTGTTACAAATTTAGCATTAAGCTGCCCTTTGCATCAGCTTCACTCAGTTAGACCTGCTCTTTACCCTCTCAACTCCCTAGCTGCCAACTCCGCCAACTGCTGCTTTCCAGCTGTCAACTCACCATTGTTCCATCAGCTCCCATCGGTTGCTCCCACAGAGAGCTGGAACCTAACCAGCACATCACAGGTATTTCATGGCATTACTGCCTTGGAAAACAGAGATGCATTTTGCCACCAGATTTATGTCCTTAACTGGAGATCCTTAAATGCTTCTAGCCTGCACATTGTGTGGCTGTTATCCTGTTCATATCCCATCCTCACTCACTTATAGTATGCTAAGTTTGCCCCTCTAGCGGTCTGGTGACAAGATACAAAGGTGAACTTCTGTAACTGCTTGACAAGCTGCACCTGTTGAAATGCCTACTTTTGCACTACTCTTAAAGGCATAAAATCCCAGCTGCTGTTTGCCTCTGGTTATTCAAAGGGCTGAGGTAGGATTGCCGAGTTTTCAACTTGCCACTGCATCTGTGTCTAACAACAGCTTGACATGCAGACCTTAAAAGTGATGATTGATTGCCATGGTGTGAAAAACTTTCTGCTATTTCTCCCGGTAGAGTCAAGAAGGCATCTTAGATCCTTCAAGATTGTCCCTCCTGTTAGAGGCAGAGCCATCCTCCAGGGTGATGACTCCTCTCTGTTGATCGTCATAGCCCTCCATTGGCACAGAAGACCATGGGTCCTGGTCCTGGTTACAATGTCAATGAAAGACCAGTAGGCTCCGCAAGAGATGAAATATCTGTTAGAGGGGTTATTTTACAGCCACAGATGCAGGAGAAGCAGTGGCTAAAGAATACAACTACTTGGAGGTCATGGAGACCTTTTTTGTGGCAGGCATCTTTCTCCAAATAAAGGTATATAGGTTCACTTGGAATGCCTTCCTTGTGCTATGCAAAAATCCCAGGATGCTGGAATATTCACCTGTTTCTAAGATTTCTCTAGGAAGATTCAGGAGGCAAGTAACTTCAGTGATAGGTCTGCATTATTATCAGGGTTACAAGTAGGTCATGGGATGTACAGGGAAGGGATTCTTACCATCTTACCCATATATTAGTAGATTTCTGAAGGTTATGGTCCTTATGAAGCTACCATTAGCACAGTTTTCTAAAACTGGGTGCTAAGAGACTTGATAGAGCCACTGTCTGAAGCTGTGATCCATGTTGCCTTGAAGGCTTTTCCTGGTAGCCTTCAACCCAGCTAGTTAGGTCCTTACCACTCTTAACCTTTGCATCTTCCATCATGACAAAGCAGTACTGAGGATGGAACAAAGATTAATCCTATGTTTCATAGATCACAGGATGTGACTCAAAGAGTCTACAGAAGTGGCATATGGATCATGAGCACATATACTGAATTAGGCCATTGGTCCATCAAGGTCAGCATTGTCAACTCAGACTGGCAATAGCTCTCCAGGGTGTCAGGTAGAAGTCTTTTATATCACCTACTACCAGATCCATTTAGCTGGAGATGCCAGAGATTGAACTTGGGACCATCTACATGTCAAGCAGATGTCTACTACTGAGCCATGGCCCTTCTCCTTACAGAATGATTTATTTATTTTATTTTTCTCCCCAGTGGGGGTCCAAAGTAGTTTACAGCATTATCTTCTCCATTTTATTCTGTGAGATAGCTTAGACAGAGAGAATGTGTGTGGCCAAGATCAACCAGCAAATTTCCATAGCATGATGGGAATTCAGACTTGGATCTCCCAGATCCCAGGCTGACTAACCACTATATCACCTCTTCAGTGTGTTAAAGCAGATTCAGAAGGAGCAGCAATTTTTAATGGTTTGTAAGTGGAGGAGGGCTTCTGTGAATGTAATCTGCAGAGATGGAAGATCTTGTGAATTGACTCTCCTTACATGAGGAATCTGAACCCCAGCTTCAAAGTCAGAGTGAAGCATCCAATCCTCTTCCACAGAGTAACTTCCAGAATGTTCTTCAGGCAGGCTTCGGTCTGACTTGAGTGATACAGGGTCCATTCTAACCCACATCTGCCAAGACTCTCTCTACCTCAAATTCTTTAGGATATGACATCCTCTTCCTCCTTCTGGCTCCTTCCCTTCCTTAAACCCCAAAATGAATCTGAGCTGTACATGTAACCACAATGTGTTTTCGCTATTGATGATAACTGAGTACTAGGTCAGGTTAGACGGCTGTTGGAAATACTTCTTGTCTTGCTCTGCACTAACTTGAGCACATACCGCTTGTGCCAGAAGTGTAATAAAACGATATTCTGCTATATGATGCATGAAATAAAACTATTTCCGTTTTTGATGTAAAACCATTTTAACGTTTAATAAGCATTCTTTTCTGCATAGGATTATTAGGCTGGCAGACTGTGTGGGAATGAGGTATTTATAATAGCAACAGAGAGGAAAGAGGGGAAATGGGTTTATACAGGATAATACGGGCTCTCTCCCTCCCTCTCTGCAAAAGGATTTGTGAATAGTTCAGAAAAATCAGAGACATTGACACTTGAGGCCCATATCTGTTGCTGGGAACTAGGAGGTCTCAAGAATCCCACACAGTAATTTAGTACTTGCCAAGCCCAATAATTTTAAGTGTTTTGTCCTGTAGAATCTAGTGCTGAGGCAATTTGTGTTTTCCCCCCTTCATCCTAAATAGCCACAGTGGTCAACAGCTGAAGAGACTTTAAAGAAAGAGGCATAAAAAAGATAACTACCATGGATCATTTCATTCTTTTATTGGATGTAAAAGGGGCCGTGATTTGGTGGTGAAGCGTGGAAGATCCTCGATTCACAGTGCCATCCTAAACAATGTTACAACCTTCTAAGCCCATTGACTTCAACTGACTCTGCTTAGGATTTCACTGCATTTAACCCTCCTGCTGAACTCAGTGGGATTTAATTCATTGGAGTTCTGCCCTGTAGATGTAGATAGTCATGGAAAACAACTGAGGAGATGAGGAACCAGTTGGGTCTCTCAAAATAAAATTATTATTATCTTTTTTATTTTGATCATGGGTGGCCAGCATGATGCATGCATGCTACAAGTGGAACTGGGGCAGGCATCATTCCTGGTGATGAATGGGGGGGGGTTAACCAGTGGTCCTGGCTATGGCATAGGATCAAGTCCTGCCATACTCCCAGGCTCTACATTACTGCTTGCTCCTTCAGTAAGCTGGAGCAACAGATCTGCATAAGTTGTGGCCTATCATTGGCAGCTCTCCAGTCATCTACTCACACCTGCTTGTCAACTGCCTTGCTCCTGCAGTTTTGGACTGATAGTGCAAACAGCTTTAGGACTTTATCAGACTGTATCAAACATGGCTGGTGGGCTGTGTTCACTTGGTGCATAAACATTGTGCAGCCATGGATTAGAGTCAAAACTATCCTCAGGTGCAGAGAGGGCACACTGCACTGAGCCAGCTGGGCTGGGAGAAGGAACAAAGGAGAGTGCTGCTGAGAAGGAGTGTTGTTTGCCTTTCCTAAACTGCTAAACTACTGGGTAGCATTAACTGATGTTGCTTTGAGAGAGGATAGAGTTTGAGGGAGAGTGGGTGCTTATAGCCTGCTGGAGAGTGGTGGTTTCATCTGGGTCTGTTTGGCTCTTTTGTCTGGTCTGTTGCTCATTTATCAAGGTCTGTTTGTGGTTGCAGGCCCCACCATCTGCTGTTGCTGCTGGGCGGCGGGGGCTGTAGGCCTCTGTGAACTGTAAGACTTCTCCTAGGTAGAGGTCTAAGTCAAAGGGCCCTTGACCTTTGGCTGTTAGCCTGGGGATCGGGCCTGAGGACCCTGCATCACTCTAGATACTTTTAAACCAGAAAGCCAGCAGGGGAGGGGGCACTATTCAGTGTTCTGTAGAGAGTGCCAAATGTACAATTATCTACCTACTCGGGTGTGCATGCTGCATGGAGCTCTTGGCTCTCAGGAAGCAGGTTTGTTCACTTGAGGCCAGAGTTGCCAGCCTGGAGAAGCTGAGGCAGAGAGAAAGAGCGGTTTGGCGAAGAGACCCTGAGGGACTTACTAGAACAGTCCCACTCCTGTGCTGGCAGCTCCTCTGCTACTGTGGAGAATGAGTACCGATGATATCCCTGGGGGGCTGGGGGAAGGTGGGCTTCTGGTAGTGGGTGATTTGATCATTAGGAATATGGAGAGTGGGGTCTGTGACAAGCATTTTGACCCCATGGTGACTTGCCTGCCTGGTGCGAAGGTTGTGGATATCACATGCTGCCTAGATAGGTTGATAGATAGTGCTGGGGAAGAGTCAGCAGTCATGGTGCATGTTGTTACCAATGACATTGGGAAATGTAGTCTTGTGGTCTTGGAGGAAATATTTAGGTTACTAGGCTGAAAGTTAAAGGCCAGGACTTCAAAGGTATCATTTTCAGAAGTGTTGCCGGTTCCATGCACAATGTCAGCTAGACAGACAGATCAGGGGTCTCAATGCGTGGATGAGAAAGTGGTGCCAGGAGGAAGGGTATAGATTTGTTTGGCACTGGGGCACTTTCTGGGACAAGCCGAACCTTACAAAAGAGATGGGATTCACTTGGACCAAAAGGGAACCAGGCTGTTGGTGATTAATATCAGAAAGATGGCAGAGCAGCTTTTAAACTAACCCTGGTGGTGGGGGGGAAGCCAACAGGAGCTGGGGAGCCTCTGGTTCAGGACAAGTCAGTCCATAAGGATGATTGTGTGAACAGTCAGGGTAATATTGATAGGAGTGTAATAGAACTTGGGAGTAAGGGCATGCTGGTGACTGAGGGCCATGTGTGGTTACTAAGGGGCTGAGGGAGGCGAGGGTTACTGAAGAGAGAAACACATTATAGATAGTAAAATTTATTGTGTAGCCATTAACCATTACAATTTAAGACAATGTACAAATTAGACAACTTACAGCACTGGAATTTGAATTTGAATTATTACAACCTCTAAAAATCTGCACATTGAGTATTTAAATTAATTAAAATCTTAAATATAGATACCCATCTCCAGAAACACATACACAGAGAAACACATTATAGGTATTTATATGCCAGGGCTAGATGTCTCCAATTCAAGCTGAGGGAGTTGGAATGCTTGGTGTTCAATTACAATTGAGATATAGTAGGTATCTCAGAAACATGATGAATTGGGGGAAAATCTATGGGATACAGTCATTCTTGGGTAAAAGCTCTGTAGACAGGACAGGGAGGGACAGGCTGTTGTTGTTGCTGTTGTTGCATTGTACAATAAAGAGGGCATAGAATCAAATAAGGTAGAAAACATCAGGGGAATTAACTCCCCAACACAAGTGGAAATACTGGGCCCCAAGGGTTACTTAGAAGTGGGGGTGTACTATCGCCCACCTGATCAAATCCTTGATGCTGATCTTGAGGGGGAGAAGGAAATAAGGGAGGAGACTGAAGCAGATAATGTTATGATACTGGGAGACTTCAACTACCCTCACATTGATGGGGAAACATGTGCTTGAGTCATGCTGCAGAAATGAGATTCCTAGATATCATAAATGACTATGTACTGGAACAGTTGATAACAGAGCCAACCAGAGGGGCAGTGATCTTGGACTTGGTTCTGAGTGGGTCTCAAGATCTGGTGAGAGATGTAGAGATTGTTACAGCGGTTGGGAACAGTGACCACAATGCTGTTAAGTTCAGCATTCAGGTCAATGGAAATTTATCCCTAAAGTCCAAAATAGTAACATTTGATTTCAAAAGAGGGAACTTTACAAAAATGAGGGGAATTATAAAAAGGAAGCTGAAGGGGAAACACAAGAGAGTCAAATGCATTCCACAGATTGGGAAAGGCACTGCCAAGTCTAAAAGAATGCCTGCATGGTTAACAATGCAGCTCAAGGAAACTATAAAAAGTAGAGTCTTCTTTTAAAAAGCAGAAGGTCTGCCCCAATGAATTAAACAGGAGGGGCCACAGGCTCTGGCAAAAGAGATCACCACACCTCAAAAAAGATATTATATCACCACCAGTGTTCCTTCTAAGCTGATTTAGTGTGAATAGCTCACAATTTTTTAGCCTCCAGCTCATACATTTTTGTCTTAGGAAGGATGGCTCCAGAGCAAACTAATTTATGCAGCAGCAAAATCACTTGTTCACAACTTTAATGCCAGTAGCTCACAAAGTAGGATTTTTGCTCACAAGACTTCACAGTTTAGAGGGAGCACTGATCACCACCTCATTGGAAAAAGTGCAGAAAAGGGCAACTGGAATGATAAAAGGGTTGGAACACTTACCCGATGAAGAAAGGTTAAAACGCTTGGGGCTCTTTAGCTTGGAGAAACAATGGCTGAGGGGTGACATGATCGAGGTTTATAAGATTATGCATGGGATAGAGCAGGCTGAGAAAGAAATACTTTTCTCCCTTTCCCACAATACAAGAACTCGTGGGCACTCCATGAAATTGCTGAGCAGTCGGGTTAGAACAGATAAAAGGAAGTACTTCTTCACCCAAAGAGTGATTAACATATGGAATTCACTGCCACAGGAGGTGGTGGCAGCTACAAACATGGACAGCTTCAAGAGGGAATTAGATAAGCATAAGAAGCAGAGGTCCATCGGTGGCTATTAGCCACAAGATATAGATAGGAACTCTCAGGCTGGGGCAAGTGACGCTCTGTATTCTTGGTGCTTAGGGGGAGCAACAGTGGGAGGGCTTCTAGTGTCGTGGCCCCACTGCTGGACCTCCTGATGGCACCTGGTCTTTTTGGCCACTGTGTGACAGAGTGTTGGACTAGATGGGCCATTGGCCTGATCCAACATTGGCTTCTCTTATGTTCTTAAATGTAAGTCAATAATTAGACATGGAAAACAGAGATTTTAAGGAGTGGATTGATAAAAGCATCACGACAAACAACATTTTAAAAAAATATATCTAGATCAGGAAACCAGACAGAGAAGCAGTGGAGCCTTTGGATGACTAAAGAATCAAGGGATTGCTAAAGGAAGATGGGGAGATGGCAGAGAAGCTCAGTGACTTTTTTGCTTCTGTGTTCACTGTGGAAAGTAGGGGGCATCTACCCATGCTGCAGCCCCTATTTTCAGGAAGGGAGTCTGAAGAACTGAGCCTAATTGAGGTAACCAGAGATGAAGTTCTAGACTTTTTGGGGAAATTAAAAACCGATGGCTCCAGGTCCTGATGGCATACATCTGAGAGTTCTTAAGGAACTCAGATGTGAGATAGTTAATCTACTAACCCTTGTGTGTAACCTATCGCTAAATTCCAGAAGATTGGAGAGAAGCAAATGTTACACCAGTTTTTAAAAAGGGATCCAGAGGGGAACCATAAAACTACAGGCCAGTCAGCCTAATGTCTGTCCTAGGCAAATTAGTAGAAACTGTAACCAAAGACAGCATTGAGGGGCAAAGCCTGCTGAGAGAAAATCAGCATGGCTTTTGCAAAGGGAAGTCCTGCCTCACCATCCTTTTGGAGTTCTTTGAGAAAATGAACAAGCATGTAGACTGTGGTAACCCAGTAGACATTATATACTTGAACTTTCAAAAGGCTTTGACAAGGTACCTCACCAAAGACTCCTGAGTAAACTTAGCAGTCACGGTGTAAGAGGACAGGTTCTCTTATGGATTAAAAACTAGTCTAGTGACAGGAAGCAAAGAATAGGAATCAATGGACAGTTCTCATAATGGAGGGAAGTAAGCAGTGGCGTCCCACAATGATCAATA
Organism: Gekko gecko; assembly: GCA_029375565.1. Lineage (NCBI taxonomy): Eukaryota > Metazoa > Chordata > Lepidosauria > Squamata > Gekkonidae > Gekko > Gekko gecko. Next base: position 35,500,165 of record JAPDNY010000004.1, on the reverse strand, counting down.
TTGGGGCTGGTACTAATTAGTGTGATTCCAGTCACTATCAGTCCAGCTTATGGAGGGACGGGTCTGAACTGTTATATATAATTTGCCATCTTTTTATTGTTTTATTGCTTAATGGTTTTTGCTGTTTTAAATATAGTAATTGGTCTTAAATGGTTCATACACTTTGTTGTAACCCACCCTGAGCCCGTTTTGGGAAGGGCAGGATATAAATTTAATAAATAAATAAATAAGTTATTCATAAATGATCTGGAAGTAGGGGAGAGTAGTATAGTGGCCAGGTTTGCAGATGACACAAAATTATTCAGGATGGTGAACCAAGGCTGACTATGAAGAGCTCCCAGAGGACCTCCACATCCCAGAGGGCCTCCATGTTTGTCACTGTGGGGTGATGCAGTGTGCTACAGCAGTGAAAAACAATGTTAGGGATTATTAGGAAATGGACTAAGAATAAAACGGCTGATATTGTGATGCACCTATATAGATCTATGGTGTGACTTCATTTGGAATACTATGTACAATTCTGGTCACTGTATCTCAAAAAGGACATTGCAGAGCTAGAAACAGCACAGAGGAAGGCAACCAAGATGATAAGGGGGTTAGAGCAACTTCCCTATGAGGAACGGCTGAAGAGTCTGGGACATTTAAGTTTAGAAAAGAGATGACTAAGGGGTGGGACATGACAGAGGTCTATAAAATTATCCATGGGGTGGTGAGAGTTGACAAAGAGAACTTTTTTCTCCTCTCCCAAAATACTAGAACTTGAGGGCATCCAATGAAGCCGATGGGAAGTAGGTTCTTGATGGACAAAAGGAAATCTTTACACAGAGAGTGATTAAAATGTTCTGTCAGAGCTTGTAGTGATGGCCACAGAAATCTTTAAAAGGGATAGATTCATGGAGGATAAGTCTATCAATGGCACTAAACCTCTGAATCCCAGAGCCAGGAGGCAGCACCAGGGGAAGGTTTCAGCCTCTGTGTCCTGTTGTTGGCCCTCCAGAGGAACTTGTTGGCCACTGTGTGAGACAAGGTGCTGAAGTAGATGCAACATTAATCTGATCCAGGAGGGCCTTTCTTACATTTTATGCACACAGCATGTTGCAATGCCGCTGCTTCATACATCAGATGATGAGTGGCATGTTCATTGATAAGGTTGCCTGATGTTGTTTAGGCAATCTGAGGGCATTTAGGGTTTCATAAACCAGTAGATTATTTTATTTAATGTGTTCTCTTGGAAGCTTCCAAGTGGAATAGGTTATGCTGGGAATCTGGTCACAGAAAATGCTGTAATGCCTTCATGGATTGTGTGTGTTAAGTGTTGTCAAGTCGCTTCCAACTTATGGCGACCCTGTGAATTAATGACCTCCAGTATGTCCTATCATTAACAGCCTTGCTCAGATCTTGCAAACTGAGGACCGTGGCTTCCTTGATTGAGTCAATCCATCTCATGTTGAGTCTTCCTCCTTTCCTGCGTCCTTCAACACTATAGTCTTTTCCAGTGAGTCTTGTCTTCTCATAACCATGGATTGGCTTATCTGATATCATACTGGTGTTTCAAGGGTACCAATTGCATGAGCAAAAGTTTCTGTAAGAAGCCGATACTGTCAGAAGTAGCAGTTGTTGTGCCCATCAAATAAATATGTAGGATGGTGCATAATGGCTGCTCTGTTTGACATCCTAAAACATATTGTTATGGTTGTGTTGCATCAAGGATGTCACAATGCCACAAGAGGCAGATACGCCTACACAATTTCAGGAATGGGATCCCCAGTGCTTACCTTAGTTTGCAATCATATTGTTTGCATTAAGCAGTTTACCTGCACATTTTATCACATCTGTTCGTCGAATCAGGGAAAATGCTGCAATCCTCAAGAATTTTGTGGATTTGTCCCTTTTCCCTGAAAGAATTTGGGTCCATAAAACCATCACAAGATTACAATGGTACATAAATACAGTACTTTTATTCCTGACAAATATAATCCCACTCCAATCTTGTTCCTAGTTTGTAGCTGTTTCTTACAGCCACAGTTTTGGAGAATTATAAAAGGAAATGTTCTAAAACATGAAAACATTGTGTGTGTGTATTTGTTTGAGACAATGCAAGCTCTTTCCATTTATGTATGCATTTAACTTGCAGTTGTTTGTTGAGTGCCAATAATGTACTGAGATTTTTGTGATATTTTATTTTATATGAAGGCAGTAATAAGTTTTACAGCACAGCGATATTCAGTTGCATATAGGTGAAAATAATACACGCATTATTGAAACCACCAGAGCATAGAATTGATACGTGAGGTTCTGTTTTCTAGGTAGTAAATCTCTTGTTCCAGTATGTTAAAAACTGATTGGATCCAGTCAGCTTTTCTGCTAGAGACAAAGGGAGGAGAGGGTCCCGGTTTACCACCCAAATGCCTGTGCTGGGGACCATGCGACCTCATGGACAAAAGGCATGTGCCATCAGGGCTGAAATAATGAGGGGGATTACATGAAATCAAGTGAAAAAGTTGGCTGGATCCAACCCACTGTACTGAGAAATTTCTGATATTATCCAGTTTTTGATATCCTCCTTTTGTGGGCCAATTTCGAATTTAATAGTCTTGTCTACAACTACCAAATTACTGCACTTTGGTATAGTGGTTAGGCGCACAGACTCTAATCTGGGAGAACCAGGCTTGATTCCCCACTCTTCCACATGCAGCAGCTGGTGTGACCTGGTGTCAGTTACAAGTTCTTTCAGAACTGTTCTCTCACGAGCAGTTCTCAAGAGAGCTCTCTCAGCCCCACCTACCTCACAGAGTGTCTGTTGTGTGGAGGGGAAGGGAAAGGAGGTTATAAGCCACTCTGAGACTCCTTCAGGTAGTGAAGGGTGGGGTATAAATCCAATCTCTCCTCCTCCTCCTCCTCAGTGTAGCCTAGAAGTGTTATTCTGGGAGTCAGTGCAGCAGCACCTTTTCCAATGAGTACCATTTTCCCTATTAGAACTGCCACTGATGATTTGTTGGTGTTCCTGTTTGGCCAGTGGCTACAGCTGAATGGGCTTCTTTGGTGGAGTCCCCTAGTCTGCAGGACCAACTTCCTGCTGCGACTCACAACCTGGATATCTTTCAAGAGAGCTTATGTGGAGACTAGGCTGGCTGGTACTTTAACTGGCAGCAATTTTCAGCAGTTTTCAGGTTTTTTGTTTGTATTAGTCAGTGAGGCAAATTAATGATATTGTTTAATTATTTTATTATATATACATTGATTTGGGAGTATTGTTTGTGGAAGTCAAAGTGTTCTAGATTATCTTTTTGTTTTTTTAAAAATAGGCCAGGCTGTATGTATTTCCATGTACTATAATTTTCTTCTTCCTCGCCTCCAGAAAACTGGATAATAGATGCTTTTGGCAACTTGTGCCTTCAGCCGTAGGCCTCACCTACTCAGGTCGTTTTTTGCTGTCTACTTGAAGCAGCATTTTGGTTGTAATCTTTTGCATGGTTGTGCTGCTTAAATCCCACTGAAGTTTGTGGGATTTAACAGCCCGTGTGCAGGATTTAGACCACAGCCTCTTTTAAGTACTTTTGTTTTTCACATCTACTTAAAGGATAGACCATATTTACAAATAGTTTCTATTGTTTCTTGGATGTGAAGTTTTTAAAAAACCCTCATTATCACTGGTTGTTTAGATGATATCCCCCCCCTTTTGTATATTTTTTTTGTTCATTTTGAATAACAGACCTTGGCTTTTACAGATCCTTGTGCGATTTTTTTTAATGTGGCTTTTTCATAAATTTTATTTTTCATGAGAGGAACGTATAAAATACCAAGGATGAATTCCACAGTGCCTCCAGTGGCTGGCCTGATAGATCCACATCTGTCAAAGGCCAGCTGGGAAGGGAGAGTGAGGGAAGAGAATGGATAGATAGGTTTTGCCCCATCAGTAAATATAGGCTTAACTAGTAATAAGGCCCGTTGTGGAAAGAAATGCAACAAGCTCTAGAAAGAGGGCCTGGGAGAGTGCTGTGGCCTGCAGCAGTCCCCCCCCCAAGCGCCATGGCCAGATGACCACTGCCATGGGCAGGAGGCCAGGCCTTGCTCTGGGTGGGACAGTCAGTCTGCTGTACTGAGTGCAACACATATGACTATCTGCTCGCTGGACAGAAGTCATGGATGTGTGGTTGGCTCAAGGAGCCCCTTCATTGCCTTGAAACTTGCACCGCCATCACGGGCGCGGCGAATTGCTATCGCCATGGCCCAGTATGAGAGACCAACACACACACACAAATGCCACCTCCCCCAAACTGCATGCATCCAAACAATACGTGCATGGAAACAATCACAACCAGGAATATATTACTTTCTGCCTAGTCTCAGGCTGCGGCCAAATCTTTCTGGGAGGTAATTTCTCATGTCCATGATGGTACAGAAATATCAGTGGACTGGAATCTCAATTAGCAACCTGCACAGGATCCTATGCATGCAAACTTGAAAGTAAGGCTGTATTGAGGTTCCTGGAGCCCCCATCATTGATCCACCTGCCCGCCCGGCCTCTCACTCGCTCGCTTCATCTCTTCTCTCTGCCAAGGTGGCCCCATCATCCCGGGCAGTGACTGGCTGCATCCCTCTATCCTCCCACATCAGCATCACCATCATGCCCTCCCTCCCAGCAGCAGCTTCGTCATTGCCGTCCCCTCCTCTTCCCCACCTCCTCTTCCCCACCTCCTTTTCTTCCCCATGACTGCCACTTGCGTCAAGTAGCAGAGGTGGCTCCAGATTGGGTGGTGCAGCGGGTGCCTGTCCCTTCTCCCCCACCTCAGCGGGCCCCCTGCTCCGACTCTGGCTGCATGGATTTTCCACCTTCCCCCCACCCCACTCTGTCTCTCAGCCATTTTAAACAATGCGATGTGGATAACAGAATGGGCGTGTGAGGCGGAGCCAGTTCAAGCGGTTGGAGCCAGGGAGGAGAGGTGAGCCACTGAGAGAGATTCATTGGCTGAGTAGGGATTTGAACCTTGTTTCTCTTGGTCTAACTCTCTAAACTGCTACACCATACTAATGTAGAAGCTATTTTACTGTAAACTTCTAATAGTTTTACAAAATAACAGCAAGAGTAAGATTTTAAACATGTAAATAAGCCATACAACCTTATTTTGAAGGACAAGCTGATACCTCTTGATAGGTTTGCGAAACAAACATATGGAGTACCTGAGCTTCTCTCCCTGAGTAGAACTTGCTTTCTTGGCCTTGGGGCCCCTCTAATTATACTTTGCTGTTATAGTTTACAAAAATGGTAAGATGACATTAAAATGTAGTGTGACTTTTTTTTCTTACTTGTGTGCATATTTTAGGCTACAAGAGCTACGCTGACCCAGCACTGCACGAACCTGGGTGATTCGCTGGGCAAAGAAAATGACATTGCTTTGATTGTTGATGGCCAGACGTTGAAATTTGCCCTTTCTTTTGAGGTCAGACAGTCCTTCCTGGACCTTGCGCTGTCATGCAAGGCAGTCATCTGTTGCAGGTAGGAAATTTCGAGGTATTTCTTTAGGAAACAAAGGTTTCATGCTGGGAATTAAATGCATCATTATTGTTATATTATGTACACCACTGTCTGTTCTGTCTGCAATCCATCTACAGCCCTCCTCTTGCTCTGGGGTGCTCTTTAGCCTACCAGACTGAGGACCAGAAAATGCTAAAGTACTGGATGACTTTTTACCTTCCAATTCCTCTCCAGTCATATTGAAAACATTAAAGCATACTTAGAAATATCTGAAAATGAGTGATTTTTGTTGTGTGCAGTTTTACCAATAGATGAGATTACATCCAATTGGTGGTGGATCTGGATTGGATCTGGGAGGTTTGTTCAATGGTCATTCATTTTAAGAAGCAAGCAGTTACAATGGTCAAAAAGGAGAAGAAGGGACGAACAGCCTGTGAGCCTGTAGAGCAAGGAAGAAATTGGAAACAAGGACTATGGTATTAAGTAGGGCTATTCCCAGAGTTTTCACATGAACATTTTCAACACAGGGGGGTTGGAGGGGGGCAAAAGTTCTTCAAGACTCTCCCCCTAGTGCTTATTTCCATTCACTCTTGTTTGCTTATTTGTATCGCCTTAATTGGATACTACTCTGGCACTATTTTTTTCCTTTCCAAATATTTCCCTTCTTTTGTTCACTATTCACCTACCAAATAGTGAATAAGATATGGTACCAGTGCAACAGCTAATAAGAGCTGCAGACACAAGCAAAAGAGAGTGAAAGGAATTGAGAGTGAGTTTGCCACCATGCCCTAGAAGATGCTGAAGTTGAAGAAGGCTTTTTATGTGGATTTGGGAACTGATGCTGAGAACTATGGCTTGCCCAAATGATGTTTGTCTGTGTGTGTGTGTGTGTATGTGTACATGACCACCCCCTTTCAAGACTCCACCAAGAATGTGCTCCAAGATGGGTGGATACAATTCAAGGGCATGGAGTGTATTTCGTGAAATGCCTTCCCCTAATTTGGTGTAAGATGATAGATCAGAAAAGTTCTAGTGCACAGGTAGATGTCAGCATAGGTAGTTGTCCCAGAAGGTTTATATTGATAGCATTGACCAATCAGAGGGTATGCATGGAAACCAACTGGAGCTTAAGGTAGATCAGGTTTTACCAGATGCTAGCTTCATTGGCAGAATACCTTTCTTTAACTGCTAATATGGTCAAATGGCAAAACATATACAACAACCCTTGTAAGGACTCACAGGTAGGAGCTCTTTGCTTATGACTAGTGGCTTCTTATTTACATAGAAAGCGAAGGGTTGGATCTTATAACGCTATTTTGGGTAGCTGCAATATTTTTCAACTGTTTGGATATCACCATTATTCAAGGTTCCCGATGCAAATGATAATACATCAGTACATTTATGGAATTTCTTTTCCTATTGGATCCCAAAAGACCTGAGAGAGCCACTACAACAGTAAAGTCAAGCAAGAACTTTATTGTTCACTCATGCAGTCATATCCCATTTTGCAAGAATATTTCTTTGTTGTGACTTTAACGTTGCAAATTTTCTCAGAACTGAGAACTAGAGTTCTACTCATAGCATGTAAAATTATTCTGTCTATTGGTGATAAAGGAAGAGAGACCCTTTACTTACTATTGACTGGCAAGAATGGAAGCTTCCATAATCTTTTAGCAGTTCAAAATGAATGTAATTTGAGGTTGGTTCCACTGTACCTGACTGCCCTTCATTAAGCAAAGCTGGCTGTACAAAAAGATTCAGAAGGACCAGCATGAAATGTCTCAGCAGACCTTACTTAACCCCCTCTGGTATATGATGCTTAACTGTGAATGTTTTGTATGGTCCTCTCTTGATGACAGTCCCTTATGATCCACTTCTGAAATGTTCTCCCATAGTGGATTACAGATCTGATAAGGGTTAACGCTCAGCATTCTTTGTTAAAGTTGAAGGATCTGTGATGGCCAATTCTATGTTTTTGAAAAATTTAAACAGAAAAGTAAGATGTGTGTCTGTGTTGGACATTTGCAAGAGTTACTGTGTAGAAGGGGAAAGGAAACTGTGTGAACTTGGTTATTTTTAAGTGTCCGTAAAATATGTCGTTGAAGGCTTTCATGGCCAGGGTTCATTAATTGCTGTAGATTTTCCGAGTTGTGTGGCCATGGTCTTGGCATTGTAGGACCTGATGTTTTGCCAGTAGCTGTGACTGGCATCCTCAGAGGTATAACACAGAAAGATGGAGTACTCTCTGTGTCAAGGTGAGAAAAAAAATGGTAGGCAAGTAATTTATATCTACTCCAGAAGGTGGGGTAGGGCTGAGTCATTATCTTGTAGGAGTTCCCCAGGCTTCTGAAATGTTCTTTAACTTAACGCTTTGTGTGGATAGCAATTTATGTTTAAGAGTGTGGTGGAGGTAATAGTTATTTGTATAGCACTTTCCCACAATGGTAATGCTTCCGAAATTATCTTCACCTGAATGCCATCCAAATTGAGTTCCAATATCTCTTTGACTGTGGAGCTGTTAGGAATCTTCCATTTTCATTTTTAAAAGTCACATATTTCTGAATTTTGTGGAGAGAGCAACCCACGTGCAGCTTGCCAGCGCTTTAAGCTCCTTCATTTTGGGCTTTTCCCTTTTTGTGTTACTAGTGTGTCCGTGGGCAGAAATGCAAACTAAATGTGGTCATTATATATGTGTGCCCTGATAATTGTGGTGAAAGCAGGCTGGAGGGGCTGATTTCCACAGAGAAAATGGAATGAGGGGAAATGGTTCAAAAGCCCCTGCCCCCCTTCCCTAGTCCAGTCTCCCTCTTGAAGCTGCAACCCCAGTAGCTGCACTTTTTAAAAACAGTGGTTAAAAGGATCATGGAACTGTTGTAGATTTAGAAAGCAGTCCTAAGCAGATCTACTCAAAATCCTACTCAGATCTATTCAAGGGGACTGACTCCCAGGAAAGTGTTCTTAGGATAGTATTGTCAATGTAGTTTCCTGAGTAAACCTGTTTAATTACTGTACAAAACTGTGATTTGCATGTTAGCTTAAACACCGCCCACGTTTCCCCTTGATGGCACGCGGTGTAGGTGTGGGAACTTCGTTTTCCTTTCAGGTAAGCAGAATAACTGTTTAAGGTTGCACATCCAAAATGATCTGCAAGAAATTATTTAGGAAGGTGCAGTTGGTTTCAGTGGGCTTAAGCTGGAGTCACTCTGCATAGGATTGGCCTGTAAATGTTACAGTTTGCTCAACTCTAATCCAGAACAATTCATTCCAATTTGCAGATTGAACATAGGTCATTTTAGAAGTTATATTTAGGAGTGTGTTTTTTTCTTCTTCTGTTTCTCGCTTTTGTAAATCTAGTGACAAAGCAGCGTTAGCTAGAAGGAACAATGGGTAGGATAGCCCAGGATCTCGTCAGATCTCGGAAGCTGAGCAGGGCTGGCCCTGGTGAGTACTTGGGTGGCAGACCACCAAGGAATTCCAAGGTTGCTATGCAGAAGAAGGCAGGGGCAAACCACCTCTCAGCATCTCTTGCCTCGAAAACCCTACAGGCTCACCTTCAGTCAGTTGCAACTTGATGACACTTTTCACCACCACGGTGGTTTTAAAAAATGGCTGTATTGTGTTAACAACATTCAGAAGTTCTGCATTACAGCTGGGAAGGTAGTGTTAACATTGCTTGTAAAATGTCATAAAAATTCACTTTAAACTTCTAAGGCGTCAGTCCTAAATAAAGTCACACTCTTCTGCGCCCATTGTTTTCAGTGGGCTTAGAAGAGTGTAACGCTGCTTAGAATTGCAACGTAAATTAGTTGTAAAGTCAGATCAGGGCACCAGAGAAGGCTGCTGCTGTACATTTAACTGGTGGTGTGAACATGTAGTGAGGTTTCCACTGGGTATCGTATGCGCTGTTTTCTGATTGCCATTCATATGCCTTTGAATAATGTTCCTATTGCTGTGGTCACTTTTAAGGCTACGTGTGCAGTTAATAATCTTTTATAGTATCAATCTGATTGTTTTTTATATTACAGCTCTGTTCAGTGCATGTAAGAATATCAAAATCAGACATACTTGCCATAAAACACTGGGTTTTTTCAAATGCCAGAATGCTTTACTAACCTTTCATTAAACCTCACCTATTTCTCTTCTCCTTTTAAAGTAATCCCGTTAATGGAGACAGCGGGTAACAGATCAATTTATCTTGTGACATTCTTCTCTCATCCTACAAAACAGACTCAAATTTACTGTGGTCTCATTTTAAAAGATTACTCCTGAGAGCCAGGTTCAGCTGTGCTTCATGTCTAAAGCCGAGCAAATGTATATACCGTATATTTTAAGTATATTCAGAATGACAATTGAATGGCAAATACATCTGAAATACCCTGGTGGAAATTTTAAAAAGCTTACACTGAATTTATGCTAGATTAACTTCTCTGAATTTGTACTGCTGTAAATTGACAATTGCTGATACAACTTCTTCTAGTTGTCGGCACGACAGATTACCTCAGTAAAAAACAAAATAGAACCATGAACCAGACCCCCTACAACCCTATTAATGTGTCTGTTTGAAGATTCCACAGTATTTAATCTGAAATTTCCTCTTCCCCATGCCATTTACATTTAAACTTTCTTCCCGTGATGTTTTAAAGTGCACTGCCTTATTTGACACACAAAGTACTATTAAAACAGCCCATTGTAGGATAAAAAAAAAGTTTTCCTTCCTTTCGACTCAAGCACCTGGCTCAGGCAAAAAAGACCATTTCTGTAAAGCCTTATAGGCTATTAAAGGCATTCCTCCCTGTCTCCTGAGATTCCAGTCCACTTATTTTTATTTCCTTTTTAAAAACCTATGAAATTACATCACTTTCCCCCTGCTTTTGGTTTACATTTTATTGTAGTTTTCCACATTGTTCTTTCAGAGCATTCCCCCCCCCTAAAAAATAGCACTAATAATTAAAGCTGCTGTGTTGTTTGGCCACCAGAGATATCGGGAGAGGAGATGACTAATGTTGGCAAATGCGTGGCAATGGTGGAGGATTACAGGCAATCAGCTCTGCTGTCAGTCATATGACTAGGGTTAGCTTAAAGAAAGGCTTTGGAAATGGGAATTGATTTGACTGTTGGGGCCCTTTGATCTGTCCTTGACAATGTCTGAAGGAAGCCAGGCATGACTCAGAGTGTAAAGGTTCCGAGACTCAAAACATTATGGAAAATACATGAAGCTAATGACTCCATTGAAATGCATTTTCAACATGGGAAACAATCAAGGGGTTAACAGTTTTGTACATACCTCGCTCAAGCACAAATAATACAGTCAGGCGAATGGGCAATTTTATGTGACCCCAAGCTGGATTTGTTGCTAATACACAGCAGTTGTCCTGAGTCTTTGGATCAATTTATCTCTGTGTCGTCCTTTCAGGTAAGATTATTCCATTTATTTTCAGGGTTGAGAAGGTTGGTACTGAAGCTTACTTCTAAGTAACTGAAAAGTAGATCACAGTTACTTTCTGCTCCCTCGACCCCAAATGGAGCTAACATTTAGTAATATCACAATCTGTTTATGAACACAAGGGATGGGACGAGAGATGCTTGACCAAGAGACCCACTTCCGAATCCTGCTATGAAAGATCTCTGGCTGACTCTCAGCCTAACCCATCTCCCAGGGTTGTTGTGGTGAAGCTAAAACAGAGGATGGGAGAACAATGTTTTTTATCTACTTGGGGTTTCCATTGGGGAGAAAAATGGAGTATAAATGTCAAATAATAAAGTAACATCAAGATAACCCAAACTGCATGGACACTGAATATTACATGACATTTTTAATTCTCACACTCAGCTAGTTGAAAATTGACCTTCCTTATGGCTTATACCTTATACCTCATCTTCACACTCCCTTCCTCCCGAATACCATGTTTCCAAAGCAGTTTGGTATAGTGGTTAAGTGTGTGGACTCTAATCTGGGAAAACCGGGTTTGATTCCCCACTCCTCCACTTGCAGCTGCTGGATGACCTTGGACAAGCCATAGTTCTGTTAGAGCTGTTCTTGAAAGAGCAGTTCTGGAAAGAGCTCTCTCAGCCTCACCTACCTCACAGGGTGTCTGTTGTGGGAAGGGGAAGGGAAAGGAGATTGTAAGCCACTCTGAGATTCCAAGTGAAGATGGGGTATAAATCCAATCTCTCCTTCTTCTCTTCTTACCACATCTGTTATATATACAATCATTTTATCTCTCTTTTCTCCTAAACACGTTACCATTAGTCCAACGGTTCCATACATTCTACTGTCATCTCAACCACTTCACCTAACCTCCATGGTGGCCCTGCTATGAAGCAAAGTGGGTGTAGGAGGAGGGATACAAAGGGGGGAGAGAAAGAGAGAGTTACCCCTTATAGGTTTGCAGGGAATGGCCATAGCTCAGGGGTAGAGCACGTGCTTTGTCTGCAACAGGACCCAGGTGTACCTCTTCAGATAATGGATGTTGTTGGGAAAGATCTTTGCTTCAGACTATATAGAGTCACTTGACAGACTGAGGAGTCAGTACTGAATAGATCATCTGTCCCCAATGTGCTTCCCATGGCCACCATGTGTTTTTAGAAAGTGGGAAGGGTCAGGTAGGGCTTTGGCCCAGTAAAGCTTCTGATTGGCCATTGGGGATTTGATTGCAGATTTTTTAAAACATTGCTTTGGCAGGAGCTGCCACCACAGCACTGGGGTCTTCATTGTGTGACTGAAGGCAAGCCATGACAAGATGGCTGGCTTTGCCTTGTGTGGCAGCCATTTTGTGGCTGTAGCCAATGCACAATGTATCCAAATTCCAAAGATAATCACAGGCTCAAAACGGTTGGAAACCCCTGGAATACATGAGCCTGCAGTTTAACACAGTCTAAAGCAACTTCATATCTTGCTCTTTACCTGTTGTGGTAGGCTGCTCTTGATAAACTGATGTCTGTATTGACCAATGGGATGTCCCCGGAGGTCCTCTCTTGAAGACCTGGAAGCATAACCCTTCCCTTTTCTGCAGATTTGTGTACTTCCAAATCTCTGCCAAGGGTCAGCTCTGCCATCTGATTCTCATTTGTTTAAAATTGTAGCTGCACTTGAAAAAGCTTGAGCAATTTGTTGCTTTCATGACTGAGGGACATGCCTCATATTTTTGGAATCCACACTGCAAGAAGAGGCCCTGTCAACTATGGTAAACTCACAGATACTTCACATTGATATGATCTATCCTCTTACAAGGATGAACAGCAAAGCATTTATATAAAACACAGGCTCTGTTCTCCACGTAATTGCTCCCAAGACAGGTTACGGGATACAATAAAGCAATATTTGCAGGGTAATAATGCACTCTAAAACAGAAGTCTAAAAAACTAACCTAAAGACCACTGGTAAAAGCCAGCAAAGCAATATGATCAGCAGGAGACACAGTTGGAAAGCCATCTAATCAGAACAATTAATAAAAGAGGTCAAAGGTGGGAGACTTGCAGTGCAAACCCACTGACTCCAATGGATCTGTGTGTAGGATTGCACTGTCTGGGTAAAAAGAAAAGTCCTTATCTGATGCCTAAAGTCAGATAAACCCAAATTGTAGTAGACCTCACCAGCTGAGGCACTGCTTTGAAATACAGGAATTAATATTTTAACTGTATATTATATATGATGGAATCTGCCCTGAGCCTGCTATGCAGGGAGGACAGGATACAAATCTAATAAAATAAATAAATAGATACAAATAAATACTGAGGTCACTCCCCTCCCCAAACCCTGCCCTCCCCAGACGTTGAAGAATTTCCAAACCCAGAGTTGACAACCCTAGCTCCCCCTCATGGGATGGTGTGACCAGAATCTCTTCCCTTCCCCCTCCATCAGGGTGAGGCCCAAGTGTGAGGCTGTTTATAGGGCTGTTTTGGGTTCCCAGGCCGCCCCGTCCACAGACTATCAAACTTGCCTCTGACAGCAGGGGCACACAAAGCTGGGCCTCTTCTATAGATCTCAGATGGTGGGCAGGGCACCTCATATGGGTGCAAGTGGTCCTTCCAAGCCATTTAAATAGCCAGAAGGCTGTAACTCTGTTTAGGATTATAAGTTATATAGCATTAAAATGTAGACAGTAAGTTTTATAGTATAGAATTCCTGACCTGGATAGCCTAGGTTAGGCCCAATCTTGTCAGATCTCAGAAGCTAAGAAGGGTCAGCCTTGGTCAGTATTTGGATGAGAGACCACCACCGAATACCAGGGTTGTGATGTACAGGCAGGCAATGATAAACCACCTCTGAGAGTCTCTTGCTTTGAAAACTCTGCAGGGTCACCATAAGTCATCTCTTGTCTTCAGAAGCTCACCTAAAGCAAGCCCTGGTTTCTCTTCTCCACCTATGTTCGTTCTAAAACCCAATTAATTCTGTGTTTCACTACATAGAGAGAACTGACTGAAGGCTATGATGTTAATCAGTTCTTGCAGAATTAATTTCAGGCACTAAAGAAAGGGGGAATTTATTTCTTTGTCAGTCACCTGGTTGCCAGTGGAAATGTCTGCATACAGGATAGATTTTAGAATACCATTCAAGGGTATACGGATACCCACGCACAATCATGCTCTTCTGCAAAATGACAGGTCTCAGTAGAGCATAGAGACTACGGTTTCAAATGCAGAACCCTCTGTGCTAATAGGAGGTGGCAAGGTGAATGTGGAATTGTGGACCCGGGGCATGGTACTGTGGGAATCGCCGTTGTGCAAATGTTCATTTTTCTATCGTATGAATTAACCTTTAAGACCGTATCTAAACCATTGAAACATCCTTCCAGAAACGTCCTAGAGGCCTTCCCTCTAACATGCTATAGACATTTAAAAACATTCATAATCTGAATGGTGATCCTGCCATGGAACTGCACTCACTCTGTCTTGTTCACAAGTACAGCCATTTATTAAACATTGCCATTTATTATAGGCAACAGAAGGGTCTCTTCTCAGTTTTGATTGGCTGATCCTTCTGACAAGCATGAACCCACACCTCCTTCCTGGAGCAGGGTTTTTTTAATTGAAAAAAGACATGATTTTTAAAAAGATTTTAATCACCTGGTATGCTCGTAAGGTGCACAGCGGCGTATGGGTTGGGGAGGAGGCAGATAGCCTGCCAGAAGCATGGATCAGGGAGGGATGAAGAGGCAGTCAGTGTTGGATTGAGAAGCAAGTGCAGGTGTCACATGTACACATGAAGCTGCCTTATACTGAATCAGACCCCTGGTCCATCAGATTCAGTATTGCCTATTCAGACTGGCAGCAGCTCCACAGGGTCTCAGGCAGAGGTCTTTCACATAACCTACTGCCTGGTACCTTCAACTGGGGTTGCCAGGAATTGAACCTGGGACCTTTTGCATGCCAAGCAGATGCTCTACCACTGAACCACAGCCTCACCCAGCCTCACTCATTTGAGGAGTGAGTTTGGCAGGGAGCTTGAGCTCATCCACTCGCAGAAAAAATGCACCAACCTGTGCATATTGGTATGTATATAGATTTCCGATGTGTAGGAACCTTGGCGGGGGGGAGTATTCCAGCATGTGAATCCCTACCTGCAATCTGAAGTGGTACAGTCAAGGCACAGATTTAACATCCCATCTGCTGTATGTGAGAATTAGGTCAATAAGATAGCTCAACTGGGATGCTCACATACAAATTCCTCATGTTCCTCCAAGCTTCATATGTCTGGCAGCAGAGGCAGCAATGGGACGGCACCTTTACCAGCCATACTGTGTTTACAACAGTATCGTCACCAATGTTCAACTCTGCTAGAAATTCCCCCTGTGGCATTTTAATTAAAGAGATATTGGTCTCAGTGGGTGATTTATTATAATTGAGGCTGGTGGTTATAATCGTGGCAGTGTTGATTATCGTAAGAATTTAGTCTACTATTGGGAATTCATATGGTCTCAGGATTCATGAATCTATAGCATAAAGGTATGGATCCGGAGGGGAAAATGGTGCATGATATTTTGTTATATCCTTGGTTGTCAGTTGAGGGGGGGTATAGTTTGAAGTGGGTGTGTTGCAGCAATCTCCCTCTTCAGAAAAAGCTTTCCCTCTTCTTTGTCATCTTGCATGAGCTCAGCATGCGATCCCACCCTAATCCATAAATTGCTTTGACCAAAGTGCAGTGTTTTGCAGAATAATCCCATTAGTTTCACTGCAACTAAATTTGCCTAAAGCCAAGCTTTAGTACAGTTGTGAAGAGGTTCCCATATAATGGTCCTCTGGTGTTTGAGGGGCTGCTGGCGGACTCACAGTCAAGTGGAGCTCCTGTGGAAGCATCCTTTGTATGCACTGGTAGTTCCATATGAGGATGATCATACTGCTCCTGTGTTTCATATAGTCAAGGCAGCGCTGGAAAGGTCCACTACAGTCATGCAGAGGGGCAGGAATGTCTGGTCTGGTCTGTCTCACCGGGTGGCTGTGATGGTTGGTGCAACTTGACCAGGCACTGAATCTCAAGCAAACGACCAGCCACGCAAGTACGGCATCTTTTGGGGGTAGAGGTTGTTGATGTCTGTAATGGACATTCCGGTGCTATTGCTTTGTGGTTCACAGAAGCAGCAGTGGGAAAAGTAGATGAGATGGAAAGGAAGGCTTGGGAAACCCTAATTTTAAAAAAAAGTTATAAAGTTGCCCTTCGATTCTTCTGCCACCAGGAAGGAAACCTCCATTATCTTGCTCACAAAATGAGTATCTGGAGTGTATCTTAAATATTTATGCCCATAAGCCCCATATAGTTGCTAGAGCTAGCTCTTGGTGAGTAATTATACCATGGTGTTGTTCATATGGTGTTTATTTATTTAATCCACAGAAAAGGGCCTTGTTGATTTTTATTGTTAAAAAGAAATTCCCTATCCTTCCCTGTGATGAGAAAATTACACCATGTTTCGGATTAATAATATTCAAACTTACTATAACATTAATTGGTCCCAAAGAAAATTATGTATGTGTTCCATTTTTCTGGTATATATGCATCTGACATACCACCCCCACCTCACCATCTATCAGCTACTGAATTATCAATGCTTATTATCTAGTTCTGCCTCTGACAATTCATGACAGCCTAGCCCTCATCTTAAGACTTTGAAAACCATAAGGGAAAGATCACTCCGGCAGCTTTCATGTGTGCATGTAATTGAAGGCTGATGAAGGCTTGGGACTGCAGTCAGATCTGGTCTGTCCAAGCAGTTACGGAAGCTCCCCCTCTCTGACCATTTAGCTTGGGTCTCTCCAATCTGAGTGTAATTGGTTATGAGCCGTAATTCTCCCAATTTATATATTTCACAGCTTCCTCGAATGAGTTCCTCCTTGGGGATGCACGTAAACGTGAGGATGTTGTGAGTTTGCAAATCCAATTTTCTATGCTCAAGGTGGCAATACCCCCCCTCCCCCCAAAAAAGGGCTTGGTATTTGAGCTTTACGGTTGGTGATTTCTGAGTTTTATTATCCTTGTCATCTGCAAAGCTTTGCAGGGTCAGCAGAAAGGCACGTTTTTTTCCACTGAACAGTCTTGCTTCTGTTAGTTCTTGTTAATCACCTTCAGAGCTGTGACAGAGATCTGCAGCATCTCTGTCATGGATGGTTTAGCGCATCATGATGCAAGACCTGGATAATTCGGTTCAACCCATATTGGCCTCCTGATGGTAAAATGAAGAAATGGGTGGATGTGGCAGTATCTGCAAGGGACACTTGGCAGATGGGTGGGAGATATTTAACCATTCCTCTGACTGCTGATTATTTCCAGTGTGGTATAGTGGTTAAGAGCAGCAGACTCTAATCTGGAGAGCCGAGTTTGATTCCCCACTCCTCCACACGAAGCCTGCTGGTTGACCCTGGGCCAGTCACCATTCTCTCAGAACTCTCTCAGCCCCACTTACCTTACAAGGTGCTTGTTGTGGGTAGAGGAGGGGAAAGGTGATTATAAGCCACTTCGAGATTCCTTAAGGTAGAGAAAAGCAGAGTATAAAAATCTTTTCTTCTTCCCAGAAATGGGCATGAAAGGGATGAAGTGACTACTCCCTCCTGCCTCTTCTCTCTTACTCCTCCCCCACATTGTGTTACTTTGTCAGTTGTCATTTTGGGTAGAAGTACTTGTCAAGGAAACGTGTGCTGTGTCCTGAACCATTGGAGAGCCCAGTGAGTAAACATTTTATTCTTCTTTGTGCTTGTTACTCAAGGAGGCTGCTCTACCCTTTGAATGCATTAATCACAGAAGGCTAAAATAAACACGAGTCTTACAATAATCCTCTTATAAAAAGAATATGTGCTTATCAGGTAAAAAACATCTGTGATTTATTTGCTCTTTATTTGGCATTTTTTTTTAAGTATGGGGGGACACAGTTAAAACTTGGGACTGTGCTGGGTTTGTGTGTGAGCTTTGTTCCAGCAATTTTTTAAAGCAGTGGTAGCAAAAACCTTCCTCTTTTGGCCTTTTTTCTCACTGTAATGTCAAAAGGGGCAAAAATGTTCACCCGTGAGGGGAATACTACTTCATTAGCCAAGACTGGTGTGACCACTCTGGTAAGATGTGATCATCATGTCCTTCCATTACCTCTGATAGGCTTAAGAGTAGCCCATGTGAATATTTCCAGCAACAAAACCCAGGGAATTGGGTTTTTTTTTAAAAAAACCACAATGGTACTGAAGGCAGCCGCTGATAGGGTAAATTATGACAATGAACAGGCAGTAGATAAGCTGAGGAGGGAAAGGGGGTGTTTCCCCAAAAATTTTTTTGTAATTGTCCAGACCTACCACTAAGAAAATAAGTCTACTTTCTGTGCAGCTCTATCTGCTATTGAGTGCTATGGTGCTACTGTGTTTCAAAATACAAGTATTTTTTTAAAAAATAAACTTTCAAAACATGCAAAAAAAAGTCACTAAAATAGATGTCTGTCCCCCCCCCAAAACTTAGGCACTGAAAGCCTATCTAAAAAGGTATTACACTGTACACAACAAATGACTCCTGTTTAATCTGGTCTAATCAATCTAGGGGCTGGGGAATGGCATGGTATAGCCCAATCGCATCAGCTCTTGAAAACTAAGTGGGAACAATATGTGGCTGGGGGACCACCAAGGAAGAGGAAGGCAATGGCAACCCACCTCTGCTTCTCACTTGTCTGGAAAGCCCATTGCTGGAGGTCACCATAAATTTGTTGCCACTAGATGGCACTTGATGGCATGTACATACATAATTAATCTACAGTGAATTCCACCCCTCCCCAGTTTTCATATATAGGTGAGCACAGGAAGGATGTACCAAATTACCCCTGTAACGGGAGAGGTGGTACCATAACTATGAGGATCCAGTAATGTTAAGGGATTTAAAGGTTAACATCAGCACCTTGAAATGGATCTGGAGACTAATTGATATTCAGTGACTGGGTGAAAGAGCTATCCCAGCATCCCGTTTCCCACATGGAGTGCCAGCAAACAGGGAATAGAGGTCAAAGGCTCACCTTGACATTGCCTCCTAACACTGGTATTCAAAGATTTGTGGAGGTTCCATTTGGTCATTATAGCTAGTAGCCTTTGGTAAGCTTGTCCTCCACATCTTTTCAAAACCATCTCTGCTATTATGATGTCCACTGGCAGTGAATTCCACAATTTAACTAATTGGTGTATAAAGAAGAATTTCTTTTTTTGTCTGTCCTGAATAGGGGTGTGCAAAAGAAAAAAAAAGCTGGTATTTTTTGGCTTTGGGTAAATCAGACCCGAAGAATAATTGTAAATGCTGAATTTCCCCAGTCCAATACCGGTAAAGTATTCGGATTGGGAAAATATTTGGCATTGTGAAATATATTCGGGTACAATATACACCACCAGAGGGAAAGGAAGCATAAAATGCCTCCTTTCCCTCTGGTAGCCCCTGCAGATTTCCTTGTCAGTTTCACCCCCACCAGTCAGCTGTGAGTGAAATTGACAAGAGAAAGCCTCCTCTCTCTGCCTTCCCTTCTCTAGCTGACATGGGGTAGCTGGAGAAGGGCAGGCAGGGAGTCCAGGCATGTTTCCCTGCCTGCTCTTCGCTTACACAGCCGGCCTGCTGCTGTGGGCAGGCTGGGGAAGTGAAGGGCAGACATGCAAACATGCCTGGGTTCCCTGCCTGTTCTTCTCCAGGTGCCCTGTAGCCATGGGGTGCCTGGAGAAGACCAGGCAGGGAACCCAGGTATGTTTAAAATGCCCTTCTTTCCCTCCCTGATTTCGGGGAGAGAAAGAAAGGCATTTAAACATCCCCCCCCCACTTTCCCTCCCCTCCCTGAGTTTCTCTGCAAAAGCAGAGAGGCTCAGGAAAGGACAGAGGCATGGAAACATGCCTGGGTTCCCTGCCTGCTATTCTCCAGGTGCTGCACAGCTGCAGGGCACCTGGAGAAGATGAGACAGGGAGCCCAGGCACGTTTCCTTTCTTTCCTTCCCCAATCTCAGGGAGGGAAAGAAAAGCATTTAAACCCAACAGCTGACTGGCAGCTCAGGCTGTTAAGTTATGAGACCTTGTATTTGGTATAGCAAAATGAACGCGAAAAAAAGCCAGATAATATCGGCTTTTTTGGGTTCAGCTATACTGGTAGCCAAATTTTTTTTCAGTTCAGCTATTGCCAAATGCCCACCCCTAGTCCTGAACCTATTGCTCCTTAGCTTTATTGGGTGCCCTGTGTTCTAGCATTATCGGAGAGGGAGAGGGCTGATAAAACTTAGATTGTCTACAAAACCCATATATTTCAGAATAAACTGGAAAATGAGAAAAGTCAGTCTTATCATTCATTGAAATGTTATTCATTGCTTCATATTTGCATGCAGTCTGCTTAGTTTTTAAATAACTGAAGTAAGCAGATTTCAGCGGCTTCCCATGGGAGACTAGCTTACAGAATACTAACCATTCTTATGGGAAAATGTTCCTGATATTTAGACTGCAGTTTCCTTTGCATAACCTCATCCTATTATTCTAACGATGGGTACGTATGTTCAGAAATTCCTCTCCCTTCTTTGTATACACTTAGGATAATACTATATATCAAATAAAACGTAGGATTATTTAGCTTTCTTTAATATTCACAAATCTGCTTACAATTTTCTCAAGTTTATTTTCATCTGAGAATTTTCATCTAAAACAAGTACTTTTTTAAGAAGTCATTTAGCAGGGACAGCTGTAGTTTGCTGCACTTTCTTTAACTTGATTGGAAAGCAGGGAATAGATGCATGGTGGCATTTGTATTCCTTGTGTGAATTCCTTGTGCAGTGGACATACGCTGGATGATTGTGGTCAGGCAAGACTTTTCAGTCCCCGGACGTGCAATGGAACAGATACAGAATTGTTTGCCATGACTCTTGTTTATAAAGGGCAGATGTGTTGGCTTTTCTGTACAAACAGCTGTACACATGTACATGCAGGATATATGTATGTTCATTGTAACATATGAACAGAGCAGAAGACTTGGAAAATAAATACCATCCTGGCTGTGTTAAGATGAGACATTTAGATTAATTGTTGTCACATTGATTGCATTTTGAAGATAGTTTTGAAGCTATCAGCCGTGTACGTATGGACTAGTAGAAATATTCCATGCCTGACACTTGCTCTGTATTCACGCCTTCAAAAGCGAACTGCTACTTCACTATATATATGTCGCTTCACCAGCAAACAATTTAACATAGGGCCTAGTATGCAAAACAAGATTATAAGTACAATCTTGAGAGCTGCTCAGTCAACCACTGGCACAAAAGCAGTGCTGCTGGCCCATTCCCCGTGGACATTCCACATGGGGAAATAACATGTGCCTCTCCGCAAGGTACAGACAGTAGAGCAAGTGCACAGGAGTCCATAGCAACCCCAGCAGTATCCACCAGCCAGATGACAGCAACTGATTATGACCCCGTGAGTGGCATGCATAGGCACAGCTAATCACCACCTGCCAATCTGGTCCACAGCCCCTCAGTGCCACTCCCCCCCCACAGAGAGCCAGCAGACAGGGCGAAAAGACCCAGCAACAGCACAAAACCAAAAAGAGGCATGTGACGCCCTCAGCCCATGGGGAAGGACACCTATGCAGCAGATAGGACACCCACCCATTCCCTAACCAGGGCATCATGAGCAGCAAAAGTGCAGCCCACACACAGCCACCCTTGCCCTGAGCTATACACACCCTTCCCCTAAAAAAATGAAACTAGACAAGAATAGAAGGACATGCAGAGGCCAGGAACAAACCCACAGCCACTATACCCAAGACCAGCATCCTAGTCTCCAGGCCCAGAATGTGGGTTGAAAGGAGGCCTGCCAGCAGGCATTAGGCACCCCACCACAGCCCTGACATCACCACCAGGCACATGGGCCCAGGCAGAGGCCATTGCACAGACAGGCAAGGCTCACTGGAAAAGCAGTGGGATAGCACAGCCAGGGCTCTTGCTTCAGGCCCCATGTAGTAGGGAGAGGTGACAGGCAGGCAGGGAAAGGTGCGTAGCTCATCTCAACAGGGCACCACTGGAGAGGGATGGAGTTGTAGAACCCGCCAGACTTTACTGAACAGCAACTCATGAAGAGGTCTGATGAATTGGGTTGCCAACTCCCTCTGTCCAGTATGGCATCTGTGCCTTTGCAAGCCACTCCCAGGGTTCATGTGGAGATAGGCTGAGCTGTCCCTAGCACAGCATACATCTGAGTGGGGGCCAACTTGCTGGTCAGAAAGCTGCCCGAGACAAGATGCTACAGGAACTGTGCTGGAACTGATATCTGAGAAGGCTGGCAGGGAGGGCACCGGTCATGCTTCCAGGTCTCCCTAGTGATTCACCACCTGTACAGAGGCTAAATAGAAACATGTGCAGTCATAGTAAATAATACAGATGCCGTGCTGATCACAGCCATGCCCCTGGCAGGGCCTGCCATTCCACCCCACTAGGGTGCTCCATTTGCTAGGGACTCCCCCTCCCCTCCCCGGGCGCATGCTGAGGAATGACACTTAGGAATTCCATGTGGAAATGCTCTGCAACTGTAAGTGCTCCATCCACTGCTGCTGCATAGGGCTCCAGTCTTGCAAAGCAATAGGTCCCATGGTTTCTGGGCCAGCTGGTCCACCTAACATAGGGGGGCAGGTGCCAGGCACCCCAAACCCCATTGTGCCCTGTCTCCCACCTGGGTGGAGGGGGTGCCCTAACAAAGGAGTTTGTTAACAGCCAAGTACAGGGCTGCCAGCATCCCTGTATCCCCAACATAGGAAGTAGTCTCAGGTATACTTCCCTGGGTATATGCCCAGTGGCAGGACATGCCCATATGCGCACATGACTAATCTTGGGTGTGGAAACTGGCATCACTGAAGCAATGCCTAGGCTTGGGCAAGGGGTTTGTGGGAGGGAGGTCTGTTTCCTGGGCTGGGGCAGCTGGATCCCTGCCCCTGCTCACCTGTCAGTGCTTAGTCTCCCATTCAGGTTGAGCCTGCAGAGATGGGGTACCTGTTAGTGTTCTGAAATGAGATACGTTAGCCATGTGGCTGTGGGGGGGGAGTACTTGGCCTGTGCCAGTGTATGCGTGCGTATGGGCTGCAACATGTTTTTTGATGGTGAAAGTTTCCACCAGTATGGAGGGGGCTTACCAGTCCTGGAGCAGCTTTTGGAACGGACTAACTGTTGCCACATCCCTGTGTCTGCCCCTTTCCCAGCCAGTGCAGCAGCTTGCACTGGCACGGCTCTCTGGTGCTGCTATGCTGGCACCCAGCTGGGGCACAGCTGTGCCGATGCCTGGTGGAGCTATACCAGTTTAGCACCTAAGCAGCTCCCTGTGCATGCCCCCCCCAAGGATTGCTCTCTAGAGTCTTTCTCAGCACCTTGCACCCAAGATCTTTTAGCTGAAGGTGCCAAGAACGGAACTTGACATGCTGAGTTGCTGCCCTTCTTTCCCTATTAAATTTATTACATTTCTGTGCCACATTTCAACCAAACTGGAATTCAGAATAGCTTACAAAATATTAACAGAACATTTCTGGAACTCTGTAGACTGAGTCAAATCACTGGTCCATCCAAGCCATTACTACCCATCCTGAGTGACAGCAGCGTCAAGTAGAAAGGACTTTCCCAGACTCGTTGCCCACTTGAATTGAAGATGCCGCGGTCTGAACCTGGCATTTTATGTGTGCAAGTGCATGCCTTCCAACAGAGCTCTGAGTTCCTACCTGATTAAAAACAATCAAAATGAAGGACAGCAAGATTAGTAAAACAGTAAACACCAGCCTCAGTTAAAATAAAGTACAGCAGAAGCATTTGTCTGATCCATCCCTTTCTCAAAAGTCCATGGAATTTAAAAAAAAAAAGATTTGGCAGATCAGGCAGGACAGTGCTTAACCCTTTTCCTTGAACTATTTTTCCATCCCAGATTTTCTTCATCTGCTTTTCTGCTTATGAGGAGAATATATAGAAAAGACAGGTGGAAAGCAGATTTTTTTTTTTCCTGTCAAGTCACAGCTGACTTATGGTGACCCCTGGTGGGATTTTCAAGGGAAAAGACTAACAGGGATGGTTTGCCTTTGCCTGGCTCAACTTAGCATTCCTGGTACTTCTTGGCCAGGGGTGTCAAACATGTGGCCTGGGCCGGGGACCAGATCAGGCACCCGGAGGGCTTCCATCCGACCCACAGTGGAACTGGCCATCTCCTGCTTCCAGTTCTGCTGCTGCTGCTGCTGCTGCATCATAGCTTACTTCGCCAGACTCTCTTTATCACTCAGCCATTTCATGTTTTAATCTGGGTCCTAGACTCAGAACTCTGAGCATGAGATTTCTGTGGTGAATGTCAATAAATCAAAAGTAGGTTTGCAGGTTACAGATACACACTTGAACAGCAGACTCAGTATTGCAACAGCACAGATATTTTTTTTTTTGGTATCTCAGTTTTTTATTGGATATATCACATGTTCATACAATTTAAGCAAATCACTACATATCCATTTTTCTTACTCCCTCTCCCCCCCAAACAAGGCTTCCCGCACTGCTCCAACCCCATTAATATCTCTCTTATTCTATTACAATTACTTCTAAACTTATATTCTCTTACTAACGGTAACAATTCAAAAAACTAACTCTCTTTCATTTTCTTCTTAATAACTATCAAAACAAATCAAACCACGTTTAATATCCCAATTTTTCAACAGATATTCTCGAAAGTCTTTCCAGTCTTCAAAAAAAGTTTCATCTTCTTCGTTGTTTAACTTTCTTGTTAGTTTGTCCATTTCTGCCATAAACAACGTCTTTTTAATCCATTCCCATGTTTCAGGTACTTTATCTTGTTTCCAACATTGAGCAAAAGTCAGTCTAGCTGCTGTAATCAAGTACCATAATAGTGTTCTCTTGGCTACATTTATTTCTTCCATTTTAAGACCTAGCAATAACATCTGTGGGTCTTTCTTAAAAGTACATTTCAGAATTTTTTGTATCTCATTGTGGATCTTAGTCCAATAACATACTGCTTTATCGCATGTCCACCACATATGGTAAAAAGACCCTTCATGTTTCTTACATTTCCAACATTTGTTAGACATACTTTCATTTATAATAGCAATTTTTTTAGGCGTCATATACCATCTATACATCATTTTATAACAATTCTCTTTAACATTTACACATGTTGAAATTTTCATTGACCTTTTCCACAAATATTCCCAAGATGTCATTAATATCTCGTTATTAACATTTACCGCCCATTTTATCATTTGCTCTTTTACAATTTCATCCTCAGTATACCATTTCAATAAAACCTTGTACAGTTTAGAAATCATTTTTTTCCCCTTTTCAAGCCATACAGTTTCAATTTCCATATTATTTTCTCTAAAACCATGTTCTCTTTTATCGGTCTTAAATAAGTCATAAATCTGTCTATACTTCAACCAATCATATTCAAATTCCACATCAAATCTATCTTTTAACACAAAATTTTTCCCTTCTAATTTTAAAAGACTTTTATAAGGTAGCCAATCTAACCCTTGATTTCTTGAATATGGATTAATCACTTCTGCTGGTACTATCCAAAGTGGTCTTTCTTCTGAGAAGAATTTTCTATATTTCATCCAAGTCTCGAACAGTGATTGTCTTATAAAGTGGTGTTTGAAGAATTTGTCCATTTTTACTTTTCCATACCATAAGTATGCATGCCATCCAAACTTGTTGTCATGCCCTTCTAAAGCCAATAACTTCTTATCCTCAAGATTAATCCACTGTTCCAACCATGTTAAACAGACGGCATCATAATACAGTCTTAGATTTGGTAATTGTAGACCTCCTCTTTCTTTTGCATCACATAAGATTTTCATTTTAATCCTTGGTTTTCTTCCTGCCCATACAAATTTGGATAATTCTTTCTGCCACGTATCCAATACTTTCCTTTGTTTTAATATTGGAATAGTCTGAAATAAGAACATCAAACGCGGTAAGACATTCATTTTTACAGTTGCGATTCTTCCCAATAGTGATAAATTCAACGTGTCCCATTTCTTCATGTCTTGCTGAATCTTGTACCACACCTTTTCATAATTATTTTTAAACAGATCAATATTTTTCATGGTTAATTCAATTCCTAAATATTTAGTCTTTGTAACTACTTCACATTGAATTTTCTCTTGTAGTTCTGTTTGCCTTTGCTTCGTCATATTTTTGCACATCACCTTGGTTTTACTTTTATTAACATAGAATCCCGCAACTGAACCAAATTCTTCAATTTTATCCATCAATTGTGGTATTTTCTCAATTGGATCCTGAATCATAAACATTACGTCGTCTGCAAATGCCCTGTATTTATATGCAAAACCTTTCACTGTAAGTCCTTCAATGCTGTTATCTTTTCTTATCGCTGTCAATAATATTTCCAATATCCAAATAAACAACAACGGGGATAGCGGGCAGCCTTGACGTGTTCCCTTTTGGACTTGGAAGAAATCCGTTCTTTCTTTATTTATATTCAAAGTCGTTTTTTGTTCTGAATAAATTGCCACAATCATGTTTAAAAAAGACTGTCCTATATCCATTTTTTCAATAACTTGCAGCATAAATTCCCAGTTTAAATTATCAAAAGCTTTTTCCGTATCAAGGAAGAGGAATCCAACTTCTTTTTCTGGATGTTTGTCATAGTATTCAATTGCATCAATCACCACTCTAAAATTGTCTCTGATTTGTCTATTTGGTAAAAAACCAGCTTGTTCTTCCGCTATTGTATCTTTCAAATGTTTTTTCAGTCTTTCCGAAATTATTTTTGCAAATAATTTATAATCATTATTTAATAGCGATATTGGTCTATAATTCTTGACATGAGTTAAATCCAAACCTTCTTTAGGTATCAATGAAATATTTGCTTCTTTCCATGAATCTGGGATCCGTTTAGTCTTTCTTATCTCATTCGACAGAAGTACTAAGATAGTGGTTAGCTCCTCTTTAAATTTCTTGTAGAACTTTGCAGTAAAACCATCTGGACCTGGAGCTTTCCCCAACTTTGCATCTTCTATCGCCATTGTGACTTCTTCCTTCGTTACTAAACCATTTAATAACTCTTTAATTTGTTTTCCCAGCTCTGGAACTTCGATAGTCTCCAAATATTTTTTAATTTTCTGTTGATCAATTCCTTTCTTTTTAAACAATTTGGCGTAGTATTTAAAGAAGACTCTTTTTATGCCATTCAAATTCATAACATCCTTTCCATCTTCCGTGATCTTATTTATAAAATTCCTTTCTTTTTTATTTTTCAATTGCCACGATAAGAATTTTCCTGGTTTATTTGCACCCTCAAATGCTTTTTGCTGTAGTTTCTTCAGGTTCCAGTATAATTCTCTGTTAAGTAGAACATTCAATTGATCCTGTAGAAAGTGGATCTCTTTAATAATCTTTTTCTTCCCTGGTCTTTTCTTTAGTTCCTTTTCCTTTTGCCGAATTTTTTCATGAAGGTCCTTTTGTTGTTGCATCCTTTGTTTTTTATCTTTAGAGTTCAGAGAGATAAGCAAGCCTCTCATTACCGCTTTGTATGTATCCCATACAACTTGTATATCCGTACCTTTGTTTAAATTCAGTTCAAAGAAACTTTTTGTCTCTTTTTTCAAAGTTTCATTAATTAATTTTTGATCCAATAAATCCTCATTAATTCTCCAATATAATTGTTTAGGCTTTTCTTTAGATATCCAAAGTAAGGGGTTGTGGTCTGAATTAGTTTTCGGTAAGATTTGTATTTTGTAGGTTTTTTGCGCCATCTCCTCTGACATCCAAATCATATCAATTCTGGAAAAGGAGTTATGTCTGTTAGAATAAAACGTATAATCCTTTGTCTTAGGGTTCCACTTCCTCCAAACATCTTCTAGTTCCTCTTGCTTCATTAGCTGAAAAAAATTTTTTGGCAACTTTCCAACCATCTCTCCAGTTGCTTTGGATTTTCTGTCCAATTCATTATTCACTGTACCATTAAAGTCTCCTGCAAGAACTATTTGATCATAATTTAAACATTCCAACTCTTTAGTCAAATCTTTAAAAAAAGTCTCTTTCGCACCATTGGGTGCATATATATTTACAAGCAATGTCTTTTTTCTATTCATCGTTATTTCCACGCCAACATATCTTCCTTCTTTGTCTGAGAAGATTTGTTTAGGTTCCAATTCTTTTGCAATGTATATCACTGTTCCTTTTTTCTTATTGATTGCTGAGGAATGAAATTCTTCTCCCAATTTTTTATTAATCAAATATTTATTGTCTTGTTTTCTGATATGTGTTTCTTGTAGACAAATTATGTTACATTTTTATTTCTCTAGCCAATGATTCACTAATCTTCTTTTGTTTGGTGAATTTAGTCCATTTACATTCCAAGATAAAAATTTGTAATCCATAGTTGTTTTGAATTAAATGTCTTTAAAGTCATCAAAGTTGTTCTCTTTAAATCTGTATATATCTCCTTCCGTTTTCAGGGTAAATCTCACCGAATTGTAAACAAATGATAATCCATATGGAATCTCCCATCTAAACCTGATGCTCATTTCTTTTAGTCTGTCTGTTAATTTCTTGAATTTCTTCCTGTCTTGTAAGATCGATCTCGGAATTTCTCTCAGAATTATTATTTTTTTTCCATTAATTTCCAACGGTTGTGTAAATTGCTTCTTGAAAACGTCTTCCTTCATTTTTGTAGTCACAAATTGAACAATCACATCTCTGGGTAATTGCTTTCTCTTAGCATAAGCTGAGTTTACTCTATAAATCAGGTCAAAGTCTGGATCCAAGTCTCCAACATCTTCCCCTATGTAAGTTGTCAATGTATTAATTACTAGGGCCCGTAAGTCCTGATCTTCCTCCTCTTCTATTCCTCTCAATCTCAAATGATTCTGGGTAGCCCTATATTCCATCATGGACTCCAATCTTGTGTTTTCCGACAAGGTTCTTTTAACTTTCTGTTCCATTTCTTCTGATTTTGTCACCAGACTTTTAACCTCTTTTTTAACTTCTTCCGTGTCTTTTTTTATCCCTGCCACTTCTGTTAGTACCAGTTCTTTTAATTCTTCCATATTTTTTTTCTGTACTTGGACTTGTACTTGTTCTATTTGCTCCAATTGTAATTGCAGCTGTTGTTGCAGCTGTTGTTGCAGCTGTGATTCTATTTGCTTTCCCAAACTCTGCACCACTTCAGTCATCCGTTTTTCCATCGCTTCCATAGTGGCCTGCCACTCTTTTTTTTCCTTTGCAGTCATTCTTGGGCTGGGTGATGAGGCCGCTCTTGGTCTTGACCTCAAATCCGTCTTGAAAACGACTTCCGGGCTAATCAATCTTTGTATTAGCCAAATCGCCACCTTTGTAACTTCTTCCAATGCTTTCTCGGCTTAAAAATAACTTTTTAAAATTTAGTCCTCCTCAAAATGTCGGGCGCAATTTCTCTATGGTTTTCTGGCTAGAGCAGGCTCTTTCCGAACTTCCTGTTTATCTGTCCGTCACTGTAATCCAACTTCCGGTGGTGGTAGTGTCACACACTAAATCAACCGTCTACTTCCGGTACAGCGACTTCGAAAAACATCCACTCTAGTCTACTTCCTGTATCATAGAGTCACAGTCAGTTTCGTTTCTGCTACGCAAAGTTTAGACTTAGCTGACCACAGGAATGCAAAACAAAGTCAATTTTCGGCCGTTTTCTCTAGAGGAAAGCTTTCTTTTAACTTTCAAATCAAGCGGAATAGTTCATTAAAGGTTTCTACGCTTATCCATATGTTTCGATTTCGCGTTCTTCTTTAAACCGGTAAGCAATTGTTCTTTTGTTACCTTACTTGTAATCTCGGGGTTTCGCAGTGCTTCTTCTGTAATCGATGTTAATCTTGATGTTAAAGAGGTCGGTAGATGATGAATTTATGCTGAATTCTCAGCCCAGCTGGTATCTGTAGTGCTGATTAGCAACTGCCCTCTCCGCGGAAGGAGATCAAAGTGTAAACAAGCTTCCTTCGAAGCTTATCCACACCGATCTCAACTCCCCCTCAGGCTTCGCTGCTTGCTTGCCACCCCCCCGTCTGGGGAGTGCTGCGCTGGGCCAGGTAGAGCCCAGACTGTCGTCAGATACTGCTGTACACCCTGCACAAATCGCAAAGTGTGTCAATTCGCCATTTTAACTCCGACCGGAAGCCTCGCAACAGCACAGATATTTTGATGCAATAATTCAGAACAAGAGGTGTCAGTTATCAGATACTGTTAAATAAACAAAATATTGCAAGAGTGCTAATGCTTTAAGCATGTTTTTATCTGAAGTTTAAAAAAACCTTTCTGTCCTTTATAAAGTTTATATCTCTGCTACCTGGCATTACATTTTATGACCTACATGGCCCAGCCCAACAAGGTCTCATTTATGTCAGATCCGGCCCTCATAACAAATGAGTTTGACACCCTTGTCCTTGGTGGTCTCCCACCCAAATACTGACCAAGGCCAGTCCTGTTTAGTTTCCAAGATCCAATGAGATCAGGTTAGCCTGGGCTATCCAGGTCGAGGCTAGAAAGCAGCGATGGAGTGACACTTTTGGTGGAGACCTTCAGTGAACCAGGTCTACAGTTGACGAAAGAAGGAATGCTGTAATTTTCTCTCCAAAATTTCATCTTCTGGCAAATTTAATCTTGTACCTCCAATTCAGTCTTTTCTCCCCTCCCCTCTGCATCGCTGCATTCAGGTAACCTTTCAAAGAAATATTAATTTTTCTTTAGGAGAGGAAAAAACTGAGGCTAAGCAGCAATTCTAAAGGTACTTATTAACAGTGCTCCCTCTAAGCTGTGGAGTCTTGTGAACAAAAGTTCACCTTTGTGAGCTACTTGCATTAAAGTTGTGAGAGAGCGATTTGGCTACGGCATAAATTAGTTTGCCCTGGAGCCATCCTTCCTGAGCTAAGACAAAAATGTATGATCCAGAGGCTAAAAATTGTAAGCTAGCTCACACTAACTCAGCTTAGAGGGAACATTGCTTATTACAAAGTAAATCCCATGGAACTTTGTGTGAAATGCTTCCACATAAACACACTTAAGATTATGTCACACAACTAAAGTCTTAAATCTATCTATGAGAGAGTTCATCCCATTGAACACTTCTGAGTGAATGTTTTTGGTCCTATGAACACCAAAGAAGTCTCAGTGAGACTTACTCTCTGCATAGGACTGGGATGCATGTGCTGGTAGCTTCTGTGGGTCAAAATAAAGTAATAAGAACAGTATTTTTACCTACTTTACATCCCTCTCCTCCGTTTTGTCCTCACGGCAACACTGCAGCATAGCTGAGTGTCTAAGAGTGTGTGACTGGCCCAGGGTCACCCAGCATGCTTCTATAGCTGCGTGAGGATTCAGATCTGGTTCTCCTAGATCCTAGTCTGACCCTGTGACCTCTACACCATGCTGGCTCCCCTCAGGCCTAAAGAGGCATAGCCAGAGTTGTCGGTAGCCTCCTCATAGATGTGTTAAGTGGCTCACTGTGCCCCCGATGAGAGCTTCCCACAGACGAGAATGCTTAACACCTTTTTCTAAAGCATTTCAGGGTTCAAATAAGGGAGTACAAAGTCTGTTTCAAATTGCACGAAATAAGTGAATGGATATTAAACTATAAAATAACTGCTTTTTCACGTTACATGAGCTAGGCTTTTATTGTAAAATCAGGCATGATATTCTTGTTTATAGAGCCTTCTGGTTGCGTAGCACGCAAGACTGCCCATGATTCAGTGGTCCTGACAATACCCAGACAATCTCAGTTTCAACCCTAGAGCTTTTGCATTCTCATTCTCATTTCCTTTTCCCCTTTCTTCTTTGAGCACTGTGTTTCGTTTTAAAAGAGAATTTAAAGGCAGGTAGGGAAATTTTTTTATAAAGGTGTCTTAACAGTCTGCAGAACAGATGTCAATATGTTCTGTGATTTCCTGAGTGAAGGGGTGTTTAGGGATCGTTAACAGAAATTACATATTTTGTGGCCAGTATCATCTCCTTGGGATAATTACTTCTGTGATCAGATTGGGGAGAAAGAGTGCTGTATTGTTGGTGTAGCTAAAGCTGTTTAGGCCGTTGCACCTCCTTCCAATAGAACTGGGTGGGCAAAGAGGTTCTGAGAAGATTCCTCTATATCCAAGCTGATGGAGCGTGGTTATGTCATAGGCAAGAGGTGAGCACCACAGCTCATTGGCTTGGATCCTATCACTGCATTAACCAAAGCTTGAAGCCTTGTTCCAATGGAAGGTCCACATGAGATGGAGAAGAATTTCTTAGGCTGGAGGAACTTTCCCTGTGGGTGAAGGTAGGATAGCCCAGGCTGGGCTGATCTTGGAAGCTAAACAAGGGCTGTTCCTGGTCACTGCTAGGATGGGAGACCACCAAGGAAGTCCGGGGTCACTGTGGAGAGGCAGGCAATGAGTAAACTACCTCTGAATGTCTCTTGCCTCAAAAATCCTACAGGGCCACTATAAGTCATCTGCACCTTGACAGTAATTTACACACACAAGGTAGAATACTGTCTTCTGTTTCACGTTACATTTCAAAGACATTCCAGGAGGTTGTGAGACTGTAATTGTTTGTGATGTTTTAGACTATGGTTGGCCCATTTACTGTATTTTTGGGAGCCACTCCATTCTCCCACCAGTGATCTGTGAGCCAGAAGTGTATTTAATTTCACAAACTCATCTTGTGGGTGGTCAATCTCCACAGCTGGCGTCCTCAAGCAACAAGCATAGTTATGGAACATGCACTGTCAGGAATAGCTGGAGTTTTATATATAATCCCCCCAAAGCAATTTGATATTAAATTGTAGACTGCTATTTATCTTCTACAGCTCTTAAAAAGTAGTTTGCATTGCATTATGAATGAAATTTTTGCCCTGGCCTGTATGGCCCAGGCTAGCCCAGTGTCATCAGATCTCATAAGCTAAGCAGGGTCAGCCCTGGTTAGTACTTGGATGGGAGACCACCAAGGGAGCCCAGAGTTGCTGTGCAGAGGCAGGCAATGGCAAACTGCCTCTGAACATGACTTGCCTTAAAAACCCTGTAGGGTCACTATGAGTCGGCTGTGACTTGATGGCACTTTCCGCTACCATGAATGAAATTACAAGCAAACTTCTACTGTTAGTTGCTTACACTTTGTTATGCCCACCAGGGCCTAGATAAATATTGTTCGGCGTAAGGTAGAGGGCGGATCCCGACACATAAGGTCTTCAGTTGAACATCTGTATGTTAGAGCATTCTAGTATGTGATACCCTGACCCGGATGGCTCGGGCTAGCCGCCTCGACTGATCTCAGAAGTTAAGCAGGGTCAGTCGTGATTAGTACTTGGATGGGAGACCACCAAGGAAGTCCCGGGTCACTATGCAGAGGCAGGCCATGGCAAACTACCTCTGATTGTGTCTTAACCTTAAACACCCTAGGGGGTTGCCCCAAGTCAGCTGCATCTTTGATGGCACCTTACACAAACACAGAGTCCAAGTGGTTTGCTGGGTGGCATCCAGGCCCCCCCCCCCCGAAGGACATGCCTCCGCAGAAAAACAGACACATTACCATTTCTGAATGATGATTGCAGGTGTATTCACGTACTTGTCTTGAGGCATAGCTGTGAAAAACAATTAGTCCAGTCAAATCTGCTTCAGGTTGCTTCTGTTTGTTTTTTCCAACATCCTCCAACCATTGTTTCTTTCCCTCTCTGTGCATATGTGCGTTTGCATACGTTTATAGATTCTAGTCTTGCACACTGGGTTGACAAGCTGATCTGTGTTAGATTGTTGCCAATCAACCCTGTCTTGGGGGAGTATTGATTTTTGTTTCTAGCTCGTCGTGCAGAAATCAATATTTTACTGGATGGTAGACAGCAGGAGCACTGGCAGCAAAAGCAATTTAATAGAGACTGCCGACAACTAGACTGTTGGACATATCCAGAGTTCAGAGGCTGATCTTAGACTGGGGGGGATATCGAAAATAAGTATTGCAGCTATAAGAGTAAAGCACCAGCACATTATTTTCACATGCTGCTAAAAAATATGTGAAAGACTGGAGAGGGAAGCCAGCAGGTAACACTAAAGAGTGTAAAAGACTTTCTATTGGAAATCCTAATTGGCAACAGACAATGATTAACCAAGGGAAGGAAGCTGCAAGTAGGAAGGAGGGGGTGAGGGGAAAAAAAATTCTACTTTATGAAGGAAGCTACAGACTAAAAGAAGACTTCTGTTCTTTTACATTTCTGGAGCTGTGAAGAAACAAGACTTCTGGCCACCTTAGTTGCTTTGACTAATAATATTGTCCTGCTTTAAGTTGTTGAGTTAAGATATTAGATTTAGTCTGATCTTAATTAAAATCTAGGCTTTGTTTACATTCACCCCATAGCAAAGTGACCATACATGCACTGATTCTTGCCTTCCAAATGAAACAGAGGCTTTGCACTTGAATGGGACCCTGTTCTTGCTTTCTCCTTTTTTTAGCACTGCAGGAGAAGAATTAACATGTGCCTGGTGAATATGCTGTAGTGATCAGAATGTTGGCCTCAGGCCTGGGACACCCAGGTTTAAATCTTTGGCCAGGCCTGGAAGCTCCCCGGGTAACCTTGCCAGGTCCCCCTTGGCCATCAGTGGGGGAAAAGGGGGGTAGGGTTGCCAAATCCAGGTTGGGGAACTCCTGGAGATTTGAGGATGGTGCCTCAGTGGGGGTACAATGCCATAGAGTCCATCCTCCAAAGCATTTATTTTCTCCAGGAAACTGATCTCTGTATTCTAGAGGTAAGCTGTAAGTCCAGGGAATCCACATGAAGACAGACATCCCTATTGGGTGACCTCAGGCTGGTCATTTTTTCTCTTAGCCTTACCAGCTTCACAGAGTTGTTGTGAACGCTAAAGAGGGCTGGGATAGAAATGTGAGGAATGAATACTACGTTTGTGACAAAGCAGATGGTGGATGGCTGTAACTGATGCTCTATTTGGAGCTTACTGTGATACTGCAATACTAAACATAACAAACCATTTTTTTTTTAATGCTGGGGTCCAGGCGTAAAATTAGGCACTTCAGGTTGTATCCAGAAATGCACAAGCAGAAGCATAAATGGACTTACAAGGTTTCTGCTCCTGCAACATCCTGTGCAACACCTAGTGCTTTCCTTTCTATATGTTGTTGTGAGCAGAAATTATTGGCACAATATTTTGCACAAGCAAAAAACCACCTGGGATATGCTATTTTTAACTTTGTGCAAGGAAGTCTGCATGGCTTTTTTTCATGCTTCCACTTACACAAGGATCGTAGCACAAATGGAAATCTTCCAGAGGATATAAGTTTTTGTGATGAATTCAGTGTTCACTGTACACTCAGTAACCCATTATCCTGCCCTGCAAAAAGGGTTTGTGAGGCAACCTCCCTTTGCTTGTATATTCAAAGTGTAGGCAGTACTGTTTCCAGGACTGCTTCTCATTTATCTTTTCAATAGAGGGGTTCTTCTTTGGAAGTGACTCTCATGTCCAAACGTTTCTGCTATTATAATATGAGAATGAGCTCCCCAATTCCATCCCTCCCATTTGGGCCCATTTCTAGATCATATGTGATTATCTCAACAGCTGGGAGAAACTGATGACTGAGATTTTTATACGTGCGTCCTCTTTTCAGGTCACTGATGCAGAAAGTAAGGTTTAACTAACTTCCCAAATGTATGTGTCTCATTCTCCCATGCTTTAGCTCTACCTGTCTGTCAGGATTCCCCCACAGACCACACCACATACAAAGACTGCGGGTGGAGATACAGTGCATTCTGAATGAAGTTCTGATACCACCCAAGAGGGAAGCCCACTCTGGTTATTGGCAGAATCAGGGTACCAGATGAGCCTGAACTAGACCCATCCTTGTCATTCTCCACAATCATTGCCGCACAATCATAATCAATACCAAGGGCAATACTCTCAAGCCAAGGCCCAGAGAGATTGGAGGAGGCAACATTGCCTATCTGCTCAGAGCACCCCTTCTCATAGTCCTGCTCAAGACACTAAGGGCCTGACCCAGTGTGTGACATTCTCTGCATGTAACTGTTGTGTCCATATGGTTATGGCCTCCAGCATGGAGGTCATTGCTCCTCCATTGCAGAAGGAAACAATCTGCTGCTTGGAAAGAAAGAGGTGAAGAAATGTTGAAAATCCCACTTCAAGGTAAAGAAAGAAGGGGAGGAAGAGGAGGGTGCACAGGCTTCTTCCACCCCTTCCAAAAAAAAAAAATGCCTCCTCAGTGGACGGCAGGGGTGGGTGGAAAAGGGAAGGGAAAGAAAGGAGGGTGATAGTGGCAGCAGAAGGCACACTCTGTGGCAGAAAGAAGAACCACTGGTATTGTTGCCTTTGCTGAGCATGATCTTCTGTGCTGCTGCCACCATCTTCCCCATCCTGTCTAGTTTGGCCCTCATAGGATCTGATTGTCAGTTACATGTTTACTCCCCTTGACAGTACTACCCTTTGAAGCTGCCTGAATTTTGGTATCTCTCTGGGTGGAACTTACTTTTGACTGTGGTGCCACTGCCAAGGCAATTCCAAAGGGTACATCAGAGAGCTTAAGTTGGTCTGAAGCAGCAGAACAAAGTTTGAGTCCAGTGGCACCTCTAAGAGCAACAAGGTTTTATTCAAGGTATAAGTTTTCATATGCAAGCACACTTCTTCAGATACAGTGAAATGGAAATTACCAGTGCATACAGTTAATTACTCTAAGCATTCCACAATTAAGGATACATCAATTTTAACATATTTATTTCCTTCACTTTTCCACCAGAATTGAACCCAAACAAATGGTAACCATATAAACTAAGTTTGTTATTCCTTCTTTGATCCTTGAATCTGTTAAACATCTTTGTTATGCCATATGATAGTTTACTGCTGACTCTCCACCTATATGTATGGACTGGTAATTTCAGTTTCATTGTATCTGAAGAAGTGTGCATGTACACAAAAGCTTATATATTGAATAAAACTTTGTTGCTCTTCAAGGTGCCACTGAACTCAAACTTTGTCTTACCAGAGAACTTTGTTCATTTGGGATCTACCTCCAGTGTATAACTCTGGCAGAACTTGCTGCTGGAATTCTTGGGTTGGGGTGTATGTTCTTTTTTGAGACAGTGGTTTTGGAGTGGGGTTGGGGTGGGATTAATGTTATGTGTGTGTTATGTATTGTCAAATCACTAACCAATTTATGGTGGCCCTATGAATGACTGACCTTCAAAATGTCCTATCATTGACAGCTTTGCTCAGGTTTTGCAAACTGCAGACCACGGCTTTCTTTACTGAGTCAATCCATGTCATTTTGGGTCTTCCTCTTTTCCTGCTATCTTCTACTTTCCCTAGCATTGTTGTCTTTTTCAGTGAGTCTTGTCTTCTCATGATGTGGTGTTGGAGGTCACTGTTATTCTTTAATTAGAGTTGTTTCTTAGAACATGAAACAGTGGGGATTAAGGTGAT
This sequence comes from Gekko gecko, assembly GCA_029375565.1. Lineage (NCBI taxonomy): Eukaryota > Metazoa > Chordata > Lepidosauria > Squamata > Gekkonidae > Gekko > Gekko gecko. Next base: position 35,462,791 of record JAPDNY010000004.1, on the reverse strand, counting down.
ACATGAGCCTGAATAGCAGTGAAGAGAGGCAGGTGTTCCCTTACTGATCTGCAATGCCAATGTGATGGTTACTGGCTGACCTGATGACTTTTGATGTGATGTGATGTGACCACCTCTGGAGCTGACAGTCTTGCATTGTGAAGAACTTAGTGACTTTAGAATTATTTCATTTTCATTTCTCATTGTCACCAGCAAACACTTTTTTGTTTGTTTTGACTGTGAATTCTTTGTTGAGAGTCAAGCAGCCCTGGATTAAGCATTAAGCAAAATAAGCACATGCTCAGGACACCAATGGAATGGGGACACCACAGAGTTGGGGGGGGGGTTGCTTGTATTTCTGGTTATAACATAGTTGTGGGGTCTGGCCTGAGGGAAGAAAACTGAATTTTAAATCTTTTGTCAGTTAAGCAAGGGAAAGGCTGTGGGGCACCATTATTGGGCTTTGCGTAGGGCATTAGTGGGCCATAATCCTACCCTGGAGTCAAGACTAGAAGTGTCCTGTTATTATGGGATCCTGCTGGAAAAAACTGTGATAAGCTTCTTCAGTGAATATTGTATATGAAGTGATGATCTGAACAGGGAAGTAGAGAGAAAGCACTGGACTAGGAGAAGACAGCGATGCTAACATTCAAAAAGCTATACAGATGTCCAGCAATTATATTTAAACATGCCTGTCTTGGACCTAGACTTTTGAATGCCAAAACAAGTGTTCAAAATGGAACAATTCTCCTTCACCTTGTGAAACTGAAGAAGGTAGAGCCAAGATAAATGGGCTTTTTTCCCACAGGGGACTTACTTTCGACAATCTGAATCTCCTCATCCCAAGGAATGCCCCCCCCCGGAATAGGAGATCTGCCACAGGTAGGATTTTGGGGTGGATGCAGCCATCCTCCATGGAACCTCCTTCCAGCCTAAGGAACCCTCCTCCGACTCAAGTGGCTCTTCTTCCAGCGGAATGGCCACTTACGTTGGAGGAGGGCTTCAAACTTGAGACAAAAGGAAAAGAGTATAAATATTTTAGTAAATAAATACATAAATAAAATTTGGTCAGTGGACTTACAGGAAAAGGTAGGATCCACCCCGCTGGACTGTATACAGGCTGGCTGGGTCTCCTGCCATTGGGGGAGCTCCACCACCCCAGGCTCAGTAGAGCAGCAGAAGCAAATTTGGTGTTGCGCCAGTGCCACGATGTCACTTTTGGCGTGAACCCAGAAGTAAGTCACTGCACCAGGATGATGCACTAGGGTTCATTCAAAGCGCTTTGGTAAAACCATAGAGTTTCCAGTGAAGTCATCCCGGTGCAGTGATGCCACTTCCGGGTTCATTGCAGAAGTCACATTGCAACATCAGCACAAGTGCTGATTTCTTTTGCCCTGCCCAGCATCTCCCTACAGGGGCTGGCAGCCCTAATTTTATTTAGTATTTTTGCTTCAGTATATTGTTAGCAGCCTTGAGTACAAGAAGAAAGGCAGCAGATAAATATTTTGCATAAAGAGGTAAATAACATACACTCTCCCCCCAGGACAATACTTCTACTATCCAAGTATAGAAGCTGCCCCCTAGATGCTCTGCAGAACAGCAGCAGTGGAACAGTTAACTTCTTGCCTGCATACTCCTTGCTCCTTTGTACTTCTGTTCTTGCAGATAAATAACAAGTCATACTAAAAATTAAACAGCAAGCACATCACTGTTTTGCATACTGTGTTTGGACTCTGCTTGAATTTAGGAAACGCACTTTGTACAATTTTCTCTATACGAATGAGCAATGAAGGAGACAAATCTGATTTAAAATGAAACTATGGAAACTATGTTTTAATCACTGAATCATTAATTAGTTAATCATTCCAATTAACTGATGGAATTCTTGCAGTCTTAGTCATAACCGTCATAGTCAGTCTGATGCATTTCCCAGCAGATGTTCTTCAGGTAAAATAAACCATCTGTGCTTTTGTATGGAAGAGCATTAATGGGAAATTAAGCAAAGAATAATCTCTGTTTAACAATCTTCTGTTGAGGGAACTGCTGGGTCATTGTCGGCTTTAGATTCATATGGACACATATGGTATACTTTAATGATGAAACCTGTAGAGGAAGTTATATTATTTTTTCCTTTTTTAAAAAAAAAGAAGCAGCAGCAGCAGCATTCCAATTGGTACCAGCCACCAAGCAACAAGGGTATTATTTTTTAATTAATTTTCTCATTGTGTGTGCCTTTAAGAGTTTAAAATTATCTAAACTACCCAGTTCTTAATCAGGACTATGTATGCCTCACAGTGCCTTATGGATAGTGTCAAAGAGTTCTAAGGAAGTGTTCTTCCTCCATCTTAGTAGGGATTCCACAATCTCCAGGGCCTCCAGACAAGAGGAAGGAAAAGGTATACTCTCCTGGGGCCCAGAGGTCCAGAGGAGCTCAGTGGTCCCAGACTGTAATCCCCATTACTGTGAGTAAAAAACTGAAGCTCAAGTGTAGATCATGCCTAAGGGTATTTATAGAAACTTGTTTCCTTGTATCTGTGTATTCTGTTGTTCAGATCTCTTGCAGGATTTTCTGAAGCATTGTCAGAGTAGCAAACTCAAGAACATTCTGAACTCTGCTAGTCTTCCCAGTTAGGGTTGCCAATCTGGGAGAATTCACTCATGCTTTAAAATGAATTTTCTATTTTATTAATCACAACAACATCTACATATATTTGAAAATGATAATACATAGATATGTGCAAGATACGTTATTTATTACATCTACAGAAGGTATGTTTGCTTATTTATTATAGTGAGTCAGTTAATGGGACTTCAGTGCAAGGGCAGAAAATCCACTTTCACAAAGAGGCCAGTGAGTTTTCAACTCTTGACAGCACCATTTGTGGAAGCTTATTTATTTTGGGTTTAACCCTGCGTTTCAGTGGTAAGTTGGCTTCCACAGGAGCTCACAGGTGTCGGAATTTAAACACTAATAATGACTACAGTGTAGTACAAAATGTCCCTTGTAGAGAGAATTCTCAATTTTGCTGGATCCAGGCATGCTCAAGGAATGCTTGGCTTCTCCCTGGCCCACCCATGGCCCTAGTCGTAGCACTTGAGTTGGATGGAGGAAGGGAGACCTCATCTCCAGAATATGCTGTCAGATCTCTGTGCACATGTGTTGAGCTGCAGTTCTTGTCCACAGCTGATTATTGTTAGCCTGATTGCGCGTTATTGTGAATAATAACGAGGGGAATTTGATTGATTATTAATAAGCAATCGGCTGCGAGAGCGAACACCTGTGTATACAGAGGTCAGCCCCGCCAGGAGGTGTTGGTAACAGACCAGGAGACTTTTATGGTTGAAAAATAAAGTCTTTTACTGAAATATTGCACACACAAACAATTACACAAGCTCACACACAATTATTCAAGTCCTAAGAAATATAGAGAGAGGTAAGCACATTTGCATTAGCAGGAGAATCGTTGGTGGGTCGTATTTACCAGTCTCGTCGTGTAGAGCGTTCCTCAGGAAAAATGGAGGGGAAAGAAACTAAGAAAATCGGGGACCACACGGTCTGACCAGCAGATGACACGTGGGAACTCGGCCTGCAGACCAGAGTTTAAAGATGGAGGCAGGGGTTGGGGATAGCAAGCTGGACATAAGAGGGTCAAAGATTCGATAGGGGTCGAAGAGCAGAGAGAGGGCCGGTGGTTTGGTGTCTCCTTATAAGCAGGAGGGTGGGGGCTGGTTACCACCCCTGATTTCCGCCTCCTGGTAAGTCCGTCCCTGAAAACACCCTATTGGTTGGAAGATGTAGGGAAGGTGTGTGGAGGTGTGCCTGAGGGATGGTCAATACTGAGAGCTAGAAACTTGCTCATGTCTGACACCAGGTAACAGCCAGGATGAGTCACCCGGTCGATTCTATTGTCTTCTTGATGGCATTAGCCCGGCTGTTGATGGCCCTCAATCAGTTACTAGGCAACGATGAATAGACCCTGCCAGGGCTACGTGAGGTCTTGCAGGTGAGGGTGGGGGAGGGAAAGACGCTGCCTGATGTAGAAGGAACTCTCAATGGTGTTTTTGGAGTTCCTAGTCCTTGTGTTTTATCAAGGCATGGTACTATGCTTTAGTGTATACTGGTTCTGTTCCATTTTCCCTTCATGAGGAACAGGCTGGTAACTTCTGCTGGGCACTGGAGCTGCTGGAAAGGTCAGGAGAAGCGTCTCTTGCCTGGGTGCAGTCTCTGCTGGCATCTGGGAAGGTTACCATGTGGTTCAGTTCCTTATACACGCACTGGCACAGTTTATTATTTTATTACAGTCCAAAAAGAGGCTCAAAAGCCTTGCAGGGCAACATGATCTAGTCATTATTAATCTACTTTCATCAAACTGGTATTTTAGAAATGGATAATAATGGGAGGAGAGGCTATTTGTAAAGATGGGGACAGCCCGTCCTCCCCTGCACTTATGGGGCTGCTCTGGAGAGGTTGAGAGGGAGACACCAAATCTCAGTGAAGGTCCTAACCCCTGATGGCTGCCTGATGCTGCTCTGCACCTTCACAGGCTGGCAGACATGTCGGAGGGTCCAGGCAAGCCAACCAATGGGCCCACAAGAAAGCTGCCAGTTGAACAGTGGCTTCATAAACAGTGGTTCCGGCTGTCCTCAACTAGGGCCAGGGCCTTTTCAGCCCTGGCCCCCACCTGCTGGAACTCTCTGCCTGAGAACATGCCCTGTGGGATTTACTACTGTTATGTATTGTGCTTGAAATAATGCCTAAGCTTCAACTTAAACCATCCTAGGCTGGTATCGCAGAATGCACATTCTGATTGGCTACTCTGCTCAGTAGACCAATCAGAGCATAAGGAAGGTTCTGGAGGGAATTGAAATCATTGGTCCTTATGTAAGCATTTTGATTGGTTATTAACTCACTAGGAGGCATGGCTATACTCACCCGGAAAGTTTAAAAGAGAGCTTCTGCTCTTCTGTTTCTTGTGTTGGTTTTCCTGTCATGTTAAAATAAAGCTGAATCACTTGTTAAGAGCTGCCTGAAGTCTCATACTTAACAACTACCTTTCTGTAGGGCTTGCAAGGCAGAAATGTTCCGCCAGGCATTTGGCTGAGGACAGCAATGGTCTGGCACTCTCACACTCCCCCCTTTCCTCCATATTTCCCCTTCATCCAGGGGGCAGATGGATAGTGCAGCACCTGCCCCAGACTGAGAGTTCCCATCTATACTCTGTGGCTAATAGCTACTGGTGGACTTCTGCTCCATATGTTTATCTAATTCCCTCTTGAAACTGTCCATGCTTGTAGCTGCCACCACCTCCTGTGGCAGTGAATTCCATATGTTAATCACTCTTTGGGTGAAGAAGTACTTCCTTTTATCTGTTCTAACCCGACTGCTCAGCAATTTCATGGAGTGCCCACGAGTTCTTGTATGGTGAGAAAGGGAAAAAAGTACTTCTTTCTCAACCTGCTCAATCCCATTCATAATCTTATAAACCTTGATCATGTCACCCCTCAGCCGTCGTTTCTCCAAGCTAAAGAGCCCCAAGCGTTTTAACCTTTCTTCATAGGGAAGGTGTTCCAACCCTTTTATCATTCTAGTTGCCCTTCTCTCCACTTTTCCCAATGCTATAATATCCTTTTTGAGATGTGGCGACCAGAACTGTACACAGTATTCCAAATGAGGTCGCACCAATGATTTATACAGGGGCATTAAGATACTAGCTGATTTGTTTTCAATTCCCTTCCTAATAATCCCCAGCATAGCGTTGGCCTTCTTTATTGCAGTCACACACTGTCTAGACATTTTCATTGAGTTATCTACTATGACTCCAAGATCTCTGTCTTGGTCAGTCTCTGCCAGTTCAGACCCCATCAACGTGTATTTATATTTAGGATTTTTGGCTCCAATGTGCATCACTTTGCACTTGGCCACATTGAACCCCATTTGCCACGTTGACGCCCACTTGTCATCTTGGACACAGTATTGTTTTTCTGATCAAAAGGGCCAACAAGGCAGCTAACAGATTAAATCACAATTACCTCCCTAAGCCCACACACACCACTAAAAAAAAATCAGAGCTTAAAATACATACATAATAACATATTTCATTTTCCCCTTGGTCCTCCCAGGTCCATATGATCAAACATGTATTGCAGGATCTATACTGGGACTTTAATCCAACCGTGCATGGGCCTGATTGGGTGTAAGCATTCCCCCTCCCCATTTTCTTGACCTGAAATAGCCCTGGAAGGCTGCTCTTTGCTCCATTGGGAGTTCCATTTTACAAAATAATTTCTCCCAGGACATCCCAGATTTTGTTTTCCCAGGGCATCCCAGATGATGCCTCAATTTTGCTTGGCCTCTCCTTGGATCCAACACATTGGATCATCGTAGCAACCAAGGAGTCCCAACCAATGGCAGTGGTGGCCCATCAGGATCTTCCACCAGAGCCTTCTAGAACGCTGTGGTTGCAGCGACTCTCACAGGGCCTGGGATCTGCTAAGAGGTGCCAATGTCTGTTTGAAAAGAGCACCTGTCAGTGGAACTGATGCACATTCACTACAGCAACCACATCTTCAATCCCATAGGCATTGTGCTTGTCCACTGATATTTCATGGTGACAGAAAGGGGACAGATTATAGGTCCCAGAACCATAGTTCACATGCATTTCTTGAACCATATGTTAAATACTTGAACTGCTGCCCTGTACCAAAGAGGAATCACCTTGAGGATGTTATGGCTTTTGTGTACTGTCAGTATAACATCTGTCCTTTGGACACCTAAGAGTGAAAGACACTTTTCCCCTATAAATTCCTGTTCTTCCAGGTGTTCAAAGTACAGTCTTATCTACCCATTAATGAGTGTTTTGGTTCTACTCTTAGTTGTACATGAGAGAGGAAGGTTGAAACTCACAGGTACGTTCCTTGCCTTTGTCTTCAATGTATTTTTCTTTGAACTGCCTTTGAACTGCCTTCAGTTATATATTCAAATAGGTAATTTGGGCAAGTGGGATTAAAGTTTTTCAGCTCCTGTCTGGGAAATGCTGTGTTCCTCCTCCTTATAAAATGAGAAGCCTTACCTTGTTTTCTAGCAACAAAGTGTTGCTATTCCTCATATTAAAAGATCATGGCACGCAGAACTACAGGGATTTAAAATTCCTTTGCCTCTTGGTTTCAGTTTGGCCTCTGTCCTTCTGTGTCTGGGGCAATGCTCCCTCTAAGCTGTGGAGGCTTGTGAGCACAAATTCTGCTTTGTGAGCTACTGGCATTAAAGCTGTGAGCAAGCAATTTGGCTGCTGCATAAGTTAGTTTGCTCTGGAGCCATTCTTCCTGAACTGAGACAAAAATGTGTGAGCCAGAGGCAAAAAAACTGTGAGCTAGCTCACACTAACTCAGCTTAGAGGGAACATTGGTCTGTGGAGTCACTGATCCCATGAGCTCCTTCCACTAAGGAAGAAAACTTTAGCATATGGCAGCCATTGGATCCAACCCAGTGTGTCTTACAGTTCCACCCAAAATGCTAATCTTTTTGGCTGCCTCTGTTTTATGAAGTGTTATCCATTCCCCCCAATTTAACTTTTTCTCCCTGCTTGATAAGTCTTCTTTCCACTTGGGCTTCCAGGTCATTGATAACAATAGTTTACCCACCTTTGCCATACATTGCTATTTTTTTTAATGAAGTATTCCCTTTCCGTCTTTTAACAAGCCATGGATGAAGAATGATATTGACTAACTCAGTTGCTGGGAAATGAGTACATTCAAGGCATCCACAGCCTTCTGCAGGATCAAGTCCACTATTTTAAAGGCCACTGCTATGGAGAGTTAGAACTATCAAACACTTCATGCCCCCAGCTATTCTGTCTGCACAATCTATTGTTACCCTGTATAACACAAGTCACCAGAAGGGTTTAGCAGCAAGTCAGTCAATGAAAATAGTTTCGGCCGCATCATAGGTAGCCCACTTTCTAGGAATGAGCTCTATCCCTTTGCACTGCTTTTCAAGAAATCTGTCTCTGAAAATGTGAGCTGCATCGAGAGGGCAGGGGAGGGAATGAACTTCATGTTTTCACATTAAGTCTTTTTCTCCCCTCAGCTCTGCTAAGGTGAAAAACAACTACTGTCAATATCCTTTCTGCTGCAGAGCTGGTTTGAAAAAAGCCCTGCTGTGATATTCTTTGAACAGGTGCATTATTCAGAGCTTCAGTTGCTTGCAGGAAGCTGAGCAAACTTGGATCCTGAAGTGCTCTCGTTCATAAGAACTGTGAAGGTCTTACTATGAGGAGTGCTCCGCGTTGCTACGATTTGGGGAACACATAGTGGGCACAAACCAGTGGCATTGTGGGTACAGTGCCTGCATGTGGAGGATTGTTTAGAATGACACAATAGAGTTTTGTTTCCTTCCCTTTGTTCCGCTTTTGTGGGTACATTGTCTCGTGCAGGCACCACGATGGGAGAGGGAATGGTGATCTCTGTGCACATCTCACATTCTGGTCCAACCCGTTCCTTAGCTTCAGTTTTGTTACTCATGCTCAAAGTAATGTTAATTGGAGTAACTTCATCTCGAATTGCCGTTAGTCTAGGTGGACTAATATAATCATCTTGGAAGAGAGAGCCACCATTGTACAAACACAAGCTCAAAACCCCCTGCAACAAAAAAGTGCCTCTTCAACATGGTGCTTTCTATTGTATACTCGTCAGTCACTGGAGTAACATGTGGAAGTGCTTTAACCTTTATGATTCCTGTTCAGCAAATGCTGGAATAGTCCCCCCTCCCATTCGCCTCTTCAATAATCTGAATGGAGTTCCTATCCAATTGCTTTATTGCATGGCTAACTCACATGTGGTGGACCATTCATATAATGACTTCACCATATGGCCTGCTGCAATAGGCCATGGATTGATCTGGGGTTACATTTTCAATTTTGTTTACTTTTTCATCCCTGAAGCAAAGGGCAGGTAAAATGTTGAACCCAGAAAGCCATGAAATAGATTTAAACCACCCACACTTCCATCTTTGGATACCAGCAAAAGAAAGAAAAAAGTTTTAAACTAGTTCAGAGAGGGTCTTCATGTTCTGAAATCGTGCCAAATATTCACCTATTTGATTTTTCAATACAAAATAATGTTTTTTTGTGGTACTGAAATATTTCCCCAAAGTCGCCGCTAATGTTGAGAATTTCATTTTTTCACACCTTTTCAGTTCAGGACCAGTTTTCAGTTGGGTTTTCTTCTTCCTGGGAATAGTCACATGGTTGCTTCCAGTATGTTGGGCAACATGTACTGAAATGGTTGGCATCATAATGATACTTAACTAATTAGAGTTGGCTTTGTGTTGCTGTCACTGAGGGAAAACTAGTGAACACCTTCTCCTTTTGGTACAACAGATTGCAAAGGGAGGCACTTTTGATTCACCAAAGATATTTACAATAAGCTTCCTACCCACTTTCAGCTCTGCCTTAATCCAGTCTCAGCTGGCACACTGAAAGGGTGGGCTGCAGAGTTTTGCACTAGCTGAACTTTTCAAACAATCCGGAAGGGCAGCTCGAAGTGTAGAGTACGGGAGTGCAAAAAAAAAAAAAAAAAATCGGCCTGATTCGGATTCTGCCAAATCTTGCAGAATCAATTTCAGGGGCAGAAAGACTCCCACATGTCAATTTCAGCAGTACAAGCCCATTGGGGAGTCTTGGCCAGCCCAATGTCAATTTCGGCCCCATTATATCCTATAGGCCATTGAAATCAATGGTGAAAACTTAGGGTATATTCTGTGGGCTGGAGGGGAGGGGTTTTGATGGAGAGGCTCCAAACTCGCAGGGTAGCTGCTGGAGCCTCTCCCCAAGATACCCACCAAGTTTCAAGATCATTGGACCAGGGGGTCCAATTCTACAGGCCCCCAAACAGTTTGCCCCCATCCCCTCCATTGTTCTCTCTGGTGGGAAAAAAGTTACATTTTTCCCACGGAGCTGTTAGTGGCTCTGGGGTGAGGGGGTTTGAGGAAGAGGCTCCAAATTTTCAGGGTAGCTTTGGGAGCCTCTCCCCACATAAACCCCCATGTCCCAAAGCAATTGAACCAGTGGGTCCAATTCTCTGGGCACCCAAACAGGTTACCTCCATTATCTCCATTGTTTCCAGTGGGGAAACCCAGCCAGCAGCACTTAAGGCAGGCAAGCAGGCAGCACCCAGCAGTCAGACTCTCCCAGAGAATCTCAGGGAAAGTGAACTGTCTTGGGAGGTGCTTGTTTGCCATGAGAACAAGTGGCACTATGGCAGTACAAGAAAGTAGATATGCTATAGTAGCTGTGCTTGATAAAGCTTTTTGTAATTATCATAAGTTCAGAAGCAGGAGACTCATCTGTTCCCATTTACATGGAACTATCTTCCCCATTCACCGATATCTACACAAATTAGAGCCAGCCATGGTGACTGTCCTTAGGCTATTGCTTCTTTGCCTGACAGTAAAGAAGACATTCAGTGGGCTAGCAAATGATCCTTACCTACTTTCCTGTTTACCGGAGCTGGAGTTATAAAGTAAGCAACAGAACATGTTTAGTTCTCCGTTGTCTGCTGCTCAGAGGTTTCTGCTAGTTTGCCGGAAGTGCCTGCCATTCCCTCTCTGAAAAGCCATCTTGGTGGGTGCAGTGAATTGGGGACTGGTGCCTAATTTGAGCTCTGCAGCACCTGACAGATAACACCACACTCTGCAATAGAGAAGTGATACTTGTGTTTAAAAAAATGGCCATGCATAAACCAGTTCTCATTGCTCAGCTATTGATAAAGAATTGCATATGGGCTCTTTTTACAGACTGTCTTTATCTGTGTCCATTTGTTTCCCCAGAAAAAGACCATTTTGTGAAGATTGTAAAGAGCTTAAAGTTACAGAGAACTGGATACTTTTGAATGAATGGAACTAATTGCTTAGCAACTCTGCTCAGCTTCTTTGTGTGAAGCAAAGAGGGCTCTTGAATGGCTGGAGAGCAGACACTCCCTCATTATCTTTATCCTGTTTGAGGGCAGAGCAGGATCTTCTTTCACCTGTTCCCCGGTGTTCGCTTCACTTAGCTTACAGCCTCTAGTTTCAGCCCCACCACCACCTGGGGAAAAAAAGTCTTGGGAAAACAAGAACTCCTTCCCTTTAAACATATACTACCTTCGCATGGAGAGTGAGTGAGAGGAAGGAGAAGCTGCGTTGTTCTTTCTTGGCTCTGTCCTCGAGGCCTGAAAGTAGGAAGAATGGAAGCAGCCAGAAGATTTGTTCAGTCTGTAAGGCCATAACTGAGGCAGCAACTGAGCTGGTGCTTGTAATTGCTTCTTCCAATGCAGTCAATGAGTTTGTGCCATCCTAAGCCTCTATCACTATCAAATGCACCATGTAAATGTACGGAGAGGCACAGCAGGCTCATGCAGGCTTTCCAACCTTGTGACTTGGCCTACCATCTGTACGTTGAGGCCATCCAGATACTCAACAACTCCAGCTTTGTTTTTGCACTTCCACACAGACCAGAAAAACAGGACATTTAAACAAGCCAGAGGGGAGAGGACTAGAGTATGTCAATCAATTCAAAATTGTGCATATGCATCAAAAAAACTGGGCTAATGTCCCAGTCTTGCTGTTTAGAAACTGTATGTGCCACCTCCCAGAAACTGGATTGAGGCAGCTCTCCCTCCCTCCCCCCTCCCTCCCCTTTCTTCAGAGAGAGAGAACATAAAAACAACACCGTAAAATTATCAATAATGAAAAAGGCATAAAGCACTACAAAACAACCCCCACCAACATAACATGATATTCATAAAAGGGTTGGGTCCTCTGAATAGGAGACAAGAATAATCTCTATATAATAGTCCTCTTAGTGTATTGGCAGTTTCCAGCTCTCCCATTGGCTGTGCAATGCACTCCATCAGCCATTGGCCTGTTAGCCACCACTCAAGACTATTTGCGTGCCATTGGCTGGGTGCTGGGTCTGCTTCTCTTCCCTGCTCACTCTCACTTCAGCCATTGTTCTGTCAGAATAACTGGCAAATGGCTGACTCTCCTGACGAAGATACTTCTCCTGCTTGGCTCCTCTGTGGGACTAACTTTTCCCTCAGTGGCTGTTGGTAGGCAACCAAACTTGGTTCTGTCAGTAAAAAGACAAAGGTTTGTAAAAAGACAAACCTTTTACAAAGGTTTGTAAAACAAAGGTTTGTAAAAAGACAAACCTTTCCAGGCCTTTGTAAGGAACTCATTGGGGCCAGTCCTGACTAGGGTTGCCAGCTCCAGGTTGGGAAATTCCTAGATATTCTGTGTCTAAGGAAGCCAGTCTAAGGAAGCCAGAGTTTGGGGAGGGGAGAGGCTTCAGCTGAACAGAATGCCATTGAGCCCACTCTCCAAAACAGTTATTTTCTCCAGGGGGGAAAGAGATCTGTTGTCTGGAGTTCAGTTGTGATATCTGGCGATCTTCAGGCTCCATCTAGAGGCTGACTACCCTAGGCATAGCAGTTAGCGCTTCAGAGCAGGGTCTGCCAGACCCAGGTTCTTGCTATGGAAGCTGTGATTTCAGACCAGTCACAGACTTTCAGCATAACCCCCACCCCACTGCCAGCTTGGCCACTTTCCGATCAGAATAAACTATGAAAATGGCTCTCTCCTGCTTGGCTCTGCCATGCCTGGCTGGCTACTGAGGTGGGCCAGAGGCCGTCAAACCATTCTCTTCAACCCCCTGCTATACGGCTGAATTTCCCCTACAGTTGCCACTCTCCAGGTGGGACCTGGAGATCTCCCGCTGTTACAGTTTATCTTCTGATGACAGAGATCAGTTCCTCTGGAGAAAATGGCTGCTTTGGATGGTAGACCCTATGGCATTATACCCTGCTGAGTCCTTCCCCTCCCCAAATGCTGCCCTGCACAGGATCTGCCCCCCAAATCCCCAGGTATTTCCCTACTCAGAGCTGGCAACCCTACTTTCCCCTCAGTGCTAAACAACCAAGCTTGGTTCTGTCACTAAAAGGTGGTGGTGGGGAGATGCTTTCTACTCCTATTTTGGCCTTTGGGAGAAAACTCATTAGGGCCAGTCCTGACTGGGGTTGCCAGCTTCAGGTAGGGAAATTCCTGGAGATTTTATGGTAGAGTCTATGGAAGCCAGGGTTTGGGGAGGGGAGAGGCCTCAGTTGAACAGAATGCAATAAAGCCCACCCTCCAAAGCAGTTATTTTCTCCAGGGGGGAGAGATCTGTTGTCTGGAGTTCAGTTGTGATACCTGGTGATCTTCAGGCTTGGTCTGCTAGACCAAGATTCTTGCTGTGGAAGCTGAGTGGGTGATTTTGGACCAGTCACAGACTTTCAGCCTAACCTACCTCACAGGCTTGTTGTGGAAGTCAGAAGGGGGAGAGGAGAATGATTTAAGCTGATTCGGTCCCCATTGCAGAGAAAAACTGTACTTTTCCTCCTAGGGAATCATTGTTGCCAATCTCCAGGTGAGGGCTGGAGATCACTCAGAATTACAACTCCTTTCCAGATGGCAGAGATCAGTTCCCTTGGAGAAAATGGTGGACTCTGTGTCCTTATACCCTGCTGAGATGACCTCCCTATGATAGTCAATGCGACATAGCAGTCAGGGCTTCAGAGCACAGTAGAGGCTGCAGGTGGTGGTGGGGAGATGGAAAGCTGAAGAGTGGGGGCAGATAATGGCAGGTTGATGCTTGTCTGGGAAGGAGGTAGAGTTACCAACTCCAGGTTGGGAAATTCCTGGAGACTTGAGGGGTGGAGCCTGGATAGGGTGGGGCTTGAGGAGGAGTGGGACCTCAAACAGGTACAATGCCATAGACTCCACCCTCCAAATCAGCCATTTCCTCCTGGGGAACCATTGCTGCCAATCTCCAGTTGAGGGCTGGTGATCACTCAGAATTACAGCTGCTCTCCAGGAGGGAGGGGGGAGGAGAGGGAAAGCTGAAATCAGAGGGGCAGATAATGGCAGGTTGATGCTTATCTGGGAAGGAGGTAGAGTTGCCAACTCTGGGTTGGGAAATTCCTGGAGATTTGAGGGGTGGAGCCTGGAGAGGGTGAGGTTTGAGGAGGGGTGGGACCTCAGACAGGTACAATGCCATAGACCCCACCCTCCAAACCAGTCATTTCCTTCTGGGGAACCATTGTTGCCAATGTCTAGGTGAGGGGTGGAGATCACTCAAAATTACAACTGCTTTTCAGGTAGCAGAGATAAGTTCCTCTGGATAAAATGGTGAACTCTGTGTCATTATACCCTGCTGAGGTTGCCACAGCAAATTGACGCTGAGTGCCCAAGGCCGGGGCACTCTCTCAGAGCCTTTTTCTAGAACTCGTCGTATTTATTTCCACAACAGGCCTTATTCCTAGTAGGCCATAAATGATGATTCCTTCCTAAAGGCTTCATTACTTCTTTTGGGTGGATTGGGAGGGGATGAGAAATCACCCTTCTGTTCTAGGGAATAAAAAGAATCAGAACTCTTCAGTGTCTTTAGTAATCTTTAAGCTAGCAGGTAGGATATCCATAATTTGTAAAGCATGTCTGGATTCCCTGGGAAGAAAGATTCTGAGTCCCATACTGAAATATGGTACTCTATCCCAGATCTGATAGCATCAATGACTTTGGAGCAAAAAAACTGAAAAAAATCTCCTAAAATTATCATATCAAGTATACATCTGAATTGGAATATTATCCATTCCCCTCGCCCCTGCTGCCTATTCCCAATCAAGCATATATATGGCTGATTGGTTAGAGAGGCACAGAAAATTATGTCTGTGTTCTGTTTTAGATCAGGTCAGGAGAGAGTTGATAGAAATCTGGCCTTTTAACACCTACAGAAATCCCAGCCCTAATTATTCAAGCTGTTATTGGATTGCAGAGACATGTGCTGTGTTACCTTTGGCTAGACAAGCCGCAGCAGAACCATTTTCAACTTGCTAATTTGATCAATTTACCGCTGAGCAGCCAGCAGCTGGCCTTCTGCCTCAATTTTGACATTTGCATTCTCTCAGGCACTGGCGCTTCTGTATTCTGTTTATCCCAACCCGTCTCTAGTGGCAAGGAACCCAATAGACCAAGAGGGGGAGATACTCCATCCAGCTGCAGAAATGGAGAAACATGAGAGCCAACATCTGTCTGAGACTCTTGTCTTCAGGCGGAGAGAGATGCACAGCAGTGCCCTGTGGGTTTTGACAACAGGAAGGCAGCAACGTAATAGCTCCAGTGGTTAATGACAGGCATGGATTAAAGGAACACAAATATGATTTTGTGATTATGGCCCAGTAGAGAACCATCCCATTTTTAGAAGCATTGATTTAGGGCTAATTCATATATATTATAAAGCCATATACTTGAGAGGTATCATTGATTTGCAAATATAACATATAGGTTTCAATAGGTATTTAAACACCTATTTGCCACATTCACGCTTTATATTCTGAGATGCATGACTTTTCAAAAAATGCTCCATTGATCCACTAATTCTCACTAACTTAAAAACAATTTGCCTCTGCAACATTTGCTCCCCTTCGGCAGTTTTCTTGCTTTCAATTTTCAGCACATTCAGAATAATTTTCAAATCATTCTTTGGGGACAGGCAGAAAGAAGCAAAACCCTTGTTTATGCTGTGATATTTATCAAGAAATAACAGAGCTCAGGACAGGAACATCAGCAGTTGAGCTGTGAATTTGCAAATGATGAGGCACCAGAGATCATTGTGCAAATCCAATTTTCATAGTGCTTGAGAATGTATTTGCTTAATACTAAGATCTTCTAAGCAACCCTCTGCATGGATGGAAAACATTTTTCACTTCCTATACATATTTTTATCCAGTTGTCGTCTTCAAGCATGAAAACAACATCTCCAATTGAATGGGAATGTGGAACCCATTAAAATGGGGCAGATTTAATATTCTTGCCTTTTTAAAACCAAAAAGGAATTTTAAAAACTTACATGATAAGAAGCAACACTGATGCTCTTCATTTCAGAGGGGAAGGGTGGCAGGCTTGTGGAATTAAGGCAAACTGATGGATTTAGTTGCATTCTCCTGAATCTAAGCTTTCACTTTAAAAAGAGGGATTCCCCCTCCCCCTTTCTGGGTGCAACAATATCTTGAGCAATAATAACTGGCATATAGCTGCTTTCCAGACTGTGCTGATTGATGCACACCAGCTGTGTCGGGACAGTAATTCTGAAGTGTAGTAACTCAAAACGAAATGCAACAGCTGTGATGGCACCTTTAAGGCTGCTTTGAACATGCAAATGAAGCAGCAAGACAGGAAGTGAGAGTGACCCATGCTTCCTGTCCTTCCAGATTTTTCTTGAAGGGGCAAGGGATGTATGATTTCCCAAAGAAAGGGAAAAAGCACACCCATCTTTCTCTTTGCATGCTCCTTCCCTGTTACTAAGGTTGCCAGTTCTGGGTTGGGAAGTAACTGGAGATTTTAGGGAGCCAGAGGAGAATGGAGTTGGGAGGAACTTCAGTGGGGTATAATGCCTTATAAACCCCACCTTCCAAAGCAGCCATTTTCTCCAGGTGAACTGATCTCTGTCACCTGGAGATCAGTTGTAACAGCAGGAGACCTCCAGTCACCACCTGGAGGCTGGCACCCCTACCTGTCATGGCTTGTTGACATTGTTTGAAGTGGGCCTTTATTCAGTTACACCTTTCAGTCCTGAAAGGAAGTGAGTGCCAGCCTGTCTGGGGAGAGACTGGCACAGCTGGGCACCAACGGCACAGCTGTTACCCAAACGTTTTGTGACTGGACTTAGCCCCGGTGGCCGTTATTTGTGACCTACCCCATCCACTACTCCGTGGCATCCATTTTGTTGTGGTGGCTGCAACTTTCTGAAAAATCACAAAAGTGCCTATAGGTGCAACAAGATAAGGGACCCCCATTTAACATTTCTGTTACTTTCTTCCCACCTATGTCTGATTTCACATGCAGGGAAAGAATTATAGAACTTTACATCTCTGTTTCATGTGTGTTTGAGTAAGACTGAGGGGACAAAGAAAAAGAGTTAAAGTTGCTTCCATTTCTTATTGTCTTATCACCATCTTTTGGCCTTTCCCCTCTGTCTCTTTTTTTTTTCCTCTGTGCCTTTCATTTCTGTTTAGCTTTTTAGTCTCCCCCACACACACACCCTTTTAGACATTATTTCAGGCCCAAGGGAAGGCCTCTGTTAAATTGCCTCTACTTCATCTTTTGAGATAATGAACTTCCTGACACAAGCTACATAAATCACAGTTCCAGGAGATGGCATTGAGCAGTAGCAGGATATATAAGAGGCTAATCCGACTGTCCAAACATCCAGTATTATATATTCACAATGGGAAACATATTTCTCTTTTTAAAGTCTTCTCTTCAGTAATTTGCTGGTCTTTAGATATATTCCCAAAGGAATCACAAGTTGCTTAGTAGCCTTCTTGGTTGTAGACGCTTGGAAACCTGACAAGCCAGAAAGGACCAAGGGCTGTTAGTCTCAGCTGAATGGACACCTATAAAAAAATTGAATGTAATTCAGCCAAGCTGGGATAATTGGCAGTGTCTTTTAAGGAGGGCCTGAAAACCAGCCAGCCAGGATATTGGCTTTAATTTTCACCTCACACAGCTGAGATCACTAGCAGGGCAAAACATGACTATGACTTGGAGCTGGAACTTTACCCACAATTGTGTTTATTCAGTGATTGAAATGAGACGGAACCAGTTTAATCTGAGTTCTGGCCTTCCTTCCTCTGGATGGTGCTTGGTAAGCAAATGGGTTGATTCTTGAAGAAGAAATCGGTGTGTCTTTCACTCCGTTTCTTGTGTGTTTTTCTTAAAGACCTGATTCTCTAGAGTGATGTCCCAAAGTTCAGTTCCCTGGTTGAAAATCTGCATACAGTAATGCAATATTCTTCTGTTAGGAGAAATTTTATGGCATATGTAAATGAAATAAGACCAGGCCCCTGTGGCATTGACAGGATGCTAAAAAGGAAGTGGGCTATGTATTAATGTGCTTGCTGTCTAGGTCATTCTCACCGAACCCTGCAGCTCTTAGATTCCACCACCTGGTGCAGAGAAGACTTTAACCTTCAGTGACCCATTGTAGAACACCACTGGAGCCCTAAATGATTCCAGTTACATACAGACCTTTTCACAGTGTACAGTCCAAAAATTCTATGCTTTAAATGTTTATATTGCCAAAATCAATGGTCTCAGGCATACCTAGCACTCACCAAACAGAAACCTCATGAAACAACATACAATCATCGTTTCCTCATTCAACCAAACAGATCAAAGCTTGGGTGCCAAAGTAAGTCCCCATATGGTCTGTGCTTGTCTTGTTTTCCTTTAATTTGGTTGTGGAAAGAAACTTTTGCTTTTTTTATTTTAAGAAGAAATAGGAATGGTCATACTGAGAAAGAGGGCTTATATTACAGAAGGAAGGGTTCATGCAGTGTCATTATTTCAAAAATATTGAAAATTATTTCTCTGTGCATTTACAAGGTTTGCCATGGTATTTATTTTGCAAAGTTAAAGAATTTTTTCTTTTCCTTTAAACCAGCTGAGACCCACCATTTTTTAAAAATCGCAAGGTATGCAACTTTGAGACTCCTTGTCCCTGAAGCCAGACTAAGATGCTGCCATTTTGGCACACTTTTGACCTGTGTGGTAGTTCATGCTCTCAGGATATGTAGCTATATAAATGTTGAACCTGGCAATATAAACAAACTTAATAAGTAATATAGGTTCTGATTTTATTTTTGTTTGATGTTGTTACAGGTTATTCCCAAATCTGGTAGTTATTTCTGTTCCTCCAGCCTAATAATAATAATAATAATAATAATAATAATAATAATAATAATAATAAATAAATAATGTCATTCAGACTTAAGCAATTCTAATCCTTGAGACTTTTTCCTTCAGGGCATTCCCTGCTCCAAAAATTGTCAGGATTGAATATGTAGGCCTAGTGTGGAATGCTGAGTAGATTTTGGCTATCTGGCTGGTGTACCGACCACTTAACACACCAGCGGATACCCTGTCCAGCTTGCTGGAGGCTGTATCAGGCTGGGCATTGGAGCACCCTAGGCTTTCAGTCTTGGATGATTTCAATGTCTGTGTCAATGATGCAGCCTCCTTGCAGGTCAGGGACCTAGTGTCATCCATGGCAGCACTGGAACTCTCCCAGGTTGTATCAGCGCCCACACACCAAGCAGGCCACACTCTGGAGCTTATTTTGGGGATGGGGATAGATGTGAATCTGATAGCTATTGATGCAGTACCATGGTCAGATCACTTTGTCCTGAAGGCCCAGCTAAGCACACCAACCCCTCCCTGTTTAGGCAGCGTGCTGATTGATGCTCGCCTGCATAGTCTAATGGAACCAATTAGTTCCCAAAATGCTCTGCGGGATCCAATGCTCCCGAGTGTTTCAGTAGATGAGCTGGTGGGGGACTGGCACAGCCGGAGTTCAATGAAATTGCTCCCTGGCGTCCTCTATGCTTTTGCTGCAGATAAGCTTCCTGACATACCTGGAGCTACAGAGGATCCTATGAGATGGCAATGAAGTCCTATGAGATGGCAATGCAGGTTGCTAAGAAGGAATTTAATGTGGCCTCCATTGCATCCACTAGCTCTCACCCACCCTAGTTATTTAGAACAATTCGATCATTAACTTCCCGACCACAAAGGAAACAAAATGGTAAGAAATTGGACATTGGCTCTGAGGCATTCGCAAGTTATTTTGATGAGATCCAGATTCCCCTGAGGGAAATTATAAACCTGTCCCTAACATTAGGAATGTTCTCAGGGCGTCTGAAAGAGGCAGTGGTGAGACCGCTACTAAAAAAAAAATCTTTGGACCCTACAGTCCCAGCCAACTACTGCCCAGTATCGAACTTGCCATTCCTGGGCAAGGTAGTTGAGAGGGCAGTAGCTGAGCAGCTCCAGGAATTCCTGAATGGAATGGATCCATCCTAGATCCATTCCAGTCCGGCTTCCGCCTTGACTATGGGACAGAGACTGCACTTGATTGCCCTCACGAATGACCTCCGAAGGCATCTGGATCAAGGTGGGTCAGCACTGCTGTTGTTACTGAATCTACCAGCAGCATTCAGCGTGATCAGCTGTGACCTACTGGCCCACTGCCTCACTGACATGGGAATTATAGGGGACTGCTTTACAGTGGCTGTCCTCCTTTCTCCAGAGTTGAGAACAGAGGGTGGCACTCAAGGAGAGAGTGTCTCCATGTTACCCATTGGTATACCGCATCCTACAAGGGGCAATACTTACACCAATGTTATTTAACATCTATATGTGCGCCCTCTCCCAGCTAATCCAGGGGTTTGGGCTGGGCTGTTATCAGTATGCTGACAACATCCAGTTGTATCTGCTGATGGACAGCCAGCCTGACTCCACACTGGAGAATCTGGCTGGGGCTCTGGGGGCCATTGGTGGATGGTTGCAGCAGAGCAGGTTGAAGTTGAATCCAATGAAGACCGAGGTCCTGTATCTGAGTCGTGGGGGAATAGGATCAGGAATCAGAATCCCAGCGCAGAATCCCAATGGTGAGGAGTTTAGGGGTGATCCTGGATGCCTCCCTTTCAGTGAAGGCCCAGGTCACCAGTGCTATCAGATTAGCCTTTTACCACCTTTGGATGTCAGGCAGCTGATTCCTTACTTCTCCCCCCATGACCTTGTGACAGTGTTCCACACAATGGTCACTTCCAGGTTAAATTGCTGTAACTCGCTCTACTCAGGCCGACTCTTGAGACTGATCAAGAAGTGTCAGCTGGTGCAGAATGTGGCGTGTACTTGCTCACTGGTGCGCCTATGTGGGCACACATTCAGCTGGTGCTGCACCAGCTGCATTGGTTGCCAGTTGAGTACCAAATCAAGTTCAGGGTTATGGTACTAACTTTCAAGGCTCTATGCAGCCATGGACCAGCATACCTATGGGATTGTCCCTCCCCATATGTGCCCCAAAGAGCCTTGTGCTCTACTGAGCAGCACCATTTGGTAATCCCTGGCCTGAAGGTCGTCCTTGCCCTGCCTGGTGGAACACATTTCCAATTGAGATCAGGGCCCTGTGGGATCTATTACAATTCTGCAGGGCCCTCAAAACAGAGCTATACTGTCAGGCTTTTGGCTGAGGTGGCAAACATCCAAAATGACCCAGCCTTCCCTGATCAACTTGTTCAATCTTATTATGCAGCATTGCCTTAGGACATGACCGAGATCAACTTGGCTCCAATACCAGCTGTTCTGTGCCCTCCCTGATATTGTCACAGCAGTCACTGTAGTTGGAATCGTTGCTTGCCGTCAGGGATTATTGAGTGTTGTGACTGATTTTTTATATAATATTGTTTGTATTGCATGTTGTGAGCCACCTTGAACCCACATGCGGGGTAGGGCAAGATATAAATAAATAGATTAATTAAAAGAAAGGAAACTCAAGAATGGAAGAACCTCAGGAACAAATATCAGTTCGATATAAAACCAATAGCCTAAGTTGCAGAAGCAGTCAAACAAAGAATTCTTGCAAGATCCAAGAAGATCAAGAGGTACAATAGTAGGATCCAGCAATACAGACTAAACTTCCAGTTCCAGACTAACCAAAGACAGTTCTACAAACCACTAGAGGGAGATGAAAAAGTAGAAGTAAAACCAGACAAAGAAAAAACAAGCTTCTGGAAAGAAGACTGAAAAGAATACAATAAAAAAGCTACCCAGATCACAGATGTGGAAGACAACTGAAAGGAAAGCAAATGGAAGATCTTACAATAACCCTGCAAAAACAATAGAAAAAAGTGAAAAACTAGACAGTGCGTGGATGACATGTTCATGGCTATTGACTTAAAAATTTAACAAGTCTTCATCCATGATTGGTGCAACAGCTTAATGATGTGCTTCATCATAAAGTTTGGATCATTGACATTATAATCCCAGGAGACAGCACAATTGAAGAGAAAGAACAGTAGAAGATCACGAAATTCCAAGACATATGAGTAGAGTTAGAGCACCTCTGGGAGAAGAAGGTCACCATCAGGCCAGTTGTTGTTGGAGCCCTTAAAGCAGTGCCTAGAAGTCTCAAGAAACATTCTGCGCATTGAGCAAATAGCACCAGCTCAGCTAAAGAAAAAAAAGTTGCTTGGAACAGCAAGAATCCTGTGAAGATACATCAGCAGTTCCCAAGAACTTGGGTAGATCTTGAATTGCAGAACACCATCTACCAGTCAAATATCTAACTGTGACAATTCATTGTTGTTGTTGTTGTCGTCATCATCATCATTTTACTGATGTTCCCAGAAACTGGCCTTCATACACCTTACCACGTCGTTGTCTTATCAGGTGAATGAAAAGTTTCCCGGAATTCTATGCTAATGTCTTGGTGGTGGAAAGTGCCACCTTTAATAGTTCACCAAAGTTTATGCTAGAATAAGTTGTTTGTCTTTTAGGTGCCACAAGGCATGTTTGCTGCTACAGACTAACACAGCTAGCCCTTCAGAATTATTGGTGGTGGGAAGTGCCATCAGGTAGCAACCAACTCATGGCAGTCCCTCATAGCAAGAGATGGACAGAGGTGGTTTGCCATTGCCTGCCTCTGTGTCATGACTCTGGTATTCCTTGGTGATCTCCCATCCAAATACTAACCAGGGCCAACCCTGCTTAGCTTCTGAGATCTGACAAGATTGGGTTAGCTTGGGCCATCCAGGTCAGGGTTATAGCTGGTTTTCAGAACATATACAGATTCTTTATAAGAAAGCAAAAATTACTGTTCAGTTCTTGGCAATCAGGGATCTATATGAATGGATTCCTTCTAGCTTTTATGCTAACATGTACCATATTGAAGGCACTAGTATTTTGTATAATGCCTTCCGTGTCTTTTCAGTACTGTTGAATCCATCAGAAGTTATTGCTGTGATGGGTATTAGCATACGTTAAGATGTTGCAGACCTGCTCCCAGAGTCAAATGCTTTTAGCCAAGAAAGAAAGTAAACAGTATCCCCACAGCTGCTTTGAGGAGGGCCATAACTTCTGACCCACACACATTTGGAAGTGAGCCTGCTTGGGCTAACAATAACTCCAGTTCAGATTACATGGGTTTTTCCAAAAAGTTTCTTTCTTTTAATTGTGTGTCCTGGTGCTTGAAATAAGCAAGAGAGTTGTAGAGATGGTAAGGGCTTTATAGCTCTTGTGATGAGGTATGTTAAAGTAAAAGGACGGATATTGACTTTTGCTTTTAAAGATATCATAGTTAATCCTGGACTGCTCTCCTAAGTCCAGAAGAAAACAACTTTCTGCACCATTTATTCTTGGAGAATGGGATAGTCATTGGGATTTTTGTAATGGGAAGCCCAGCTTTGAAAGGTCCAGGTCTTCCATATTAGCAATTGGCTTCTTAAAGTAGGGGGAATGTTGCTTTCCTTCATTTGCAAAAGTTTGAACCAAAAGCAGTTTAGAAAAATCCTGAAAACTGGCTGTCAAAAGTTTCCAAGATAAATCTTCGTTTAGATGATTTGGCTGTGTTAGAGATGATAGCTTAGTTCTCTGGTGGCAAAGTTGTGTCTGGGCTGTACCACCAGGCTGTGGGTATTCCTGTGCTTCAATTACTCATTCTGCATAGGAAAGTACATGGAAATAGGAATGCTGCAAATTTCACCACAAATGCATTCAATTGCCATGCTGAATGTATTCAAAGGTGGCAGTCAGATGTGAGCCAATCACTCGGTCTGTTCAGTTCATACCAAACAGCCACAAATACCTGCCAAACTAGTTTGCATCGAGTTCTCTAAAAACTGCTCATGTGCAAAGACATAGCTGATTCAAACTGATTGGCAGCCATTTGGACTATAGATGAACACCAAAGGGAGGAATGCTATTGAAAAACGGCATTCATTGATAACTGACTTATATGATTCTTGGGTGTTTTAATGATTTCACTGATGTTTTAAACAATTGCTTGCTCAGGAGGGCACTCACATAGCAAGGACGAAGTGGTAGTAGAATTCAGGCTGTGAAGGGTTTCCAACCTCCACGTGACACCTGGAGATCTCTACTATTACAATTGATCTCCAGACGACAGAGATCAGTTCTCTTGGAGAAAATGGCTGCATTGGAGGGTGCACTGTATGGCATTATAAACTGCTGAGGTCCCTGCCTTCCCCAAACCCCACCCTCCCCAGGCTCCATCCTCAAAATCTCCAGTTATTTCCCAACCCAGAGCTGGGAACCCTAGGACTGTGGGAGAATGCAGACGGGTGAAAAGCCAGTTGTGTTGCACTGCATGGTTAGGAAGGGATACAATGAAACAGCCTGCCAAACCCTGCTGAATAGATCAACGACCTATTGAACTGTTCATTGAAAAATCAAATCTCCATTCACAGGATGCAAGCCGAACTAGGGGTATTTGAACATCCCTAGTTGTTCTTGTACATGCTACATACCAAGAGGGGAGTGTGGTCACTTGAAGATCTGAATATTTGCAGCAACTCCATGGACATACAAACAGGAGCCCTTGCTGCAGTTATTCGCCTGTAGTTTTACACATTCAGAGTGTGGCCACTGTGTATGATCCTGCTCCCCTCTGTGTATGTAGAATGTATGTACTTGTACGTATGTAGAATGTTTCAAGTTCACACCAGGTCTGCCTGTGAGTAAAGTAAGAAATGGCTAATACACTTATCTTTCCTGCCCAGGCATAATTGTCCAGTTCTCTGTCTCTGAAAGAAAAATAGCATTGGATTTCTTGGGATACTGCCTCTTTAGATAGCAAAGTCTAGCTGCAAATGATCATTAAAGTGCATTGAAAGTGGATTGAAAGTGCATTATTCGCTGTGTGTGAAAGCACCCTAAATAATGAGCTATGAATCTTAGGTCAGTCACAAGTTCTTTCAGAGCTGTTCTCAAAAAGTCAGTTCTCGAAAGAGCACTCTCAGCCCCACCTACCTCACAGAGTGTCTGTTGTGGGGAAGGGAAGGGAAAGGAGATTGTATGCTGCTCTGAGACTCCGAGGGAAGGGCAGGGTATAAATCCAATCTGCTGCTCCTCCTCCTCTGGTGGCTCCCACCTTACGGAACACCCTGCCTGAGGGCATCATGAAGGTTCCCATGCTTCTGTCACTCCACAGAAGAGGGCATTAAAAAAAAAAGACTTCAGAATGGTAGTATAATGGAACAGTTCAAGAAGGCTTGTAGTCCACCACAGGATTGTAGTCCACCACAGCTACTGGAGGTATCACCTGATTTCACAGCACTGTTTTATACCTTGTGATGATCTGCTTTCTGTATTGTTTATAGTATTCCTTGCTTTAGATAATTGGTTGTTCACCAGGTTCTCTAATTCTATAATCCTAGTCCTGTTACACTGTTCATTGGTTGTTGTCTGCTGTTCAGCTGTGACGCTTTATCCAGTAATCCACCTTAAGTCTCAGTGAGAAAAGTGGATTATAAAATAAATGCATAAATATTTACATATTTTTGCCCTGCTTTCATCTGCAAGTGTTTAAAATATAATTTCCCCCTCCTTCCATTTTATCCTCACAACAGCTCTGTGATACAGATTAGGCTGAGGGTATGTGAAAAGCCCAGGGTCACCCAGTGAGCTTTCATGAGCTGTAAAATCCAGCTCGAGTTGTGAAAATACCTTTTGACTGGGCATGGAGGTGTTCTTTTTAGTGTTGTTTTAAAGCAAGTGTGACAATATTTTGTTTTTGTACTGTCATCGCCCCCCTCCAACAAAAGGAACTAAGTGAATTAAAACATGGGGACAGTTTGAACATTTGGGGGCAGGAAGGTTAAACTATTTATTTATTAGAGAAGTAGGGGCTCATCACGATCCCCATTTTCACTGATGGTTCAGTAATGTATAGTATATTATTGGAGCTTTTTGTTGTTGTAAAAAAGCAGCTGCAGGTTTGCTTTCTGCAGAACACATAACTGTTTTCCTTGATGCTGCATTTTGTGTTGAGAACAGCAACAAAATGAGAATGGTTTTATGTTGCTAATTGCAAGAGTGCAGAATATGGTGATGACCATCAAATGCAACCTTCCTCAGAAACAGTTTCATAAATATTAGTGGAACACACTTTTCAGTAGGGTACAGGGAAGAACTACCATGGCAGCTGCTGTGACCGTAATCTCAAGTCTCCTGTTTCATGTGGAAATGCCCTCACTGCATTCCTTTGGTTTGAGGGAATTAATGTAAAATGGTACTTCTTTGGAAGATAGATTTAGTTGAAAAATTACAAGCAAAGTCCTGTTGAAACTGTTCTGTAGGTGAAGGGAACAAGCTGGGGTGCCCTTACCCAGGCATTTCCAAGGAAATGCAGCACAGGAACTTTCTAAACATGACTTCTATCCTGACCTGGATGGTCCATGGTAGTCCAGTCTGGTCAGATCTTGGAAGTTAAGCAGGGTCAGCCCTGTTGAGTACTTGGATGGGAGACCACCAAGGAACCTCCAGGGTCACTACACAAACCACGTGAACCACCTCTGTGTTGTCGGGATCTCCATCAGTCAGCTGTGACTTGAAAGCAATAGGCTTGGAAATGTGGCTAGTTAACTACCCCGAGATATTTCTTTCAGCTGTATTTTCCTATGATTCCACAATAAGTTCTTTGCTGCTTAGTCTGTTTTAATTATGCAGACATATTGGATGCATCCACAAGATTACTTTTTAAATATAAGTTTGCTACTCTTTAAATCTCTGTTGTTTCCGGTGCAAAAGCATATAATTGCTAACTTTCTGGAATATAATTTACATTAGCGGTGGCTTTCACTGTCGGGGATGGCAGCAGATGCATCCACTGTTAAAAGTCTGAAGGCCACTAAAGCTGCAGGCAGAAGGTCTAGAATTCACCTTTGTTAAAATGAGTCAGTTTTCCATGCATCCAAGTTAGATTAAATCATAACTGTTAGGCATGCAAGTGCCAAAAAAATCAATACACCTGTCTAAATTTGAACCTCCTTTTGCGCTTGAGGCCCCTACCTCCCCCACATTGGCCATGAGAGGAAATTTGCTCCTGACTGGGCAGGAAGATGCAGCCCCACAGCCTAGTTTCTGAATCCACGTTTCCACCAGCCTTTAAAGGCTCAAACTTTTCTTCCTAAGAGAGGGTACTTTAAATACGAGCTCTCACTGCAGGATCTAACCAGCAGATATGGCTGAATCCTGCATCTGCTCCTTTTATTTCTTCAGAGTTGCTCTTGGCTCATAAAAGGAGCCATTATAATAATAATACATTTGCTTTTACAACCAGCTGTTAAGATAAAACTGAAACTGTGACAAATATCTAATTATCCTGTCACAACAGCCATGTAAGTTTGCCAAGTGCAATTCAGATTAAGAGTCCCAGGAGAGTAAATGCTAAAGTGCAAGCTGACATTAAGGAGGAAATGACAAGCTATAGAAAACAATTGCAGAGCCAACCAACTAATCATGCCGGGCAGAGCGGCATAAAGTGAGCCCTGGCAGAGCAGAACAGTTACCTGGTGTCCTTTACTTGAAAGAGTTTTCCTTTTTTCCAGAATGCATTTGGATCCAACAGAAACGTATGGAATGAACAATACACATTGCTTTGGAACTTTGATTTTGGTAAACCAAAGAGGAGAATTCATGAACTAATAACTAATAAACAGTTGAATGGAACTGCACACTCTAAAACTACTGTCTGAGGCTGCGCACAGCCACTTTTTGGATGCTCCAACGTGATTCTACCTTGCATCGTTCCATTCCTTCTGCTCAAATCATTATCCCTATGATTGAAAAAGCCAGAGCTGTTTCCCGTTAATAACATGGGAGTTTCTGTGGATGAAGTTTATATAATAGGTTAATTTATCTGCCGCCTTTCTTGCAGTGTTTTTGTTTCTATGATTAACTGAAAATGCTGCCAGCAGTTAAATTTGGTAAGTGTCTACTTGTGTTGTTATGCTAAAAGTTCTTCAGAGATGGTACTCATTACATCCTCCTTGGAGAGGGTGTTCCACAGTTTAGGGGTGTTGGGGAAAATAGGGGTGCAGGACTCACAACCCCACCCAGGAATCCTGCACTCCTGTTTTCCCCAACAAGGGGCAACAGCTAGCAAGGTTCACCAGAGTATCTCAGATAAGGCACGTTCTTGTAGCAAAGCCTCCAAGGTGGATCTCAGAACTCAGCAAGGTTCATTCACGTTGGAATTGTGATGTACTTACTGAAGTTTCAAGTGAGTCATAGGTCCTTTCCGCACTTGGATCTCATCCCTGGTTTTATCAGAGTTCAACTTGTGACACAATATCTTGCATTTATCCCTGGTTATAATAGCATCCGTTTATCCCGAGGAAGTGTGGGGCAAAACTGGGGTGACCTCAATGTAATGTGGAAACAGCGTGCTCTTGACCCCCAGGTTTCTTCCGCTGGCCAGCACTGCAGCTGGGAACTGGCCAGCTCCGCGAGCGGGGAATCGCTGGGCTGGGATGGCCGCGGGCGCTGTGCGGGGCTGAAGCTGGAGCGGCCCCGCCATGGCCAAGCAGTATGATGTGCTTTTCCGCCTGCTCCTGATCGGGGACTCGGGCGTGGGCAAGACTTGCTTGCTGTGCTGCTTCACCGACAACGAGTTCCACCCTTCGCACATCTCCACCATTGGAGTTGATTTTAAAATGAAGACCATAGAAGTAGATGGGATTAAGGTCCAAATACAGATCTGGATACCGCAGGTCAGGAGTGATACCAGACAATCACTAAGCAGTACTACAGACAAGCCCAGGGAATATTCTTGGTGTCTGACATTAGCAGTGAGCGTTCCTACCAGCATCTAATGGAATGGGCCAGTGATGTGGATGAGTATGCTCCAGATGGTGTCCAGAAGATCCTCATTGGCAATAAAGCAGATGAGAAAGAAAAGAGGCAAGTAGACAGAGAGCAAGGCCTTCAGTTGGCTAAGGAATATGGCATGGACTTCTATGAGACAAGTGCCTGCACCAATTTAAACATCAAAGAGTCCTTCACTCATCTAACAGAGCTGGTTCTCCAGGCACACAAGAAGGAGCTGGACGGACTCCACACGTATGCAGCTGATGAACTGAACCTGGTTGAGCTGGAAGAAGCGACCAGTAAATAAATTTAAAATTTAAAAAAACGGTAATGTGGAAACAAAAAATACCCTGAGATTAATTACAGGGGTGAACTCGAATGTAGTGCAGAATGTAAGTTCGGGGACACAGGGTTGAACCAGGATTCAAGGTCTAGTGCAGAAAGGACCGTATAAGCAGCTGGTTTGTGTAGTCAGGCTCTTCCTGATTCCTTGTGATGCTAGCCTTAGCTGGGGGCGTATCTTAAATTACTTCATCATTATTCAGGTAGACAGCCTGATACTGTAAATTACCTTGGTGACAATACTTTGGACTGCATAAAATGTTAAATCGCTGAAGCGGTAATAGTATGAACAGTCTTCAGTTCTAAATCACACCAGCATGAGAATGGACAAGGAGGACATTTTTGCTTCTCTTGATAAGGGACTGGCACTGAATGTTGCCTCGTTGCTGCCCAAGAGTTCACCTTTGAAGATAACATGTCAATAGAAATTGTCTCATTACCATGCTGGCTGCCAAAACTTTTCAAAGCTTGGTTCACTTTGGGGAAATAGGGTCCTCCAGGCAATGTCCTTTTCTCTTCCTGGAGGAAAATGTTAGCTGCTTAAAAAACGTACCCCAACCATCCCCCTGTACTCTTGTGGGGGGGGGGAAGGCCCCTGCATTCCAGAAGTATTAGTGCCAATGAGACTTAATTGGGCTGCTGCAAAAATTTGTCACAAGAGACTGCCCGAGAGTGTAGATTTTGACATTAGAAGGTTTGAACAATGGAAGCTGGATGGCATGACATTGTGTACCTCATGTCTCACTTTGAAGCCCCTGGAAATGGGCTCTTCTAATATGTGGACAAGGCCTTATTCTCAGTTACTCAAATCCAGGTTAATAACTTCTGGATTTTCTTTCACTCCTTTATTTTAGCATGAACAGAGTACTTAGTGTGAGGTTACAGATTTTACAGTGGTAACTCATTCTGTGAAATTCCAGTTGCACCTTGTTTGTTGCAGTCTAGCCCTGTGGGGAATTCTGTATCTGGGCGTGCCCCTGCCATCTACTCTAGGGTATATTGTAACTTCTGAACTGCAGTAGAACTGTAACTTCAGAACCCCAGGAACCAAATGCATTATCCTGAGTGGAAGCTGCTGGGTAATCAGAGTGAGTTTACCTCTCCCTTTTCATCTTGGTTACCAAAAAGACCAGGCAAGGGATGAAAGTTGAGTTGCTGTTGTCGTTTTTTGAGAGGAGTTTAATGGGGAAGAAATAGGAAAAGCCCTTGGTGTGCATCTGGCAGTAGCGGAGCTAGCTGGCTGCAACCTAATGACGTTATGTATGAATATTTCATATGAGTATGTACACTGTCAAACTGAGATAATTGTAGTTTTCCGAAAGCCTTAGTGGTTTGAGTCCATTGTGTACATCCCATGTAGGGCATTCTTCAGCCAAGGCAGCCGTTGATGAATAGCTCTTCTGTTTCACTAAACCTAAAAAGGCAAGCTTAGGTATAATTTGCTACAGAGTGTGCTACTGAAAATATTAGTCCTGTGGCTTAGAAGGGTGTGACCGCTTAGGATAGCACTGGTAGGCCCACAGCCCCATTCCAAACATAACAACTGGGTATCACCCTGAATAATACCAATGCTACTTGTGTCCTTTGTCTTGAGTAATTAGATAGCTGAGATTGTATGGTAGGTACTTTACTAACAGCAAAACTGTCGGTCCGGACAGAGCCTTTTCTATTATTTAGTATATTTTCCTTTTCATAGTAATTAAGAGATACAGCCTTAGTACTCAGAGTCTTCCTGTGATTATTCAAGAATGCTGAGAGTGTTAATTCTGGAGTAACAGATTACTTGCTGTATGCTAACATGAGTGAATGGGAACTGGATTGCTGTTTGTCATTGGGAAACAAGAGGTTCATGTGCAGATCTGTACCCTAGAACCTATACATATCTTATAAGACACTGGAAGAGCACTGCTGGATTAGAATAAAAGTCCGTAATTCCGTTTCTTCCTGTTTCTAATTGTGGTCAGACAGATGCTTCCAAGAAGCCTGCAAGCAGAGCATGAAAACAACAGCCCCCCTCCCCCCGTCCATTGTTTTCCCATCAACATCTGTTGTTCAGTCCTGACCTCGATAGCCCCGGCAAGCCTAGTCTCATCAGATCTTGGAAGCTAAGCAGGGTTGACTCTAGCAAGTACTTGGATGGGAGACCTACTTGAAATACCAGAGGTGGGAGGCAGGGTCAGGCTTTATTCAGCCACCTCTCTGAATATCCTCCAGGGTCCCAGTAGGGGTCAGTCATGAGAGGTTGCTGTGACTTCCAGGCACACACACAGTCAGTCACCAGAAGTTGCCATGACTTCCAGGTGGACACACACTCTCTCACACACACACATTAAAAATACAAAAAAACCAATTGTTGTGCAGACATGTACTGCCTCTAAACATGGAGGTTCCATGTTGTTTCATGCTTAGTAGTCTTCAGTAGATCTGTCTTTATGAATCTGTTTTTAAAGCCATCTGAGCCATCAGTATATTTTAATTGATCAGGTTTGTTGCCCTAGGTGTGGCCCTCTGTCATAATGGATATTTACAGCCTTATTATTAATTTAATTAAGACTTTTGTAAAGTGAAAAGGGGAAGGAATTCTTCACCAAGGCCCTCAAATATAGGACAAAGAAATGAGTATCAGTTGCAGAGAGCAATATTTAACTTAAGTTTGTAGGAAGAATTTCCTAACTGTAGAAATGGGTAAGGTCATGCACTGAGTTCCCAATGGAAAATTGCAAGGAACTTATTGTGTGTGGTGTTAAAACTAGGTCAGAAATAAGTGCTTGGAAGTAGCCAGAATTGTGCTGATCAAGGAGATGGGCAGAAAATCTCATAAAGCCTATAGCCTACTAATAGAGATCAACGAAAAGATACCCACCCTCTTAAGATTCTTTAATCATCCTAATAATTCCAGACATGGATGGCCCAGGCTAGCCCAATCTCATCAGATCTTGGAAGCTAAGCAGTGTCAGGCCTGGTTAGTACTTGGATGGGAGGACACCAAGGAAGTCCGGGGTCATAATGCAGAACCAGACAATGGAAAACCACTTCTGTCCATCTCTTGCTTTGAAAACCCCATGAGAGGTTGTCATGAGTTGGCTGCTACTTGACGGCACTTTCCACTGCCAATAATTCCAAATTCTGTGTTAGTGGCAGCAAATATAAATAGGAGTTCATGGCACCCCTAAAGACTAAGAAGTCCAGTCTGTCACAAACTTTGGTGAACTAGACCTCAAGTGAGCTCTAGTCCATGTAAGTTTAAGGTAAACGAAAACTGTATAAAATGCCACACAACTCCTGTTGATTTGTAATCCTTTCCCACTCCCAGTTAACAGATTCTTGTTTAACTTTTCAGTGCATGCTTAGATCTTTTAGTTGTTGAGGTCTTTGAGCCTACAGAGTCCTGACGCATTTATAGTTGGGCATGACTGCTTTACTGTAGCATGGGTGAAACACAGCATACCAATCTGAATTGAGAGATATATCTTACATATTGCTCCGTGTCAGCACAAGTGGTGCTTTTCAGTGGATTCCATTCAGATCAAAGTCCTCAGATTTTGAGCAAGCAAGTTGTAAGGGATAAGCAGCCTTCCTTGAAGTCAGTGGGCTGACTGTGCTTCACATGGCATAGCGACTGAGATGCCATGTGTACGTGGAGTAACCCAGCACTCTTTGCTTCTTGAGATTAGTACACTTGAAGAATAAGCTTGCATCACACAGTTCTTCATACTTAGTGTTATATTTGTGTTTCAATTTATATCCTCGGGAGGGGAGTAGAATCTGTCTTCATGAAGAATAGCTGGCACTATCTGACATTCTTCATGCATTCTTTAACCCCTTTCAAACCAGCTTCGAAGGGAAGAGTTTTGTGGCTGGATGGAACCAAGTGTGGCTGCAAGTACCAGAGTGCAATTGTGCCGTTGATCTCAGCTATTTAGAAATATAAAATGTGACAGTGTCCTTTTACTGGGCCAGCTTCCGCCAGTCGTGGAATATTGAAGCTTTTGAGTTCCTCAGAATTCTCCTGCAGTGCTGAGATCTGTTTAACGAAAAAGGCTTACCTTGTCTTTATACCAAAATCTACTGGCCCAAAAGAAGTTTTGCTGTTTCTGTTTTGCATTTCTTGGCAGGCAATCAGTATCTAGTTCTAGGGCCTGAAGCACAGGCCCTTTGACTCATTAAAAAGCTGTAAAATATAATGTTGTAGTAGCACTCCTTCGACAGGCTTTCTGAACTGTAGCTTCCGTGATACATAAGTGCATTTTGCTTGCTTCTCTAGGGATCAGTGTATGTGGTTAAAGATCAGTAAACCTATACAGGTTTCAGCTTTCGATCTACACTGTTTTCCGTCCTGGCCTTCCCCACAGATGAGAACAGGCATGGTGTTTTGAAATACCAGCATATATTGTAGTGAAAACAGCATAAAATATACGTTAACTTCAATGAAGGCATGGCCAGAGAGGAAGTAGGGTATCAAATAAACATGTTTTGTGTTAAAGACATTAAGATATTTACCTATAGTGTTTTAATCCCTCTTGCATCATAGAAACAAAAGGATATAATCGCGTCTGTTTAAAGCACGGATTCCCATCTCACCTTCCCTTGTCACAAGAGCACCTTTAAAGATTATGCAGCAGGAGGGAAAACATATTGTAACAAGATCTCTGAAGAAGGAAACAGTGCATAAATCACTGTGGATTTGATTCATTCCATTGTTTTTTTAAATACATTTGGATGCATGGAGTGAAAGGGGAGACGAAGGTGCAAAACTCTCTGTGTTATGAATAATAGCTTGAAAAACTGGACATCTTGAGAGTGTGGATATTCTCACAGCTAAGCCTATTTTCACAAGAAACACTTAAAAATGATCCTCTGAATTTCATGTATCTGCCAGATAGTGTCATGTTGACGTCCATTCAGAATGTTCTACTATCAGTGTTCTTAAAAATATTGCATCTCCTTTTTCCTGTGGTGGAAATGGCATCTGTCTGCCTCCCCACTAGGGTTGCCAGCTCCACAATGGGAAAAGGTTTGGGGGTGGAAACTGAGGAGGGTGGGGTTTGGGGAGGGGAGGGACTCTTCAGTGGGGTATCATGCCACAGAGTCCACTTTCCAAAGCAGCCATTTCCTACTGTGAACTGATCTCTGTTGCCTGGAGATCAGTTGTAATCCCAGGAGATCTCCAGGCACCACCTGGAGGTTGGCAACACTACCCTCATAGTGGGTACACATTTCAGTGGGTTAGCCATGTTAGTCCACTGCAGCAAAGACAGAAGAGTCCAGTGGCACCTTAAGGACTTTAAAGACTGACAGTTGAATTGCAGTGTAAGTTTTTGTGGGCTTGAGCCTGCTTCTCAGATACAGTAAAGTAAATTCTCAGCCAGCAAGGTTTTTATGCTTGAAAAGACATACATAAAAATTTAAGCTTATTGTGAATTTGGAATCCCTATAAACTCTACATATTAGAAATCGAAGGGCAGAGGAGTCAACTGCCTTACCAAGATAATGTGGGAAATACATGTTTTTGTTCCTCTGATAGTGCTGTTACGGCACCGCTGTATCAGCAGAGGTCCACCAAGCACTGCCATTAAATCGTTCTAACAATACCTGATTACATGGTGCCTCTGCTTTCTAAAGGCCAGTTGGGAAGAGGACATGGTTCGCTGGCAGAACATCTGCTTTGCATGCAGAAGGTACTAGTTTCAATCCCCAGCATCTCCAGTAAAAGAGGAACAGGTAATTAATATGAATAAGGCAGCATATAGTAGATACCATTTTGTGTTAAATGGTAGCCTTGTGTATGGTGTGAGGATGCATAATAGCCTTACTGAGACTAAGTAGGTTTTAATCAGTACCTGTGCAACCCTACAGAAGATGTCGAGTTTCATCAAGAAGGGAAAGTTGACTATATGTGTTCTACCAACCAAACTGTGGTAAGGCCCCCTATACTACCACCAGCAGCCTGCAACAGCCTGTATAAATGGTCTAATAAGCTGTTTACCAACTCTCTTTTGTGACCATTCCACCAAGGCCTACTGGGATCTTTATGTAATATCATACTGCTACTAGCACTTTATGATTATGTTACAGTATATGATCTTCTATGATGTTTATAATTTGTGTTTTAATGTATTTTAACTCTTAGGGTGTGGTCACATGGTTGTTTTGATCAGGTTTCATTACTGTTCCCTCTCGCATTTAAATCTGCTGATCAGATGGGCCAGTCCGCCTCCCGCCCTGAAGCAGGCTCACTCGCGCAGTCCTGCACTGGTAAAATCAAGTACTTTCTGGGTATTTGCACTTTGCATCCGCAATTTTGCCGATCTGAACAGCCATCTCTTGCAATGATTGCGATTAGGGTTATCTGACCATTCTTTGCCTGGTGAGGGTTTTTCATCCCTGCTTCCACCTTTGAGCACATGAGCAATCCTGCACTGAATAAATTCTATATTTAAACGTTCAAGCGTACATTCAGCGCAGAGCTCGTGGTCCTGCCTGCCCCAGGAGTCCTGATGCGGCATTAGGAGGGAGGGAGCCCCCGGAACTTGCTAGCAGCACCAGGCAGCAGGAGGCGGTGTGAAAAGTTGCTGGGGGAGGAAGCCGGCAGGCAGGGAAGGAAGTGCTGGGCGGGCTTGCAGACGAGTGGGCTCCAGAGCCCGCCCCAGGAGTCCCCAATGGAGTGTTAGGAAGGAGGGAGCCCCCGGCACTGGGGAGCACTCCCAGTTTGCCAGTAGCGTCAGGCCAGCAGCATGGAAAGTTGCTGGGAAGGGGAGGTGGGCAGGCAGGGAAGGAAGTGCCGGGTGGGCTGGCAGGTGAGCGGGCAGCAGACAGAGGGGCCGGCTACATCTAGATGGTGCCCTGAGCCTCCTCATGGAATGCTTGCGGTTGGAAGAGGGATGTGTGATCATCCCCCCCGAAACAAAATATTCCCGATTAAATTTATACCGGGAACAAACCGCAATTACCTTGCCGTGTGACCACAGCCAGAATGTAAGCCACCCTGAGCCTGCCTGGGCAGGGAGGGCTGGATATAAATTGAATTAAATAAATAAATGTTTTAAATCTAAAACTGTGGCTATTTAATAGTACAAG
The DNA here is from genome assembly GCA_029375565.1 of Gekko gecko. Taxonomy (NCBI): domain Eukaryota; kingdom Metazoa; phylum Chordata; class Lepidosauria; order Squamata; family Gekkonidae; genus Gekko; species Gekko gecko. The sequence goes on along the minus strand of JAPDNY010000004.1, from coordinate 35,426,658 downwards.
GAATATATGTTTTCCTGTTCCTCAAAATATTGTGTGAAAATGTTGGGTGCTGTCCTGCCTTGGCTGGATGAAATTCTGTTGGAAGAAGCCTTCTGTGGCTGGAGGAAGGCTCCAGACTTTGCTTAGTGGTGTGGTTGGATATTGACCATTGTGATAGTCTCCTGGATTTGTACAGAGTAACATCTTAAATTACAAGGACATAACGAGTTACTTGCTCTAAGCCTGTTGAATTCACTGGCCTTAGAAGGGTATAACTCTGTTTAGGATTGCAGTGGCCAGCCCACAGAAGGCAAATGTGAAAGCCTTCAAAAGGTGACCTGTCCTTGAAGAGATGGACTATGAAGTGGACAAGTCTAGACTGCGCTACTTTGGTTTGTAGGTGGAGGGCATGTCATATTTTTTAGTGCCTGTAAAGACTTTCCTCCATATTCTAAATTAGCACATCATAAAGAGATCTGCCTAAACTTTAGCCACTGGTGTGCTACTTTATCAGACTGCAGTTTGAAATGGTAGAGTTCTGAAAGCAAACATCTCAGTTTGCATAGTGCATAGGTGGAGGTTTCATAATTTCAGTGCTGGATCATAAAGAATAAGAACATAAGAACATAAGAGAAGCCAATCTTGAATCAGGCCAATGGCCCATCTAGTCCAACACTCTGTCACACAGTGGCCAAAAATACCACATGCCAACAGGAGGTCCAGCAGTGGGGCCAGGACACTAGAAGCCCTCCCACTGCTGCCCCCTCCAGCACCAAGAATAGAGTGCATCACCTGCCCCAGACTGAGAATTCCCATCTATACCCTGTGGCTAATAGCCACTGATGGACTTCTGCTCCATATGTTTATCTAATTCCTTCTTGAAACTGTCCATGCTTATAGCTGCCACCACCTCCTGTGGCAGTGAATTCCATATGTTAATCACTCTTTGGGTGAAGAAGTATTTCCTTTTATCTGTTCTAACCCAACTGCTCAGCAATTTCATGGAGTGCCCACGAGTTCTTGTATTGTGAGAAAGGGAGAAAAGTACTTCTTTCTCAACCTGCTCAATCCCATTCATAATCTTATAAACCTCGATCATGTCATAAATAAAGTAGCTTCTCTGTGAAACTGTGAGAGATTTCAGATTTTGCACCCTAATCCCTTTTTCTGGGAAAGGGGAAACTGTTGGTGAGTTTTGTGAGAAATGTTACTATACCAGTACACATTTGGTCTTTACAATTTCATTTCAGATATGCAATTGGATGCCCAGAGATTCTGAGCAACCACCATTCCTGTTTACAAGAACTAACATGAAGAATAACATGAAGAAATTGTATTCAAAGAGTTGTATGTGTGAGCTCTCTGTAGACTCTAAATATGTGAACAGTCTTCCCACTAAGCAAAGTGTAAAACTCACAAAATGTGCACAGGGTATACACAATGAAGCCTCTGTCATATGAAGTAGCTTGTCCCCTAACCTGCTGCTCTCTGTAAAAAAGGGTCATGTCCCCAATGGGTTTCAAATAAGAGAGGTTTGAATAACTCACCATCTGGCCTCCACCTAGATGTCTGGCGCTGAAGGGATGCACTCTTACGCCTATGGCTTTCCCACCAGCAAGCTCCTTCTCTTGTCCATGAGTTATGCACTTTCTTTCTGAATTTGCTGCACAAATAAAGGGAATCTCCAACATGTCAGCTGTCTGGCTTCCCCTAAAGAGCATTCATTCTTAAACCCCCCTGTTTGTTTCTTATTTGGACTCCAGGAGGTGTCCACTTATTTGGAGACCACCTGGGGTGTCAGCGTTCCGAAAGCCTTTTCACTCATTACTTCTGTTTAGGAGTCCACTTAAGATTCTTAGGCAGCTAAATATTTAACATGGAAATGTGAGAAACGGGTGTTTGAAAATGTGTATGGTACAGATAAAATTGTCAGCACTTATGGATTGTATAAGGGTCAAGAAGCAACAGTTAGAACCGGATATGGAACAACTGATTGGTTTAGCATAGGAAAAGGATATTATTGTCACTTGGCTTATTTAATTTATATGCAGAGTACATCATGCAAAATGCCAGCCTGGAAGAATCACAATGGAATTAAGATTGCTGGGAAAAACATCAACAACCTCAGATATGCAGATGATACCACTCTAATGGCAGAAAGTGAAGAGGACCTAAAGAGGAGGGTGAAAGAGAAGAGTGCAAAAGTTGGCTTGAAACTCAACACCAAAAAACTAAGATCATGGCATCTGGACCCATCACTCCTTGGCAAATAGAAGGGGAAGTCATGGAAGCAGTGACAGAATTCACGTTCCTGGGATCCAAGATCACTGCAGACGGTAACTGCAGCCATGAAATTAAAAGACGCCTGCTCCTTGGGAGGAAAGCTATGGTAAACCTAGACAGTATAATAAAAAGTACAGACATCACCCTGCCAACAAAAGTCTGTATGGTCAAAGCAATGGTACTCCCAGTAGTGATGTATGGCTGTGAAAGTTGGACCATAAAGAAGGCTGAGCACCGAAGGATATATGCTTTCGATTTATGGTGCTGGAGAAGACTCTTGAGAATCCCTTGGACTGCAAGGAGATCAAATCAGTCAATTCTAAAAGAAATCAACCCTAACTGTTCCCTGAAAGGCCAGATACTGAAGCTGAAGCTCAAATACTTTGGCCACCAAATGAGAAGGGAGCACTCACTGGAGAAAATGCTGGGAAAGATGGAAGGTAAAAGAAGGGGACAGCAAAGGATGAGATGGCTAGAACTGTTAGCAATGCAATGAACATGAAGCAAACTCCGGAGGACAATGGAAGACAGGAGGGCCTGGCGTGATATGGTCTTTGGGTTCACGAAGAGTCGGACTCAACTGTGCAACTGAACAACAAATCCACACATCCCATTCAGCTCAGTGGCAAAATGATTAGTGATATGAATGATTCTGGTTGCATCATCGCTGAAACTTGAAGCTAAACTGGGAGGAAGACCATCCTCTTTGCACTGGAAAGTCACCATGAAGAAAACTTTGAGGGAGCAGCTGAAAGCTTATAAGCCACCAGAAACCATTCACTCAACTGGGAGCATTCATGCATTCTGGAGAAATGTCATACTTGGGACAGCCCTTGTGGGAAGCAGTTTTCCCCGGCCCTGTGTTTGATTGATATGTTGGTGTGCAAATGGAGTGAGATGTTGGACCCAGTATCCAAAGTAGCTTGATGTTGTTTTGATACGATGCAAGTGTAGGCGGCTTTCAACCTACAGACTGTACATCTTTCAATACCACTTTGTTCAGCCTAGCTAAAATTGGGAGAACAACTGCATCCACACAACATAAGAACATAAAAGAAGCCAATGTTGGGTCAGGCCAATGGCCCATCCAGTCCAACACTCTGTCACACAGTGGCCAAAAATACCAGGTGCCATCAGGAGGTCCAGCAGTGGGGCCAGGATACCAGAAGCCCTCCCACTGTTGACCTCTCCCCAAGCACCAAGAATACAGTGCATCACTTGCCCCAGCCTGAGAGTTCCTATCTATACCTTGTGGATAATATCTATCTATACCTTGTGGCTAATCCACAGACCTGGCTTTCCCTTTCCTCAGTGCATCCTTTCTTAAACCTGGTTTGACACAGTATTTCAAGAAAGAATGCAATCCAAGCACATTAGCAAGCCATCTGCATAGGATGGTGCATATTATAGAAGCCCCTGTCCGCAATGGCACCATGTTTCTTGATTTAGCCTCCATTGTTGCCATTCCCCCTGAATCACCAAAGGGTCAGCTTTTGTAGACTGAAAAAAACAGAGCAGTAATTGCTATTACACTGTAGGGGAAAAAAAAGCATATTGCCTTTTTTACTACAGCAACGGAAAGGGCTAAAGATCCAGAGCCAAAATACAGAATGCATTTTAATAACTTCAGTCCAGGTTATGCAAATAATAATAATAATAAGAGAACATTGGATTTATACCCCGCCCTTCACTACCATAGAGCTGCTTACAATCTATTTCCCTTCCCCTCCGCACAACAGACACCCTGTGAGGTGGGTGGGGCTGAGAGGGCTCTTTCAAGAACTGCCCTTGAGAGAACAGCTCTGAAAGAACTTATGACTGACCCAAGGTCACACCAGCAACTGCATGTGGAGAAGAGGGGAATCAAACCTGGTTCTCCCAGATTAGAGTTCACGCTCTTAACCACTACACCAAAGTGGCTCTCCCCATAACTCCTCCCAGGGACATTTTGACTTGGGAAAATGTCACAAGAAAGTAGACAGAATCCCTTCCTCACCCCGTACCACAGTCCCAAGCTGAATTAAAGCCCTGCAGGCTTTAAATGTGATATTCCCCTTGGCTACTGTGTAGTAGCAGGGAAAGCAAATCAGGGCTGAAGAACCTGGACCACACTAATTAATTGGAAACCCAGAGGAGTTAGTAGATCGTGACAATATATCATCATAACCTTCTAGTGCAATAGTGATTACTGTGTTTTTAGCCCAGAAAAGCCATCTGCTGTCATGGCTGAGGAAAAAAATACAGGGGGAAAACTCTGTCTGTTGTCTAGATGGACACTCCATTGCCAGTGCAAATTCCTCTGCATTCACAGTGGTGATGACAAGCAAATGGACAGTCCTCACCGTGTGGGTGCAGCCAGAGCTCACATCAATTTCCCCCTCTCCAGGCATCTTTTTGCAATTTGTGGCTGCAGAGGTAATTCTGAATGTTTGATGCCAAAACTTTCCAATGCACTCCTCAGTGGCAAAAAAGTTAGCCACCTCTGTTAAAGCATTTCTTTTTTAAAAAACCCAAAACTAACCCTTTTCCTTTAGCTGTCAGCCCCTTCCCACCCCCCGCACTACAATATGGTTTGGAAATGTTCACCTATGAACATTATTAAGATCTCTTTTTCTCAAGCATATGAAGGCTGTTTTATGAGAGCACAAAGATCTTGCAGGGGATTTGCTTTCAAGTGAAATAATTACCGCTATTCATGTGGGTAAAGGTAGTTGGCTTCCCTCCTTGGCTCACGGGACACCTGAGCCACATAACTGATGTACTCCACATATGCAAACCTCTGTTTTGGCTCAAGCTCTGTCTGGAGTTCGCACTTTATGGGTTTCAGTGAGGGATGAAGCATAATTTTTGCCAGCTTTTCAGTGAAGCAGAATACAGAAACGTTAGAATTTCATACCAGTGATGATCAGATGAGCTTTATTGATTGATTACAAATTGACATCTCTGTGGTTTGATTGTTAGTAATGAGGTCTGCAGTTTGTTTTGAAATAAGGTTGGACTAAATTATATTTTCCAAGGATTTAACTATTACCTCAATGAGAACTGCATGCAAGAAGATATTAGGATTAAATTATTTATCACTGCTTAGCCAAGTCTCCCTTCCCACCCCCTATTCTTGCCCTGAACGCACTGCTGGCCCTTCCAGATAAAAATAAGGATAGAGCTAGACTGACGACAGAAACGTCAAATTACTTGACTCTATGGAACTGCTCCTTACAAGCAAAGCTGCCATGTGAACCCAGAAGGTTCAAGTTTTGCAGAGTCCCCAAGACCTGAATACTGTGTTACAAATTGGTACATAAGGTTTTATAAAGACAAATTGATTTTACAGGATCAGCATCACTATTTGTGGCTTTCTGTTAGTATCACCAGCAGACCAAGGGCCTGATACAATCTTAACAGCATGTATTAATCCTCATATGCCAGCCCCAAACACCATCTGCTTAGTGATGAAAGTGGACAGGAGCGAACAGGTGCAGAATAGCAGTCAAAAGCTGTAGAGCTCTGGCAGAACATTCCACGTTTCTTCCATAATTGTGTGGAGTACTAACCAAATATTTTGAGAAGTCTCCAAAACCATATGATCACGTTTATCAGTGCCTTTACCAGATATGGCTGTGCACAGAGTCCTTAAGCAGATGTCATGTGAGGGGTGGGTCTTGAAATGTTTCACAAAAATTAATCTGAACAGCCTTGTCTGTCATGGAACCAGCTTTGATGGTGCAGAGCTGTTGCCTAAAATATTGGGCAGTGTAGTACCTTAGGCTGGAGGGAGGCTTCAGTGGAGTGGTAGAATATAGGACATTAAGTTGGATCCAGACTAAATTGGCAGTTTTCCACTACAGGCATCACTTGTGCCATTCCTCTGGGTCCCCTATCCCCCAGGAGCAGTATTTCATGGATATCAGGGCTAGGGATGGGCATGAACTGTATTTTTGTGGTTTGTTGTGGTTTGTGGCTAAACCATGAACCGGGAGGTTGGCTCATGAATCAAAGCAGTTTGTATCAGTTTGTAACCACTGCTTTTTGCTTCCTGCTGCTTTTGGTGGGGAGCAGAGAGCAGGGGTTTAAATGGCTTGGAGCCATTTGACCCCCCTGCTTTCTGCGCCCTGCAAAAAGTAGTGGGGAGTAGAAAGCAGGGGGCTAAATGGCTCTTTAAAGTGCCATTTAAATGACATTTAAACCTCTGCTTTCTGCTGCTTGCCAAAAGCAGCAGGAAAAAGAAATTGGGGTTAAAAGGCTCCATGAAAAACAGCTGAGTGGCAGAGGTTTAAGTGGTGGAGCCATTTAAACTCCTGCTTTCTGCTCTTCACAAATGTCCACAAACTGCCTTAAAATTCATGGAAGTTTGTGGCAACTCTTCAGTTCACAAACCACAAACTGGCCAAAATTAATCACGAATTTTTGTTTGTGAACCGGTTTGTGTTCATCCCTAATCATGGCACTGCAGTTGGAGGGGGGAGGTAGGGACGTTCCATTCTGCCATTGGTAAATTTAATCTGGATCCACCTCATTGTTTCTGCCGGTATCCACCTTACAGTAGATGGTACTGAAGCTGCTCCAGTTCAGCCTTCTCTGTGCGCCAGTCCCAGGTTACTATTTGGTACAGTTAAAACTGTTCATGTGGAACTGTGAAAAATACCTGAAGGCAATATTGCTTTACCAGTAAAGGTGTTGGGAAAATGTTGCTTTAGAACATTAGCATGTAGCACATTTTAAATCATGGTGTTTGGATTTGGATGACGTGGTCAGGTGGTGGAGCTGCTTTATACTGAGACCTTTCTTCCATTTTACCCAGTGGTTTTTTTTTCTTTCAATCCCCATGGCTCTCTGAGGCCTCTCTCCCAGCTGTGCCTCCTGATGTGCTTTGGCTCAGAGGTGCCATGGATTGAGCATGGGACTCCTCACCTGATCTTGTCTGTCTGTTAAGATCTTCATCAAAGGTTCTGCTGCTCTGTGTGCCCCTGTCTTCAGAAGTAAGATGGATGATTGCTGGAAAGGGGACTTTCAGTGGTGGTACTTTGTCAGTGGCATTCATTTCCTGCACGTGTTCACCCAGTATCTACTGTTTTGAGTTTTATGTGCTGGCTGAAGACACACATATTCTGCCAGGCATTAGTTGATAATTAGTGTTTTCTGCACAACACTTCTAAGTACTGTTCTGCTGTTCTAAGTATCCCTTGGCTGCTGAGTTGGTTTTTTTGTACATTTTACAATTGCTAATAGTTGTTTTTTATTGTAAGTGTTATTGACTTTACCATATTGTAATGAGCCACCTCAACAGGTTCAGTTGTGAGGCAGATTATAAGCATTCTAAATAAATCAATATGGTAAAATCATGAATTCTACTGCTAAGCCCCCTTCGTTGGATTAACACTGGCAAGAATTTAGACTTTCTGTAGATGATCCAAGAGCAGATATAACCAAATAACCTATCCTTCAGCACAGTAAAAGTTGACAGGGGAACTGGAGGAGCCCATTATATGTCCACGACTATCACTTTTAAAGCTTTGTATAGTGTATACCTACATGATGTTGAACCATCCTTGTAGGGTTCACATGTAATTCACATGCAAAAGAGTGATTTGCAAAGTATTGAGAGCAGTTTGGTGTAGTGGTTAAGTGTGCGGACTCTAATCTGGGAGAACCGGGTTTGATTCCCCGCTCCTTCATTTGCACCTGCTGATGTGACCTTGGGTCAGTCACAAGCTCTGGCACAGCTGTTCCTGAAAGAGCAGTTTGTGCTAGAATTCTCTCAGCCCCACCTACCTCACAGGGTGTCTGTTGTGGGGAGGGGAAGGGAAAGGAGTTTGTAAGCCACTCTGAGACTTCACTCTTCTTCTTCTTCTTCTTCTTCTTCTTCTTCTTCTTCTTCTTCTTCTTCTTCTTCTTCTTCTTCTTCTTCTTCTTCTTCTTCTTCTTCTTCTTCTTCTTCTTCTTCTTCTTCTTCTTCTTCTTCTTCTTCTTCTTCTTCTTCTTCTTCTATTCCAAAACTTATCTGATGTTCATGGCTCTCATCACAAGTAAGAATTAACTGTCCTTGCTTTGCTCGTATAACATGAGACACATAAGTCACTTGTATGTATGTAACTCCTGGTACTTTGTATCAGATCTGCTTGCTGGATAAGAGGTGTGTTGAAAGAACCCTGCCTTATAGAATTCTCTGTCTATGAGAGAAGGTAATAGGGTTAGGATACAGAACAGAGGGAGAGCCTCCCAGCCGCCAGGGCCTTATAGAATTGGAGTTTTTATGGAGTAGACTGTTTTCCTATCCTCATACTTAGAGGGCAGATTTCGTGACATGGCAGAATTCCTCCCACTGAAACATGTCCCTTTTATAAGGGCACCACTTTTCCTTTTCAAATATGACATCCTTGTGTGTGTTTCATGACAAAAACTGGAAAATGAAGGAGGGAGCATCTTTCTTGAAACTTTGGCTGTTGAGAGATGGAATAGGAGAATATGCAGCAGAGCCTAACTTGCCGTGCAGGCCGAATGGCAGTGATTCCAACTCAAGACTGGGGGCCTAACATAGGGACAATGGGGGAAGCTTGAACTTAAACATACGGTGCAACAGTTAAAAGTAAGAGCTTTTTCAGTATTCAAAAGCATTCAGTCTGGTATTGCTGATGAGCGTTACATTCATGCAGCCACATACATTACTCTGTTGCAGAGCTCTTAAAATCTATCAACCTGTGCATATGTTATTTACTTATAGAAGAGGAACAGTGCCCTGTTCTCTTTCTAGGTGTGTGGAGGGGGAGGGAGGGAGATCTTTGGCATGTGTTCTAAAGGTTTAAGTGTTGGATTAAGAAACTTTCCAGTAACTGCCCTTTTTATATGTCTAAATCTAGATTACAGCTGTCCCTCTGGAAAGTCACACATAGCGCAGCATGTGGGAAACTTGACTGATGTTTTCTCTCCTCCGTCCTAGGGTGTCTCCTCTGCAGAAGTCTGAAATTGTAGACATGGTAAAGAAGCACGTGAATGCCATCACCCTGGCCATTGGGGACGGTGCCAACGATGTGGGGATGATCCAGACAGCTCACGTTGGAGTGGGGATCAGCGGCAATGAAGGCATGCAGGCAACCAACTCCTCCGATTACGCGATAGCACAGGTCAGAGTCACACAGGAGAGCAGCTGCCTTATGCTGTTGACAGAGGTATTGGCTGTGTGGGCAGCATAAACACCTCATTGCTGACCTGGAGGCCAGATGAATTTTTCCTTTCTCCTTCCTTTGAGGCTGCTGGCCTAAAGCAGATACCTTGGAAGTGCTTGGAATCCATTCCACTGCACTGGGCCACGAGCCATCTTCTACTGAAGGCTTAGGTTTCTTCTTTACTCACCACAGAACTTCAGACTTCTTAGTAATTGGGAAGAGAAGCCATCCATTACAGCTGTTGAGGATTGTATAATTATAGCTTTTCTTGCCCTTAATTCCAACACCTGTTGGTAAAACATATTTCTGTTCGACCACCATAATTGCCATGCTCATTTTTATTTAAATTACCTCAGGATAAAGCTGTTAAGGATGATTTGCAATCTCCCTTCTGGTTCCTTTGATGTCACCTGTGGGGATGAGAAGATGGCATTCAGTGGTGGGTCAATGGCCCTTCCTTTTGGAAGAGAGTAGAATTTTTCAGCCGCTTCTCTGATTGTCTGACAGGTTACTACATAAGATTTAAATCAATATATATCAGTTTCTTTCACCATTATCAAATAGCTTAACAGAGTTGATAAATCAAGGGGAATGGCTGTGGTTCAGTGGAAGAGCCTCTGTTTTTTATGAAGAAGGTCTGAGATTCAGTCTCCAACATCTCCAGTTTAAAGATGTGGAAGATCTCAGCCTGAGGCCCCAGAGACCCACAGCCAGTCCGAAGAGACAATACTGATTTGGTGTCCTTTGTTTGTAGCCCCACCTGGGAATATGGCAGCTCTGCCTATTGAAGAAGACTGGCTATACCCCTGTTCCCCCCACCCCCAAAAAATCATTAAACTGAGAGGTTGTAGTACCTGTCTCAAAGGATCATATGAAAAAGAGAAATTGATCTTGGAGAATGTGGTCTGAGGAAGAAACACAAGCACAAATGCTCTGAGGCCCATTCCCTCCTTCTTTTTGGACTCCAGCCTCCTGGAACATGTGCCACCCCCAACCAGCAGTAAGAACATAAGAGAAGCCAATGTTGGATCAAGTCAATGGCCCATCCAGTACAACACTCTGTCAAACAGTGACAAAAAATACCAGGTGCCATCAGGAGGTCCAGCAGTGGGGCCAGGACACTAGAAGCTCTTCCACTGTTGCCCCCCAAGCACCAAGAATACAGAGCATCACTTGCCCCAGCCTGAGAGTTCCTACCTATACCTTGTGGCTAATAGCCACTGATGGGTCTCTGCTCCATATGCTTAACTAATTCCCTCTTGAAGCTGTCCAGTAGGCTTGCACTGCACAGTCCTCTGTCCTGCCAACAAGCATTAACAGCATGAAGGCAGAACTCATATGCTCCTCTTAGTCCCATGGAATTGGTGCAGACCCAGGGTGTTCATTTTGCAGAAATCATTATTTTTCGGCATAGCTCCGGGAATGCCACATGGCTGGTCCCTTCCTCTGTTTTTCCAGGGGACCCCGTTTGAAAACAGGTTATGTGATACTACAGATTAGAGTAAACCTAGGAGGGTTTTTAAAAGAAACTGACCTTTATGGGGATGATTTATTCCTTTCTTGCAGACATAGTAATGATAGTGGAGTCACAGGTGTTTACATTGAACACTGCCTCATAATCCTTAAAAAGATACTCCTGATCCAGTGATGCAAGATGTGGCCACATATGGAAAAATCTGAAGCATGCCAAAAGAGCCTTGCAGGGAAATCATGGGTGTAAACCAAACAAATATAAGAGAAATTTGACCTGTTGCCTCAAAGAATAACTTCCACAGAGACGTGGGAAAATAGCATCTTTTGGAAGCATCCCTTGTCCTTAAACTGTTCAGCGTGCTCCACTGACCCAGTTTTAGAGACTCTGGTACCCAAATATATATATATATAGAGAGAGAGAGAGAGAGAGAGAGATTTTTTTTCTTAGGCAATGCAGAAACTGAATGCAGATTTTATTGTTATTCAAAGAAGGAATCTGTTACGTTCAAGTATCACTTTTATTCTACTACTGCTAATAGAAATTCTTATTATATGAATATTGGCCTCATGTTTCCTGGAGGAGGGGAAGGACTAGATTATATTCCCTTTTTCTGCATTTCACATCCTGTATTTCACTGAGATAATGAGTGCTGGCAGTCTCTGGGATGCCTGAGGCAAGCCCTGGCCAGCCGCCACCTTGCGGTCCCCAACTGCACCGTGATTGATTCTGCAAGGTGACAAGCACCACAGGCCCAATTCAGGGCTGAATCCTATATTACCTTCTCAGATACATGGGTCCACACTCCTGTATGAGGAAAATGTACACCCCCCTCCCCCACACACTTTTCTAACACAGAAATAGAACATGAGTGCAGCACTGTAATTTTTCTCCATTACGAGGTATGTACTGGGACTGCTTCCAATATGTATATTGGGACAAAAAAAATCCTATTATGCCATCTACATCTGAGTGCATGCAGATATACATGTTTGCCAGCTAGCCTCACCCCCTCCTTCTTCTAAATTTCTTTCAGTGTCTGCCAGAGCCCAGGCCTAAGTGTTTTCCACTGTTGATACTAAAGTGCTCTCTGTGTTATAAGATCCATTCTGAGATTAAGGGGAGGCCTTGGAATACCTTCTACCAATATTTCGCTACTGGCCAAGGGAGAGTGCCTCAGGATCTGAAAAGGGATAGGTTACATCAGTATGGGCTAGCAAAGCCTTGGTTTCAGATGTGTGCTCAGTCACGAAGCTGACTGGATGGCCTTGGGCAAGTCTCTGTCTCTTGGCCTTATCTGTACAGCACCCTGAGTTCCTTGGCAGAAAGGCAAGATGATGAATAAGTAGATGAGATGGAGATCAGAGCTCTCCATGTGCATTTTTAAAGCAACACCAACAGCTGTGTGGAGTTTCAGTATGTAGCAGGTCACATGGGGAGAAGAGAAGGGTTTGATTTTTCCACCCCAGCAGAACAGAAACTGGGCCCCACTGCATCACACACACACACACACACACAATGTTATTAATCCTTGAAAGGAAAAAAAGATGGCCATCCTCCTTTCGCTTGTCTTTTTTCTTCAGTGAGCTAATAGTAGCATGGGGGGAAAGATTAATTGCAGTTAGCAAAACCGTGTCAGGCTGAAAGAGCAAAACTCTTTCTCCTCATAATCTGAATCTCCTTAATCTCCTTCTTTGCCTCTGATCTGAATTGGGGCCCTCCATGACTGATTTTCTTTTGTAGACACTAGCTTGTATCCTACCATTTTGCTCAGCAAAATCTGAAGCTTTCCTCCAGTCTAAGGAACCTTCTGTCAACTGAAAAGGCCATTTCACCAGAGAAACAGTCACTTCAGTCAGGTGAAGTCTTCTTACACTGGAGGAAGGCGTCATACTTTGCTGTTGCAATGGTAGAATACAGGCCAATGGGAAGATCTGAACAGGGTCTCCTATTGTCCATTTTGACCCTAAATGAACCCGGAAGCTGATAGTTGTAGGCCACAATTACTTACACTGCAATTATGTGTGTACTTGCTCAAGATCCCACTGGAGTCAGTTAGACAATTCTGAGGCAGTCTCATAGAATTAGACTCTTAACCTGCTATTTTCAATTTTAAACTCAGTTATCAATTATTCACCCAACTCTTTCTTTGACCATGCAGTGACTTTGAGGCAGCCATTCTGGAACAGAGATCCATATGGAACTTGGTCTTGCAAATCATTGCACCATGAGCCACTCCTCTCTGGTTGTGGTACTTAGGAAGGTTCAAAACTAGGGATGGGTATGAACTGGGAAAATGCAGCTCATGATGGTTTGTGACTTGTGGCATGCTCAGTTCATGACCCACAAACCATCAAGAATTCTTAGAGGTTAAACGAACTAGTTAGGCTTGTGATGCAGTAGAATCCCCCCCCCAGTATGCTAGAGACACCAAACTTGCAAGGGATCTCTGGCTGACACTCCTCTACTTGCCCTTCAAATTTGGTGAAGAGTGAATTTACAGAGTCCATTAAGGCCCCCCAAAGAAGGTGCTCCCATCCTCCATTTTTTCCAATGAAAGTGGGAGGAGCAAAAAAAGCAAGGGCAATAAAAGCCCAGCAGAACAGAATCAAAGTCCTCAAGAATCTCTGCTGTAGAAACTAAAGGTGGGGGGCATTTTTGCAAGCCCAGCAGAACCAGTGCCATTGTGGTGGTGCAAACTCTGTAGGACTAAGGTCAAGCCAGAGAATCTCTGCAGTAGAAACTGAAAGGGGGCATTTTTTGCAAGCTCAGCAGTACTGGTGCACTCAAAGAGTGCCCAGCAGAATCCAGTGCCATGGTGGCAATGCCAGCTCAACAGGATTGATGTCTAGCACTTAATCACACTCCAAGCAAGGGGGGGTCTACAAGCTGAGTGGAACCAGTGCAATATATTAGTGCCCTGCAGAACCCAGTGCCTCTGGCATTGCAAGCTTAAAAGGACTGATCTCAAATCACAGAGTCACAAATCCAAGCAAGGGGAAGGAGGATTTTGCAAGTTCTATGCAAGAAAATGGGAAGGGAACACTAAAGGATTGCTGGCAAAGGGGGGAAAAACTCTTGAAACTGACAAGGCTGGAGAATTCCAAACCCCCCCTTTTGCTTTGAAGTTTGGTAAACATTTTGTTTGAGCGGAAACAGTCTGTTTGGAAATATATCCATTTACAAACCACACAAACCTCCACAAATGGCTTGAAAGTTTGTGGAAAGTTTGTGCTGATTGATCTGCCACGAACTTCACGAACCACAAATCACCCCAAATCCATCATGTCCTTTAGTTCTTAAGCCAGTTTTTGCCAATCCCTAGAATCATAGAATAATAGAATAGGATCACAGAGTTGGAAGGGGGCATATAGGTCATCTAGTCCAACCCCCTGCTCAATGCAGGATCAGCCTAGAATACCCCTGACAAATGTTTGTCCAGATGCTGCTTAAAGACTGCTAATGAGGAGGAGCTCACCACCTCCCTAGACGGCCAATGAGGAGGAGCTCACCACCTCCCTAGGCAGCTGATCCCACTCTTGCACAACTCTTACTGTAAAAAAGTTTTTTTCCTAATATCCAGCCGGTACTTTTCCACCCTTAATTTAAACCCATTATTTCGTGTCCTGTCCTCTGTTGCCAACAGGAACAGCTCCCTGCCCTCCCCTAAGTGGCAGCCCTTCAGACTGTTAAAGAGAGCAATCATGTCTCCCCTCAACCTCCTCTTCTCCAGACTAAACATTCCCAAGTCCCTCAGCCTTTCCTCATAGGGCTTGGTCTCCAGGCTCCCGATCATCTTCATTGTTCTGCTCTGCACCTGCTCCACATCCTTTTTGGAGTAAGGCCTCCAGAACTGCATACAATACTCCAGGTGTGCCTGACCAATGCAGTGGCCAGCGGGACTATGACATCTTGTGATTTGTATGTTATTCCTCTGTTGATACAGCCCAAGATTGCATTAGCCTCTTTTGTTGCTGCATCACACTGGCTGCTCATATTTAACTTTCGGTACACCCTTACCCCAAGATCTTGTTCACACACACTGCTGCTCAGAACTGTATCCCCCATCCAGTATGTGTGTTCCACATTTTTGTTGCCCAGATATACAACTCGGCGCTTATCCTTGTTAAATTGCATCTTGTTCATATCCGCCCACTTTTCCAGTGTGTTCAGATCTCGTTGAATTCTGCTCCTCTCAATTTGGTGTTTGCTGCTCCTCTCAATTTGGTGTCATCTGCAGATTTAATGAGTAGCCCCTCCACACCCTCATCAATTTATAAAAATATTGAAAAGTACCGGGCCCAGAACCACACCCTGTGGCACCTCAGTGGACACTTCCCTCCATTCAGATGAAATGCCATTGACAACTACTCTCTGAGTGTGGTTCTCCAACCAGTTCCCCATCCACCTAATTATCCTACAGTCCAGTCGACTGTCCTTTAGTTTACCCATCAGAACATCATGGGGAACCCTGTCAAAAGCTTTACTGAGATCCAGGTAAACAAAATTAACAGCATTCCCTCAATCCAGTAAGTTCATCACTCCATCAAAGGAAAACTAGATTGTTGTCAATCCATGCATGAGAAGCGGAGTTATGTGGAATTCCACCAGAAAGTACTGTCCAAAAGTTATTAAGTGATGTAAAGCTAATTGTGTGGATTGTTTCCAGGAGTGCCTGTCTGCTCTGTGTATCTCCTTACAAGACCCTTTTACAGTCACTCAGTGGTAGATCTGTGTAGAACTAGATATTGGGAAAGGATCCTAAATGGAACTAGCATGACAGTAGTTTGGTGTTGAGTGTGGTGACTGCAAGAAAAACTCACTGTGTGGTGGGACAAAAGTCATCTGAATCAATTTTGAATTCATACCATCCAAAGTGAACATTATGTAACATTGATTAATAGCTGATGAGTTACTTTTGCTTTATATGTAAAGAGATACAAGACAAATAATTTAATTATTTCCTACTTTTTCTTTTCCAGTTCTCATACTTGGAGAAACTATTACTTGTCCATGGAGCCTGGAGCTACAACCGAGTGACAAAGTGCATATTGTATTGCTTTTATAAGAACGTGGTTCTATACATTATTGAGGTAAGAATGGCCAGAACTATGAGCTTTTCTCATGCTATCTGTCTAGCGGTTGGAATAGTTACCTTTCTAATTGAGCTTGCCTCATACATTTTGGACTACCCACAGCACAATTGAATAGGTAGTAAGCTGTTTATCTGTGGAGGGGTTCTGGCTCAGTGGCAGAGCATCTGCTTAGTCCCAGACACAATCCTCAGCATCTCTGGTTAAAAGGGGGCAGGTAGTAGGTGATGTGAAAGACGCTGAAGAGCTGTTGCCAGTCTGAGTAGCTGATACTAACCTTGATGGATCAATGGTCTGATATGGTATAAGACACCTTCATGTGTTCATTGGTATGTGTTATGTCATGTGAAAAGTTGTTCAAGGGGTTTAGACAAATTTTAATATGCCAATCAAACCTCTGTAAAAGTGGGACTGAGTTGATTGGATTAAAATCTGCCCAAACCATAAACAACAGGCAGAGCTGCAAATACATTGTATGTGACAAGTACAGGGGGCCCCTCCCAACATAGGTGTTTTTAGACTGCGGTCGCCTTTTGCATTTTCGCGCGTGTTGTGCTGCTTCTGATGATTACGCTATCAGTGGGATCTGTTCAGACGTCCCCTTAGGAGTCCCATCTGTTCCAGGGTTTCTGGGGTTTTTTGTGTTTCTCCCCCCCCCACATGCATTGAAAAATTTGAGCATTTCAGCAGCCTCATTCACTCACCTTTTTTACATGAGATTAGCCCCATTTATTCTTGTGTAAAGAACAGTAGCTGAAGCACAAAAGATAATTTATTTGCACCGTTGCCTTTGGTATTGAAGAGGCGGATGTGATTCCGGCTTTCTCAGGCTGGAAAGAGAGGCGGAGAGAGAAGACCAGACCAAGACACACATGCGCGCGCACACACAAGGCAGAGCAAAGAGGAAGGTGCCCCAACACAAGCACCTTCAATTGCTGAATCGTTTCACCATTGAGATGCAGATTTAAAAACACCCACACCAGCCTGCCCTTTCTGGGCAGATTTTGGTGGGCTGATGGGTTGTGCCGGAAGCCAACAATGCGAAAAATTTAGTTCAGATTACAGAGTAGAGGCTTTTTTGCGAATGCATTTTGCTTTGGAAAAAAAGTGCAGGAGAAGCCAGTTTTAGTAGGAATAGGGAAAAAAATGGGGAAAGGTATGAAAGAGTGCTGGAATGTTTTCAAAGTTGTCTGAACACAAGGAATAAACACAGTCGTATCAGGTAATGCAAGTGGATTTTTAAGGCAATGTGAAAAACACCTTAGTGATTTCTGAGGGGTCATACCATTAATTCAGTTTAAATATTTCTATTTTCCTCCCTAGTCTGCATAATTTACAGAAAGTTAAAGCATGTTTTAGAATGTATGGGTGATGCCCCAACTGAGGTGTGATAATAAGAGGAAGGTTTCCCAGTAGGCAGGGACTGTGAGGGTACATGTCTCATATTCTTGGTATCTGATCACATTTTTGTGTGAGTTGTCGCATAGGCAATGTGTGTTCTGCTCAGAGGTTCCTTGGGTTTTCCCCCATTAAAGATATCATTAAATCTATTTTGAGCCAAGTATAGTTACATGGGTCATAATTTCTAACATAGCGTACAGTCTGCGGCTGCTGTAAGTGGTGAACAGTTGAACCGTGCAATTTCCAAATGTTCCTAAATCTGCACGCTATGAGAATGGTTGCTGCATTCTTCTGCCACCCCCCCCCCCAAAATGCCTTCTAAGATTCCAAATGGTCTGGTTGTTTTATATATTCTTAGAGCTTGTTCCTAATTTTCAAAAAAATTGTATTGAGTGATTGTTTTCTTGTACTGGGGAGTATGATTGACTGAGTGGCTAACTGCAATCATAAACAGAGTTACACCCTACTAAGCAAATTGGGCTTAGAAGGGTGTAAGGTTTCTTACAATGGCACAGATTCTTTTCATTTTCATCTAAGGACTTCATCGTCAGCATATTAGTCAGAAGACTTGCAGTGCACTTCCTAAATATAGTTATACCCATTGATTTCAATGGACTTAGAAGGGAATGACTCTGTCATTATTGTAAGTCTTACATTGCCTTCCTGTGCTACACATAAAATGTGCTTAGGCCCTGTTTGCATGAGAGGGCATAGGTTTCAGTTGTCATTACAACTCATATGCAGAGAAGGAGAGTATATGGGCATGGTACTCTCCTTGGCCCACACCACAGCTAATTTATCCTCCTGGGCCCCATGTGAGGTATTCCTAATTTTTCTGCTTAACTTCACTGGAGGTTTAACACCTGAAGAATACTCACAGCAAACCCTGAGTAATTGAACCACCCAGGAATGCTTCTTGGAGGTCACCTTGTGAACCTTTTTTATTTCTTCTTAGTGAAGGGGAGAGATTGTTGTAAAGGATGAAGCTTGAGGATAGCCAGACTTAGGAGTTACAGAAGGCTGCTTTTAGAAAGGGAACAAGCTTGGGTTAAGTAAACAATGAAGAAATGTCTGAGAAAAATCCAGTGCCCTCTGCCCCCTCCTCCAGAGACCTCTGGGGTCATATTTCAACATATTTCTCAAGCCACTAAAAATGTAAATGCTTGTCCTTGAGCAGCAAGTGGTAGCAACTGGCATTAGCATTTCATTTGCTAGAATTTGTCTGATTTGTATGCAATTTAGCTGTGTAACTATATAATAGTATTTTGAAGTGCCCATTGGTTATTATATTATGCCATGGCTTTATTCTAAATAAAATGTAGTATATAATGGTGTATGGGAAACATTCCTACAAATAAAATGCTGTGGTCATATGATTGTCCTAATACTCAGTTCCTTGAGCTGGAAGCCCCCAAAGCAGTCCCAAATCCCACTGAAATGAATAGCAAAGTGATCTCTTATTTTAATTGCAACCTTTGAAAGTCAACAGGTGCAATAATGTGAAGTGCTTTTTTACTAGATCCTTTTTCTTATGGCCTAGTTGTATGTGCTGCTATTGTGAGGTCCCCCTTCATATGATCTGGCAGAAACCTCATTGTGCCATCCTAAGAGGGCAGCTTGTCTGTTTATGCT
Organism: Gekko gecko; assembly: GCA_029375565.1. Taxonomy (NCBI): domain Eukaryota; kingdom Metazoa; phylum Chordata; class Lepidosauria; order Squamata; family Gekkonidae; genus Gekko; species Gekko gecko. The sequence goes on along the minus strand of JAPDNY010000004.1, from coordinate 35,407,639 downwards.
TGAACTAAGCATCTCTAGTAAGGATCTGGTTGTCGGTGATGTGAAAGCCCTCAGTCTGAGACCCTGGAGAGTCCTGCCTGCCTGAGTAGACAGTACTGACTTCGATGGACCAGCAGTCTGACTTGGTATATGGCAGCTTCATGTATTCAAAAAGCCTTCCACAATCCCTTTGTGACTCAGCTGCCTTTGCCAAACTCAGGAATGCAGTGAAGTTTGAGAAGGGGTGCTATTCTGGCCCAGTAGGCCCTTACTTACTGGAAAACTACCAAGAGCCCATGAAATTCAAAACTTGCAGATATTTACAGCCCTATGGGGTAGATTCTCACACCAGCTTGCCTGGGTGTAGGATCACACTTCTCTTGTAGCACTGTGAGACTCTATCTGTGCTGCTGCACTCTCAGCTAAACAATAGGACTTGCCTGCCAGATTCCCCCCCCCCCATTTGACTGTCGCAGTAGATTGCATCTGCCCACATATTGCTTTGAGCTGTGCAATTACAAGGTCCTGACTTTGATGTTTTTATGAATAATAAAATCTGAGGTCTGTATAAGATACATCTCATGATCATCTATAGCAGGGGTGGCCAAACTACGGCTCAGGAGCCACATGTGGCTCTTTCACGCACAATGGGTGCGTTCAGACGCGCCGTTTGAGCCGTTTTCGGCACGGCTCAGAAACGACTTTTACCTGCGCGTTCGCACGCCCAACATCTGCCCACCGTCCCCAGCCGTCGCTTTCTGGAGCAAACCCCCTTTGAAACGGAGTATTTTGACACCACTTACCCAAGTGGTGTTTTCCATGATTCTCCGTTTCAAGCCGCACTTTTCCCTGTCTGATTGCTCCATCCAGCCACTTCCGGGTGCTTCAACCCCCCTCCCCTCTGGGAAGCTGCCTCCAGCTTCCGGTTTTAGTCCACCATTTTTTTCCCCCCTTAGCGGTGTGCGCTTGAGCGGAGCTCCGCACTTAAGTTATGTAAAGAAAAGCTTCAGTGGTGCCTAGTTCAGGCATTTAGACGAGTCCAGGATCTTGGGGAGGCCAGTTTCGGGGAGAAAATTTGAACAGAAGTCTTCATTTAAACTTTAAAGGGACGGGTTCTGCGCACGCGCTAAACTTCCTGTTCAGGAGAGGGCTGCCTGTGCGCATGCTCAAAGGAGAGGGGAAACCCCCCCCCACCTGCAGGAGGACGGCAGGGAGCTCCGAAGGAGGGAAGGAGGAGGTGAGTGTGATCGCGATTCTCCAGTTTAAAAAAAAAAATGCATCGTGCCGGAGCAGTTTAAACCGCTCCAGCACGCTGTCTAAACGCACCCAATGTGTGGCTCCCAGCAGGGTGGCTGGGGAAGTGAAGGGGAGGCATGCCTCACCAATTGGTCTTCCCTTCCCCTCCCTGGGTAGGTATGAGGTGGAAGGGAGCAGAGAAAGAAAGCAACTAACTTTAAATGCATTCTCAAAGTGCCCTCCCCCCGCCAACCAGTTTGGAGAAGGCATTGGTCTCTTTAAGTCCCTCCCCTTTAAATCAAGCCAAGCCTGCTGGGGGAGGGAGGCTTGGAGGGTGCATTTGAAGTTGCTTTCTTTCCACCTCTCCCTCCCTCCCCCATCTATTTGCTTTCTTTCCAGCTTTTTCTGTTTCTCTCTCTCTCTCTCTCTCTCTCTCTCTCTCTCTCTCTCTCTCTCTCTCTCTCTCCCCTCCCCTTCCTCCCCATCTAAAGTTAAATGTGTTCTCCATGCCCCACCATAGTGCTACACCAGCTGGCTGGCTGGCTCGGCTCAGAAAAGGATTTTATCTCTTTAAATCCCTTCTCCAAGCCAGCTGGTGGGGGGGGGGGGTTTGGAGAACACATTTAAAGTTGCTTCCTTTCCACCTTCCTCCCTCTCTCCCTCCCCATTTATTTGCTTTCTTTCCACCTCTCTCTTTATCTCTTTCCCCCTCTCTCCCCATCTATTCGCTTTCTTTGGTGTGTTCTCATGTTCTCTCTCTCTCTGTCTCTCATACTCACACACATGAATAAATATCATTATCAATATCTGTTTTACCCCTTTTGTTTTTATTTTTGGCAGTATCATTTAATGTTAATAAAAAGCAAATTTGCTTTTTTTCAATAAAAAGTGTGCGTGATATTTGCTCATGTCTTGCAGCTCTCAAACCTTTATTCTCTGTGGCTCTTACGTTAAGCAAGTTTGGCCACCCCTGATCTCAGTTACAAAAGTACACAGAGATCCAAAGGCATCTTCTCTCAGTCCAGCAATTCCCGCACCAGTATATAGTTTCCATGGTCATTCTTCTCCTTATGGCTGGCAGAATATCATCAGTCTGGTATAGCAGTTAGGAGCATGGACTCTAATTTGGGAGAACAGGGTTTGATTCCCCACTTCTCCATGTGCAGCTGCTGGTGTGACTTTGGATCAGTTGCAAGTTCTTTTAGAGCTGTTCTCTCACAAGCAGTTCTTGAAAGAGCTCTCTCAGCCCCACCTACCTCACAGGGTGTCTGTTGTGGGGAGGGTAAGGGAAAGGAGATTGTAAGCCGCTCTGCGACTCTTTCGGGTAGTAAAGGGGGGATATAAATCCAATCTCCTCCTCCTCAAAGTAAAATAATTTCTTCCTAATCATGTAATATTTGAACATCCATCAAGTTCTGAGTTGGTTTTTTTAAAGGAGCTCAAAAGGTGTGCTGTGCACTCTTTATTTAGAGTGACTTCAGGTTTGATGCAAATGTAGGAGGGAAGAAGGTGAACAGGAAGTACCAATGCCTTTTGCTTCCTGTCCCTGGGCTTGTCCAACTTGTTCAAAATACAACTTGCCTCCTGGCAAGGGGACAATAAGTTCATTGCTCTATAGAGAAAATGTACCCATGGGTCCCCTCCCCCAATAGGCCAAATGGTACCCCTCCCTGGAACTGTTTCTGGTTAGAAAAAGATGGTGTGGGTGAAGGCTGAAGTCCCTTCTCCATGAATGCCATGGTCTTGATCCAGACTGGGCATTATTCACTCAGGAACTGAGAACCTGCAACTCACTTCTGTCTGGACACAATAGCAAGCACAAGGAACTGGTACCTCATCTTCCATCTGTTTTTGCATCATCTGAAGCCACTGTCTGAAGTGACCATGGATAATGATGCTATCATGGAGGGTTTGCTGTTTCATTTGGGAGCCACTCTGCAGCATATTTAGCCTTGTGGTAAACCCAGACCTGTCCCTGGATGACATTACAGATCTCCCTCTGTGCCAGGGACTTATTCTTGCTTCACTATGTTTGCATTTTATACTCTATTACCAAATTGTATATTAGCAAGAGATTTGCTTCATATCTTTTGGACAGATATGTTTTTCTAGAGCTGAGGTGAAGCTTCTCTTATGACATATGGGTAAGAACCATGAAATATAGCTGATTACAAGTATAGAAGAACACAGGAACATTTCACTTTTGTCATGATTAGAAAAATGGGAAGGTGGCCGGATCAAAGGGGGGTGATGTTGATGCTAGTGAAAAGTTCAAAGCCTTGTATCTTCCTAGTGCAGCAGATAAAGTTTCCATGTCAAAAAGAATGAATTGGAGAGTCCCTGACCCTTCACTGGAACAAACTGTGTATTTGGTCCCATGTTTTCTTGTTTGTATGACCTTGGCACTGAAAGAAACCATGTAAAGAATGAATTCCATGTGAACAAATGACAAAATGTCAGCCTCTCCCCTAGAGAGTTCTCTATTAAAAAAAATAGCAGGGCACAAATATTTTCTCCCTAACTGAATTCAGTAGAAGTTAATGGTGTTATGCCTGCTAATAGGTTGCATTGGAAGACTCACACTGTGGCTCCAGTGGCGGATTAACCTTAAAGTGTGCCCATGTTAGTTTGCCTTCTAAGCATTTGATGGTTCACTTGTCAAGCCATAGGTAATGTCCTATGGGGTTTTTTTGTTTTGGGCGGCGGGAGCTGGTCCTTAGCTGCGAATACCGGAATGCAGAACATATCCATGGCAGATCAGATAACGGAGTGCACATGAATGATTTTTTTTAGCCCTATTCCACTTTAACATAAATGTATGAGATATGAATATGCTGGGTCTGGATGCCCCTCATGGGTCTGGACATCCTTCATATTAAAGAGGAACGTAAGTACAAAAGGTGCTTGTAATAATCAGCCATCAAGAGCCTGCTGTTTGTTTTTTCTCTAGTGTGGCCAGGTCTTGATCTCTGTCTTCTGTACCTGAAATATATTTCATGAAAATGTGTTCCCGTTATTTCAACTTGTAGCATGGCATGTTAGATCTTAGTCCACTATCACTTCCCAAGGGCTCTATAGTACATGAGATTCTGGTATGAGAACTGAAGTATGTAAAACTCAGATGTCTGTTACTTGATGACTTGAGCATTATTTCAGAGTTTTGTTTCTAGTTTGGACTCTACCTTGATCTGCCTCACAGAGGTGTTACTGCAGCATCACCTGGTGACTTTCATGTATGAATGGATCATCAGAAATAAAATACCACAGCCAGAACCTCAAATGTGACAATGTTGTAAGCCTCCCTGAGCTAACTCGTGTGGAGGGCTGGGTATAAATTGAAATAATAATAATAGTTATTGTTGTTGTTGTTGTTGTTGTTATTTTCAATGAGGTTAGTTCACATAGTCAGCTGCCAGTGTCCAAATGTGTAGTAATCAAATGCAGAGAAATCAAAAGATGTACATGCCTGCATGAACCAGCCCACAGAAAGTAGCAAAATAGCACAAAATTCAGATAATGAAACTGATAGGCCTCAATTTGTGGTGTGCATGCAAGGAAGAATATCTCAATTGCATATTTCCTTGATGAAAGCTGTAAAGCAGATCATGAAAATAACCTGTCAAGTTACTGTTTCTGATTTTTCTAAATTGTGCAGAGGGGGGAGAAATCTGCAATGATGTTATGGTTTATGCAATTGTGTGTCACCCTAATCTGAAGATGTCCAAGTAACAGTCTACTTCTTGATATTTCTTTTGTCTCTTTTTGAAAAACAGGTCCAAAATGTCTCTTTTCCTGATTTATAAGCCCTAGTTTTTATTGCCGTTCGTGACAGTTTATTCCATATTTTACCCCCCTGCTGTGCATGAAAAATGCAATCTGAATTGCTCATGGGTTTGCCCCTGCCAGAGCTTTAATCCATGATGGACTTCTTGTTTTTTGGAGTCCTAATTTAGTATGTTAATCCCAAGAGTTACCAAAGAATCAGCCACAAAGACAAATCCATACTAGTCTTCCTTACATTGCTGTAATGTATGCTGCACAGTGGATCATTAGAGAAGAGTCCATCTTTATTGAAAGCTTTGGCCTCAAGTACCGTGCAACGGTTGGTAGGGTTCTGTGAGCATTCGGCTGCAAAAAGATCAAACAAATACCTTTTGATGCTTTTATTTCTTCAGAAATGAATGCTCTGCCTGACACAGTTTGTAATACTTCAGCCTTCAATGTATAATTATGAAGAATTACAAATTAGGTTTCAAGGCTCAGTCCCTGAATCTCTTGAGTGCCCTAAGTAGAATTAAAGTAGAGGTGCATACAGCAAAGGATTCTAGTGCTGCACATGAGAACATAAGAACATAAGAGAAGCCAACGTTGGATCAGGCCAATGGCCCATCTAGTCCAATGCTCTGTCACACAGTGGCCAAAAATACCAGATGTCATCAGGAGGTCCAGCAGTGGGGCCAGGACACTAGAAGCCCTCCCACTGTTGCCCCCACCAGCACCAAGAATACAGAGCATCACTTGTCCCAGCCTGAGAGTTCCTATCTATACCTTGTGGCTAATAGCCACTAATGGACTTCTGCTCCATATGCTTATCTAATTCCCTCTTGAAGTTATCCATGCTTGTAGCCACCACCACCTCCTGTGGCAGTGAATTCCATGTGTTAATCACTCTTTGGGTAAAGAAGTACTTCCTTTTATCCGTTCTAACCTGACTGCTCAGCAATTTCATGGAGTGCCCATGAGTTCTAATATTATGAGAAAGGGAGAAAAGTACTTCTTTCTCTACCTGCTCAGTCCCATGCATAATCTTATAAACCTTGATCATGACACCCCTCAGCCATCGTTTCTCCAAGCTAAAGAGCCCCAAGCGCTTTAACCTTTCTTCATAGGGAAAATGTTCCAACCCTTTTATTATTCTAGTTGCCCTTCTCTGCACTTTTCCTAGTGCTATAATATCCTTTTTGAGATGTGGTGACCAAAACTGTACACAGTACTCCAAATGAGGTGTTTTGATGTTGTATTTGTGAGCTCAAACGTGCCTAGTATTGGAAAGAGGCTTTAACAGGGGTTCATACATTCAGAATCCTTCCATGTGGAGCGACACTATTACCACAGCCACTTGGAGCAAGAAATGAATGAACTCTATGGCTCTGTGGGTTTATACGGTAGCCCACCTGCAAGAAGTGGAGAGGAGGGGAACATAGAAGCACATGCAGCCTCTACATTATTTGGTGTGGATCACTAAGCTGATGCATTCCTTCTTCCACACAGCTGTGGCAACAGGGCCACATTATGTGAGGGAATTATGAATATATAACCATGACTTACATAATTGCATCTCAGTATTTATAACTGTATCATGTGTCATTCATCTACCCTAAATAGCGCTTCAGTCACAAAACATCCCGTGCACTGGAAAGAGTTGGTTTGGGAGTTAATTCCTGGTGTATCAGGGCTTCTTAATAGTCTTAACCTGTGGTCAGTTAGTTAGCATAAATATTGTAAAAATGCATTTGTAAAATAATTTCCTTCTCTTTGAATGCGCTAATGTAAACCATGTAAATGAAATTACTGTCTGACAGAGAGAATTAAGTGACAGACCCTTGCCAAAAAGAACTCGCCAGCATATTGGACCAATTAGTTTGTAATTCTGTTTTAAGTTCAGAAGCTCTTTCTTGACTCAAAAATGCAAAAAAACTGCCTTGTCAGCATGAAAGAATCAAAACTCAGTGAAATTGGGTAAATTTGATCATTTTCAGGGAGGCGGGAGGGGGGAAGTCGCCTAACTTTCATTCCATTCACCATATCATCTTTATGTATTAAATCAAACTGCTGCCAAAACAGATGGGAAAGTTTTAAAAGAAAAGGATCTCATTAAAAAAGCGTGCTGGTCGATAAGAAAGAGACACGAGAGCAAACATATCATACTAGACTGGCTGCTTCTGTTGCTGTGAGTGCCCCAAGCTTTTGAGGCTCTCTCTGTAAAAATTTGGCACTTAATTTGGCTGAGCCAAATAAGACAGTGGGCCAGATTAGACTATACATTCCTAGACCATTCTCCTGTGTCTAGTAGGGAGCAGAGCAGGAGTGTTCCCCAAGCATGGTGTAATGGTTAAAGTGTCAGACTAGGAACTGGGAGACCCAGGTTCAAATCCCCACTCCCCTGTGGAAGCTTGCTGGGAGACCTAGAGTCAGTCACACACTTTCAGCCTAAGCTACCTTGCAGGGTTGTTGTGAGGATAAAATGGAGGAGAACAATGTAAGTTGCTTTGGATCCCCATTGGGGAGAAAGGCAGAGTGTAAATGAAGTAAATAGATAAATAAGCTACCAAGTGTGCCTTCCCAACCTCTGACATCTGAAGATCCACTCAAGAGCATAATGGTCAGATGGGCTGTGGATTATGGCGGGGGACGGCTTGGAGGGGAGGTGAACATCCCAAGGTGGAGTAGAGGGAAGGCACTCATTGCGGTCTGGCCCACAGACATTTTATTTAATATTTAATTATAGTTTTAAGGGGAAAGCTGACATTGGGACACATTTCTTTCAGAGATACTACCCACACACCCATTATCCCCTTACCTTCTCTGGTACGGAAACAGGGGCCATTTCCACATCAGTTGTCTGCCCCAGGTTGAATGCTTTGGGAAGGTGGATTTCTATCCTGCTTTTCCAGGGCATCATGGTACAGTCATGCATCTCCTGGGGTTTCCCCAGCTTTTCTCCGTTATTTCTAAAACCTGCTTTGCTGTGAAGTGTTGGGAAAGATCACACTAAGGCTTGGATGGCTTCAGGGGAAAGGCATATATTCTCTATGGAAGGGGCTTTCAACTTCCTTTTTAAACAAAATGAAAGCTTGGGAACCTGATATGCATGTTCATGCATGGGATATTCTAGTGCTGATTTTTTTAAAAAAATTGCAAATGCTCCAGTGGACCGGGACAGGCAGGGTGGCAGCTACTGGGGGACTGCAGCAGGGAAGCTGCAGAGAAACTTGCAGTGTGGAAGCCCTGTTTTTGCCGTGCTTTATTAGCAGCTGCACCAGCCATAGGCAATCAGGCAAGACTGTCCCTGTGTGGAAACTAACCAAGTTTCCATGGTGTTGATTCCTTGTTGACAATGGGATTTCTGAGAGGTCATCTCTTCTTCCATCTTCATTTGTGCAATTGATATTATGATCTGCTAATCCAATTTCATTTTTTTAAAAATGAAAAACTTGTAATAGCTATCATTCTGTTTGTAATCATTCATTTGTTAATTTTATTACATTCAAACACTGGTATCTACAATAGGGAGCCATAAAGGAAACAAGTCGTAAGATGGAATGTAATTTCAGTCCAAGTAACTTCCCATTGAAATCAGCAGGACTTAAATTTACAATAAAAGCTTTGTTAGCCAGTATTCATGGGGGTTGCCAGTTAACCAAGCTTTAACTCAGTGGAAGCAGAGTAGGGAGTATGTGATTTGCACTGCTGCCTGCTTACCACCACTTAGCTAGATCCCCTGGCCAGTAGGAGCAGTGGCACCTACATCTCAATTGCCTGCTCCTGGTGAGGAAGCCCCATTGTCAGAAACACAGAAACTGAGGAGTGGGATAAAAATGGCCTCTATAGTGATGCTTTAGGATTTCCCCAGGTCTCTATAATATAATTATCATACAAAATTAGGGGAAATTCCTAGAGTGTCACCCAGAAGTGACATCACATCTCCCCCAAACCCCACCTTCCCCAGGCAGTGCCCCTCAAATTTGCACAGGCAGTGCTGGGAACCCTGGCAGCAGTGCAGTGCGCTACGATTCCTGGGCCCATTTGGTGGTGCTGCTACTGGCTGGGCTGTGGGTCCCAGGTAAGCTGGTTAACTGAGTGCCAGATAGCAAAGCCTCCATATTCTTATCTTTGACTGCTTTCTTCTCTCCTTCGCACCCACCAAGCTACTTTTCTTCAGCCATATTTATTACTTATTATTTATTTACTTCATTTATACCCAGCATTTTTCTACAATGGGACCGAAGGGGCTTACATCACTCTCCTTCATTTTATCCTCATTTGTGAAGTAAGTTAGGCTGAGAATGTGTGATTGGCCACTGAGCAATCTTCCATGGCAGAGTAGTGATTTGAACCTGGGCCTCTCAGGTCGTAGTCTGAATCTCTAACCATTATGCAACAATAGCTGTTGTGGAGTGGCTGCTATTGAACAGTAGCAAGCAGCCAGACCAGGGTAATTTATGCAAGTCACATGGTAGCAAGTGGCCTGGTGGTTGTTGACGGGTCTGGGCCTTATGAGTCCTCTCTCAAAGGCCAAAACAGCCTTGGAAAGGGGCCTGGCCTCTGCTGCTGCCTTTTACAGACCAAAACCAAGATTTGAAGGCTGCCTGTGGCAATACTGTTATGGTTGCCTAGCAACACCCACAATGGCAACTGAGAGAGAATCCAATTCTTAAAGCTACAGACATTGCTTCTATTATTGCTTCTACTATTGGGGTCATTTAACCCATCCAGTTGTTTGTTTCTTTGTTATTAGATTTCAGATTTTTCTGCTAACCTGGGGTTTTTTTCAAGTTAGTAAAAAGATTTGTTTTGTCTGTTCATGGTTCCAGACTCCGGCTTTAAGTATCCACAGATTTGAGGAAATGAAAATTAGATATATTGATGTGTTATGGCTGTGATTTCTGTGTTATTTTTATTAACCCTTAACGCAATTCAGAATCAAGCATGTTTACGCTCATTGTTTTCACTGTGTTAAAAGAGTATTAGGATATGCAGCCATTACTTGCATCTTCAGCTGTAGGAAATACCATATTTTGTACATAGTCATAGCTTTAAAATTAAGGCTACAAAAACATTAAAAGATTTTTAACTACTCAGCTTTTTCACTTGTGTTAGATTTAAATCAGTTTAGACATGCAATGCCTATGTGAAAGTACCTTCCTAGGAATCCTGTAGGAAAGGGATACTTACTATTGTATGCACTAATTTACAATTTAATAAGGCAGAGCTGTCATTTAGGCCTGTTTCACACTAAGTAAATCCGTGTCTGGGTTGTACCACTTCATATTGCATGCAGGAGCGCCTATGGCTGACTCCTCCTCCATACCAAAAGTTTTCTTCACACAGAAGACAGTCATGTCAATCATAAGGCTAGACTGAAACTCATCTGGCTTTACATACAGAATAAAATTCAGCCAGTTGAGCCCTGGCTTGCAATCTTAAGTGGTACAGCCGAGACATAGGCTTATTACTAGCTCAGAAGGAGAAAAAACATGATATTTAACAGTGACACAAATCAGTGGGCTCAGAAGGATGTGACTAGGTGCAGTAGTATTGTTTCCAGAGATAGACTTATGCCTCTTGCAGTATCTAATTCCGCCCATTGATTCCTTTAGGGACACTTTGTCATGTCTTCCCACTGGGTTAAGCAATAATCAAGAATTACTGTACCCTTTTAATTTCAGATCTATTAAGAGATATGTTAAGAAGAACTGTTAATCACCCTTTGTTGGAATTTAATAGTGCCTCACATTACAGTCAAGTTGCCAGGTCCCTCCTGGCAACTGGCAGGAGTGGGGGGACTTAAGAGTGGGAGGTAGGACCAGGCTACATCGCCATGGCAACATCAACAGCAGCATGTACTGGAAGTGATATTATCACATTGTCACATTGTGGTAACGCTCTGGTATTTGGGTAAAAACTCTGTGGTAAAGCAGCTTGTGCCATAGAGTTTTTGCCCAAATATCAGAGTGTCACTGTGATGTCACTGGTGTGATGAAGTCACTTCTAATACACACTGCAAGTCGTGTCACCATGTTGCTGGCGACATAGCCTGGGCCTCCTTCCTGCTCCTGGTAAGTCCCCCCACCAGCCAGCTGACTGGCAGTGGGGGTTGGGACCTGGGGGCGAGGCGTGGCAACACTACACTACATATGAAGTTGAAGATCTGGGATTGGACCTCCAAACATGTAATTTAAGTTTAAAAGTCAGCCACATGGGTCAGTTTGGACCAGGGCTGGTGTTGCTGCTATTTCCCTGAGAGAAATCATATCCCAAGCTGCTGTTAGGCTTAGTAGGGCAAGAAGGTAAAGTACAAGCCAAGAGCCTGTATTTTTCCTGAGGAAACCTAACAGTAGCTTAAGGAGAACTCTTTCTCTCGGGAAGTGATGTAGGAAAAGAGTTAAACACCACTGCAACCATAACATAAATTGTCCTCTTTCCTTTACATAGCTTCTTATTTGGCTTAAATTACATACCAGAAGGTCTTTTTACAGATCCCTGACTGCTGTGACTGGTTGGGCCCTTGTGTCTTCATCCATTGAATTCTGTTTCTTAAGACATGATGGAAGATTCTCTTTCTACTACACCCCCTCTCAAATCTTTCAGAACTAGGATAATAAGAAGCAGTTTCTTTTTTGTCTCACCAGGATTAAAGACTCAAAAAAAAAGATGTCCATATTAAAAACTCATCCAAATAGCAGAATGGAAAGCCCAGCGTGGTTTGTGAGACCCACTTGATGAAAGCAGCAAATTACTTTTACTCTGCACATATCAGGCCTGGCTTATTTTTTTTTAAGATCCCTGAACCACTGAAAATTCTCAAATTCACTTGAATACACACTAATAATAATAAAGCGCCTCAATCCAGTCCTGCTAATTAACCACCAGAGATATTTATTTTATTTGGGGATATATTAAAGGCATCTATAACCCAGTTTTTTTTAATGCAGGCACAGAATTTAGAGCAAAATACATTTCTTGTATATTCACTGAGAGTTGGGGAGTGAATGTAGCTTGTTTAGTGCTCACTTGGAACAAGGTTTTACAAGAGTTGAATGGCTGCCACAGCAAATAGCAGCCTTATGTCCACTCTTCTTCTGTCCCTTATAATATCTAGTAATCCAAAATTTGTGATGATGTCCCCACACTCTGAGTTTCTTGCCTCAAATTACTGGGGCTGAACTGTGAGCCTAACGGTGAATGATGCTGATCATCTAGGTCTTCACTGAGATGGTTTCCTTCCCATTACAGGTGTTAAATAAAGTTGCAAAATTAGGAAGATTATTTTATGACCCATCACAGCCATTGTGAATCGTCATTCTACTAATCTTTTAGATGTTTGACCATCTAAAAGAAAAGCCATAGACTGGATCCCTTGCATTTTTTTGCCCCTTATTCTCATTGTTTGCCAGCTGAGGAATAGAGGTAGGAAGAGACAGATGTTGCTGGGCCTGATGGAAAAACCTGCAGATTATTTGTGTTCCCACTAGTAAAAAGATCTCAATTGTAACACGGGGACCAAAATCAGAGAAATGTTGTAAAGTTCAGAAAGGCTGAAATACATTTGTAAATCAGATTTCTTGATGGCCATGTGATGTTCAGAAGCACAGTACAAAAGTAGTAAAAACTGTCACTGGATTTTTCACATGTTATATTCCAACAGTAGGATAAGTTCTGAAAAGCACCTTAAGTGGCCCATGCAAATTTGATTGGGCTCAATGGCATGTTTCCTTTAAAAAAGGGAACAGGTTCATAGCTGAGGTTGCTGCTGGCCCTGGCCCTCTTATTGGATAAGCAAGTGGCAAGGGTGGCCAGGAGTGCCTTTCACCAGCTGTAGCTGATGAACCAGCTACAGACTTTCACATGCAGAAAAGATTTTGGCACCCTGGTTATATTGAGATAGGATCCCTACAATGTGCTGTATGTGGCTCCGTCCTTGAAGAGTATCCAAAAGCCATAATTGTTACTGAATACTGTGGCCAGAATGCTGACTGGAGAGGGTAGGGACTATATCATGTATTCCCTTTATCATTGTCTTCTCCTAGCAGATGAAGACTTTTCTGTTCTGTTTACCATTCCCCCCCTTCCTATTTATGTGTTTTGCTTGTTTTATTTGTTGTGTGTGTGTGTGTGTGTTTAATGGTGTTTTAAAATGTTTTTGATAGTTTGCTGCCTTGAAAACCCTATGTAGGTTAGAAAGGACAGAAAAAAGCTGCCTTGAGCTAAGAGGAAACATGGGGTATAAATATTTTGACACATCTGTAAGTTTTTTAAATGCATTCACTGTAGGCCATGCCCTATTGATAGATAATAGAAGGTCATCATAAGAACATAAGAGAAGCCATGTTAGATCATGCCAATGGTTCATCCAGTCCAATACTTTGTGTCACACAGTGGCCAAAACTCAGTTGCTATCAGGAGGTCCACCAGTGGGGCCAGAACTCCAGAAGCCCTCCCACTGTTGCCCCGCAAGCACCAAGAATACAGAACATCACTGCCCCAGACATAGTGTTCCATCTATACCTTGTAGCTAATAGCCACTGATGAAACTCTGCTGCATATGTTTTATCCAGTCCCCTCTTGCAGCTATCTATGAATGTAGAGGTCATCACTTCCTGTGTCAGTGAATTTCATCTGTTAATTACTCTTTGGGTGAAGAAGGACTTCCTTTTCTCTTTTCTAACCCTACTGCTCATTAATTTCATTGAGTGCCCATGAGTTCTGAAGCAGTGAGCAGTGACTCACAAAAGCTCATACCCTGCCACAAATTTTGTTAGTCTTTACGGTGCTACTGGACTCCTGTTCTTTTCTACTGCACAAGTTCTTGTATTGTGAGAAAGGGAGAAAAGTACTTCTTTCTCTACCTTCTCTATCCCATGCATATTTTTGTAAACCTCTACCATGTCACCAAAACCTTAATCTCTTTAACTTTTCTTCATAGTGAACATATTTCTCCCTCTTAATAATTTTAGTTGCCCTTTTCTGCACCTTTTCCAATGCTATATCTTTTTTGAGGTACGGTGACCTAGAACTGTACGCAGTATTCCAAATGAGGCTGCACCACTGATTTATACGGGGGTATTATGATGCTGGCTGATTTGTTTTCAGTCCCCTTTGTAATAATCTCTGGCATAGCATTTTTATTGCAGTCACTCACTGAGTTGACTCTTTCAGTGAGTTATCTACTATGACTCCCCTGATCAGTCTCCGCCAGTTCAGAACCCATCAATATATATTTATAGTTAGGATTTTTTTGCTCCAATGTGCATAACTTTGCACTTGACCACTTTGAACCTCATTTGCCAAGTTGACATCCACTTGCTCAGCCTCGACAGATCCCTCTGGAGCACCTCACAGCCCTCCTCACTACCATGTTTTTTTAAGCCATAGAATCATAGAATCACAGAGTTGGAAGGGGCCATACAGGCCATCTAGTCCAATCCCCTGCTCAATCCAGGATCAGTTTAGAGCAACCCTGACAAGTGTTTTTTCAGCCACTGCTTAAAGACTGCCAGTGAGGGGGAGCTCATCATCTCCCTAGGTAGCTGATTCTACTCTTACTGTAAAAAAGTTTTTCCTAATATCCAGCTGGTACCTTCTCACCCTCAATTAAAACCCATTATTACAAATCCTGTCCTCTGCTGCCAACAGGAGCAGTTCCCTGCCCTCCTCCAAGTGACAGCCTTTCAAATACTTAAAGACAGTAATCATGTCCCCCTTCAAGTCCCTCTTCTCCAGAGTAAACAAGTCCCTCAGCCTTTCCTCATAGTGCTTGGTCTCCTTGTTGCTCTCCTTTGCACGTGCTTCATTCTGTCCACATCCTTTTTGAAGTGAGGCCTCTGGAACTGCACACAACACTCCAGGTCTGGCCTGACCAATGTAATGTACAGCAGGACTATGACATCTTTTGATTTGGATGCTATTCCCCTGTTGATACACCCCAAGATCACATTAGCCTTTTTTGTCACACATCACATTGGTTGCTCATATTTAACTTAAGGTCCAACCGTACCCCAAGATCTTGTTCACACACACTGCTACTCAGAAGTGTATCCCCCATCCAGTATGTATGTTCCTCATTTTT
Source organism: Gekko gecko (assembly GCA_029375565.1). Lineage (NCBI taxonomy): Eukaryota > Metazoa > Chordata > Lepidosauria > Squamata > Gekkonidae > Gekko > Gekko gecko. The sequence continues at coordinate 35,392,575 of JAPDNY010000004.1, read as the reverse complement.
GTTACCCAGATGTACAACTTGGCACTTATCCTTGTTAAATTGCATCTTATTCACATCTGCCCACTTTTCCAGTATGTTCAGATCTCGTTGAATTCTATCTCTATCTTCTGGTGTGTTCGCTGCTCCTCCCCATTTGGTGTCATCTGCAGATTTAATGAGTAGCCCTTCCACACCCTCATCCAGATCATTTATAAAAATATTGAAAAGTACCGGGCCCAGCACCGAGCTCTATGGCACCCCAGTGGACACCACCCTCCACTTAGATGAAATGCCATTGACAACTGAGGCAATAGCAATAATAATGGCTAATGATTATAAGATGCCTCAGGGAATGGCTTTTAATTGAGCTCTCATAGTTATAAAGCAGAAGCTGGAAACTGCAGGCTAAAGGCGAACCAGATAGCTTCTCGCACCTGATAAGGGAGGGGCCATATAGGGGAGTGCTTCTCTCTTAACCAGAAAGTCTGCTGACAGCTTGCTCTGCTGGGAATAGTGTTTCTTCTTCTTTCGCAGCAATGTTAAACAGGATGCGCTTACCCACAATGAAAGAGGAAGTCTTATGTGGTTACCTGAATTTCTCAGAAATGTGAAGACAATGTTCAAGTGTTAAGTTTGTAAGCAGAAGTTAAGCAAAATGCTAGCCACTATGTAAGAATTATGTTGCTAGGGGATTTTTTTACCTTTTTGTGCAGCTAAAAACTTTCCAGTGTCACTTCCTGTACTTGAGTCAAGGGGGAGTAACCTCCCTGGCTCTCTGCTATAAGACTGATAACAAACTTGTAAAGGGGGCTGGGTTCTTTTTGGGCTGCTTGGCAGCTGAGCTCAGTCTTCTGCGCAGAAATAAAACAAAGGATTTTCTTAACAGTCTGAGTGGTGTTCCTGGGGCCATAATCTAATCTAATCTGCAACATTTAATGGTGCATTGGCCTTCGGGAAGCCGGGCTCTTGCGGCCCCCTCTAGCCACGACGTCAGGGAGAGGAAGCCCAGCGAGGAACTGACAATCAGCGGGCCCACTCTCCGCTTCGAGAGGCTGACTGTGCTTACTCCTGAGGCAGTCTCTCCTTGGGAGTCGCTCGCTACAGAGAGGACCCAGATAAGAAAACCTTTCGGTCAGGAGGCGCCTCCAACTTCGGACAGGTCAGTATTAATCGGTTCAGCCCCTCCCAGTGTGAGGGAAGCGGGGGCCTGATCAACCCCTGAGCGGTTTCAGCTACTGTCAGGCAGGCAAGGGAGCCTTTTGGCTTCCCTGTGATCCGGGTGGGATTTGTTTGGTGTGACTGGATTGTGTGAATGACAAACGGGGCGTTCTTCGGAACAAACTGAACTCGATTGTTGTCCTCTTAAGCCTACGATTTCCCCTCGGGCGACCGCAGGGGGCTAGGTACGGAGGGAAGCGTCTGTGGTTCAGGGAACTCCTTCTTGTTTCAGGTGTGGTGGAACCCTTACCACCCCCTTGTATTCCCATCCTTGTGTTTGTCTATTTGTCTGTTTGTCATTATGGGTGGGTCCCAAGCAAAGCCCACTACCCCCCTTCAATTCATGCTCAAAAATTTTGGAGATATTTTCAACAGTGACTATGGAGGTGATGACCCCTTGAATCCTACCTTCCTTGAAACCTTATGCACTATTGACTGGCCAGCCTTTAATGTCGGTTGGCCCCCTGAGGGATCAATGGACTTGGAACTTATTAGAAGAGTCTACGTTGCAGTCACTGATCCTCGTTCGGATCACCCTGATCAATTCCCTTACATAGACTCTTGGGATGGCTACGTCCGGACTCACCCTTCCCTGATGAAAAAGACATGGCTGCAATCAAGCCTCCCAACTCCACAAGCTTCACAAGCTTCAGCTACCCTGCGCCCTACTAAGCCGCCCAAGCTGTGTCCAGTGCGGTCTAAGACCCTTCCTCTGCCCATGGGGTCTCGTCCTCAACTCATCCCCTCTGAGGAAGATGACCTGCCCCCGCCTTACTCGGCTGGCAGGTCACGGCAGAGACACCAATCCTTTTTCTGCCTGCCCAGTCCTACCATGACTAGATCAAGGGCTAAAGCGAAGAGTAAATCTGCACTGGAGGAGCAGGAGTCACAACAGCTCCAGGGGCAGGAGAAGGGCTCCGTTCCTTTGCTCCGCACAATAGAGTCTCCTTCAGCCCCACCAGATGCCCCGGAGATGCCATTGATCCACCCACTTCTGCCTAAACGCCAAACTTATCCAGAACTTCCTGTGGATACTGCGCAGTCCTCCGCTGCCTGCAGCCCCGTCAAGCCTTACCCCGCTCTCCCGCTTATTCCGGAAACTTCCCAGTTGGTCAAACCCTCCATGCTGCCAGAGGTGTGCCAGCAGCCTACCCAGGATGGCCAGAAGCCTAGCCAAGATGTCCAGTTGCCTTCGCCCTCGCTCCTCTGCCCCCTACGGCAGGTCCCGGCCGGCGCCCAGGGCAATATTACCTATGTCTACCATCCATTCTCTACTGTTGATTTGTGCAATTGGAAATCCCAGACCACCCCGTATTCTGAGGACCCCAGGCCAATGACTGACCTCATTACTACTATCATGACTACCCATTATCCCACCTGGCGCGATTGTCACCAATTACTGTCTGCCCTCCTCACTGCTGAGGAAAAGCGCCGGGTCTTGGAGGCTGGCCGTAAAGCGGCTGAAGCCGCGCTGCCCCAAGGCGGGGTCCTTGCTGATCACCTCCGGGACAACTTCCCGGATTCAGAGCCCAACTGGGAGCCTACCAACCCTGCCCACCGAGGCCATATGACCGCCTATCGGGGTTTTATACTCCAGGGTCTAAAGGAGGGAGGCAAGAAGCCCATGAATATGGCCAAACTTAGGGATGTTATTCAGGAGCCCAATGAACCACCTTATACTTACCTTGAACGCCTCTACAAGGCATACCGTCTCTATACCCCTTTTGACCCTGAGGCCGAGGCCAACCGTAATATGGTTAATGCCTCCTTTGTTAGCCAGGCCGCCCCCGATATCAGAAGGAAGCTCCAAAAACATGAGGGGTTTGAGGGGATGAACATGTCCCAGCTCCTCGAGATCGCCCAAAAATGTTACATTAATCGAGATAGAGAAGAAAAGCGGGAACAAGAAGAAAAGATGAAAAAGAAGGCGGCCCTCCTCGCGGCTGTGATGAAAGGCCGCAGCCCTGTAGATGATGACAGATACTGGGGGCCCCCAGAGGGACAACAGGGGCCCCTCAACAGGAATCAGTGTGCGTACTGTAAAAAAACCGGACACTGGAAACAGTCCTGCCCAAACAAAATGCCCATGGGAATGCCCCCTTGACCTTCACCGCCGCAGGTGGCCGGGCCCGAGGTCGCGGAAGAGCCGGGGACAACAGGGGCCAATTCCGGGGAAGAGGACACGGGGCTTCCTTCCATGACCCGATGTCTGGCCGCGTTCAGAGAGGTCGTTATTACCCAGCTGGCCCAGTTGACCAGACCAATGATGATGAAGACTGGGGATTTATTGGCATGGCCGGTCTGCCAGCGATGGCTGAAGATTAGGATAGACCGGGTTCCCTCCCTGCCGGCTCCCAGGAACCCATGGTCTACTTGCAAGTTGCGGGGCAACCAATCCCCTTTATGATTGACACGGGAGCCGAATTATCAGTTGTCACCCGTCCTGTGGCACCCTTCACCAACCAAGGAAAGACAGTTGTGGGAATGGCGGGCCAAGAGGTCACCCTTCCAATTTTACAATCCCGCGAGTGTGTGTTGGGAGGCCACCGGGTCCAGCACAAATTCCTCCTCAACCCTGCTTGCCCACTTAATCTATTAGGCAGAGACCTCCTCAGTAAATTGAGGGCGACCCTTTCCTTTGATACCCCCAGTGGAAACCTTGAGATGGCCCTTCCCCATCCCAAAGTCCTGTGCACACTAGAAGTAGATGCCTCTGAAGAGTGGAGACTCTGTGGCCCTGAAACGGCGAGATGTTACCCAGTCTCCACGACTGACAAGGAGTGGGACGTCCCTGATGAAATTGAAGATTTCTATGAGCGCTTGGAACGCGAGGCGTACAGAGGCCTTTCTGCCAGTGACAGAGAATATTTCCGCCTGAAACACTGGAACGTCTGGGCTGAAACCAACCCTCCAGGTTATGCCAAACACCACCCACCGGTCCTGGTCACCCTCAAGCCGAATGCTGTGCCTGTACGAGTGCGCCAATACCCCATTCGTGACGATGCCCGGAAGGTCCTCACGAAACATTTCGATCGCCTTCTAAAAGCTGGAATCTTAATCCCTTGTGAGTCTAGTTGGAACACACCAATCCTCCCTGTCCCCAAGCCAGTTTCTGAGAACGAACCCCAGGACTTTAGGCCGTGCCAGGACTTGCGCGCTGTGAATGAGCGGGTGGAGACCCTCCATCCTGTGGTCCCGAATCCCTACACCATCTTGACCCTGATTCCTCCAGAAGCCTGCTACTTCTCGGTCCTAGATTTGAAGGATGCGTTCTTCAGCATTCCTCTCCATCCCAGGTCGCGCCCCATCTTTGCCTTCGAGTGGAGGAGACCCTCAGAAGCCTGCGCCAAACAATACACCTGGACCCGTTTGCCCCAGGGGTACTCCAACAGCCCGGTCTTGTTCGGAGGGGCCCTAGCGAAAGACTTGGAAGACTTTGACAACCATGGGGGGCGCCTAACGGTGTTGCAATATGTTGATGACTTGCTCCTTTGTGCGCCAGACCTCCCCTGTTGCGCCGGCGGCACCTCCAACTTACTGTCCCTCCTTAACATCCGCGGATACAAAGTTTCCTTCAAAAAGGCCCAATTGTGCCAAACCACCGTCCGTTTCCTTGGATTTCAAATATCCCAGGGGGTCCGTTCACTGGGGCCTGAACGCAAAGAGGCTGTCTGTCGCATCCCCACCCCCAATTCACGTAAAAAGCTCCGGGCGTTCCTCGGGGCAGCCGGCTACTGTCGGTTGTGGATTCCCGGTTTTGCTCTCCTGGCCAAACCACTCTACGAGTCTACCCGGGGAGCAGACAAGGATTCATTTCTGTGGGGCCCCGAACAACAGTCCGCCTTCCAAACTTTAAAGCAAAAGCTCATTGAGGCCCCAGCCCTGGGACTACCAAATCCAGAAAAGCCGTTCTTTCTCTGCGTGGATGAAAAGAAGGGAGTGGCTCAAGGAGTCCTACTGCAGAACTTAGGACCCCATAAGCGTCCCGTTGCCTACCTTAGCCAAGCCCTAGATAATGTTGAAATAGCCTTGCCGCCTTGCCTAAGAGCAGTTGCCGCAGGTTGTCGCCTCATCGAGATGGCCCATAAGTTCACTTGGGGTGGCCCCATGACGGTTTTTGTGCCCCACGGAGTAAAAGCAATCCTTGAAGCGCGTGGCCACAAGTTCTTAACTACATCTCGCATGGCACGATACCAGGCCATCCTCCTTGAAAATCCAGCAGTCCAACTGGCCCCAGCCACCACTCTCAATCCTGCAACCTTTCTGCCCGATATGAAGGAGGACTTAGAACATGACTGTCTTGTAACCACTGATCACATCTTCGCCTCTCGCCTTGATCTCAAGGACCAGCCGATCCCTGAGGCTGACTTAACCTTCTTCTGTGATGGAAGCAGTTTCTTAGACAACCTCGGGCAGCGCAGGGCAGGCTACTCAGTGGTCACGCACAATTCTTGTTATGAGAACTACTCCTTGCCACCCGGGACCTCTGCTCAACTTGCTGAAATCATTGCTCTCACCAGGGCTTTAGAACTCGCCCGAGATAAAACTGTAAATATCTACACTGACTCCATGTATGCCTTTAAGTCAGCCCACGCCCATGGAATCCTGTGGCAAAACCGAGGCCTCATTAATGCTGCAGGCAAAGACTTGAAATATGGCACCTATATCCAGAAGTTAATGGAAGCTATTCAGTTGCCTAAAGCGGTAGCTATCATCCACTGCCGCGGCCACCAGAAGCAGATGGACCCGATTGCCAGAGGCAATGCCATGGCTGACCGCATGGCGAAGGAAGCCGCCCTAGGTAGTTCATCCGCCAACTCCAGCAACGAGCCACCGTGGCCCATACATACATGTCCTGTCTTTTGCAGCCCAGTCGGCACCTGGACCCCCCGATACAGTCTGGAAGAAGTCGAGTGGATCAAATCCCAAGGGGAGTACTTAGTGCGGCTGGGTGGTGGCATATTCCTGGAGGAAAAATTTGGATTCCAGCAAACCTGGGGCGTGAAGTTATGACTGCTCTTCATGAAAATACCCACTACGGAGAAACAGCCCTGGCTCGGTCCATCTCCAGATGGGCGCACCTAGATCGAAAGGATGCTCTAGCTAAAGAAGTATGTTCCAGATGTGTCACCTGCGCTCGTAACAACCCTCGGGAAGGCCCTCGGAGACCACCCGGGATCCAAACGGTAGGCCCAGCCCCAATGGCCCACCTAGTCTGTGATTTCACTGAGATGCCCAAGATAGGCCGCAAACGCTATCTCTTAGTCTTTGTGTGTTCTTATACTGGATGGATTGAGGCCTTTCCCACTGCGACCGAGAAGGCACCAGAGGTTTGCCGGGCCCTGTTGCAAGACTTGATACCACGCTTTGGCCTCCCAGCTACTTTATCATCAGACAACGGCCCATCCTTCTCCTCTGCGGTGACCCAGCAAGTGGCTCGTGCACTTGGCATAACCTGGAAGCTACACTGCGCTTACAGACCCCAAAGTTCGGGCCTTGTGGAACGAGCAAATCGAACAATTAAAGCTTCCCTGCGGAAATTCACCCAGGAAACCGATCTGCCATGGACCAAAGTTTTACCCATGGTCCTGTTCCGTCTTCACTGTCTGCCAAGCAAGCGTACATCAATTTCGCCCTATGAAGCCTTGTTTGCCAGGCCTCCTCCACTAACTCTGGGCATCCACGCTGAAGCTTATCCCTTGGGACGCTTAATTTCCCATAATGAGCTCAAACTCTTAGGACAGCAGGTTCAGGAACTCCAGAGACATTACTCCATCACCTTGCCAGTGCCTGTCTTTGACCAAGTGTGCCCCTTTTACCCAGGTGACTCAGTTTGGGTAAAACGCTGGCGCATTGAACCCATGCAACCTAGGTGGGAGGGCCCATTCACTGTTATTCTCAGTTCCCCAACAGCTGTTAAGGTTGCTGAAAAGAAGCCCTGGATCCACTGGACGCACCTCAAATCCGCTGCCCCCCTTGATAAGTGGAAAGTGTCCCCTGGAACAGACGGCCTAAAGCTCCGCCTCACCCGCCAGCGCCTTGCTTCCCCTGGGCCCGCGACCCAGGTGGACACGGCTGAAGAATCTCCACAACCCTCTGCTGGGACTGACCTGGACTAACAGTCCCTCTACGCACAGGGGAAGATCTGAACTTCGCTGGAAAGGAAAGTCCCTGCTCTAGTCACTCCGGAGGCTGACTAGTCTACGCACGGACCGTCTACCACAAAATGCGTTCTAAAATCATACTGTACCTAATAATCTTTTTCATTGTTAACAAAACTGATACTATTCCTCCCTGTACCCCATGTATCACTAAGACCTATAGGGATAGGCAGATCACTGACACCCTTATCTATTTCTCTGACTTTGAATGTTCCACCAAGAATGTAACTGTGTGTCTGCACCAAGAAACTTCATATAGAGTATGCTGGGGCACAAGGCCCACATGCTACAAACCTGAAAGCAACTCCATCAGGGCCAGGGTCAATGTGTATGCATATTCAGGGTCCATCAGGGGTCAGCCTGTTACCAATAATGCCATGCTGATTGCATCTAATGTTACCTTGCAGACTGACCAGGGTTTACAAGTATGTTTTGATGTGTGTGGAGCCCTGTCAAAAACTCAGGGTTATAAGATTCCCTGTCATAATCTAGACTGGGAACGGTCTTATGTCACCAACCGCCGCTATTTTTACACTGAGTCTGGTGGCAAAGCCTCAACTTCGTATGCACCCAGTACTACCCATTATGCCTATTACTATGCATCCCTTACTGGGGTGGCAAGAGGCCCCCCCGACTTGATCGGGGCCCTGATCCATGGTTCAACCTAACCATACCCCCAGTGTCCACTCATTGTTCAAAGAGCCACTGTACCCCTCTCTGCCTACGCTTTAGTCCCACAGCCGCGGCCGAAGGCACCCGGCGCCACACTTATGGCATTGGGATTGACGGTAGTGGCCGAGATCCATTTGGCCCAATTGTAGTAGAGATGCTGGGCTATAAACCTGCACCAGCGGAGTTAAAGGTACATACCACATTTTGGAAGGAAATGGGAAAGGCCATTGAGATTCCCCCGGTCACTAAAAACCTTTTCATTGATTTAGCAGAAAGAATTGCTGGGGAACTCATGGTTAAAAACTGTTATGTCTGCGGGGGTGCGACTTTTTCAGATCAGTGGGTTTGGCAATCGATGGAAATACCTCTCACTAACCTCTCTGTCAGGTTTAATCTCACCTGGGCCGATACCAAGCGTCCAAGCCGTTGGGTCCTGGAAAACACACTGGTCGGGGAGCTGTGTTTCATCAGACAGGGGGGGCCATTCAACGTGTCAGTAGGGCAGTTAGACTGCGAGACAGGATGGGTGTGTAATAATTCCCAAAAACAGCAGTTTGTCTCCTTCTCTAACCGAAATGTCACTACAGAGCCACCCCTTGTTAATCTGGGGCCCCTACAGGACGTCTGGAACTCCCCGTGTAATGTTAGTTGGAAATGGGTGGCTCCAGACTCCTTCTACTGGATCTGTGGTACCACAGCATATGCCGTCCTTCCCCGCCGGTGGTCTGGAGCATGTGTCCTGGGCACCATCAAGCCTGGCTTCTTTCTACTGCCCTTGTCTACCGGGGAACGCCTAGGAGTCACTGTCTATGACTCCCTGGGCCGGTCAAAGCGGTCTATCCCCAGCTTTGAGGACCGGACCCTCCACATAGGCTCTTGGAAAGATGATGAGTGGCCCCCTGAACGTATTATCCAGGTCTATGGCCCAGCTACCTGGGCAGCTGATGGGACCTATGGGTATAGGACCCCTATCTACATGCTTAATCGCATTATCAGGCTACAGGCAGTGCTGGAAATAATCACCAATGAAACCTCAGTGGCTCTCTCTCTGGTGGCAAAAACAAACACTCAGATGAGAACAGCCATTTACCAAAACCGCCTGGCCCTAGATTATCTGCTTGCTGAAGAAGGAGGGGTGTGTGGGAAGTTTAATCTCACTAACTGCTGTTTGCAGATAGATGACAATGGAAAGGCAATAGAACAAATTACTGATCGCATGCGAAATTTAGCTCATGTCCCAGTCCAAACATGGTCCGGAATATTTGAAACTGAAGGGTGGTTCAGTGGAATGTTTGGGGATTGGAAGCGGACCCTTTTCCTAGTGGGTTTGGCTTTTGGAGGCCTCCTCATGTTGCCATGCCTAATTCCCTTAATCAGGGGAATGGTTAACCGGGCGGTGCTTGCGGTAACACCCCCAGATGCTGTCCCCGCTAAGCTTATGTATCTATCTGCTTCGGAGCGCCGGGCAGTCTATCACAACCGCCTGAAGTTCAATCGCCCCTGGCCCACTGCCTCCTACTCCCCAGCAAAAGTTGATAATGACAGGAAATACAAGCAGACACGCCTTTAAGGTGGTCGCTCAGATGTTGGTGGTCATTCTCTCCTGTCGGCGAGTTGACCAAGAGGAGGGAGTGAGGCAATAGCAATAATAATGGCTAATGATTATAAGATGCCTCAGGGAATGGCTTTTAATTGAGCTCTCATAGTTATAAAGCAGAAGCTGGAAACTGCAGGCTAAAGGCGAACCAGATAGCTTCTCGCACCTGATAAGGGAGGGGCCATATAGGGGAGTGCTTCTCTCTTAACCAGAAAGTCTGCTGACAGCTTGCTCTGCTGGGAATAGTGTTTCTTCTTCTTTCGCAGTAATGTTAAACAGGATGCGCTTACCCACAATGAAAGAGGAAGTCTTATGTGGTTACCTGAATTTCTCAGAAATGTGAAGACAATGTTCAAGTGTTAAGTTTGTAAGCAGAAGTTAAGCAAAATGCTAGCCACTATGTAAGAATTATGTTGCTAGGGGATTTTTTTACCTTTTTGTGCAGCTAAAAACTTTCCAGTGTCACTTCCTGTACTTGAGTCAAGGGGGGAGTAACCTCCCTGGCTCTCTGCTATAAGACTGATAACAAACTTGTAAAGGGGGCTGGGTTCTTTTTGGGCTGCTTGGCAGCTGAGCTCAGTCTTCTGCGCAGAAATAAAACAAAGGATTTTCTTAACAGTCTGAGTGGTGTTCCTGGGGCCATAATCTAATCTAATCTGCAACACAACTACTCTCAGCGTGCAGTTCTCCAACCAGTTCCCTGTCCACCTAACTATCCCAGAATCCAGTCCACTGTCCTCTAGTTTACCCATCAGAACATCATGGGAACCCTGTCAAAAGCTTTACTGAAATCCAGGTAATTAATATCAGCAGCATTCCCTCCATTCAATAAGCTCATCACTCAATCAAAGAAGGAAATGAGGGTGGTCTGGCATGACTTGTTGGGGACAAATCCATGCTGACTTTCCCAGATCACGAAGTTGTCCTTTAGATGCTCTCAGATCGATCCCTTTGAAATCTGCTCCAGTGTTAGATTTTACTGACTGGCCTGTAGTTTCCTAGGTCATCCTTCCTCCCTTTTTAAAAAATTGGGATAACATCTGCCCTCCTCCAGGTTTGTGGCACATCTCCCTTTCTCCAAGAGGTCTGGAAGATAATGAACAAAGGCTCTACAAGCTCTCTAGGAAGTTCTTTGAGTCCTCTTGGGTGCATACCATCTGGCCCAGGGGATTTTTACTCACTCGGTGAAGCCAGGTACTTCTCAACTACCTTTCTGTCCATGTCAACCAGCAGCCTGGACACCGTGCCTTACCTACTACCAGGAAAAAAACTGAGGCAAAATAGGCATTAAGCCTTTCTGCTTTCTCTCTGTCCTCCATCAAAGCCCTAGCTGTATATAAATCCTAATGTAGTTTGTTGTTATTTTTTTTGTTTTCTTTTTCGATTACAAAAACCTGCCTAAGGTTTAGCCTTATCTCTGAACTCACCCAGTACTTATGCATCTTGACTCTAAAGGGCCCTTCCTGACAACAACAACCCCGCCCCCTATAAATAACAGTTGAGGAGGTTCTGTTCCACTGTATCTGAGGAAGTGCCCTTGTACAAGAAAGCTCATACCGTGAATGAAGCTTCGTTGGTCTTAAAGGTGCCGCTGGATTCAAACTTTGTTCCTCACCTCTAGTATTATTACTTTATCGGTATAATAAAGTTTAAAAGTGATATTAGAGCTTAAGCTAGCCCCATGACCTCACTTTATTCCTTCAAAACATAGGTTATCTATTGGAAAGCTAAATTTAATACTTCCCTAAATCAACGTTTTTGGGGGTCTGTTTCATGTGTAATTTCTCCTGACAGTAGTAGGCAGAATAAGGCCCTTTTGCAGTGGCGGTAGTGTAAGACTATAAAATTGGATGGAAATAGGGTCAACGAACTGTCTGAGCAAACCAATACTATGTATAATTTTAAGAATAATTACTTATTAATTGGACACTGGGAAGAGAGACCTGAATGGACTAAAACATCTCTCTAAGTCTAAAACTATATTTTAAAGGGAGATTAGGGTACCTGTTTTCTTCACAAGCACATCTAATTATTCTAGTTTAAGCCCCGCTTTAATCTGAAGCCCTAGAGTGCAGTTTACAATGTATTTAAACTAAAACATTAAAAGAGTAGAGGTGCTAGGATTTTATCGTACATTTTTATTGGCTGGCGTCTGTTTGTTCTGGCATTCTCTGTAGGCCTATAGACATTTCTAAAGAAAGAGGTATAGAATTTTGGCAATTCTTTCATTTCAGTCCATGGAGAACCAGCATTTCCCCCCCCTTGGTTCATTCTTGGAGATGTCATCTCATGATCATTGGTCAGAGGGGCAAATATGCAGGGGAAATGAAGATCAGTCTGGTCTTTTGTGACAAAGTGGCTCTCAGCTTTGTTATTTGCAGTGACAGTTGGTGGCAGGTTCAGTTGTATTCAGTGAAAGGTGGTCTCTGCAATCAGGGTCATGACCTTCACTTGCCAAAGAGTGATAAGTTGCCTAGTCTCACTAATCAGCACAAGAGATAGGAAGAAAGACTGTTTGAGTTCAACTGGTGTTCATTAAACTGGCACAGTCAGAGGACACTATCTCTGGGTCTGACAGATGTTTGCATGTACATTGTCCAGAACTACAGATAAGTTTTGGTGGTAAACATTCACATTGCCTCCAGTTCGGTCTTCACTGCCTTTAATGTTATCTTAACATTGTTTTATGCTCTCCAAGATAGGAAGCTCCAGGAAGCAACCTTTTGCATATTTGCTTTCCTCCGGAGGAAAGACTACTGCAGAATTGTGGGCTACAGTTTTACAGAAAGGTAGCTGATTAAGGCTGAAATGAGACAAGATGTGGGAAATCCACGACTGGACCTTCTGATATTTAATCTTATGTAAAAGAAGCCATGGAGCCCCCCTAAAATGGATTTCTTGAGCCGTCTCTAAACTTCATAAATTGTACGTTATCTATTGAATGTTGACTGTGCCCTTCCTCTGAGGTGCTCATCCTATCATTGTCACTGTCATCCCCTATTGTACATTCACAACAATCCTGTAAAGTAGGTTAGGATGAAAGAGAATGACTATGCACAAGTTGCCCAGTGAGGTTCCTGACCCTAATGTAAAACGAGGTACCGTGAAAGTAAAACATTAATCAAGCCACCATTTATTGTAGGTCAACTAAATTTCTTACCACAGTTCCCACAGGCACTGGCTCCATCTAAGAACCTTTAACACAGTGGGGAAGGAAGGGAAACCATCATCTTGTTAGATTTTTTCCTTTTCTAATAAAGTTGTCATACAACAGCCTTAATAACAGAGCAGCATCCTTCTCCTTGCCACCTACTGCTGTCACATTAAAAATAATGAAGAGAGTTGGAAGCTTCAAAAGTTATTATGTGCCAGCAATCAGAAGAATAGCTTGAAGCCATTCCAATAAGCTGGGCGCCTGCCGAGTGCAGTAGAACCGTGCTTTGACTAACACCAGTTTGAAAAAGATGCAGTTCCTTAGTGATGTCAAGCACAGAACATAAAGAGCAGCTTCTGAGTGTGATAGAGAGTAACACTTGATTTGGAGCGATTGCAGGCATTCTTCCAGCAACAACAAACTAAACCAATTTCTTTTTCTTCCTCTTCTCCTTCTCCTTCTTCTTCTTCTCCTCCTCCTCCTTCTTCTCCTCCTCCTCCATCTTTTAACTTCCCAACAATCCCAGAAAGTATTAAGAGAGAGCAACTTAATGAAGTCAACTCAGTGAGCTTTAGTCTCAGCGGGTAGCCATGTTGGTCTGCAGTAGAACAGTTAGACTCTAGTCCAGTAGCACTTTGGAGACCATCAAGAGTTTCATGGCAAAGGTTTCAAGATTTAAACCTTATACCCTGAAATTCTTGTTGGTCTCTGAGGTGCTACTGGATTCAGATTTAACCAGTGAGCTTTGTAGCTGTGTTGGGACATGAATCTGCATTTCTCACGGCCATGCCTAACACTCCACCTCCACACAGGGCCAGATTGGCCATTGGGCTGACATGAATATGAAACTGTTTATTTCTTTGTTCTTCCTGATAAATCTCATGATCAAGCTCAGGAGACAACTCATGCCAGTTAATTTACTGCACTTGATGAAAAAGACAAGGTTTTTCTTGTTGCTGGTTTTGAGAGACAAAGAATCAACAACACTGTCTCTCAAAGCCAGCCACAAGGGAAAAAATTCCAGTATCCTGAATAATATTACACAGCCTCTAGAATCTGCTATTTTCTGCGAGATCTGGAATGGTATACTTCAGCCATTCAGCAGGTACAGTCTAAATGTGCAAAGTGTCTGAATTCATATTCTTCTTAGATATTGGTGTGTGTGTGTGATAAAAGCAAATCTATTTGAATGGTCCGTGTTATTGTTGAATCTAATGGGTCAGATTATTTCCTAAGGGTTGAAATTGCCTTGTTGCTGCATGTTTCACAAATGATCACTAATGATAATGTAACTAATTTCTTCTAAAATAGATTTAAACAGTCCTCCAGTCCACCATAACTTAAAAGCATCTCACTGCTTTGTTCCCTTGAGTGCTAATAGTTATATATGTCATTTAAAAAAAATTACAATGACATCATTCATGACTTTACCAGTTAAGTCAGAAAAGGGAAACAACAAATAGCATGAAAAGATTAGCATAGTGATTGATTAATGTTTGAAGATTTTCTGTATGATTTTAATACATTTGTCAGTCTTAGATAATTTGGCATTTTTTTCCCAACATGGAATACATATTTAGGCTCTTCCCTCCTATTAGCCTTAGGCTCTTCATACTATAATCCAGATGGAAGAGGGGAAATGTTGTCCCTGGGAACTATGCAAGCACTTCTAGGGCTTTTTCGGCCCCATCCCAAGCAGCTGCCAGGGCAATGGCTGAGCCAAAAAGCAGGCCTCTCTCTCCACCAGCTGGCTCTTTGGTTGCATTGGTGGGGTCAGTTACCAGGCCCATAGCCAGGATTTCTTTTGTTCAGGGGGCATTTAAATTTTTAAGGGGGCAGTTAAATAGCAGTTAATAAAATTAATCTGATGCCTGTCTTTAAAGGGGGAGGATCCCAGCCTTTTTCTAGCCTTTCCTTTTAAGGGGCAGGGCAGCAAGCATGTCAGTTCCTCGGAAAAACAGCTCAGAGAGCATTAAACTGCCTTCAGGAGGCATTTAAATGCCTTTTGAGTTCCCTTCCACAGGGCAAGAAAACTTAGGGCATTCAGAGTGGCACCTTCAATACATCTCCAACAATCCCCCTTTCTGCTAGCCCAGTCCTGCTGTAGACCACCTAGGTCACGGTGACTCTTTTAAAATCATTCCCATGAGCCTTTGGGAAACATGCCATGACCTAGGTGGTATACAGCAGGACTGAGCTAGCTGAAAGGGGGATTGTTGGAGATGTACTGAAGGTGCCAGTCTCGAGTGCCCTTCTAAGATGTCTTGCCCTGTGGAAGGGAACTCAAAAGGCATTTAAATGCCTTTTGAGCTGTCTTTTCCTGAGTCCCGTGGTGCCCCCCCAAAAAAATTCCACAGTGGGAGGGAGAGGGGAGCCCTGGCTGCTTCTAGGAGCAGGCAGTAGGAGTCTCTCCTCAAAAATAAGGTTTCTGACATGGCTGTTTGTGGGGCTGGTGTTTTAATTTAGGGTGCAGGGCCCCAGAATGCCCCACTGTAGCTTCAGGCCTGTCAGTTACCCTCCCCCAGCCAATCAGGAGGTTGCTAGGCACTCTGCCTGCCTTAGCTCCAAAGGCATGGTACAGCAGGACCATGGTGCAGCAGGAGGGAGCCAGTGTGATGCCCTTTTCCAGTACCATTTAGCTTCCCAGTCTGCCCTTGTGCTAAGCTGAACACAATCTTCCAGCCCTGTCTGGTGGCCTGCTATGGCCTCTATAGCTCTGCTGCTTTCTTGGAACTCCAAAATCAGGGATTGTTGTCGGTACATTGTGAAGGCTGCCCAGAGGTTGGTGGGTCATAAGTTTGTATACCTGATTTAACCTCTTCCCTTACTCCGCTCTGATAGTACAACCCATCTACATGTCTTCCAGCATGGAGGATCATGTCCATTTTTTAAAGTATCAGCATACAATAACCGCATATACATGTCCCTTGTCCAGGCAGAGTTCTTATTTCTGTGTGTAGCCTGAGCTTCTGGAATTAAATGTACTTTTGTTGCCCAGTCGCACAATCGAGTCCGATTCTTCGTGACCCCATGGACCAGATCACGCCAGGCCCTCCTGTCTTCCGCTGTCCTCTGAAGTTTGCTCAATTTCATCTTCGTTGCATCGATGACACTGTCTAACCATCTCATCCTTTGCCATCCCCTTCTTCTTTGACCTTCAATCTTTCCCAGCATCAGAGTCGTCTTTTAAATGTGCTACCTTTGTTCAAACAAAAGCAAAACACAAACTTTGCCTGCTTATTAGCTAATGCCCACAAACCAAAATTGCTACAAGGATATGAAAGGTGGGGTGATTATTTCTAAAGAAAGTTTTAAAATTCTGCCCATCTGTTCCTGTGACTTGAGACTGATAGGCTAGACATCAGTAAGTAACCATCAAAACAAAACAGAAGAACTGCAGACCCCTGGAATGCTGTAACCGTAGAACCCCATTGTCGGGTTCCAGGAACTGCTTCGTGCCCCCAGGTCTTCCTTGAATTCAGATGCCAGAATCACAGACTGGTATACCTTATTAGCCATAGCAGTGGTTCCCCTGCTTGTAAACTCTCTGTAAACAGTAGTGCCAGTAAAACTGTGAGTAAAATTCAAGTGTCTCCAGCAGTGCCTTTGCAGACTCTCAGAAAAGCTGTTCAGTAATCAGGACAACAAGTGCTGACAGAGATTCAGCCATCCAAGACAGCATCATCTGGTACAAGAGACCAGATTTAATCTTAGGGGGCCCCAAACTTTGACTAGGTTGCTTTTTGGTCATAGTAATTTGTGCAAATTGTAAGGGAGAGTGAGTGCTGCAAACAACTTAATGTTTTGCGTAAAATGTACCATCAATGAAATCACGCTTGGTTTTTTATTCATATTCTACATACATGCTTTCTATAATCTGATCTAGCAGGTAATAATAGTTTTCTCTTATTTCTCTCACTCAGAAATTCAGCGTACCTTAAAGATGAAGCAAATATTTGCTATGAAAGGTTTTTCCCTTGAAATGAATCACCCTAACCTCATTCAGGCTTCTGTGAAAAAAATTTCCATCATTGTTCCACTGAAGACAATAGAGTCATCAGTAGCCCTGCCGATACTATCCAGATAGCTGGGGTTTGCCTGGATTCCAGGCATATGGCACCCAGCATCTGTGGAAGGCATTAAATGGCATGAGGTTCAATCCCAAGCAGAGCTACCTTCTTTTAGGTCTATTGACTCCAACGGACAGAAGGTGTAACTCTGGGTAGGATTGTGCTAAATGGTCTAGATTCTTAGCCTTTGTTTTTGTTTTTTAAAGTAAGTCTCTGCTGGCCTTGTAGTACTGGAAATATGACATGGGGAAATGTACAGGTAGTGTTCCATCCAGTTGTTCAGCAAGAAGTAAGCTTGTTTCTACCTTCTAGCATTCCAGACAGTGAGTGGAAACCACACTTTCTACTTGATCAGTGAAGAAGTCACACACAGTAGCCCTGCTAGTTGGATGGAAGGATTTGGGGGATATGGAATGTGCCTGTTAGTATTTAAAAGCAGGGTACCTGCAAGGACTCATAGGGAGTCCCTCTGTATCCATCTCCCCACACTCTGTCTTGTTGCACTTCCCCTGGCCAGTCTAATAGCCTGTCCCCTTTCTCTGCTTCTTTCTCTCTGTCCCTCCCACCGACAAGCCTGCTTTTATCTGCCCCCCACAGTCTTTAGCTTTACCTCCCCCTGGCAGCCACTCCCATTTTCTTCTCTCCCACCCAACTAACTCCCCTTTCCTGTTCTTCCCCCTTTAGCTTCTCTTTCTTCTCTTTCCCCTGCTTCTTTCTCATCCTGTGTTTTAGTCTTTTCAGTCCCCACCCCCAGAATTAGCTGACAATAGCAAAGGCTTAGAAGGCTCAACAATATTGTTGTCGTTTGCTTAGCAGCCCCCCAAAATAGCCACTGAGATCTCAGTATGTAGTCTTGTGAGCTCTTAGTCGATATTTGCCTCTTAAAGCAACAGATGTGTTTCTGTTTTGGAGGTTTTTAACCCTCTAATATGTGCGTGTGTGTGTGTTTTACTTTTTTCCTTCAATCTTGGATCTTCCCTTGGGTTTGCAGGAAAATCCCCTTCTTTCCCTGGCCCTACTGTGTGGAATTTTTTATTCACACACTAGGGACCAATTCAGGAGATATGTTTATACAGCAGTTTTACTGGGTTATTCACTTGGATTGTGACAGTGAAGGTAAAAGGGCTGCTAGTGAACCTAGTCTGGATCTACATCATCCTCAGCAAATGAGAACCATGGCTCATTTTTAGGAGATGAATAGCACGTAATATTTTGAAACCCCTTTGAAAACAGTGTGACTGTCTTTCTGTCTGATCTTTATAGCATCCTTCCTCCAAGGAGCTCAGGAGTTTCTTGTACGTAGGTGTGTATATAATTACAGGCTCAATATTACTTCAGCTGAGTAATTATGAGACCATTCCAAAGGAAAATTCATAAACTATAGCAGGGAAGATGGCATTTTTTTAGGTCCCAGCTGCCAAGGTTTTAAGGGGGTGGGATGAAAGGGAGTTCCCTCTCACACTTGGAACTTCTGCTTTCATATATTTGAGGAGCAGGTGCAGAGTTATGTATTGCTGGAGCAGCAACATGAATAAATAACAGTCTTCCCCCTTCCTCTCAAACATGCTTTGTTGTGAAGAATGACCTTATTTCAAATACCATTGAGCAAATATACAGCAACATATTAATCATTCTGTCCCCAATTTTTGTGGTACACGCCATGGGAAAATAAGAACCTTCTGATAGAAACCAAAGTCATATGCTTAGTTTCATTATTAGCAAAACATTACCATAATATGCAAATGAGGTCACTTGGATTTTAATAACAGGGATAAGATCTTGAAAGTTTTTGTTGTCATTTAATTAGGGATTTGTGGCCTAACTCTCACCTTACTGAGAAGCCCAAGATAGGTACTGCTTATATCCTTAGATTACCATTGAATCAATATCCTCAAAGAAGTAGGAGTCTGCAGTAATTGAACTGACTCTTGAATTTACCTTCATGCAATTTGGGATATCTGAGTTTCTTAGGAACTGGAAGCAAACTAGGTTCTGGTTTCTTCCATAGTGCAGACCAATATCTGAGGTACAGGACTGTATTTTCAGGATTTGTGTCCTGAACTGCTATTACCACACTGATTGTTTGCCTGTTTCAGTGTCTGGATTCTTGAATATGTGAGGTATAGGTATACTTGCCTTTAAAAAATGTTCTTGAATGTGTGGATGTTCACTTTTTCTTCAAAGCAGGTCACTATAATTGTTTCCCTAACTGCTATACCTAGTTAAGATTTTTTTTCCATCCCACAGTAATCCCATCCAGTCAGGAATCACATAGAGAACATAATGATGCCATGACACTGTATAGGCAATCCAGTGTGGGTACATGCTGACATCACTAAAAGCAAGTGAAATAAAGTTTATCAGCAGCCCTTGACTAATCACTGAAAGCAGGGCCCCCCAACTCTTTTGAGCTTGCAGGCACCTTTGGAATTTTGACACAGAGTGGTGGGAATGGCCACAAAATGGCTGCCACGGGAGGTGGAGCCAGCCACAAAATGGCTGCTGCAGCTTACCATCAGTCACACAGGATCGTTGTGCTGAGGAGGCAGCTGCTGCCAAAACAATGGGCCATTGGCCTGATTCAACATTGGCTTCTCTTATGTTCTTATGTTCTTAATGTTTCTTTAAAAAATCTGCACAGCCAATCAAATCTCTGGTGGTCACTCAGAAGCCTCGCTGGGCAAAAGCCCCATTTGGCACTGCACACTTGCTAAGAACACTTGGTGGGTGCCAGGAAAGGTGCTGGTGGGTGCCATGGTGCCAATGGGCACCACACTGAGAACCCCTGTCAAAAGACAAGGATAAAATTATTCTTAAGGATTGTTCCCCTTCAGCTAACCCTTGAATATCAGAGAGCAATAATGGGGGCAGTATATGTATTTTTTTAGGAGGCTGCTTGGTTTTGAAGGTTAAGGAGCTCACTCTGGAAGGAAAGTTATTGTTTGTAGCAGCAACACCAAAAATTGTGCTCTATACTAATAAAAAGTATGGGAGTACTAAGTAGCATGTAGATGAAATGAGAATACTTATCAAAGCTGTAATTCTTTTTGATGAGATCTCAGGTAAAGGCATCTACCCTGTAGGTTTGCTGGGGTGGGAGCTGTCCATTTCTATAAATAAAAGGCAGCCACAACAAATCCCATGACCTTCAGTACAGCATCACTGAACAGAAGAGGGATGTGCCCACTTCAGCCTTCATTCTCCCGTGCTTTAGGTTTCCTACGGATGCAAACCTGTATACAGTGAGCTGGAAGTCAGCCTCCTTGAATGAATGGGACTTCTTCCTGAGTTAACATGCATAGAATTGCACCTTAAGCATGTCCAAAGCTTGGGTAGTCAGAGGCCTGAGGATGATATGTGCTCTTTAATGTCCAGCTCTCCAGTGCTTCCTAAACAGATTCCAGAAGTCACACTTTGATGTGTGAACTTCCGTGGACCTTTTCTGATTGTTTATTTTTAAATAGCACTCAGTGGGCACTGCTCTTTCAGAGGTTAAGGAAATGTCCAGGATCTGGTCACTATGCATAAAACTTTACTTCAGCAGCAAAATATGCACACACACACACCCCACAATGTATTTGGTTAAGGGAAAATATTCTCTTGCCATGTGTGGCTGTGTTCAAAAACGTAGCCAGTTCTTTTCTAGTAGTATTGAAACCTGGCAGCTGGGGAATGCCTTCAGGATGACAGATTGTCAGTGTAGTCAGCGACTTGGAATGTGTCGTGTGTGTATATATTTTTAGTTGGCAAGGAATGAGTGAGTCCCTTTGGAGCCCAGGCGTCTTAAAAAATGTACGAAAAAACCCTGATGCCAGCAAAAGCCCACAGGAATCCAGCCTATTGTCGCTATTAGGAAGGCGTCAAACACTCCTGCTTTCCATGCTACTTCTCAGAAGCTGTAAAATTCCACTGAAAGAGAATGTTATTGCCTTCTGCAGGTAATCTGCAGGATAAGCTTGTGACAATGGCGAAGGGTATTTCTTGATCATTGCCACTGAGGAGTTATTTTGGGTAGAGGAAAGAGACTAAAAATGTTTTCTTATCAGTGGCCATTTTCAGTTCAAATGCCTTTATTTATTTATTTTTCCCCAGAGTTCTTTGCATATGTAACCTGTCCTATCCCATTGGTGGTCAGAATGTGACAAACATGTTTACAGCCAAGGATATCATACAGTTACACTTCATCAGGGAGACTAGCCATGCTTGGTTCCAAGTCCCGTGTTATGTCTTTTTATGTGTGTGTGTGTTAAGTGCTGTCAAGTTGCTTCCAAGTTACGGCAACTCTGTGAGTTAATGCCCTCCAAAACATCCTATCCTTAACAGCCTTGCTCAGGTCTTGCAAACTGAGGGCTGTGGCTTCCTTTATTGAAGTCAATCCATCTCCTGTTGGGTCTTCCTCTCTTCCTGCTGCCTTCAACTTTTCCTAGCATTATTGCCTTTTCCAGGGACTCCTGTTGCCTCTTTATACCTTGATGAAAAACCATACTGTATAACTCACTGATCTCCACTACACTTGATCATAATTTTACTCCACCCAATGTTGGTATGTTGATCCTGCTCGTTGAAAGCCAGCCTAAAAATAGCAGAGCATTGTTGACACTGTAAGTTTTGATAAGACACGGGGGGAGAACAATTTTGGAAAAGCTACTGAGAATCTGCCTGTACTGGTGGTGGCCAAGCTTGATAGCAAATGAGCCAAAATCAAAGGTACAAGAGCGCCACAGCATTGTGTACAATGATGTTTATAGAGCCCTCTCGTTCTTCAGTGTGGTTTTGCATTTATTCTGTTGAACCCTGGAACTGATTTCCAGGACCAAGTGAGAATCCTTTGCAAATTGCCTGCATGCCACAAATATGTACATGATCAAGCATGATCAGGTATGGAGTGTGGAAGATTAACCTATGGCATAGAAGCCAATAGTGGCAAAACCGACAGGATGCAATGATAAGTCTCTAACATTCATCAGGGCCTAACTGCACAACTTATTATTCCTGTTCCATCCCTGAGTCCAGCCTGTGCTCAGAACATACATCCCAGGTGGACAGGGGTCTGATTTGGATCAGGATCACAGCATGTGGGGAGTCTTCACCCTGCATCATTTTTGTGATCTGAAACTGGGGCCACCCCATTGGGAAGACTTAATGTAAATGTGATGGCTACATGTAGATTTTCCTAATGAGGCAAACAGTGGCTCCCTGGAGCCATTTCAGTTTGGGAAAATGGCATATGGGGGAAGGTTTAATCCCTTTCACTCAACGTATCATGGCTGCAATCCGCATCAGGTCCCCGTTTGCTTCTGAAATTAATACCAAGCACATAGCTTTCAGACCATATCTCTTATGTTGCAAAGAGAGATGTGAGGTTCATGTGCTTATATAGAAAGCCCTCCCAAAGCCACTGAGCTAGCCATTTCATTTGTGGAAAGTCTGTAGCAAGCTTTGTCAGAGAATTCCCTGTTGTTGTCACAAGTTCTATTTGACTGTGATAATTAGAAAAGCATTGCTGTCGGTTTTATCTCTCCTGATGCTTTGAGTCGGAACCAAAACCTGAATTGCAGCGATCACAGTATAAACCAGAAGGGAGGGTGGAGAAAATGCAGAGGAATCAAACTGCACTCTTTACTTGAGCTGTTTATGAAGGAAAGGGCCTGCAGACAGATTCCTACTACTTGTCCTACATTTCTAAGACACTCTTTCTTGTACAAGAAGGCTGCCAGCAAAATAAATGCACTTACCCATATTTTGATGCCATTTTCCTGCTGCTGGTAGTTTTTCTTTACTATAAAAAAATGTTGCTAAATAAAGGTGTAGTTTGACTATGCAATTGAGTGGTCAGGCTTGTTGATTTGTTTTTTAAAACATCTATTTACAAACCCTGGTGCCTAGCTTAGCAGGCAGAACTGATGCTGAAGAGGGTCCCTGACACTCCATTTCCCTTCTGAGCTGCCAGACCAAGGGAAATGTACTTGATTTGTCTGCAAAATTGTTTTAGAGTTTGTTTTTTTAGTCCCCTGCCAAGCCTCGGAAAAGTGAAGGATAGGTCTAACCCAGAATCTTGTTCCCCCTCTGTAAACATTAGAAGAACCCTTTGAAGAGACTCAGATGATTATTGCATCCTAACACAAATTCTTCAGGAGTGACAGCTGACTTCTCAAATCACAGAGCTTGATCATTTTTGCATCATCTCTACCATGTGTTCCAGAGTTCCTGAATAAATGCTGTGAACTAGGGATGAGTCAATACTTGCTCCTGATTATGTGATTTTGAGCCCGTTATCTAATTCATTTGGATGCCAATGGTCTTGTCTGTATAATGAGAAACAACCAGTATTACTGCCAGTCTTTGTCAAGAGCATTGGGGGAGCTGTTAATAAATGAATCCTATGCATGGAACACCATTAATTTCCAAAAGAACTTCATTTCTAAAACAACGGATGGCCTTATAAAAGTAAGTTCTCCCTAGAATATTGAATAACAGGCCAGATGTCTGGCTTAAGACCATTTAGATCTCCTGCATTTTCAAAACACTGAAGCTGCATGGCTCCAGCTAATCTGGATGGGGATCCACAGCTCTATCCCTTGGTATTGGCCTTTGAAAACTCAGTGCCGTTATCCTAGTTTTCCTTTGTAGAGGATTAAATCACACTAAGTTAAAACTGTTTCCTTCTTAAACTACACATACCCAGAGAATATATCTCACTTATGTGCCCCAGAAAGAGCAAATGGGTGATGCATTCTAAGTGTATGTATATATTTACAAAAATATTTCTAAGTTGTCAAAATCAATTATTGAAGATGTTTATTAAAATTCTATCTTCATTTTTGAAAGGATAATGTCTTCCTTGCCATGAGGAATTGTTTGCTTTTAAAGTGTCTAATCTTGGCATTTTTCCTAATCTGTCTCTGTTTCTAGAAGGTGATTCAGCAGTAATATCTTTAAAAGGCAAGGGAGCTGGGCGGGGGGGGGAGAACTCACATATCTAAAACCTGTCCTGAATTTCTGCAATAAATCTGTGAGTCTGGGAATTGTTAATGTCATATAATGGGACAAAGATGATAAGGAAGTACTTGGGTAACCTGATTCATATATTCTCATTGCTTATTTACAAGTATATCCAGCACAAAAAGAGGCAAAGAGAGAGTCGAGAGAGATGGAGAACGCAATGTTCTTATGAACAGGGAGATGCAGGAAGTTTGGTCATTTTGGCTGGACATGCCTTAAAGCTCCAGAGGGCTCAAAGAAAGATCTCTCACACCTCCATTCTAACCACAACAACTTCCAAGGAACTAAGAAGTCAGATCTGTTTAAGCTTCCCCCTGGATTGAAACTTACAGTTAGGATCGGCTGCCAAACTGAGGCAAGAGTAGGGAATGTGGTGGCTGTGTAAGTGAAACTCTAAGCCTGCATGATATATAACACTGTAAAATGCAATGAAGGTTCAATAAAAAATGTTATTAGTAATAGTAGTGAATCATTTCAACATTGTCAGGAGAAAAAAAGCATCTGAGAACTTCTAAATTCGTTTATGTACACAATTTCCCAACATTGTTGGCTACTTCTCTCTTCAATAATTAATATTTAGTATAGTCCACCTTTGCAACTAAGGATTGAAGGGTCAGCAATATCGATTAACTCCCACATAGCAGAGGCCCTGAGACTTTGACCTCTTCCCCCAACAGCAGAGTTAGAGCCAGGGCTTTGCCAGAGACTTTCCTTTAGGCATCTCAGTTGCTCCCTACCCTTTCCATCTACTTTGTTTTGTGCACAGGAGTAAGCTACTATCTATATATCTAATAGCCAAGATGCCCCCTCTGCATGAATATCTAAATCCGCTCATCCAGAGTGCATGGAGGGTAAACAGATTTTCCTGCACACTTGGGGAACTTCCCAGGTGTGCAGAAAAATCTGAAATGTTGAAAAAACTATACAGGGAATACTTAAATCCCACAAAAAGTAAAAGAGCATTCCCTGCACATGTGCAGAGAATGCACTTATCACTGAGAACTGTGGCAGAACCGTGCAAGGCTCGCCACCATTGCTGCTGGTGGCAGTGGGGAGAAGCCTTAGCGGCCCAGCAGCTGGGAACCGTGGCTGTTGCTGCTGTTGATATGGGGGGGAGCCTTGCCAGCCCGGCAGCTAGGAGCAGTGCAGGGCTCATCGCCATTGCTGCTGTCAGTGGGGGAGGGGAGTCTGGTGGGCCTGGCGGCTAGGAGCCATGCAGGGCTTGCCACCATTGCTGCTGTTGGCGGTGGCAGAGGGAAGAAGCCTTGGTGGGCTCACCTGTGGCCGCCTCCTCCTTTTCCATGCAGAACTCCTGCTGCTTCAGCAGGCCTGCCACCCAGGAGCTGCAGGGAATATTCCCCCCCCGCGCGCAAGTATCGTGGGTCCGCTTCTTGTTACATGTGATAAGGGAGGAGCTGTGTCAAAGGTGAGTGCAGAACAATGTGTATGTTATACATGTTCCTTTGAGACTGTGGCTAAACTGGTGGCTAAATGAAAAACCTTTGGGGGCAATTTGGCCATTAGTTACATAGTTTTATATCTCTAATCTGTTATAACCAAGAAGGAGTAGGACAGGCCTGCGTATAAAGGAGCTGGTTTGGTCCTTAGTGGTTCCTATATTGTTTTGAGATCTCAAGAATGGAGGGAAGAGGCAGGGACTACAGTTCTTCAGTTTTTCACCTCTTTTGTTTATTAAATTGGATGGAGCTATAGCTAGTAATAACAATACAAAAGTTTGTATAACATTTGGCAGCTTTTGGAGTGCTGGTAGGTAAGGTATTGTTATTTCCATATTGTAGGCGAAGGAGTGGGAATGAGGCCTAGCAATAGTGCCTTGCCTAAGGCCAACTTGTGAGTTCACAGCAGATGTGAGATTTGAAGCAAGGCCTACAAGGCCTACCAAGGTCTTCACAGCTCATTCTCCGTTTTGCTTGTGATGGCATATTGCCAAATGTTAAGAAACATTGTAAAAACCCATGTTCCGTTTCCATTCCCAGCATCCCTGTTTTCATACTTGGTCATAGTGGGCTCCCCTAAGGCAAGATAAATCTGTTCTTCCTCAAAGAGTGCTAATTCAGCACCCAGGGATGCAAAGGGGGTATCGGGCACTCATGGCCATCAGATGAATGATTTCCTTTCCTGTGTTAACAATGATTTTCCCAAGAAGGCTAAACTTGCCTTCAGACATCTAACACATTGTTTATCTGTGGGTCCAGCAAAGAATGCCGCCAGAAACATAACAAAAACAATGTCTTGTATACTGTTATCTGGAGAAGATGGAAGCAGCTCAGTTAATTATTAATCAACTCAGTCTTCCAGGCACATTTCTCTTTTAAAGTACAAGGAAGGATTGTAACGATAAGATTTCATACAGGTGAGAAACGGAGGGTAAAGAAATACCCCTCAACTGCATTTTGGCAAAGTAATGTTCATTCAAGTGGCTGCTTTCTCTATAATATCTACTATTCCAACAAACTGATGGTCTTCCAGTGCCTTGCCGACTTAATAAGGGCTGTTTCTGCCACTGGCAGTCATGCCTGACAAGAACCTTTTCAGTTGCTTAGGAATGCCTCACTGCAAGCTGCTTTCCCCATTGACGCGCTCCTGGCTTTAGATTCCCAGCAAATATTAATTATTCCACAAATCCAGCTTTGCAAAGAAACATCCCATTGATCTTTGCAAAATGATGTGACCATTGGGCAGGTATTCTCATTTTGTTGCTGACAGCGCTGACTGGTAAAGTAAAACTAGCCTGAATCAATGCTTTGAAACAGCATGGATTTATTGCAAAGTCTGGAGCAAAAAGAAAGAAAAGAAACGGGAATATTTCCCAAAACTGGCCACTTTCAGAATACAGAGCTATAAGGAGTTGCCCTCCCAAGGTAGGAGAAAAGTTTTGGGAGCTCCATGTCCCAGGAACATTTCTCTGTTTGGAGGAAGTGTCAAAACATGTGCTCGGATGCATAACTCTTCTTGTCTTCTTTTATGTGTATGTGATTAAAGTGCTGTCAAGTCACAGCCGACTTATGGTGATGCCAGCAAGGGGCTTTCAAGGCAAATGAGAAGCAGAGTTGGTTTGCCATTTTCTTTCTTTGCAGAGTCTTCCTTGGTGGTCTCCCTTCCAAGTACTGAATCTGCTTAGCTTCCAAGAGCTGACGGGATCCAGCTATACAGTGCTGGGAAAGGCATGCCATAGTCTTAGTGCCATAAAGATGGGGGCACATAGAGCAAGTCCTCTGAAAGCAGGATGGTATGGGGGCAGATGGTCTTTAGGTACCATAGTCTGCTTCAGGCAGTGATACTCATTGGCTTGGGAGACAGATGTGGCTCTTTGATATGCCACCTGTGTCTCTTCTCAGCACTGTTCCCCAATGTTGCACCTGCCCCATATTTCAGGCAAGACCTTTGCTGTGTGCGCTGCTTCTGGGTGGCAGGTGGTTCCCATGTTGAAACAGTAGCTGGCAGAAGTAAAAGTAAGCTGCGAGTCTCCATAAATTGCAAGCCTCAGGCCAGGAATGGAAACAAATGTGTGAATGTGGCTCTCCATGAGCCACCCAAGCCATATCACTTGCTTACGACATTAAAAGTTACAAAGAGCATTTTGAATTGGACCTAAAATCAAAATGGTAGGCTGGTTAGCGATTTCTTGGCAAGATGTGATTATACCTGCAAATTAAGGATCTTCAAGCCATATTATGAACTTGTTGAAGTATCTTATAGAAGTCTCCATAGGCAGTTCCAAGTGTAATGCAGCACAGTAATTTATGTCTGGTCAAAGTATGGGTGACCATGGAATGATCAGGGGGTTTATTCAGGAAGGCTCACAACAGGCACACCAGCAGGAGGTGGTGGAATGCACTGTGAGTCATGTATGCCATCTGGATATCCATTTGCAAATCTGGACCTAATAGCTTCCTTCCCAATCTGAAAATCTGGAATAGGGCTGTCAGATAATTCCTAGAGTGTCACCATGATATCACTTCCAGGTACATAACAGGAAGTGGTGTTGCAGTATGGTGTACTGTAATGTCACCCCTGTCCCACCCCCAAAAGCTGCAAGTCCATTGACTCAGCAGCAGCTCCTCTGATGGAATGGCTTGCCTGTCTGCACAGAGGCGGCAGGAGATTTTTGCCAATTCCCACCTCCTTCTGCAGATTCCTGAATTTCCCTTACTGTTCCTTCAGTTCCACTGAGCCACAGAGGGCAGCAATAATAGGAAGAAGGCAGGGAAGTTGCTTTCCTATAATATAACTTCCTTAGTATTGCTTAGGATCCCAGTTCTTTTAGGGGTTTGCAAGCCCTGATAAACTTTAATGACTTCTATCAGAACTCTGTCTTATCTGGACTGAGTTTCAGTTTATTAGAGCCCTGTCAGCCCACTATTGAACATGCTTTGCCTCACCTGGATTAGATGAAATAGATCTGGATGTTGTCAACAGACTGATGCCATCTTTCCCATTCTGGCACATACGACTTGTAGAGTCATGTATTTATCTCTTGAACCTGGGACCAGTGTATATTATCTATGTGTGTGCAAAGTGCTGCAAAATCACAGCCAACTTATGGCAATCCCAGCAAAGGGCTTTCAAGGCAAGTGAGAAGCAAGGTGCTTTACCATTGGCTTCCTCTTCAGAGTCTTCCTTGGTGGTTTCCCTTCCAAGTGCTGACCCTGCTTAGCTTCCAAGAGCTGACGAGATCCAGCTATATAATGCTGCCTTTTCCTCCCCTGTATTATTCATACGTTATTAAAATGTACTGAGGTGCGTTTCTATTAAAATAGTGGCTTATAAATCAAATCAGAATGTCAATTCAGAGCTCATCAATAAAATGGCTAAACCAGCAGAGACTAAAAACTCTGCTGCTTTGGAGGTCCCTGAGCACAAAATAAAGCCTGAAATTGACTTGTAAAAACAAAGGAGACAACTCAAGGCAGAGGTCCTTTGAAGGGTAGTCCTTACACAAACTGCTCCCGACAAAGCTATATTAAGGGTGAGCCAGTCTCCAGAGCAAGTGTAGCTGGAATGACCCACGTTCCTCTGGGCAACCGAATCACTACATACGGTTTTATTCTGAGTGTGTATACTATATGTTGCCCATGAGACTATTAAACAGAGTTGATTTATGACTAATGTAGAGTGAGATTTCTATGTCTTTATTCCTTTCTGAAGAGTCATATCATATATGTCAAAAAAGGAGGGAAAGAGACGGGTATCATATAAGATGTCTATGTGAGATGCTTCTGGGAGGCCTCATAAAAATTGCTGTATATTATTGGACACTTGAGTATCCATTTTCATCACATAGAATGCAAGTGGCAGGAATTAAGATCTAATCAAATGACTGGGTTTAGAATTTTGAATACTATACTGCAAGGAATAGGGCATCCTCCAAAAATTCGCCCCTCTGAACTTCAGAAGACCTTGGTCCCTATAAATGGTGCAACCATACTGTCCTGCTGTACCAAGCTACCCCTACGCTTCCTATCCCCTCCCAGATATACCAAGGATCTCTACACCTTTTATGACAGCCAAGGTCCCCAGTTTTAGAAATCTTGCAGTACAGATGTGAAAAAAAAATTACCCTCACTACAGAGAGAGCCAGTTTTGGTGTAGTGGTTAAGAGTGGTGGACTCTATTCTGGATAACCAGGATGGATTTCCCACTCCTCCACATGCAGCCACCTGGGTGGCCTTGGGTCAGTCAAAGTTCTTTCAGAACTGTTCTCTCAAGAACAGTTGTCTCAGAGCTCTCTCAGCCCCACCTACTCCACAGGTGTCTGTTGTGGGGAGAGGAAGTGGAGGAGATTGTAAGCCACAATGAGACTCCAAGTGAAGGCTGGGGTATAAATCCAATCTCCTCCTCCTCCTCCTTTCTGTGAGGTACATTTGGCTGAGAATCTGTCACTGACCCAAGGTGACCCAGCAGTCTTTCATGGCAGACTGGAGATCTTAGATGTGCACCTTGGTGTTTAGTCATGCCGGCCACATGACCACAGAAACATCTTCGGACAGTATTGGCTCTTTGACTTGGAAACGGAGATGAGCACCGCTACCCTAGAGTCAGATTCGACTGGCTTTTGAGCAAGGGAACCTTTACCTTTACCCACCAATAAGACAGGGAATTGATTAAAAAAACACAATGTTTTATAATGAGATATTTTCCATTTTCTCTTTCTCTGAAGCCTGCTCTTTCTGGCTTCTTGTGACTAAACTTTTTGCTTCCATTGCACATACCAGAAGAAAGTTTGGGAGCTAAACTGTACCAGGCTGTTCCAGTTCTCTTCATTTTTAGCCCTGCAGGTCCCATTGCCACACTGAAGCTGGTAACCAAAGTTGAGATTCCTGGCTTTATTTCCTGATGAGTTATGTTTGCCAAAGACATACCTCATCTTCGCTTCCATTGCAAATAGCATGTGAGGAGTGTTATGGCGAAAATCTGGGCTAGCATGATCAAATTCCCTTCATTTTGGCACTGCAACACACACAATCATCTTGAAGGTACTGGCCAATTTTCAGATACCTAGCCTTATTTTCTGATGACATACACACCCACCACAAACAGACAGCTATAGCGTCCGTTGCAAATAGCAGTGAGGGGAGGAGTCTGGAGAAAACCAGGGCCAGAATGTCCCAATTTTGCAACTCCCATCATCATCCTGAACTTGGTGGCCAGTTTTCAAATGCCTTGTTTTATTTCCTGATGATTTACACCTGCCAGAAAGAAACAGAACTTTCAGTAACGGGGGGGAGCAGTCAGGAGATTGCACAGGTCAGGGTGGTTCCATTCCAGCTGCCATTGTCATCCTGAAACTGATTACCCATTTTGAGGTTCCTAGCTTCTATGCCTGCCACAACAGATGGACAGATGAGTGCACCCTTCCATTATGATGGCTTTATGATAGCTTTCTGCTATCTGAATTTCTCTCGTCTCCTGCTTATGTACATAAATGCCATCAAGTTTGCAACCAACTTATGGTGACCCTAGCAAGAGGTTTTGAAGGCAAATTTATTTATTCATTTACTTTTCGCATTTATATCCCACCCATCCCGTAAACAGGCTCAGGCGGGTTACATTTTAATAAATACAATAAAATTTTAAACACATTAAAACATATAAAATCAGTAGTCGTGTAGGGAGAATCTGGCCCATTGATGTAACTAAGTATGGCCGGTTTTCATTAGGTGGGAGATTGCAACCGGGGGGGGGCATATGTGGACACCCACTGCCTCAGCCAAAGGCCTGATGGAACAGCTCCATCTTGCAGGCCCTGTGGAATTGCATAAGATCACGCAGGGCCCTGATCTCAATAGGGAGCCTGTTCCCTATTGAGAAAAAGACCTGGCCCTGGTCGAGGCTAGGCGGATGTCCTTTGGGCCAGGGATCACCAGGGGATGTTGACTCTCAGAGCGTAACGCTCTCCGAGGCATATATGGGAAGAGGCGGTCCCTTAGGTATGTTGGTCCCAGGTCATATAAGGCTTTGAAGGTAATTGCCAACATCTTGAAGCGGATCCAGTACTCAACCGGCAACCAATGCAGCTGACAAAGCACATGCCGAATGTGGGCCCGCACAGGCGTCAACATCAGCAGGCACACTGCTGCATTTTGTACCAGCTGTAATTTCTGGATCAACTTCAAGGGTAAGCCTGCGTAGAGTGAGTTTCAGTAATCAAGCCTGGAAGTGACCATTGCATGGGTCACTGTAGCTAAGTCCTGGGGGGAGAGATAGGGCTTCAGTAGCCTGATCTGCCTAAGCAGAGGTGGTCTTGAACTGTATATTTTGATTGCTCCTGTTTTGCACTATGTTTGAGTATGCCAATAAAAGGTATGACTGACTGACTGACAGAGGTGGTTTGGCACTGCCTTCCTCCGCAGAGCTTTCCTTGGTGGTCTCCCACCCAAATACTGACCCTGCTTACCTTGTGAGATCTGACAAGATTGGAGTATACCATGCTGCCTTCTCTCCCTTTCTCCTCTTTACCTGTCTTTAAATGATAGTTATTTTCCAGACACTCAGACCATCCGTTAGTCTTTCAGCTTGACAATAGGCTTGGGGTGCATGTCCAGCTGTAATTCCAACAGATGCTGTTCCCTCAAACATGCATACCTAGTAATTTCTGCATGATTCACGTATCCATTCTTGCACAGTGGTGAACACCCCCCTAAATGAATACCCTCCCAGTTGACCCCTTGAAAAAACAAACTTGCTTGCCAAACAAGCAAGGGTTGCATTGTGTTTGTCATGTAATGTAATGTGGAAGTCTTTCATTTCTGCAGACAATTTTTGTCTGTATTAACTTTGCATCTAACAGTGCAATCCAGTGCAGTGTGTTATCCATCAAAGTTTATTTTCAAGGGACTTAGAAGGTTGTATCTCTGTCCAGTTTTGCACTGTAAATCTCTCTTTGCCTTACCCGATTTCATCACTGCTCTGTGATCTATCTGATTTTGTCTATTGCTTGGATTAGCAATTCACTGCTCTCTTCTCTTCTCTCTTCTCTTCTCTTCTCTTCTCTTCTCTTCTCTTCTCTTCTCTTCTCTTCTCTTCTCTTCTCTTCTCTTCTCTTCTCTTCTCTTCTCTTCTCTTCTCTTCTCTTCTCTGTCATTCTGCTCATATAAGAGCAGGTGAGGTGATTTGACTGTAGTGAACCCAGAAGGATGTAACTGTGATTAAGACTGCACTGTTACATTTATATTCAACCTCAGTATCAACACACGGTGGGTTATTTTCCATCCCAAACTGCAAAGAAAACTCTCTAAATGATTATGCTGTTATTATGCAGTTTCCAATAGCAAGAAATGATGTAATATTTCACCTCAGTTGATTCATTTTGAGCTCTCAACAGACATTTGCAGAAAGCCAAATAACTTAGTATTGCACGCTTCAAACAGATGTCAAAATTTTATATACACCCTGAAGTATATGAAACTTTTCCAAATCCAATAATTTTTAAACCTCAATAAGTATGTCTTAAATACTTAAAACTTTATATTGTGCTCTGATTATTAATGTGAAATATTGCACTGTACTCCAAATAATATTTCACTGATAATAAATTGTGTGCTGTTACATCTCAACTTAGGCATGATGACTTCTGGACCGTGGGGTTTTCAAGGCAAGAGATGAGCAGAAGGGATTTGCCATTGCCTGCCTCTTCATAGCAGCCCTGGACTTCTGTGGTGGTCTCCCATCCATGCCCAACCCTGAAGTCAGGATAGTCAGAGTTATTTAGGCTGCTTCATAATAACTCATGCTTAGAGATATTACTATATTAGTTATAAATTATGTAAAAATATATATAAAAGCCCAATAATCTATTTCAAACAAATGGTTTGAAATATTTGACTTAACATCTTTGTACCCTGAGAACTGATAAACTGGTAACTGCAGCCTGTTACTGTACCCCTTCCTTTCACCTGATTACAACTGCCAATTATCCTGAGACTTCTAAATACAGAATAGCCTCCAAATAGTGTGTTGATACAGAAATATTATTTCTGAGTATTTGATTAGCCATAAATATAGGCAAGGAACATTTTCTTTAAAATTAATTGATAAAAAAAATTAGATAATTACTAAAATCAATCAGTAGCTCTTTTATATGTCTGCTTGGAGAAGCTGTTAGGGGCAGTACTGATTGATTAAAGAATGGTATATCACTAAAACACTTCCTGCTAATCCGTAGAGCAGTTTGAGAACTGCTCCTATGTGCGTCCCCCATACCTCCTCCTCTCTACGAGATCCAGCCTGCGGACTGCAAGTTACACCCCTTGTACCTGGGTGGGAGCAGGCTGGCCCCACACCCAACCCTTTCTTACTGAAATTCCCTGATTGTGAACACCTCTGTGTGCCATGACAGTGAAAGTGGGTGGAAAGGGTGCCCGCTTGGGGGAAGAAGTCCTCCACCTCCTGCGCACCACAGGCATCCAAAAAGGCTACATGGAGGGCCTAGGGAGCAGTCACTCACCTCATCAGCAAGATGATTGCTGTGGACAGCCAACCCTTTGCCCTCATGAAGAACGTAGCCTTTTGCTGGCTGCTGCAATACCTGGTTCCCTGGTACTTCATCCCCTAGCAGAGAAAATCCCTATATAGCTCCCTTTACTTTTACCATCCAAAGAAAATCTCTCTCACCCAACACCTATGTCATGAAACAACATCAACATTAGTTCAGGCCATGAGAGTTTGGGCAACTTACAAAAGAACAGTTGTGTTTGTAGTGTATGTGCTAGTCCTGTCTGGCCTGAATTCTCTCTTTCTTCCTCATATTCCCAGTTATGTTTGATAAACTGTACTCAAGAGCTGTAGGTCAGAGGAGTAGAGAAAGAAAGAGAGAAAGGAAGGGAGAGAGAGAAAGAGAACATCTACTCCATAACACAACACCTTCCTCATGAAAGAACATCTACCATATAATACACCAACCTCCTGGAACAACATCCACATCAGCAAACATCTACCTCAACAAACATCTGTCTGCACAAACAAGGCGCTGTTTGACTACCCCTTTCCATTGCATTTGTACAATTCACAACAGGTGATCTCTTATCTGTACAATGTGTTCTGCTAATAGTGAAGAACCAGAAATTTCACCTAGGGGTGGGCTGTGACCAGAGGATCTATGTGTTCCCCCCTTTTTTCACAATGAGGTGAAGACTGAATATAAATGGAAGCTTTTTCTTTTGCATATATACAGTGCTATGTAGCTACATAGTGATCTAGCTATCTACCTGTCTATCTGGGCATGCTTCCACATATGATAGGAATGGCAAGTCTGATGAGTAACTAGCATTCAGTTTGTGTGTTGTATACATCATGCATATTGTGAAGCTAGGAAAAAGCCATGCTTACCCCACAGGTGAAAAATGTACTGTATGTAAATGTAAATGTTGTATTTGTCTTAAGATGATACCTTGTATACTTCCTAACAGCAGGAGTTGATCAACTTTAATAATTTTCTATAGTTCTGTTTTTCTTATTTCCTAGGAACAAGGTGACCATTTTATTGTCATGGGGATGCATTATGAGAGAGAGAATTTGCACCAAAGTTACAATCTCTCTCTGTCTCAGGAGAGCCTTGCTCTCACCTCCACCCTCCACATCCAGATGTCATCCCTAATTTCCATTTTGAACAATTATTTCAACTGATGTGTTGCTACAAAATCTTGTGAAAAGCCATGAAAACCAGAGGGCATATTCTTGACCTTAAGTCCTAAGGCAATCTGCTGGTCATTTACTATGAGATATTTTTCTTCCTCAAGGTTCACTGGTTTTCTACCCTGAGGGTAGAAGAAAAAGTTTCTTTAAAAAGTGAGTTAAATTATAATAGTATAAATGTATATAGTATAATACTCTTGAGATTAAAACCACTGCTCCTATGATTGTGTTCTGTTGTTGATTGCTGTTATGAAGCTCTGGATCTCTCTTAGCAGTTTTTGAAGCAACCAACATGACTTTCATTACTGGGCTGCCTCCAGGTTTTGATGTCCCAGGCAAGAGACCTGCAGTCTCTCTCAGCTGTGGATTACTCTTTCCTCTCCTCACAGGTCAAGCAACTATAGGTAACAACTGCAGCATCACTGGGAAAGGAAAAATACCAATTCCAAGGGCTTTGTTTGCCAGTGGGCTTCTGCCAGGCCATGAGTTTCAGCAGGTACAAAGCCTGTCCTCAACACTAGGCCTGCAAACACTCCAAAACATAAGCTAAAGTTTTCAGCCTTTGTAGAGCAAATTAATTAATTGTATATTGTGTTGATTGAGCTCCTGGCTATTAATTGTATTGATCAAGCTCCTGGCCTTGCCTCCCACTTTTTGCCATTTCAGAAGTTTAGTCCCAAATATACAAATTCCACTAGTAGAGAACACCATCAAAGATTGCCAGAACAATATATTAAATAATTATAAAGTTGGTGGTGTCACAACATTTATGCATACTGTAACTATATTAAGGCATAAGAAACAATATTTCCTCCTTTGAAGGTAAGACATAAAGTCCATGTATTCAGTGCAACTTGATAACTTGATAGGAGGAGTCCACATAGTCATAACATATTCCAAACAGCCTTTGCAAAGACACCCATTCTAGATATTTGGAAGATGCATTTCCTTCGACTTCTTCAGTCTGCTGGCTGTGTGAGTGGGACTGTGAAGAGATTTACACAAATGCCTAGCCACAAAAACACATATGAAAAACAGAATTGTTTTAAAAAAACATCCCTGAAAAATACACTCACCCTGATTTCAGCAATTTCAACAGACCACAAGGTTCATAGTATAAGGAGCGAATCATAGGTTCTCAAGGATACAGACGAAGATGCAAGCCAATTTAAAGCACAACAGGGAGAGAAACAGGTGTATCCAATTTAGATTAGTCCCATTTAAAGGGCTCTATTTTTCTAAAATGAACGTTCTATAATATTCTTTTTGTTTACAAAAAGGCTGAAAAATCAATTTCCCTGTTCAAGCCAAAAGGGTCATATGTTTTCAAATCAAAGATAAGGCGTGCCTCCCTCTGTAACAGAAGACGCTGCACATCCTGCCTTCGGAAAGGCTTATTTTGGTGTTCAAAAATCACTCCAAACTTCATGTTGTCCACATAATGCCCAGTGCATTTTCTACATGTCTAATTAGTCTAGATTTATGCTCAAGAACCTGGGTTTTAATAGCTCTTATTGTAGACTCCAAATATTTTTTACCACATTCACATAGGGAAATATACACAGTATTTTGTGTTCTGTAGGTTGCAAAGAAACTGGTACTAAAACCCAAAGATTCCAAAAGCTGTACATGTTGTTCTGCTTCCAACATAAATTTACAAGCTGAACATCGTTTACACTGGAAAAAAACTTTTGGTATATGGCTGTTCCCTTCTAGTTGCATTATATCTGCTCTAACCAAATGATTTTAATATTTTTATTACGTCTCCAACCTATGTCTTGAGGAGATCCACAAACAGGTAGATGTTCAACTATATTCCAGTGTTTATAGATACTATGTCTAATACCATTTTCAGTATGCATAAATGTTGTTGTTGTAACACCACCAACTTCATAATTATTTAATATATTGTTTTGGTAATCTTTGATGGTGTTTTCTACTAGTGGAATTTGTATATTTGGGACTCATGTGACACTAGTCTTTTTCCTTTGTTGTTTGGATTTCAGGAATTTAGGCAATAAGGATGGGAGGGGCTGTCGCTCAGTGGTAGAGCATCTCCTTGGCATGCAGACAGGGCTGGTGCCAGGTTTTTTTGCACACTAGGCGAAGCTACCTTCTGGCGCCCCCCCCCATGTCCCCAGCAATTTTCAAACATAAATGCATTTTAGGAAGAATGAAAAACACAAAATTTGAAATTGCTAATTTCTTTTTTATTATTATTGTGAAAAAAGTAATACAATTTCTGCTTCTAGCATGATCTGACAAGATTGGGCTCGCCTGGGCCAAACAGGTCAAACAGCATTGTCAGCCATTAATTAAAATGGGGTAGGATGTTCTTGCACAACTGAATCTAAATTTTGAATTTTTGAATATTCAGCATTTGGTTGAATTAATTTAATTATTTTTTATTTATTTTTACCTGAATGTTTATTTTGCTGACCTTTTATTGTGTTGTAAACCACCTTGAGGACTTTATATTTGAAAGGATATCTAAAAATGAGCTAACTTGCTACTACATGTTCATGTGTTGTTAAAGCATAGGAACTTTAGGTAAAAAAGGGTGGCAGTCCTAGGTTGCATTGGCTCACAGTAACATGGCTGTAATTAAGTGTGCACATGCAGACACAACACACACACACACAACTCCCATCTTAGCTGGTTCTTATGCAGGTTGTCTTCTCAAGAACTGATTGAGAAGAAAACTGGAAGGGTAAACTACTGGTACAGGCTGAGTGATGCTGCATTCTTGTGGAAGTTACTAATTTAAATTATGGTATGAACCTAGATGTTCTAAATCTTGGCAGTGGTGTAGTTCTCTGGATGTAGTCATAATCCATAGCATGAAATATCAAATGGAAGTACTACCGCCCCCCCTCCCCCCAATGTTTTTTGAGCATTTACATTGCAATGGTTTTCCTTGTGCAACATGTCAACTTTTGATCTTGCAGCAGGTGGCTGCATGGAATATATTTTTTCCCCTTTATCCTACACGTTTCTGAACAATGAAGTAAGTATTTTTCTAGCAAAGTATTCTGGAATCTGTGCAAAAAGTCATCCCAATTCAAGACAGGCAATTTGCCTTCTCCCAGAGCAGGTCCCTAAGCCAAAGTGGACAATGGGAGTGCTGGGACCCCCAAAAGCAAGTGAGCAAGACTGGTTTTTTTAAGGCAAGAGATGTCTCAGAGGTGGTTTGCTATTGTCTGCCTCTGCGTCATGACCCTGGTATTCCTTGAAGATCGTCCTTCCAAGTACTAGCCTGCTTGGCTTCTGAGATCTGACAGGATCAGATTAGCCTGGGCTATCCAGCTCAGGGTTTTATAGGAAGCCTGTATTCAATACAATAGGGGATTAGGGTTTGAGAACCAATCAGAAATCTAAAAACAGAACTGAAGCAAAGCATAAGTCTTAACTGGCCACTTTAAATGATATAAAAATTACATAGTAGGTTCCTAGTGTCAGTGAGCTAAACGCAGTAGCATACACCATAGTCCCTAATCACTTATCTAAGTAACTTTGTGAATCATTTAGTGCAGTGCTATCTTGAATAACTCAGTTTTGCACTTTATTTTGTGATGTTCTGGATGGTCTTAATACAAAGTGTAACATGATTCAGTGCATTGTTGTTGGTCAGTGGAAGAGCAGCTGCTTTGCATGTGGAAGATCCCAGGTTCTAATCCTTGAGATTTACAGTTAAAAAAACACTGGGTAGTTGCCTATGTTATGGGAAAGACCTGCTGTGCCTGAGACCCTGGGGAGCCACTGCCTGCCCCACTAGACAATACTGACCTTTAGGGACCAATGGCCCCATTCAGTATAAGGCAACTTCAGGTGTTTGTCTGCAGACTTACCTACAATCTTTGCATCACCTCCCCTCATGTCAGGACTCAAGTGAACATATGTTCCAAAAAACAGCAAGAGATTCTGAGCCTGTACGGAGTGTCTTCTCCTCACAGCATGGAATAAAAGATAACCACTAGTCTCTTCCTAGAGCCATATGGACTGGATATAAGACTTCCAGGGAACAATAAAACTTTCAGATAAAGTTCAGTACCAGCACCTCTCATTTCAGGGGGGAAACAGATACAGGAGAAGGAGGGGGTGGTTCCAGTGTGGATAGCAGGGGAGTTTTTTAAAAATCCACACGCTCACGGCTGCAATCTCCCCTCCAAGTCTTGATTCAACCGAATGAAAGGCAGGAGGAAGTCAATTAAGAGATGGTGGCGGAATGCCTTTTGTGCTGTCCACACAAACAGTTCTGCCCAAGAAGATGACATCACGCACTCCAGTGTACCTGTCCAGACAATCGTGTGCATACATAGCGTGGTGGGGTAGGGTGGCAGGAGCACGCGGTGAGCACAGTTGGGCAGTGGCCAGACCAGAGATTGACAGCAGCAGCTCTTTGGGCCCATGCAGGGAACTCATTGCTGGTTGCTTGGGGTGGGCAAGAGTGGTTGTTTGCTACCCCCCAGGATGCCAAGAAGGATGCCCCAAGTGAAACCGGAGCGACGCTGCTTCAGGAAAGAGCCAGCCCCAGGAGGGGTGGTAGGCGGGGTGTCGAGAGAGGCTGCCCAAAGGGTCCTCTTCTCCCGCCGTTCACACCACTTGCTCTCTCCCATTTTGTGTCTTTATTTGCCAGGGGAGGAATGGGGGGTGGTGTCTTTGCTGCTCAGCTTTAGCAGCCCCTGCTTGAAGCATTTTGAGGGCCCTGATCGTAGAGGAGTCCTCTCCATCCACTGCAAGCCTAGCGGAATCGCCAAGG